>OY735264.1:11395408-12129146 GCA_963457715.1 Argyresthia albistria
ATGCAATCGGCTTTGGACTCGTTTGTGGTGATGACATACGGAAATTTCAATTCGTCCAAAACTTGCTTGTGAGTTTCTTTCGCGAACAATACTTGTCCACGTTCGTCGTGAATTCCTTCCGCACACTCTAGGTTCCATAGGTGATCTTTTTTGATTTTGTCAAGGATGTCTCCGGTACCTCCTTTGAAGACGAAGTAGCAGCGTATGTTGGCTTGTTGGAAGCGTTGCAGGCGTGCACGCAAGTAGTCTTCGAAGGCCGGGCCCTCGATGCCGTAGTGGCGAGGCAGCCCACTCTCCTGGTAGCTGTTGTAGAAGTAGTTCTGGGCGTCGACCACGAGCGTCGAATCTCGCAGGGCGGTTGCCTCCATGAGATCCGTCACGAAATAGGCGAACCCCTTGATCCTCATCGTGGCTGTAAGTAACAATATTTTCACGGTGACTCAAATGGAATAGGCTAATTGGAAAATATAGAAACTATATGCAGGCTGTTTCAGGAGACGTGAGCAGAAATTCCCCTGTACACTCAGTAAATGATAAAGAAATCGTTCACCATAGTTTCTAATTGAAACATCTGCACCAATAGTTTTATTATTTTTAAAACTAAATTACTTAAAATCCCTATAATGTTTTTATGCTACAACAATAATAAAACCTAGTTCAGTGTTATGAGTTGACAGAATTTACTATGTGTTAAAATTAGGTCATGATTAAAATGAAAATGAAAATTGTAAAATTTTGGTGAACGAAACGTTACCTATTTACTGACAATATATGCAAAAGCTTGTGTATGGTCTCTTCGACGTATAAAGAAGCCGATTTTTGCGTTTTGGTGACAAACATTTTGGAAATTTCAACTTAATTTTCCGGAAAAACTACACATTTCCTCACAAAAAGAAAAGCACTTTGGTGAGGAAAGTGATCACCGGCTATCCATTAAACACCTTTTTAGGGTTCCGTACCCGAAGGGTGCCAAACGGGACCCTATTACTGAGACTTCGCTGTCCGTCTGTCCGTCCGTCCGTCCGTCCGTCTGTCACCAGGCTGTATCTCATGAACCGTGGTAGCTAGACAGTTGAAATTTTCACAGATGATGTATTTCTGTTGCCGCTATAACAACAAATACTAAAAATCAAAAGAAATTTAATATTAAGGGGGGCTCCCATACAAGAAACGTGATTTTTTTGCTCATTTTTGCTCGATATTGATAATGGTAGCAGGTAGACGCTTAAAATGTTCACAATATATTGAGTATATTATTAACTTAAAAAATAAATAATTAAATTAAAATTAAATTAATATTTTGGGGGGGCTCCCATACATTATTTTTGCGGTTTTTTATAGATAATGGCACGGAACCCTTCGTGCGCGAGTCCGACTCGCACTTGGCCGGTTTTTATTTTTTATAATCAATGGACGATATAAAATCCAACCCCATGTCGATACAAAGCCGTCAGTTGGCAGCTTTCAGAACTATTTTAAGCTGTCAGAAAATCGCCTATTGCCCATTTTCGCAATTTTTTTAATAAAATTATTACTGGCAATACCAATGAACGACTCGCACGCACTTAAGCCACACTGTTACAAACTTATCTCGCACGTACTCTATGAATAAAAAATGTACTGACTTGGTAAATATCAATGTTTTTCTTTTCCATCACAATCATTCGCAGTCTAAACTATGGGTGGATAATTAATTACGTATTGCGTTTATAAAGTACGTCATTATGAATTCTATTTCAAGTTTGTAATTCGAACTTTATGACATGAGAGTATATTAAATATGTTATAGAAACAGACAATTATTATGAAATATTTCACTTACCTTTTTGTAAGAAATTGTTCTTAAAGGCACAGCTAATTCAATATTCACACGCAGTGCACCGCAAATGTGCGAAATGTAACTAGGTAATTGAAATGAGTGCTTATATCAGTGACAGACATCGTTGTCGCTTTATATTTATAATCTCAACCAATGATGTTTAACTCCGAAGTGAATATCCCTTTATCGATATTTTTATTCTGTCGCAGTCGATATCGATATTTATTTCGTTGCAAGATAAGTTTTTTTCTTCTTGAATGATGATTCCTAGAGGAGTTTCCCAACAACTGGGATTGAACTGGCTTCCTCGGTAGTTGTCCGCCTCCACGAACAATTTGGTTGCCCTCCCGTCGTTTTCTTCAGGGTTGTAATGAAAACAAGAGCTTGCTGTGTCTAACTATTAGTATAATATTATAGAATCTGTGGTCTCACTAATGTGTAGTGTTTGGTATTGAGAGTTACGGGGAGTTACTCTAAGGAGTTCGTATAATGGTAGGTTGTAGAAGTTACTCAGGAGTTTGTTTAGGTAACTTGGTTGTCAATCTTACTAGGTATATCTAACTCAAATTAAAAAAAAACTCCGGGACTAAAGTAACTCGTAATTCGTAATTTCCATATTGTCCTCACCTGATGACAAACAGATACATCTTCACAGGTATTTATAGAAAAATCTTGTGCAAAGGCGAGGTTATCTCTAATAAGAAATTCTTCCAGCAAACCATGTTGATAGGAGGTAAAGGGAAGAACTGCGCGTAACTCCCGCAAAACCAGAATTTTCTGCCCTTGCTATACCTAGCCAATTACTATGCAATTTGCGTACAGAATCACGGCCCAGAAGTAGGACAAAAAATATGTATCGATATCTCAATATCTCCATATTCCCCACTTCACTGTTCGTGATTCATGCTTAGTGTTAAACTTTTAGGGGAATCACCCATTTCCAATGTTGCCAGAATTAACTATCGCAATACAATATCTGTAATGTGATAGTAACGCCCTCTGGCGATATGTGTGCAAACTCGATGAAACGTATCAGGTTGAATCGACGTTGTCATTTCAATGAGCGCTTTTATACTCACAATATTTTAATTTAAATAGGTAAAATATGTTCATTCTGTATGTAAATCTCACTGTAAGTATCGTGGACGCTGGACGTATGAGAACACAATAATCTGTATTGTGTTGTGATGTTGGTATCAGCTTTGTGTGAAGCATCTTTGACAAGTCGGTCATTCTGATACACAGAATTTGTGTTCTGATACACAGAATTTGTGTTCTGATACACAGAATCTGTGTTCTGATAACTCAAACAATAGAAAGCGCGATAAATTGAACTGAATTGAAGGTTGGATGAATAAATAAATTTAAAAGTTGTTTTATTTCATAAAAACTGTTACTAAACCCACAAGACTTAACTTAACTTAAGACCCAGTAAGTAATTTACAATACTTGAGTTGGGAATGACTCTCCAGACAACTCCTGTTAGTATTCTAGCGTTCTGATGATGGAACAGATATGTTAGCGAGGCTCAGAAGAGGCTAGATTTCGGTTTCAGATGTGGTGACCAGGTCTACCTCGGAGAGGTAATAAGCCCAAGGGCCCGTTAAGCACGGCACTGAGTTTTCTTCTACATATAGACGACATTTGCACACCCAGTACTAAGTAATTAATGGTCGTGAAATCTTTTTTTTTTTTTTAGTTTTTAACTTGGTCAATTAATTATCTTTCTACATGCGTTATTACTAATTTAATTCCGCATATGAGAAATGAGACGACAGCGCAGCGTAGAACAGCTGACGTGCTTGGCGAATAACGGATAGTTGTTGGAGAGATGTCTGCCAACCTTCAATATTGGAAGAAGACAAGCAGGCAAGACAAGCAGGCAAGTCAAGGTCTGCCGTAGTGGAGACATAGCTAAGTACCTATATTCATATTTCACAGCAAATCATATCTCATATCGATGTCTCAACAGATCCAAAGACTTAACGCTCCCGCAAACCAAACAATAAACCATCTGAAACTTAATTTAAAAACCGCCACAACGTCTTCCGAAGAACATAATTTAAGCCAGATATTGCCTGAAATCGAACTTTAATGCTTCTCCAGTGCAGTTTCATGAAAATATTCACAAAATTATAGCGGTGTAATGTCTCGACTTCTTATTTGTTGGGTATTGGCGCGGGTTTTGCTATGCTTCCAATACTGGTACCTATATGTATTTAAAGTTGGTATGTATAGAATGCCTTAAAACTTGTGTTAATCGTAGCTAAGGTAGAAGCCTATGTGCTTTCTCAATAGTGGGAACCCTGACAGGTCATAAGATGAATTAGGATCAAAATCAAATAGACTTAATTTTTGACAGCCGCTATATCAAATACAGTTGGTACCCACAATAGTCCAGTAACTTTGTCGCCTGATGCTTTGCCTCTTCCACATTTATTGTAAAAAATTTAACGTTGGTTTGAGATCGCAGTAACTTCATCCCGCTAGAGTTGTTCGAGTGACGTCTAAAATATTGCAAAAATTGCGAAGTTCGAAAAATTTAAAAACTTTGAAAGGCTTAATCTCGGAAACTATTGGGTTTACAGAGACAATTCTAGTATCATATTGTAGCAAATTTAGTCTTCTTTAAAAACATCCTAAAAAAGTTTTTTCAAAAACGAATCAATTTAGGTTTATAATCGCCAAAATTTGAAAAAGAACCGATTATTTCGCAGTTTTTACGATTTTTGACAAAGTTGCGTTCGGCGCTCGAAGTCACAAACTTGGATTATTCATTGGGCCAACATCATAAACAAGTCTGCAAAAAATCATAACTACCGGATTTGACGCATAGTATAATGTACAAAGTTACTGGACTACAACAGCTGAAAGGCAATAAATACCCAAGCGATTGACAGTAGGTATCGCTTGAGCGTAGGTATATAATATTTAAATGGTATAAGTGGTTGTCAATAATTGAAACAAAAAGTAAACTTTAGAAAAAACGACTTCCTCAAACCCTATTTGATTAGATTGAGTTTAATACAAACTGTCACCCCTTGTCCCCCCCCCTTGGGGACTTAATTTTGTCAAATCCCATCTCAGTGCTACCCCACGCTACTAAGGAACCTCTGTACAAAGTTTCATGACTCTAGGTCCACCGGTTTAGGCTATGTGTTGCCTGCCCATCAGCCACGCATTGTATTTGTACCTAGTATTGAGCAGTTCTGGTGGCCATATGTGGTCTTCATCAGCAGTTTGGCATCACAATATTATGCTTACCATGTGCATTTGCACGAGTTATTATGAAAAACACAAAAATCAATATAGGTCTGCCTATAATATTTGAAGAGTTCCCTCGATTTCTCCAGGATCCCATCATCAGATCCTGACCTGGTGTCAATGGGACCAATGGGAAGGTAAACCCTTTCAAACAAAAAAATAATTTTCCAAATCCGTCCATCCGTTTAGGCGCTATCGGGGTACAGACATAAAAAAAATACATCCGGACGAATTGTAAACCTCCTCCTTTGGGAAGTCGGTTAAAAAGTGAGGTACATGTCGGCTTTAGAAATGGGTTCATATTATTTATAGATCTAATTTTCGTAACATTTTCGACCCTGTCGATGTACTTAGCGCTCTATTGTCGCACTGCACACATTAATTGCGACATTAAAAACTTCGTGACACATCCATGAAATAAAAGCAACCGTCAATAAAGTTTAAAATTGCATGCTTTTGGCAGCTTTCGACGTGTTTTCCACACAAGCGGCTACCAACTTGCCGCAGACCATCTGTGCTGTTATTCTGGTTTCATACAAATCGGACGTTAGACAGAATTAATTCATCGGATTACTTTATATAAAAGTGGATTTCAAGAATGATGTCCCCGACAATTCCCTAAGATATGACTTCACCTACCCTGTATTCCTGAAAAAGCACATGATCGGTGCGTAGGGCATACTGGTCAATGGTCCACACTGACACATCAGCAGAGGCCCTACTACGGGGCGTTGGCTTTCGGACCGACGATGCCGCCCCCGCTTGGTTAACATGCGCATGGGCATTCGCGGTCAGTGCGCCAGATGACCGCGGTAGGTATCTGTATCAGCGTGGGGAAGGGAGTGGCCGTTCTGTACGTAGTACTATTATCTCTTCTGTGACTAGAGTTTCTTGTAAACGTAAGATCCCACCAAAACATTTTCATGTAAAAAATGTAGCCAAGAAGAGGGAAACAAAAAGTTATCAGATCTCAAGTAGAGCCAAGCTTCTAACTCTACACGCCCTAACTGTACAGCCCTAACTTCACAAACTCTAACACCTTACTCAAAATATGTGGCTTGGCCGTTTCACTACCGTCACATGAGCTTTTTCATTTCATTTCATTTTATTGCGATAAATTACAGTATAATTTACAGATCTTATGTAATATAATATAATGTCCCAATGTAATTTTACCGATGGCGGCATGGCAATTTTAATAATTATAATTATGAATAGAATTAAATTAAAACAGAATAACGTACTTAATAATATTTTTCACTTGGAAAAAAATAAATAATAAACTTTATCATCCATCACACATAGCATAATTTTATAATAACATTATTTTAGTAAATTTTAAAATTGATATTAATGTCACTAATAGTCGTAAGCATAAAAAGAAGAAAAGTCTAATCCGTAAAACAGTAAACACATTCTAACACGATACATTCTAACACGATAATTTTTCATATTCATTAAATTCAGTCAGCGTATAAGGACACATAAGCAGTAGGTACTGTTTCAAGGCATTCAGAAACCGATCACCCGAGAGAAGCTTTATATGTAACGGTAGCTTATTATAGACGCAGACTGCCATATTACTAGTGCTTTTACTATAGGACGTAGTTCTACAGTACCTAGTTTTAAGGTCATGCTTAAACCTATCTCTTAGCCTATTGCTCTTTCGTTCAGAGATGGGAAACTTTTCAGGATAACGCTGTATTAGTTTGCAAAGCTCGATGATGTAGAGCGCTGTGACAGTGTGTATTTTCAATTTAAAAAATAGCCCACGACAAGTTACCTTATTTGATTTAACACCACTTAAAATACGAATGCATCTCTTCTGTAAAACCATAATTTTATCTATGTCAACGCCACCACCCCACAATGCCAAGCCATACAGAAGCCTAGAGTGGAAGAAGGCGTAGTAAGCCTGCAGCATGGCATGCGTTGTAGTAACTGTTGATAAGCATCTCAATGCATAGCAAAAACTACTTAGTTTTGTCTCAAGGGTATCTATGTGCTTCTTCCAATTCATATGCTCATCTGCAAAAATCCCTAAAAACTTGGCTTGGTCTACAAGGGCAACTGTAGTACTGTCCACAGTGAGATTTGGTTCAAGTCTAGGGGTATTATAGTTTCGGAAATGAATCATTTTTGTTTTTCCTGCATTTGTTTTTAGTCCAATAGATTTCAACCACTTCACTATGGCATTGATAGTTTCATTTATCTCAGAAAACAGCTGAGTGGTATTATTTCTTTCAAATTTAAAGAATACTGAGACATCATCCGCAAACATCGTGATTTTCTTGTTGACTATTTGGGGTAAATGATTTATATATAATATGAACAGCAGGGGACCTAAAACACTACCTTGAGGTACACCTTGCGTAGTCTCTGTGCTTAGGGATATTGTGTTTGAAAGTGTGTTTGTCTTGGAGTCAAACATAGGAAGCTTTACACTTTGTTTGCGGTTTGTCAGGTAAGATTTTATCCAGTCCAGACAATTGCCTCTTATACCGTACCGATTTAGGATGCATGCCAACACGTGATGATCGACATAATCAAAAGCTTTTGATAAGTCCAGTAGAACAGATACCACGTTTGACTTTATATTTAGAGAGTCTGCCACAAAATCCATCATATCAAACACAGCATCAATAGTCGACTTACCCTTTTGAAAACCAAATTGGTTTTTGGACAGTATTTTGTATTTTAATAAAAAGTTTGTCAAACGGTTTGAATAAAGTTTTTCGAAGATCTTTGAAAGACAGGGCAACAACGCAATTGGGCGATAATTCTGAACTTCTAGTCTGCTATCACCTTTGTGCAGAGGAATGATATGGGCTATTTTAAGCCTTTCCGGAAAAATACCTGTGGCTATTGATCGATTTATCAGATAGACGAGAGGATCAGCAACTACCTCTATAATGTCTTTTATAATAGTGATTGGTAAACCGTCAAACCCACTGGACTTCTTATTATTTAAATTAGACACAAGTGTTAGAATTTCATGTCTAGATATGGGATTGATAAACATGGTGTTTTTTAGAAAGCTGGGAAGTTCAGTACTGTTAAGCTCATTTTTATTTATAGGAGTGCTGCTTGTACTGAAATAATCATTGAATAAGTCAGGAGCTTCCAATTCATTGATTATCGTTTTAACACCATCTGTAAGTCCCGAAAAACTTTCAATTTTTTTAGATTTTTCCCCTTTGATAGTTTTATTTACTATATTCCAGACAGTTTTTGTTTTATTATTCGACTTCAGGATGAGACATTCGTTGTCTTTTTTCTTTGCATACGAGACCACTTTGTGCAAAATCGAACAGTATCTTTTGTAGTGTTGAGACAGTATGAATTTATAATGTTTCGAAAGTATGGAATCATCGCTTGAATGTTTAAGTTCAATAAAAAGCTCACGCTTTGTTTCACAGGATTTTCTAATACCCGGTGTAATCCATTTTGGCTTAGAGTGTTTTTTATCAAGCTGTACTGTTTTCAACGGGCAAAACCTGTCAAATGCACCAAGGAGTATATCGTGAAAAAGATTGAAAGACTGATCCGTATCTGGAATCGAGTATATCTGATCCCAATGTACGCAACTCAAAAAATCTTTTAACTCATTTGTATTTGATTTAGTGAGGTCTCTCACTTGTTTACAAATACTACGTGGGTTTAATTTTAATTTTATATCTAGTGTAGCATGCTGAAGGCTGTGGTCAGATAAACCTGGCTCAACTACTTTTACATTGTGTAAGTTCATGTTGGAAATTATATTGTCGATGCAAGTACTACTATGAGCTGTTATGCGCGTGGCTTCATGTACAAACGTTTTCGCATTAAATGATTTTAGCAGGCTTAGAAACTCATTGGTTTCCCTACCATTTTCCATTAAATTTACATTGAAATCTCCACACAGCAAAAATTGTTTGTCCATTCTGTTTCCTAGCGTGTTTAAAACATTTTCAAGATTTGCAACAAAATTATCATTTTTTATAGTTTTTGGCCTATATGCACAAACTATAAAAACCCCAAGCAGACTGATACCGCAAACTTCTAAAATATTTGAAATTGTGAGTTGCTTTATTAAGGAAAGCTCATCAAACTGCAGGCTGTCATGAACAAAAATACATACCCCACCTTTACTTTTTCGGGTATCACGACAAAAGGACGATGCCAGACTAAAATCCCTAAATGACATTCTCTCTAGATCCATTCTGACTCTATGGTGTTCAGTTATGCATAAAACTTTTACACAACGACCTTCCTCTGATTGAAGCCAATTTTCAAGTAGGGCTTGTTTCCTATCATTGAAACTTTGTATGTTTATATGTGCTACTGTTGTACCTGCCTTTGACAATTTTGATGATTTTTCTTCGCGCTTATCTGTTCGCGAAAAAAAACATCTCTTTGAGTTTCAGTGGTAGTTGTTGTTTGTTTAAAATAATAGGGGATAGTACCTATTTTGGGCATCTTGGAGTTGTTTTCCAGTAACTTTTGTTCAATTTTTAGTTTTTGTTTGTGGAAATAGTAGGGGATGGTACCAAACCTCCGAATGTCACGAGTTTGTGGTGCAGTTTTGCCTCTAACATGTTTGCCAAAATTTGTGATAAATTCTTTTTTGTAATGTAGATAATCGATCTCTATTTTTAGTTTATGTTCAAGATCCAACAAAGTGTGCATCTCTGTCACTTCTTTTATGTGAAATTTGAAAATAACAGATTTGAATGCTCTTTGTGATTTGTACAGTTTGTTTGATTCACATAAAAATACAACATTTTTGATGTCGTATTTCAGCAAAATATTTTCAACATCTGTTTTTAAATTTGATGCGCTTTTGTTTGGGCCTAAGGTAAGGATTATGACATCATCACTAGCGACCCGTGTGATCAGTTCCTTGAAGTCCTTAAGAATTTCAGAAACCAAGGCCTGTGGTTTGAAAAAGGCAGAAACTCTATAGTTATCATTAAAATTATTGCATCTTATATTTCTAAGTTTACCAGCAATCCCATTTGCACTTTCATCACCTAGAATATGAATCAGAGGTAAGTCCATCTTAGGGCAGGATTTGATTTTTTTCTTCTCTACCAAGGATTGGGCTTGGTCTTTTGATGGTCGTAACGGTTTGTTCATGTTCAGATCCGGCATTTCCACGATGTCTTTTTCGGTTTCCTTAGGGCTACTCACGTTGAGACAAGACTTGTCTTTGTCGCTTGATGTAGGTAAAGATTTATTACTTTTAATCACATCTACCGCGACCATGTTTATGTTCTGGTCAGGCATTTGTATAGTGTCTTTTTCGATTTCCTTAGGGCTGTTAACATTGTGACAGGACTTTTCAGTGAATTTTCCGAAAACAATTTTCTTTTTAGACTTTATCTGTGTAGGGCTTGAATTTAGTGTAATCGGTGATACTGGTGTGGAAGTGATGCTAGAGCTGATTTTCGTCACAAATATAATTTTCTTTTTGAGCTCTTGAACTTCTAGTTTCAGTTTGGTATTTTCTTCATTTAAGGTGATAATTTCATCATGTGCGCTGTTTAGGTCTATATTCAAAGCAGAAATCTGCTCTTTTAGATCTTGTACCAAGGAGTCGTTCATTTGTGTTATATTTGGCAGACTCCTTGCAGTTGTATCAAGAAGAGTCGAGCTCTTATCCAATTCATTTGTCGAAAGATCTTCCATCGAATTACTTAATAAATGAGGGTTTTTTCTTTCTTCAGTAATCCGGCCTGTTACCGTTGTTTCTTTTCTTTCAAATGTTTTCCCAATGCTAGAGGAAGCTTTATCTTCGCAACAGGGTGCTCCTCTTGCCTGGGCATTCTTTGTTAAGTTGTTTCCGCGACTTGTAGTGACATTTGCGCATGGATCACACTTCCACAGTTTCTTAGTTGAGTAGAGTGCCAAATATTTGGCACAAGTAATGTTAAGGCATTGAAAATGAAAATGTTTTTTGCATGCTCCGCATTTTAACAAATCGCTAAGCGCTATTTGTTTACGGCATACAGAGCAATTCATTTTGGAAATGATAGGGCACTTCTCGTCGATCTAATTTAAATATCCACACTTCGTAGCACTTGATCTATTTTTAGCGATGAGATGCGGCGTGCGTAGCAGGTGTATTCGTAGCACGTGACGTCACAGCACCGGTGGCGTCGTAGCAGCGCGGGCGCCCGTAGCAAGCAAACCAGTCGCAGCGGCAAGCGGTAGGCAGGGAGTGGGGTGTAGGTCAATGACCGGCGCTCGGTTCAATGACACGACACGGCTTGCTTCTAGCTATGATTTTTGAGGTAGGTCGGGGACACGATTTAAACGTTCACAAATCTGTTAATATCTTTTGAACCCAGGCACTTATCGAGACAGTGTTAACGACAGTTTTATTGTAGTTTAATTCCGCACAACACAGCACTAAGACAATACAAAAATCTATTGATTTAATACACGTAACGATTTTATCTGTACAGAGCGACGTGGAAACGATGTTGACTGTTACGCGAGCGCGATCCCTACGCGAGCGCGATCCCTTAAATTGGAAAATGCAAGCAACGAAACGGCCAAGCCATATATGTATTTTGTTTTTCCAACCACTGTTCGTTGTGCTAGGTTCTGCCCTGGCGTAGAGATTGTCTCCAACCCAGTCTGTCTGAAATTGATTCGATTAGTTGCCGAATCAGGATTAACCAGAATAAGCGTAATCCTGGGAGTGAGCCCGCAATTTGCAACCATTTTGATGGTAATTCGGCACACACAGCCAAAACTGGCCGCGAACTAAAATGTTGCTCTGGTTTCCTGTTTTATTCATTAAATTGACACACTAGGGGCTTTGAACGGGAGGAAATGTAGGGCAGTTGGATAGAGCTGTAGAGAATAGGCACGTACGCTAACGGGCCTTTATTGGACGGTGAAGTGAAGCGACCGCTCAATACTGTTTGATCCACGTTTGATCCAAACGAGATCCACGTTTGATATGCTTAGAGTAGAATAGAATTAATAAACTTGAACTTGAACTAGAATAATGTAAAATGCAAAATCCATTCTTGGAAATCCACCATCAGAGATGACGGACGGACGTTCAAAGTTATGTCACTGTGTCTTGCTCGGGCACTTTAGATACAGAGTGGCTTTTAGGTCGTGTATTTATAAGCAGCAATTGGTAGATCGGATGTTCAGGGAAAATATATTATGGCTAAGAAAATAATTACATGTTTTCATTACTGATACTCATTTTGAACTTGGCAATTTGTAAACATGAAGAGCAATAGATAAACCAATAAAAGCAAAAACCACAATAAATTCGCTTGCACAAGTACCAGGGCCGCATCAACAAGCAACTTATTGTGTATCATCCAGTTATTTAGTGCCTGTTTAGTTTCCGTGGCGTTAACTGAGTGCTCACAGGGAGTCATAGAAAAATCTTAGCTAGGACATCTGTATTAATCTGTGGCTAGGAGATAAATATACAAAAAATCCTTACGCCTATGAAGTCCACAGGAAGTCCAACACATTAGTTGAACAAAGTATTTGATTGATTGCTGACTATTCTATGTATTCAATAAACGCTAGAAGGAACACCATCATTCTCTACCTTAATACACCTTTGTATCTTTGTATAGGTAGGTATATTGATTAATTTAGTTTTTTTGTTTTTGTATGTATTTATGTTCTTATTAGTAAGTAGTCTATTATTTTAATATTTATCGTTGTGCACATATGTAGGTCTACCTTTTATCAAATTATCCTCTCCATCCTAGGTTTGCTGAAAGAGATCTCTTATTAGAGATAACCTCGCCTTTGTACATGATTTTTCCAACATTAAGTGTCCGTTTTATGTTCTCTGTACAATAAAGTATAAAGTAAAGTAATGCTCGAAAGTGAACAAAATAATTGTTCTTTATAAATTCGTAGCGATTCTCCCATCACGATTCCATAAAAAAAAGGCAAATCAAACTAAAACCGCAATACAAACAAACAACCATTTACAAGTATATATCTGGGTGCACGGCAGTGCACCACCAAGTCGAGCAAGCACAGCCGTACCATCCTTTTCTCGAAGCAATTCAGGCCATATTCGACCCCCCTAAAACTTCGTTGTGGATAAAACAAGAAGCCTGATTTTTCTGTTACTAATTAGGCCTTATATCAACACGATATATTAAATTTTTTATTCAATTTGAACCAGTAGTTTAAGAATTGTAACATGTCAAAGTTTCCTCATTTTGTCACTGACTGACTGACCGATCATCAAAACTCCCAGGCACTTCTAGCAGACATAGAACCTTCAAATTTGGGATATAAATAGTAATTAGTATTCTTATCAAGGGAAAACTTAAACATTTCAAGCTTATGTTATAGTTTTCCAGAAAACCCATCTGCATCAATAACTTTGTAATCTTATATAAAATGTATAGGATTACAAAGTTACATTTGCAGTTTATGAATCATTGAATGCCCCTAGGAAAATATGCCTTTACAAACAAGATTCTATAAACATATTATGTAATACATACATAATATCACGCCTGTTTCCTAGAAGAGGGATACGTACATCCACCAGGGACCACCACTTACCACGGTCCAGGCATACATCCCTCGTTTCCTTTGGTTACCATTATGCTTAAATTATATATTACTAGCTGACCCGGCAAACGCTGTTTTGCCATATAAATAATTATAACACTTAGGGGTATGAAAAATAGATGTTAGCCGATTCTCAGACTACGAAGACAAACACTGTGACACGAGAATTTTATATACAGGGTGTAACAAAAAGGGTTTAACTCCCGAATGTATGTGGTTACTATGGGACCAACTTGATCAGAGCAACTTGATTTTTCACTTCTCCATATAAATCAGCCGAGCGCCCAGACCGAAATGTATGGGGAAGTGAAAAATCAAGTTGCTCTAATCAAGTTGGTCCCATAGTAAAAGTTGCTCAGAATGATGTCCCAAACCACATACATCCGGGAGTTAAACCCTTTTTGTTACACCCTGTATATATGTATGATGTACATTCCCGACAAAATGCTTCAAATATAATAAAACTATTCAATCAATAGAACAAATTGCGTTCTAATGCGACGGGAGTGGTAGCAGATTAATCCAATTGCTCGATAGATGGCGCAGCCTGTATTTTAACTCACGCTATGGTTTGAAACCGTCGCTAGCTTAAGTAGCGGAGTTGCTCGCCAGCGATTTCAACTAGTTGTTGATAATTTTTGTATCTGCATTAATTATTATATTTACTAACTATTTGGATTTGTTCATCTAGCACATTTGCCAGAACTAGTAGTCGCAATGGATTCGGAAATAGTGTATGTGAATGACCAACCATGCCCACACCGGATTGTACGGATACCTGGCGATGGGTCGTGTTTGTTTCATTCTTTGTCATTCTCTATGTATGAGAATATTGAGTCGTCGTATGAGATTAGACTTGCTATAGTCGAGTATGTGGTAGCACATTGGGAAGAGTTCCAAGTTTATACTTGTGACGAGCACGGAGACCCCTACATTAACGCTATGTTTTTTATTGTTATTGTAAAAGTACCAAAGGTACCAAATTTTAAAAAGTAGAACTTTACAAAAAGAAGTGAGATCCCATCAAAAACATCCTGTAAAAAATACCAAGTCTCGCAGCTCTGTGATTCTACCGTAAAAAGTTGTGAGATCCATGTTATACCAAGTCGGTTAACTGATTTAGTCCCTACTTAAGGGGCCTTCTGTCTTAAGTTAATACGTAAGATATTTTCATATCTATATTCAAATCTTTTACTTTTTAAATAAAAATATCGACTTGGCCATCGCATGAAGGCACAATGTATCTTCGAAATCATATCTACATTATATTAGGTTGTTTAGAGTATAATTGCGTTCTACACGATTAAAACTTGGTTCCAAAACTAATATATGTATACCTTTAACAAGCGGCAACAATAGAAAATGGAAGACTAGTGCAACAAAATTACTAATGCTCTAGTTATTTTCAGTCCATTAAATTCCAGTACCTTTCACTTCTTTATGCATTCGGAAGGAATTTGATGAAAAACCAGGTTTCTGGCTCTTAGTTCTGTGTGATAGATAACGTATTTGTATATATTTGTTACACGATACATGACAGGACATAAAAACAGAAATAACATGTACCAAGGTCAGCTTATCTCTAAATAGAGATTTCTTCCAGCAGACCCTGGTTGTAAAGGACTAAACAAACTAAGCATGCGATGGCCAAGTCGATATTTTTATTTAAAAAGTAAAAGATTTGAATATAGATATGAAAATATCTTACGTATTAACTTAAGACAGAAGGCCCCTTAAGTAGGGACTAAATCAGTTAACCGACTTGGTATAACATGGATCTCACAACTTTTTACGGTAGAATCACAGAGCTGCGAGACTTGGTATTTTTTACAGGATGTTTTTGATGGGATAAGTTTATACCAGGGAAGCAGAAACCAGCAGCATTTATTTAGGCTATAGCGTCAGAGTAGTATAACGTTGACATATGAAACTATCTCATTTTACAGAGATAGGGCTGGCAGGACAAACGGCCGGGCTGGGGGCTCTATCGAGTTATCCCATTTGCTGGGCTCCCGTGGGATCGGCGCACTCATTTTTGGGCAAGCTGCGTGGAGGTAGAAAAATCGTAGGAACCACTTTCGTAGATTACGGAAAAGCGTTGTTGTTTTTTAGGGTTCCGTACCCGAAGGGTGCCAAACGGGACCCTATTACTGAGACTTCGCTGTCCGTCTGTCCGTCCGTCCGTCCGTCCGTCCGTCCGTCCGTCCGTCTGTCACCGGGTCCGCCTGCACGAACCGTAATAGCTAGAAAGCTGAAATTTTCACAGAATGTGTATATCTGTTGCCGCACCAACCACAAATACTGAAATACGAGAGATATTACAAATTGAAAGTGGTCTCGGTACAAGATACGTCTTCACAACACGCTTGAAAAGTTTATACCAAGGCCATTTTGTTTTGGTAGGTAAGCCTTCTTTTAATGAAACTAAATTTAAATGATATGGCAATGTCGTCCCCGGACTTCTACAAAGACTTTAAATATTAATTGATGAATTACGACGTCTCTATTTATTCTGTAGAACTTTTAGAAAATAATTATAAAATTAATAGTTTTTAATTACTTTTGTTTTCATACAAATCTCAGAGGTCAGAAATTATTTTTTTCCTTTTGGCCACTTCAAGTTTGGCTGCCAGTGATGTTTTAATTAAATACTCTTTGGTGCGTTGAAATGATGTTTTGCAGTCTGCATGACATTGACATAATGAGTGAGTGAACCTCATTGTACGGAAATTGTAGATGGGTGTCTCACGTTTTCCAGTAGGTTGTAGACAGTGCTGCTTACGGCGGCGTTTAGTAGGTACTAAAGGCCCTAAAAGCGCGGCAAGCTTTGAATCAATTCAAATGTTATTTTTCAACTAGCTACAAAGTTATTCTGACATTTAATATAAAGGGGGCTCCCATACAATTAACGTGTTTTTTTGCGGTTTTTTTAACCGACTTCTCAAAGGAGGAGGTTTACAATTCGTCCGGATGTTTGTTTTTTTTTTTATTTTTATTTTTATGTATGTGTCTCGATAGCGCCTAAACGGATGGACCGATTTGGAAAATTAGACCGATTAGACCTATAGTGATTTTTGTGTTTTTCATAATAACTCGTGCAAATGCACATGGTAAGCATAATATTGTGATGCGGAACTGCTGATGAAGACCACATATGGCCACCAGATCTGCTCAATACTAGGTACAAATACAATGCGTGGCTGACGGGCAGGCAACGCATAGCCTAAACCGATGGACCTAGAGCCATGAAACTTTGTACAGGGGTTCCTTAGTAGCGTGGGGTAGCACTGATATGGGATTTGACAAAATTAATTCCCCTGGGGGGGGGGATAAGGGGTTACAGTTTGTATTTTTTTTATTTATTTTTTTATTTTATTTTATTTGGGATATCAACAGCATATAAAATAAATGAGTTACAACATGTAAATACAAAAATTAAGCCGGTAACAGATATCCACAGAAGATACAATAAGCAAGTAAAAGAGAAAAAAAACTTTATCTTACAGTTATCTTATTATTATGCACGTTGTAGAGTTTTAGGAAATAAGAATTTTATAGGGTACGTGATTTAAATTAAATATAGTAAGGAGAATGTGAGGAGTATATTTGTAATGTTTGTGTAAGGGTAAGTGAGTGTGTGTGTTTAAGAGGGTGTGTTAGGGTGTGTATTTGTGTGTTTATTCACTTGTTTCCCTCATCGTCTATCAAGACTTTTATAAATTTCATGACGAAATTTGGCTTTGGAGGATGAGAATGGATCTAAATCACTAAATTGTTTATTGTATTCAGAGGCAAGGCGAACCATGGTAGAATTTTGGGCATAATTGGTATGAGCGAGAGGGACGGAGAATAGTCTATTGGATGTATGGCGAGTGCGGCGCTGTGGGACGCATTAAACTCAATCTAATCAAATAGGGTTTGTGGAAGTCGGTTTTTTCTAAAGTTACTTTTTGTTCCAATTATATAGATAATGGTACGGAACCCTTCGTGCGCGAGTCTGACTCGCACTTGGCCGGTTTTATATTCCTGACACGAGTGCTTGATTTGATAATAATCTTCGAGTAATCGCCTGCTATTTATTGGTAGCTATTTGCAGAAACAATCAAAACAACACCAAGTTAAGTTAAATTTTAAGTTAAGTTAAATACATATTTGACCACATTAGTTTACTTTAACCTTGTCATCTACTTGTGGGAAGTGCTACTTCTCATCCTATAACACAGGGTTCGCCCTTTTTTAGGGAGTAGAGAACATCCCTTGTTCTTTACTATGATTGTGTTGAAAACAAGTAATCATTGTAACACTTTAAATGAATAAAGCTTTATTATTATTATTAACAAAGCGTCACGACTTTTCCCATACGGTCAGAAAGATTAGTGCCTACGTGTAGCCAATCATAAATATTCCTACTACCCTATTGGTCCTTCACTGCATAAACACCATCCCCCTTACACCCAGATTACAGGATCCTGGATGTACGGGACAGAGCTCCCGGAGTGGCTTTTTATTAATAAGGGGGCATAGGCTAACTTTTCATTAATCTGTGGCATAGGTAGAAAAAAATATACTTTTCACTTCTCATGCTCGTAAAGTTCGTCTTCATGTCGGGTATAGCCAGCATAAAATCAAATTTTATGTTCTAGAGCATAAAGTAAAATCTTCGTCTAAATCTCAGACTATGACAAAGGTCGTCAGGTAAACAGCCACATACACCTATGCTAAGTGCCACTGCCGGCGGCCAGAGTCGTCTGCGGAGGCACGTCCAAAAAAAAAGTTTAATGGCGGGAAGTCCATATTTTTTCTCGGTAATTTCAATTTGCAATTATTTCATAATATTTATTTATTTTTTGCAATATTTTTGTTTAATTTCCTCACAATCGAAGTGAAAAGCAGAGTGTATAACTCGTACATAAAACCCATTTTACCCTCGACATGACTATCTACCCTCGCCTGCGGCTCGGATGGATATATACGTCTCGGGTAAAATGGTGCGTTTTATGCCCTTGTTGTACAATCTACTATTATCTTAACTCTCATGTCATAAAGTTCGAATTACAAACTTGAAATCGAATTCATAATGACGTACTTTATAAACGCGATACAGTAATAAAATTAAAACATTTAATAATAACACTACTTCCCGAACAAAACTAATTTTATTATTAAACTTTTTTTCCATAACAATACAGTTCTACTTTTTTTAGCTATGGTTGACAACTCAGTGTTTGATAAGTACTTGGAGCTTACTTGGAGGCAGGAAGATTTAAACAAAGAGGTTCATTGATCTGAGGTTTGTTACTGTGGCCCATGCTCCGCGCATGCGCTGTGATATGCTGGGTTTTGGCGGCAACAAAACGTCAACGTGACGTGACAAAGTTTTGTTGGTTGTGTCTATGTCTAAGCACTGATTTATGTAGAATTATTGTTGTGTTCTTTGATTTTTGTAAGAGGGACACTTAAGTATGAGAGGAGATAAAGTAGTGTATGAAACTGCACATAACTAGGTATTATGCAACAGCTTCATAAACTACTTTTATATTGGAGTAACATCCTAGCTCGTGCCTAGCTCCATGACAATAATCTTTTGTGGTGCACTTTAAGGCCTACAAATAAAACTGGAGTAGCGAATCGGTTTGATCCTTCGGCCTCCCCGGCCTTGGGAAATAAGCCCAAGTTGAAGGGGAGCCGAAAATGGCACGAGAAATCAACGCTGATATTGCGATGTTGAAAGAATACATGGGTTTGCTGGAATGAATCTCTTTTTAGAGATAAGCTTGCCTTTGTTGATGCCTTTTCTGTATTGTTTGTGTTTTTTTTTTCTGGTATGTGCAATAAATATATACGAAATATACGAATACAACTATTGAACAAATTGTATAGCATAACCTTGCAGATTATTATGGCATACAACCTTATCAGACTGGTAGGAAATTAAAAAAAAACGGCTTCCTTAACAGTTTCAACGGCATTATGTGAGCCATTTGGGCAACATGACTTTTCCGAATGTAAAAATGCCTGCTGAATTTGGTTCTGAATGTTGTCAAGCCGAATTTTGGCACCCCAGTAGGTATTTCAAACGCATGTATAAATCAATGTTGATACTCCTTTTTCTAAATATTTGTGTTGACTTGACTGGCATTTGAATAATTGGCCTTGGCCACAGATATTATAATGCCTTGGCCAACTTTTTGTGGGACAGCGTTTTAGCCAAACTGTAGCGCAGTGGACGCGCACGTTAAAGGTTTCCTCACGATGACAGTGATCTACTACACATTATGTAGAACTCAGTAGAACAGTTGAATAACTATGTAACACGCACTTAGGAAGCCAGATGAATGCCACCCTGGGGACCAATTCCGCTAACACAACGACCGCTCAGTGACAATGACGCGATGACGACGCTCATCTTTGGAGCACCATCTTTTTATGGTAGAAATTCATTAGCAAAATCGATTAATTTTTATCATTTTATGCATAAAAAGATACTCCAATTATCAGATAGTACCTGCAATCAGGAAGGCGATACGGACTTAAAATATATTATTATTATCATAAACATTGTTATAAAAAAATTGTGTTCGAAAATTCAATCTGTGGCTACCGTGCAGGAGCTGTCGGATTTAAGGTGTTTAGTGCCTTCGTTTGGTGGTTTTGACATATCGCTCCTAATTAAAACTTACGGCCTTACTTATAAAAAAAAAAATCTCAGTACCTATAACTTATACAGTGTTTTCTTGCTTTGACATTTGACATAAAGTCGACGTGTGAAAAGAACAAAACAATGTATAAGTTTTTTTGTATACATACATGTAAGACCGCTGAAGTTTAGCCACGTCCTTGCGTCATTGTCACTGAACGGTCATTGTGTTAGCGGAATCGGGTCCCAGTTCAAATTCCACGGAGACATCCGCATTGCTGATTGGCTGAAATTTGCGTGAAGCAGACTCACAAATTGCTTCGGCCTCGCAAACTATGTAGCCGAGTGTGTTCACTGTACTTCGACTTTATACAGGGTGTAAACTAAAATAGCGTCACGCACAGCAAAGTGCGTCACGCAAAGTGGGCACAAATTGTGCCCAACTTTAGCCAGTAATCCGCGCTATGAAGTAATGAAGGTTTCTTCACAATGTTTTATTAGAGTTAAGCTCGCTTTTGTAGGTACCTACATGTTTTTTTCATTATTGTTATGTGGTACCTGTATTTTTGTTTTTGAACAATATTAAAGGTAAATTAAAGTATCGTTTTCAGCAAACCATTCAACAAAATGTACACTGTGGTGTACGAGTAGCTTAGGATTCACTTAGCCTAAAGTTGGGACTAAGTTAGAACTTCCATTGAGGGGCCTTAGCGTGACGTATGTCGGGTATGTGTCTAACTTTCTTAGATCTTGAGTGGTTGACAAGCATAAGTTGAGTTAGCGATTTAAGCTTGGGAAGAGTCTTTGATGCTACTCTATTAGAGTATATTAGACTCTATTTAGCATCTACTATTGCTCAGGCTTTGATGAAATCTGGAGCACAGCCGGCCCGACTTGCACGAGAGAGCAATCCGGTTAACGAGAAATTCAATAATTCACCAAGTAAAAAAATAAAACATCCGACTTCATGACCTATCACTTTAGTCCTCCCCGCTCGGTACACAAATGTCGTCTATTATACCCAAAAACGAGAGCCTACGAAATCTGTCTCCTGACAATGAAGTCCGTATACATAATATTTACATATAGACTATCCTAACAGCCAGAATTATCTCGTGGTAATGACTATAAATACCAAAAAGGCTGGATATAAATGTCATTCAGGTGAAAACAAATTAAACTTCACAATTTTTTTATTTAGAAACCTAACTACTGGCCGATACCTGATTTTAAAAAAATGGGACCAAACTATTGGGCTTTCCTTTCCAACAAAGAAAGAATTTTTGAAATCGGTTCATAAACAGAACCTACCAGTTTCGATGTAACAACATAAAAAACAGTTCCATAATACAACCGAATTGATAACCCCCTCCTTTTTAAGTCTGTCAAAAATAGGGAGGGCTATGATTCTCGCTCATTCGATACACGGATATTCACACTAATATCGAGTGATTTCCATACAAAATCACATCCGAAATTCAATGTATAAAATAGCTATTTTTTGCATAAAAAACATGAACATATATTAGAATGGTAAAAGACCGGGAAGAATATCCTCTTTGTAAATATTTGCCTATGTAGTCCTAAGTAAATAAGAAAAATACACATACAGTATGATATATAATAACTAGGGATACTAGCTAACATTATAGAAAATATGACGCAGATACAGTGTAAACACAGTATTTTTACCAGTGTCTCTTCAGTTTCTAACTGATAATTAAAATTATAATTCAGGACATTTATTGTAGAACGTAGTTACAGGTTCTCTCTTCAAAAACCTTAATTCTAAAAACTATATCACATCGTTTTTACAGACAAAACTGTTTTGAAAGATCTTCCTAACAATCATCTCTTAAAATATGTTTACTTTTTAGGGTGCCGTATCCAAAGGGTGCCAAACGGGGCCCTATTAATTACTAAGCCCATGCTGTCTGACTGTCTGTCTGTCTGTCCATCAGCTGGGGCCCTACCACGCAGCCGCTGTCGGCATCGGCTTCGTGTTTGACTTGCCTTATTATCATAATGATAAAATTCATTCTTGCGCTTTTAAACACGATGCCGATGCCGACACCGGTTGCGCGGTCGGGGGGCTGGTCCTAGAGCACGAACCGTAATAGCTAGAAAGTTGTAATTTTCACAGAATGTGTATGTATATCTGTTGCCGCAACAACAACAAATACTGCAATACGAGATATATTACAAATTAAAGGGGGTCCCCATACAAGAGACGTGTTTTTAATTTTCTTTTTGTTTTTGTTTTATTGTTTTGAGTGCTTAAGTTGTGTTGTACGAGGGTACGATACCCTTCTTGTGCGATTCCGACTAAATGCGAAATGTCAATATTTTACGTCTTCGCTTTCAATTCTAATGGGCGAGAATTGCCCCCCTGGCCATTTTTTAATTTTTGCTACGTGATAAGTAGGTTATTCAAGTAGTTACTGAAAGAATATTCCGCAAACAGGCCTGGCTCGCGCTGTAGAATGACGCAGTACAGGGTGACTGGCAATAACCAGTCGTCGGTTAACGTTGACGAGCTCGGATAACTCGATCATGCGCTCCCCGCCGCCGATGAGACACCCTGTATATGCGAAAAGGGATTGATGAGGTAAATCGAACGAAGCTCTGACAAAATTTAGTACCTAAAGTCTTCACAAAACAAAAGGCCCGTTTTGACAGTTCACGCCCATGAAGTTGTAACCCCTCGCGTAGGAAATAATAGAAGCGGTTTTCCTAGGTGCAACTTGTACGCTTTGCTTGTACGCAACAGTTGGCTTTTATTACCTACGCATTAGGGGTTAAAAATCCATGGGCGTGAACTGGCTAAACGGGCCTTTTATTTTGTGAAGACATAAACCACTGAATTGCTTAGTTCTACATGTTTCGACGTACCAACTCAATTCAATTCAACTTGATTCAGATTTTTTTATTGAATGTAAAAATAAAGGTAGGAAACTAGCTTATCTCTGAAGAGAGATTTCTTCCAGCAAATCAGGTTACTTAGGCTGGATTTTACCAACGAAAGAGTAACTTTTACTCGAGAGTAGGTATCTTCTACTTTTTCATAGACGCCAGATCAGTGGCATGATTCTCGCGCCTTCGATATAAGGATATCGAGACCTATATTGACAGATAATCACTCGATATAGGTGTAAATATCGTATATCGAATGCGCGAGAATCATGCCACAGAGATCACCTCATTTTGAACTGTCACTGTCATGCAAATTATCCCCGGGATAGTTACTCTCGTATAACTTTTTGTTGGTAAAATCCGTAAAATCCAACTATTTTTTACCCGTTGAGCGCCATTGTATCATTTTGGAAAACAAAAATGGGAAGGAGTGGGCACAGCAGCGCCTCTACTGTCCCGCATGGGAAAAGTGGGCACAGCAGCGCCTCTACCGTCCCGCATGGGAAAAGTGGCACAGCAGCGCCTCTACCGTCCCGCATGGGAAAAGTGGGCACACCAGCGCCTCTACCGTCCCGCATGGGAAAAGTGAACACAGCAGCGCCTCTACCGTCCCGCATGGGAAAAGTGGGCACAGCAGCGCCTCTACCGTCCCGCATGGGAAAAGTGGGCACACCAGCGCCTCTACCGTCCCGCATGGGAAAAGTGGACACAGCAGCGCCTCTACCGTCCCGCATGGGAAAAGTGGGCACAGCAGCGCCTCTACCGTCCCGCATGGGAAAAGGCGTGACGCTATATTATAATTTTTATTTAAAATGGGATACACCACGGCGCGGCGCTCAGCGGGGGATAGGTTTTTTTAATAAATAATTTTTAATTTTGATAGGAAAACTACAACTCCTACCATATCCAACCCGCTTCTGCCGTCAATGTACTAGAGGTTTTCTGCAGGATGACTTGGTAGATTTGTGATCGATAGCCCCGACCCGAGATGAGACGAGACATATTTATCTGGTTAGAAAAACAATTTTCGCCAATAAATATTTGCCTTTGATAGCCATTTTTCCTCTCACGATATTGGTAAAGCCCGAGTTATTAAATCGTAGTAATCAAAAATACATTTCGCCGGAGTAATTTTTGAATTTTGGGTCCTTATTGGAAATATCAGAAATAAATTGTTATTGAGTTATTAATAAAATATTGTGAGTATAAAAGCGTTCATTGAGTATGAAATCGATTCAACCTGATACGCTTCATCGAGTTTGTGCAAATATAGAGGGCTTTACAGATATTGGACGATTATTTAGTAGCAAGTAATTATAAGATTGGATAATTATAGAACTTCATACTGTAGCAATCGAACTGACAGGTGACCAACCAGTGTGTATGTAGTTTTTAGGGTTCCGTACCCGAAGGGTGCCAGAAGGGACCCTATTACTGGGACTTCGCTGTCTGTCTGTCTGTCACCAGGCTGTATCTCATGAACCGTGATAGTTAGACGGTTGAAATTTTCACAGATGATGTATTTCTGTTGCCGCTGTAATAAAAATACTAAAAAACAAAAGAAATTTGATATTAAGGGGGGCTCCCATACAACAAACATGATTTTTTTCACAATATATCGATTATGTTATTTACTTAAAAAATAAATAATTAAATTAAAATTAAATTAATATTTAGGGGAGCTCCCATACAATCCGTGCAATTGACTTTGGTGGGCCCTTCCTCATATCTAGCCGAAAGGGGCGAGGTTCTAGACCATTATATTGACATTACATAGAGTCACACCTTTTCCCGTAGGTGGTGTCAGAGGCCCAGTTGTTTAATAGTAATCAATAAATATAGGTGCCAGAGTTCTAAGTGGAAATTGCAAAGTCAATAAGGGCTGTCCATTAAGTTTTAGTCGTAGCCAGCACTTAGCGTTCAAAACCAACCATTCGAAAAACAAGTTGAGTCAGGAATAATACTAAATTCAACTCGAGAACGCAAGTGGTCTTAAAGAGGTCTGGAGCTCTATTTCTCAATCGCTCTTTTGCAAACGAGCGCTCTTTTCTACCGATTTTCGTTCGTTATATTCAATTCGCTCTGCAAACGATTGGTCAGAACCACTCGTCGCGCAAGTCATATATCACACGAGCGAATGAAAAATAGAGCTCCGGATCGAAGGGCGATTATGTTAATCATAGAAATTGAGTCCTTAAAAGCTTTAATGGAATCAGCTGCTTTTTCTGCTGACTGATAAAAATTAAGGAAGACTTCACTCGTATGCCCAGTCATTTCCTCCACCCGATTTACCCTCGACTCAGCCATTCTTGACATGACAGCAGCTCCTTGACTTTTATTTATTTATTTATTTATTAAATTTTCTATAAATACCTATCATTACAGGTTACACCTAATGCGATAGGTATATTCTACTTAATTTAACTATTTATACATTTATACATCATACTTAATTTAACTATTTATACATTTATAAGAAATCCTCTTTGTAACAAAGAACAAATAAGGTAATTCTTGTGAATTCAGCCAGAGTAACCCTGAACACATCAATACGATCTGTCACCGCGTTGATAACTCTGAATGCTCTCGTAAGCGGCGCGCGCTCCAGCAGGCACGTGACGCAGACTTAGACTTATGTCAAAGCGTCATAAAAGAGTTCAACTTGAAATGCACCTGGGTTAATTATTAACTCAGTTGAATTGAGTATACGTAATACTTAATTCACCTGAGTTAATTAACCTATAGGTGCATTAAGTATACTTTTAGCATACGTTAAACACCTGGGTGAATTAAGTTAACATTTAGAAAACTTAACTCATACTTTCCTCAGGTGAACAAGGTGAATTAAGTTTACTAAAAATAAACTTAATTTACCCAGGTGTTTTAAGGTATACTAGAAGTACACTTAATGTACCGAGGCCGAAATATGGCAACAAGAGTGAGATATGGATGGGTAAGGAAGGTCAACCAAAGTTCTGAATTTTTATTTTATTACAAGGAGTTCCTGTCAAAAGATCATTGCTCCCATTACGATTTTATTATATTAGAAAGAAGAAAGAAAGAAAGAAAAATCATTTATTTGACACACGTCAGAGAATACATTCATATACCAACAACAATTACATGTGTCAAAAAGGTTTGGTTTCAGCATATGTTGCATGGTGCGGTGGCAGCACACAACGCTGGTTTTCAAACCAAACCCTTTAAACTAAGCTAAAACTAAAGTAAATTAAAAGAAAAAAAAACACAGTTGTACCAACATTTTATGTACCTACCTTTAGGTTTTGTGTTATTATTATTAGAGACTTATGTGTATTTGGATATCGTGCATCGACATAAGGATGTCAGATTTTGTACTCATATATTTATGCAATATGGATCCTGTGGTCCGATTATAACCGATTTGAATTTGAATAGGGGTGTCTGTCGTGTGCTGTGAGAGCTCTGGCACTCTCTGCCCAAAAAATCTCTGCATAAGTGCGATATTCTGCCTACAAAAAATAAGATCGTTTATCGTGGCCCCACAATAATCTCGCTACTGTGAGGTTAAGACACCCGGCCTTTCGCAACCCTCTCAATAATATGTCTATGTCGGCCATACATCATCATCATTGTACAACGTGTCTTGAGTGCGAAGAGGAGCTCGCCGCCGATAAAGGAAAAGATTTTCGGAGTTGTCATTTGTTTCGTCATGTATAGAGATTAGAGTGTCAAACTGTAAAGACGACACTCACATCCGAGAGTAAATTATAACAGGGTGCTCGTAATGATAGAAATACTCTAGAAGTGGCCGAAATGTCCTTGATAATTAGTTACAAGTTTAGTAAAATATACGAGGGTCCTCCCTACATAGCGTCATCTGGTGGATGTTGAAAAATCACTGAAAGTATTTCAGTAGAAGCATTTTTGTGCCAATAAAAGTTCTTGAATAGTCTTCAGCCAACACATCGCATCAATATTTCACTCGCCTGTCCGCCTACAACAGTTCGATTCGCCAACTCCCGCCATTGCAATACGTTTCTCCAACACAATACACTCATATTAGCGTAGCAACAGGTTGACCTTCTTGAAAAATGGATCTCGTAAAGTATTGCGATAGTAATAAGTTTCGGGTTTTATAGTAACAAGTTTTTGCTATTCTAATATCACCATCAACGCACTTATTCTGGCCAGGATATAGTTAACTGAAGGTACCTTTAATAGGTAGGTTACTATTTGACCCGATAGACAAGTCCGATATTCTGTCTGTCTGGTTCATTTCATTTATACTATATTGCACAAAAACATGTAACATTTACATAAAGATATGTACAAAGGCGAGCTTATCTCTAAAAAGAGATTTCTTCCAGCAAACCTTGGTTCACATATCGTTAGTCAAAATTTTCTCTCCGTAGAAACTGTCCTGAAAAAAAATGTTTATTATAATTGGTCCAGCTGTTTGCGAGTAGAATTTAGAGATTTTCGACACCGTTTGGAACACAAGACGCCATAACTATAGGAAAGTTGAGTACAGAATGTCCCATATTTTTCTTGCAGCACAGAAATCAGTATTCCACATCAAGCCACCCTGTATATCACTTACTAGACAATAAATCTGGGAACACTACGTATATTCCGAAAGTAACACTACAGCACTTGATGTTGATATTGCCGATAGCTAATTTTACCACTTTACTAAACTGCGCTAAATTAGGGCCTTAATTAGGGATGCTCGTTATTATACTACACCTAATTAGGGCCCTAATTAGGCATCAAGCAGAAAGTGCTCTCATTTAGGGCCCTAATTCGGGATTTTCGTTATTACACTTTACCTAATTAGGGACCTAATTAGGAGCCTAATTAGGAGCCTAATTAGGAACCTAATTAGGGGCCTTATTAGGAGCCTAGTTAAGCGACTAATTAGGGTCAGGCTGAAAGTGCACTCATTCAGGGCAATGTAATAGCCCTTTTAGTACTTTCTAAATGTGGGCACTTTATTGTGCCCCTGCCACCCCCTATTGTAAGACACTACTATTACTATTGTAAGACACTACTATAACTATTGTAAGACACTACTATAACTATGGTAAGACACTACCATAACTATTCTATGAAACTACTATAACTATTGTTAGAAACTACTATAACTATTGTAAGACGCTATTGTAACTATTGTAAGACACTACCATGACTATTCTATGAAACTACTATAACTATTGTTAGAAACTACTATAACTATTGTAAGACGCTATTGTAAAGATTGTTTAGAAACTACTCTAACTATTGTAAGACACTACCATAACTATTCTATGAAACTACTATAACTATTGTTAGAAACTACTATAACTATTGTAAGACGCTATTGTAAAGATTGTTTAGAAACTACTCTAACTATTGTAAGACACTACTATAACTATTGTAAGACACTACCATGACTATTCTATGAAACTACTATAACTATTGTTAGAAACTACTATAACTATTGTAAGACGCTATTGTAAAGATTGTTTAGAAACTACTCTAACTATTGTAAGACACTACTATAACTATTCTATGAAACTACTATAACTATTGTTAGAAACTACTATAACTATTGTAAGACGCTATTGTAAAGATTGTTTAGAAACTACTCTAACTATTGTAAGACACTACCATAACTATTCTATGAAACTACTATAACTATTGTTAGAAACTACTATAACTATTGTAAGACGCTATTGTAAAGATTGTTTAGAAACTACTCTAACTATTGTAAGACACTACTATAACTATTGTAAGACACTACCATGACTATTCTATGAAACTACTATAACTATTGTTAGAAACTACTATAACTATTGTAAGACGCTATTGTAAAGATTGTTTAGAAACTACTCTAACTATTGTAAGACACTACTATAACTATTGTAAGACACCATAACTATTTGCGCTTTCTTATACGGGATGGTAGAGACACAATTTGCCCACGTTATTTCATACTAGCCGTAGGTGAAGATTGAAGGTTTCCTCACGATGCTACCATAAGAACGTCCGTATAATGTGATTTTAAGATAAACCTGTCTCATTCGTAAATGGTACAGGATTAAAAGAACCCGCATCTCGTGAGAAGCGAGCATGAAATCCTCTAGACTACGGAACTCTCCCGTTACACAATGTTTTGAGTAATAATGTTCCCATAGCGATAGAAACCATCGAAGTAAACACTCATATCTCACACCTGTGGCAATAGTCTAACTCTTGTCACACAAAATGTTACTAAACAACTGGCTTAAAGTTGCCGCCGCTGTGTCACTGCCATCACGCTTGTACAAAATTATTTACTATACAGCCTTTGCCGCATCATACCAGCAGAAACTCCGTATCCTCGGTGCACTCTGAAAAAATGTGACACAGCAACATCACGCTACGTGACTTGGGAGCCGAGCAGATTGAGTTGACACTTCGCATCCCGTGGTGTATTGTATGTGTAAAAGTGCCACCAACTTACGTAGGTAGCTGTTCAGTTGATGGCGTCGCTAGTATCATAGAAGATTTCTTAATGGCGGTCGGTCGTACTGTGCCACCAACATACGGCCGTCTTCAATAACCTATCTATCTATCCCTAATCTGCAGTTGTTCCATAGCGCATATTTTTTCACGTATAACTGTATGAATGTACAGTTTAATGACAACAAATGGCAATAAGCACATACCAACAAAATACCCTAAAAGTACCCCAAAATTCAGTTTTTCGTACAAAATTTGCACCCCAGATTTAGGGGGTTAGGGAGTTAAAGTTGTAGACTTCGGCTTTTTTATGGGATATGGGTGTAAACATGTGCTTTTATACCAAATTTCAGATTTGTAGGACTTCGGGAAGTACCCTAAAGGTTTTGATGACATACGAATCGGACATATTATTGAGCACAATTTTTTCAAAATAAGTCTTAAAAATATTATAAAATTACTTTTAATATTCTCACACTATGCGCTTTCATTTGATATGTCACACGGCATATTTTGATTTTCTTTTAAAAAAAAATCTCATTTGGCCCCCCAAAAGTGGCCCCCATGTTCCATATTTATATATTTACATTGCACCTCTGTCTTTGGGTCACAGATATGTAGTAGTAGTATTGATATGTGTACCACTACCAATTTTAAACTTCATTGTTCCAATATGTTCTGAGTAAATTGCCCGTGACAGACGGACGGATAGACGCACGAGTGATCCTTTACGGGTTTCTCTTTCTGAGATACGAAACACTAAAAACGTTTTTTTTTTTGTATGGGGACACCCGTTTTTAGGGTTCCATACCCGAAGGGTGCCAAACGGGACCCTATTACTGAGACTTCGCTGTCCGTTTGTCCGTCCGTCCGTCCGTCCATCCTGTCTGTCACCAGGCTGTAACTCATGAACCGTGGTAGCTAGACAGGTGAAATTTTCACAGATGATGTAATATTTCTGTTGCCGCTAAAATACTAAAAATCAAAAGAAATTTAATATTAAGGGGGGCTCCCATACAACAAACGTGATTTTTTTTGCTCATTTTTGCTCGATATTGATAATGGTAGCAGGTAGACGCTTAAACTGTTCACAATATATTGAGTATATTATTTACTTAAAAAATAAATAATTAAATTAAAATTAAATTAATATTTAGGGGGGGCTCCCATACTTTTTTTTTTTTGCGGTTTTTTATAGATAATGGTACGGAACCCTTCGTGCGCGATTCCGACTTGCACTTGGCCGGTTTTTTATTTTATACTGCCGTTCATTATTTTTTGCGCTATGATTTTAACTCTACCTATTTCGGCTCTTCAAATAAAACACATTCTGACGGACAGACGGACAGCAGAGGCATAGTAATAGAGCCCTGTTTGGCACCCTTCGGGTACGGAACCCTAAAAAATAAATCCAATACGGCGCTTTTAACAAAAGAAGACACATTGCGAAAAAATATTCAAATTGTATGTGCGGGTACAGTAGGACTAACGATCAGCCCAGGCAAATTTATCGACAATGTGTTATGTAGGCGTCATAAATGAATGCGATTTAATGGATTGACGTGTGTCTGCCTGTACCAATCTGCATGAATCTGACGTGATTCATTCTATCTAAACGAACGATAAGCCGCAACACGGCTTTGATTTATATCCGAGAATTTGTCAGTGACAATTCAAAAATGAAAGTAGCGAATTGCCTAACCGGTGGACAAAAGTGGTAAACACTGGACTAACAGTTTAATATGTATAACTTTTAGGTATGTGGTCCGTAGTCATGTCAAATAGTCATCTCACATAATGTATTGAGGTATGTTCCATATAATAATAACGCCGTATCTATTGTATGCCCATGTTCAAATGTTGTGTGGATGACTGGATGACCAATTTTTGCTACCCTATGCAGGATAATATTTGAAGTTCCTGTAACACTCAGTAGGTACATGAATCTGTTCATCACAAATTAAACAACAATTTACCATTGATAGCACCGGGAGTGGTATACACGCTAGTAATAGTAGTTCAATGTGTATGTATACACGTCGGGAGTTTCAATTATTCAATCAGAGGCACATTGATACCTCGGGTGAAGGTTTCAATAGAATCAGGTATGCTCATAAGAAAACAGGTTTGAAGCTCAGTAAGATTATTTGATTGTTATCTTTAGTAGATAACTACAATATAAGCATTGATTTGGATGATACGTAAAGACACTGTGTAATATCGCTACACAGTGGTAGTAAAGTGGTAGTAGTAGTAGTCGTAAAGCCGTGTCAGAGGCCCTATGGGTAACTTCTGTTCTGACATTCGGGTTGGCCACTTCCCTTAACCGCGCACTGAGCCACCGTTGTGAAGTATGGCTTCAATCTTATATCAGAAGTTATCTCTTGTAGCAGGAGCAGGAGACAACAATGTATTTTTTATGTTTAGCATTATTTTTTCTTTCTTTCAAACATCATGAAGAAACCTTAACTGGCTAGCCCGATTTCACGCAGAAGGGAGTACCTATCCATATACAGGATGTTGATTTGTAAAGTTACGCCGAGCTCAGAGGTTGTTATTTACACGACACTAAAGCACACCTCGGACACTCCATAGAACGCTCGTAAAATAATCACCTATTACTACTACATAACCAAATGATGTTTGTATACGTGCAAATGTGTGCGTAAACTTTGCTAGGGCTGTTGGCGCGGCAAATGCAGCAATATAAAATTATACGCGTCGTCACTCGTCCGGCGTTCAGCCCTGTCTATTGATCCTATAACCAATCTTTTGACGCCAGAGGGGTGGGATGCGGTATCTGAGTCAGCGCGGGGAAGGGAGTGGCCGTTCTGTACGGAGTACTATTATCTCTTCTGTGACTAAAGCTAAAAAAAAAAATTTGTTCAGTTTTTTTTTTAATATTTAAAAAACATGTAAATGTGGTCCGAAAAGAGTCGCACGAGGGGGAGTCTGTCAGCACTTGTGCGCGGTGGCTGGCGGGGGTATCCACACTTTTAGGTAATACCAGGAAAAATTGCAGATGGTAATTTATGAATGAAAATTAATATGCGAGGGAAAATTAGAACTTTTTTTTGTCATCAGCGATACGTAATCTATCAACCCTGAGTCGGGCGTAACTTTACAAATCAACACCCTGTATAATTATTACCTAGGTACGGCTTATTCCCGGCAACGGCACTTCCGTATACCTTCATACGTGCCGTTGCCGGCAATATCACCCCAACATTTTATCCCACAAATGACAATTTTGCCGGCAACTGTGGTTCTTCCACCCCGTATCCAAGTAAGGAGTAAGTATATCTTCTGTCATACCATATTTCGATTCATTTGCACTCAACCTTACATTATGCTGGTTGGAGTCGTGAGATTTGATCTGACTCTGAATTGATTGCTAAATCATGCACGTGTATGTATTTGTCTTGTCAATGGTGACAAATTAGGAGAAACAATTGAATATTATACATAACGTCATGCCTTTTCACATACTAGGTGGCATGGGCATAGATGCACCAGCAGGCTCCATATTGCGTGACAGGGGTCTAGCCCATCGCCGCAGCTATGGGAGTAAGTAGGTTTTCACGTGATGTTTTTCAACCCCATTAAACCGACTCTACCTTCCTCAAGAGAATATTTGGGGATGCCTTATCTTATCATAAAAACAAGTCACGGAGGTTTCAGGCAAACGATCACGAAAACAAGGATAAGGAGCCGAATGCATTAAAACTGCAACTCAAGTTAAATACAACGAATAGAATGAAAACGAACGAAACGAGAACAATAAAACAAACAATAAATCATGTACCTTAGAGTCTACTTCTAAGGTACCTTAGCCTTAGAGTCTACCTCTAAGGTACAGAAATGAAATCTCAATAATTTACCAAGTTAAAAACTTATAAATAATCGGTTAAGTGCGGGTCGGTATCGCACACGAAGGGTACCGTACCATCGTACAACAAATCAAAAGCACTCAAAACAATAAAAAAATAAACAAAAAGAAAATTTAAAATGTTTATGCCTTCACGAGATTTGAACCGACGACCTCCGGATTGAGAGTCTACATCATACCGCACCGGCTAACCACAACCATGTGGGTTGACGCGAAATATGCTATCATATTTAAATGTGTAGTATTATGTGTCTATGACATGGTTGCTATGACAATAAATAAACAGTTTCAGTCAAGATCTCCATTTTGAAAAGCGTAAGTATATCTAAACACGTCTCTTGTATCGGGGCCCCCTTTAATTTGCAATATCTCTCGTATTTCAGTATTTGTGGTTGGTGCGGCAACAGATATACACATTCTGTGAAAATTTCAGCTTTCTAGCTATTACGGTTCGTGCAGACGGACCCGGTGACAGACAGGACGGACGGACGGACGGACGGACGGACGGACAGACGGACAGCGAAGTCTCAGTAACAGGGTCCCGTTTGGCACCCTTCGGGTACGGTACCCTAAAAACGGACTTCTTGACCTAATTACTTAATCTGTCTTCTGACTTTACAATAGTAGATACACAAAATAAACGGATATCCGTCCTTACATCCGGAATTCAACTAAATGACAATGTGTGACCACAAAGTCACAGAAAGGCAAAAATATGTAATTTTGGTCACCTGGATGACAGTTTTCTTTGTAGAAACCTAAGTACTGAACCGATACCAGTTTTTTTTAAATGGGACCTACCTAAAGGTTCACCCTTTTAGAAAAAAAAAGAATTCTTGCATTCTGACAACCGAATTGATAATCCCCTCCTTTTTTGAAGTCAGTTAAAAAGTGGACTTACTATTGTCTACCTCTAACCGCCGTACCCAGAGTCATTTAATGATTCATTAAGGATTACTAAGTAAAGGATTCTGTATGTAAATTATTTGGAACTGACTTAATGATTGAATAAATCTCTCTGAGTGCGGCGGTAAGGCACAGAATAGGAATAATGAGACAGATTTAATGACTTCTTGTTAGTATTTAGTTTATACAGATAAATGCAATGGGTAATAGGAATATTGAAACCCCCATCCGGCCAACTTAGTCGTTATTGAGTGGTTTTCAAGACGGCACTGCATCCTACGCCGAGAAACTTTCAGTGCAATTACATCAGAAACTATTTTCAGTTCCTGCGGCAAAGGCTCCTTTCTGCACTCAAATTATTACTTTAATTTCAGACCTCGCTCTATCATTATATAATTTATCATTTAGGAACTCGTTAATATTGTAATAGCACTTTGTTATTAGCAATGTCGTTCCTATTAACTCTTTTCGGATAATATCACAGAATAACTAATAAAAATATTCTACTGGCTAACTTCCTGTAGGCACAGATGTAAGCTACAACACTGACCTCGATACATAAACGAAAACTCAAATGACAGATAGGTACTCAAAGACACACTTTCATTGTTAAGTCATCGCCAGTATGATTTAAGAGGCACTTTATTTGAGCAGCAGTCTTGGCATTCGGCCATATGCAGCCCAAAACGTGTGGCGACTAACGAAAGGAAGGAAACGAAAGAATCATTTTTCAGGATCATATACGTTTTACGTTGACGAAGACCTGCCCCCATATGTTCAGACTCAGTGCAATTTACAGACCACAGGGAATGCCTTTTTGAGTGAAATATTGTTTACCGGCTGAGTTATGTGATTTTCTACCTACATGGAATCCAGCGTGTGAATAGTAATACGGGTGATCTACGGATATCGGAGAATATTCGTATAGACTGCACTATTTTCTGAAGACGTTCATACATTATGCTGCTAACCGTACAGTTCTTTGTGGTCACTGTGGTCCACATTACAAATTTAAGACGGGGCGCCATAGGCAAAAATAGCCTTTAGCAAAATACAAATCACTCGGAATGATGAGTATTATTGCTGTACGTTTTTTCACTAGCATCTTTATCACGAGTGTCAGCGTGACTTTGCTTTCCCATAAACGTTATTTTATTAATTTTGCTCGATAGAAAAGTCTCCTGAAGTTGCCAGAAAATCTGTCTGTCACAATGTTTTATTTTACAATTTCGCACCGCATCTGAATTTGTATTCTTGTTATTTATCCAATCATTAGAAAAATGGCACAGTACGTTCCTCAGTAGACTTTCTTAGACTGGCTTTAAGCTTTTTTATTTTTTTATTTAATTTCCTCTAAAAATAAGTTAAGGATGAAATTCTAAGTTCGTGTGAGACGAATCTCATTCGTGTGACACAAAAGTTAGTGAAATCGACCCAACCGGGATACAATTGAAAGGCAATATCAATATATCGGGATTCCCGGGACAGGCCTGAAATACATGACGTTCCGAAAAACATTTGTAAAAGCCACGTTGACTCGTGAATATTTGTTGTGTAGATGGTGTTTTGTGGATGTTAACTAGAATTTTATTTCCTTTATTTATATGGATTCAGACATATTACTTTGATAAAAATGATAAGGGAAAATAAAATATTGACTCAGCCTGCCGCCTTGCGGCCTGCTGGTTGTCAGTTGATATTTCGGTCGCAAATCTCAATTAATATCAATGAAAATGTCAAATATACCAAAAAAAAAAGTAAATGCATTTCATATTTGCAAAAATCGTAAAAAAAAGTTATCCGTGTCACGTATAATTTAATTATACCCGGACTGAACTCCCCGTCACTCTTAAATAATCCACTAAAAAGTTTTATTAAAAATCACTGTCATAAAAACCCCGACATCCGATACGAATATTAAAACGTCTCCTTTTCAAAATAAAAGCAGGAATACCGCAACACGGCGGCTCTCGGAATGAAAGATTAAATCGTCCGGTGAAATCTCCGTCGCTTTGTCATTTTAATCGGTTTCCGGCGAACAGGTGTGAATCGGCGCTGCGGGATTTGAAACGATTTCATTGCTTTCCGAATCAGCCTGTGAATGGCGCGTGTACTTGTAAGGGATTTGATAGAAATTTTGTGCTCGTCAAGACTTTCGACGTTTGTGCTGATTGTTGATTGGTCGCAATAAACTTTTATTATTTATATTATGGGTCCGCAGTCCGCACCGTAAAAGGAAAACAGGAACACTTGTATAGGATCATTTCAATATCCGTCCGTCCGTCCGTCTGCCAAGACTTATTATTTCAGGAGCGCGTTGAGATATAATAAATCGGCTAAGTGCAAGTCGGATTCTCACACGAATGGTTCCGCACCAATCGTACTAAAAAAGTAAAAAAATCGGTTGGTCGAAAGACTAGTCGTAAGAATAGCTTTTTCTTGTTTTTGATAGAAATTACGGTATCTCAAAATCGACATTTCGACCATGGACATGATCTCGCTAGCGCCAGAATCGCCCAGCAGGACAGGAAGAAACGGCTTTACCTACCACATCACGAGTGGAATCCCTGCATGACGTTTTTTTTTAATAAATAAAATTGCCACTAAGTTCCTTTCATTTTCTTGTTTATTTTTCTACCCCGTAACCTCTAGAAGCGCCCGCGTCTATTTCTAGATACCTATACCAAAAAATACAAAATGTTTGTCACGCCTACCTTATTCTATTACGCTCGAAAGTCAAGTACTGCTGAAAGGACAGCCTCTGATATCCATATACAGTCCACAAAATATTGCGTACTGTTGGCAGGACGCACGTCCCTAGGATTGTCCTTCCAGAAGCTCCTTCCAGCAGGACCAGGGCTTGGACGATCTATCATTAAAGTAATCAAAATGAGGACCTAGTGCGCGAGTCTGACTCGGACTTTTCCGGTTTTTGTTACAGTGGCCATAGCAATACACTCGATATCTATGATCTCGATATAACCACGAATTTCTTCTTTGAGACACATCTTACAACTTCAAATGTTAAATAATTTGTTTTATAGCATATGATATATGGAAGATGCAAACATCTTCTTCTTCTTGATATGCCTCCCCACTACTGGAGGTTGGCAGTCAGCTCTTCATACTCCTCTCTGTTCTTCGCCAAGCGCATCAGCTGTCCTACGCTGGCCACTCCCGTCCATTCCCTGATAATGCGGAGCCACGACTTCCTCTTTCTGCCCACTCATCTTTTCCCCTCTACCTTTCCCATTACGATGATCTAAAGAAGTCGGTACCGTTCGTGTCTAAGCACATCTCCCAAGTAATTTGTATTCTTCTTTTTTATGGTCAAGGTGAGTTCTCGGAATCTTCTGGAGCAACGCAAAACTTCTTCGATCGTGACTCTATGGATCTGAGACCCAGATTATCCTGAGCATCCTCCTTAAAACATCACCCTTCCTTGCGCAATCGGGTAAAAAATAGGCGCATTGCGTCTCCTACAGCTTTGGTTCTACAGTTCCTCTATTTGCCAATCATTAAGAGACAGACTACTCGTTATAATACGTAATCAATGTGTTGCAAGACTTTCAACTAATGAAACACAAGCGCTCAGCATACAGATGAAACGAATACAAAAGGGGTTGATACAATGAGCCAAGCACAACGAAATAGTCTCTCCAAATGACGCTGTTTGTTTTGATTTCACAAGAATGAAAACAGTGTGTAATGAAATGACTTGTTATTTCTGTGATAGTTATAGCTGAGGATATCCTTTATAACGGATTCAAGGTTGACAAAGTTCATTAGTTAAGTATCATTAAGTTTAGTGTTTGTGTTGAGGCTTCTATCATTACGCCAGTCTAACTTGACATTATTAATCGCAAGTAAATGGCTAGTTATGTGTGGTTAGGATATCATCACTTAACAGTAACGTATACCCAGCAGCTTCGAAAGACCTATACATACTGTGCAGAAATCGCAAATACCGCGATCAGAATTTTACATGACAATAATTTCGCCAATGTCACGTTTTTACAGTACCATAGTCATAACGATGGATCGATTCTTTTTGTTAGGGTTTATTCATTTCATTCGAATGTATTTATTACATAGTAAAAAGAAAATCAACGCCGGAGAGGGTGCATATTCATTATTTTCCTAATTTGTAAAGGATTTTCAAATTACGGTGACCAAAAAGCAGAACTTCTTCAGGACTTACAAGGTACTGAGAGACGTGCAGCGGATGAAAGATTGCCAAAGAATAGAGAGTCAATCGATATCAATATCATAATAATAATGAATAATTCATGATTTTACTTAATAAAGGATGCAGACATAATTTTTAACTTATGTCTTTGTAGATATTTATCGTTGTTATACTTTTACTTTACTCGATCTTAATCAAACCTAAGTGAATCACACGCACATGTCGCACATACACCTTCCTCCCCTCTTTCCCACTTCTTTTAAATCCCATACCACTTTTCACACCCACAAAAACACTCCACACATAAACACCACCTAATTTATCTTTATGTTTCATTGTTAACTCTTTTTTTTTAATTTATATATTTTTTTTTGTTTTTGTAAACTGGCATCTCCAATTCCCCAAATGTTTAGATAGTAGTAGCTATACTTATTACAGAGCCTTATATCTGGAAGAGCTCTGACCCCTGAAATACAGGTGATAAACCTAGCTCAGGGGTCAAGGATCCCTATATTATGTAACTACATATGTTTGTGTCAAATAAATAAATGTATTTTTTTTTAAACTAAAAGTTATACGAGAATAACTATCTATAACTTGTATGACAAATGACAGTTCAAAATGAGGTGAGGTGAGGTGGTGAGGTGAATAAAAGTTTACATTATGATCTAGGTTTCACTGGTGTCTATGAAAAAATAGAAGATAATCTCGAGTAAAAGTTACTCTTTCGTTGGTAAAATCCTGGCTTAGAGACTTAGAAAGAAAGATCACAATTTGGTAGTACCTACAGGTCTCAAGAATTTGTTGGTCGTTAGCTCGACCCTAGAAAGACTTTGGGATTCAGTATCTCTTGAGCATTTTCCCCAAGAATATACCTGAAGCTAACCAAAAAACTCATTTTCATGTACTAATTCAAACCTGAACCATGGCTACCATGCGCTGAAAGATTTCACTTGAGAGCGCTTTATATCGTAAAAAGTGAAGACAAGAATGCGGGCGCGCCATAGACCGGCATTAACTCAGCGGGAATTTCCTGGGAATCCCGGAATTATGGGCGCCTGAGCAATCCGTGACGTCACGCCGTCATCTTTATGGGCCGAGTTGGAATTCCGAAAAAAATATATTACGGGGAGACGGGAAAGTCGAATTTAATGCGTAGGTAACTCTTTCGATTTAAAATCTCTGGTTTATTTTAGTGGGACGGTGGGCGGAGTCGAATTCTGGTCATGATGAAAATGTCATTTCTTAAAATCTCAGCAGGTACTTTTGACCAAAACATCTCAAATGAAATTCTTCCCATATCGAGCTCTTTGTCTACAAATATCAAGAGCAAACATTAGTTACGAATACTTACGAGACAAAAGGTATGTGAAAATCTTACAAAATTGGAAATGGTTAAATTGGGAAGTGGACAACATGAAAAGTGATCAAAATGCGAACATATCCTATATAAACCTAATGAGAATTTGCCATAAATTGGTCTAGAAAGTCTTTTGATCGCTTACTTTTCCAATCCGCCAGACATTTAGCCGTCATAACTTTCTGCTTGTTTAAATATACAAATGAAATAGCAAGCAATTATATTGCACCTCCGCGTACCGTTTATTTATTTTAACTTGCATCCGCTGCCGCTGGGGGGGGGGGGGCGGTGAACTTTGAGTACCCTATAAAGGAGACGGCATCTAAACATAACTTTACATCATACATGCTCAGTAAGTAGAATTTACGGCTGTGCAAAGAGGGCTTGTCAGTTGGCATTTGCAATACAATGCATGTTTATAGAAAACGTTCCGTTTTCAAATCAGTCCCACTATGCTTCAATTGTAAACTTCACTTTTCTGTAATAGCTCACTTACGTCATACATCATGGTAATACTAGAATTTATTAGATCTTTCTATTATACTTTGTTTATTCCTTTATTGAACTTCTTACAATACAGTGCGTATTTTTCATTACAGATGTCAAAAATGCATGGGTTTTGAGCGCCGCCGCCAGGCCCCGCCGCCGCCCCGCACCCGCCCCGCTTTTTGTGTGCCGAAGCCTTAATTATTTACGTCCCCCTATATGTAGAGCTTTTCGGGACTTCTTGAAAAGACCCTAAGATCAAGCTAAAATTCCTCCATATAATCACCAGTTTCAACTTAACCCTTAATTGGGCCTGAAATTTTCATTAGTTTTCTTATTACCCCTGTATGTTTAATCCTCAACGGATACAATTGAAGTTTCCATGTTTTTGTGCAAGCCTTATCCCATCTCCTGCATAAACCCTCTAAGGCAGCCGGCGGGCGTTGTAAAGCGCAATCTAGTTTTTGCCTCTTCGCCGCTCGCACCGTCTGAAGTTAAATCTCGGAAATGGCGGCCGAGTGCTGCGGGAATGTATCAGTTGCATTTTAGAAACCGATTCTAATGTAAGTAATGAAAACAGCCGGGTTTTAAAAGCAGACACATTTTTTCTAGCGAAAATAATTGCGGATTTGGAATTTCCCAAATTGAACCGCATGGTAATATTATGCAAGTATCAGTTACTAAACGTTAATCCGAGCGGCAGGGACAGAGCTGGGCAGCTGTCTACAGAGCAAGAAAATTCCCGTTAGGCATACACAGAGACTATATTATATCCAATTGACTGCGCCTGCGGGGGAATGCGGCTCTACAAACGTTTGTTGTATTCAACAAATGTTCGCATACGCAACCTCTATACGATGACGGGCCGCCAGACAGTTTCGCAGCGGCTGACCAATCACAGCTCTCTTACCTCGTCCCCCACCGCCCGTAAATTGGTGAGTTGTGTTTCAAAGGAAAATGTATCTATGCGCTCTCCACTGGATAAGAGCTCCCTGGGCATACATTACATTCTATTTTGAAAATCATCACTCGTTTTCCAACGTTGCTAATAGATATCTGGCTGCTACATAATCGGTTTTAAGATTTCGGTAGGGGGTGGCAGTTTTCCGGTTTTAAGATTGTCCCTGCGGCAGGCGCGTGAGTAGCCAGCTTGCCTGGCTTCGATTAGGAGACTTTCAATGCTTATTCTCGTATTTACGATCCGAAGTAATGGTGAGTCTACTCGGTACCTATATCATACAAAGTTTTCGGTGCATTTATTTCTGAGAAATACATTTGGTAATGGACTATTACAGATGATAGCTTCTCTAAGCGTGCAATAAAATAAGATTTACATCTAGGCAAGGAAGTACGTAAGTGTGACTTTGAATGATAAAATGTAGATTATGAAATGGTAAATAACTAACGACAGTAATTATTTTCTTTCCCTTTTTTCAGTTGCTGGTACGATCTTTAAATTTCAAAATCAATCATTCAAAAATTGGTGTTTTCTAAGTTACAGTAAAGTAAAAACCAATAAAAATATGGTTCTAATCCGAGTCATAATTACAGATAATTACGAAGACAAACAAAGAACATACTTACATAAGATTGTAGACATTTATGTTAACTAGACTCGTTACATTTAAATCTCGTATGGCGTGAACCTCAGACTAATAATCCAACATTCCTCCAAGGCGTGAACTAATCTCATAATCATAACTAAACACAAATACAAAGCTCCCAAAAACCAATATACCGTCACACCTTTTCGCATACGCCCCGGCAAAGGTATATCCATGTTTCCATGAACAAAAAAAAGTAAAACACAAAGAAACTAAATTCCCACGTGCAATTTTTATCTTCTAACGCAAGTGGTATACCTACCGACTTTCCCTCCCCAGGGCGAAAGGGGGGAAGAGAGGGGTGTGGAAGGGGAAGAGGGGCGGTTATGTTCAAATCTCAGTCCATGAAACTAAGTTGATGCATGATATCTCTGGAGCCAGAGTGTGAAGAAAACGGTACTGAGAAACGGGGTCAGTTATTTTGGTGATTGTGCATTTGATATTCATAGAAATTAATAAATCATACGGGTTGGCTTTGATGAGCTGCTCGAAGTTTAGGGGATTATACCTACGTACGTCAGTGGTGTTGTAATAAAATGACACGTCAGTGGTGGGGGTTAACAGAGATGAATTCAAGTTTTAATTAAGAACATAACAAAACATTATATTTACATATCATTCACTCTTATAAATTACCCCCTTTTTATTGAAGTAAAACTTCTTGGGGCACGGGGGTAAAATTTATTTAACCTCTCAACTGTGGGTTATTCATATATTTGCTTTTCAATTACTACTAGCCGGGTGCTATCACGAGTGGCTAAGAAATGTAACGGAAATTGGAATCGGTGACGTCAGGGTCGGCTGAAGACTTTTAAAACCGCAACTATTTTCAATACGGTTTTTAACTAATCAGATAAGATAATAATACATTCGTACAATAAAGAATGTTAATTAGTGAGAGAAAAACCTGATGAAACGTTAACAAATAAAAATTATTTTAAGCATTCTTCCACGAGTTCTTGATTTCCGGTATGGCCAAAACCAGTGACGTGACCAAAAACTACCTCGTTCAACCTCTTTGTTGGAACCGGAACTTATGTTTGACAGTTGTGCGATGCGATCCATACAGTTTGTAAGAAAAGAGTTTCATCAATGTCACACGGGTCGATATGGATTTCTAAAATGATGAACGAATCGTTTTGTGGCCGGTAACTATGGAATAGGTACCTAAAACGCGCTGCGTAGTCGCGCAACGGGCAGCTAGTAATCGCATAAAGTCACTTAGAATCATCCAAATGTGATATTTAGTTTTCAAGCAAATTCCGATGTGATGGATGGCTGCATTAAGACTTCTTGAAAACAATAAGTAGGTACCTAGAACTGTTCTAAAGCCACTTTTTATTATATAGTGCAGTTCAAGTCACAAATTAGCAGTTTAGCTACTAAGTACGTGTTATACCTACCTATTTAATGTTTATCTGTAGTAAACGGCCAAAGCGAGGTCTACAGCTTACAGAGCCATAAGTTTAATGGCTTATTGTTTCGCTTATTTGTTTGTATGTAATTTTTGTAATACATATTTTAAAGTTGAGTTGTTGTTATAACTGTTGAAATTATACGATTTTGATTTTAATAAGCTTTTGTAATTTTAAAGTTAATGCTTCATGCCAGTCAATAATGTTGAAGTAAAATATCAAAATCGAGGTATGTCGTATGGCGGACTAAGGAAATGTCAAGAATAAAATTAAATAAGAGTTACGTCATCGCTTCGCGATGAAGTAACTCTAAAAAATCCTAGCAAAGTAGGTATGTATAGGTTAGCGGGGGTAGCATAAGGCACGCCAGTCACCCCAGCCACGCATTTTGTCACAATTTAATGTCATATCATAATGAATGCGCGCTATTTTATGGAGAAACATCATTGAGACGCGAAAGGAGTTGGCAATTTGGCAAAATGACTGCCCCAGACATGTACAAAGACTTCTCAACAGCCAATTAATAGCATTTAAATATTCTCTCATAAATTACTGCGTCTTTAGTTAGTTTGTAGAACTTGAAGGAAATGATTAAATAATTAAGAGTTGTCACTTCATACTCTATGATTCCGCCATTGATTAGTGACTTTTGCCATCGTTAAAAATAACATGCAACATAATTGCCAACTAGCAAAACTGTTGAAAACAGGAGGTTTCCAGAGGAGTGGCTAGATGGCGTTATGTTGCATGTTATTGCAAAATGGTGCTTATTTCTAGCGACGGCAAAGGTCACGGAATCATATTGGAATCACGGAGTATTGAGTAACAACTCTTATTTACCTATATTTAATTATTTTTTTCTTCAAGTTCTACAAACTAAATACAGACGCAGTAAATTAAATTTATGAATGAATATTTAAATGCTGTTGAGAAGTCTTTGTACATGTCTGGGGCAGTCGTCCATATATTGATTTAGCCATCTTCTTTGTCATTTATCTGCGCGACTGAGGTGAGTGGCAAGCCTTATTGTAGCCCCGCAGGTACACATTAACTTGGAATAGTTGAAAATACGTACTCGATCAATTAAATAAAGGGACTGGGCACAGAGACAAGCAAAGCAATGCATACATTTGAGCGAGACGGCTTAAAGACGTGACGTCAGATGGTATATAATCTGAGCGAGATGCAAATAGTAGTGACACTATTGAATGAGTTAAGTATATCACCACGAGCGCGACAAATTGTAGATAAGGAATGGTGGGAAATAAATGACATGACGTATTAAAAGTAAGTACAAGTATAAAATAATTTCAAATAATCGGACGTCTGAAACATAAAAGTAACTTGAAGCAGAGATTGGATCTCAAAATTGGAAATTTATATCTCTTTTAGTATAGGTAGGTATAGGTGTATAGTATAGGTACCACTTAATGATCTAGCTACAGAAGTTTTACTTCTAACACGTGTACGGTGCTACACGCGTATATTTTTTTTTATTTAGATTGTATAAGTTCACTACCATATGTTTGGCCTGCAAAATAGAAGCCTTTAATTGGCCTATGTCTAGTCTAAGTTCTCTGCTTATATTATTTTGATTTGTGCTGTAGGCTTTGATAAATAAATAAATAATAATAAAATAATCTTATCTTTTTGGTTATGTTAATCATAATATTATTCTGTAGTTTCGAACAAACTTCTTACAGTGGGCAGTGGGGAGAGTTCAACAATTGTTTTTCCATTATTGCAGACGAAATCCGCCATTTCCATACAACGGTTACCGAACAACTATGCAAGCAAAATTTAATTTCCTGAAGAACAAAGAAACAAACATAGAATACGAACCAATGTTTTGCCTCTTCACTACTTCGACTGTGGGAATGGGGCAAATCCCCCAACCTAAACAGGAGTACCACAAGGGGCGCTACTAGCCTAATCTGAATTTATGTCGCCACTGACGCCGCTGCAAACGACCTAACACCCAGCGGAATGAATACAAAGTTTACTTTATGAATATAAACGAAACGAGATGTAACTCCCGCCCTTTTAGTCGCACCTCCAACTTTGACGCGCTGAATGGGGCTGAAATATTGTGATAATTTTTCTATTACTCGCGTTTTTTTTTTGGTGACTGTATAGCGGATTGTATTTGAGATTTATAAAAGGTGAATAAAATAAAAACCTGCCTAGTGCGAGTCGGACTCGATCAATTTCAACTTGAAAGAAAAAATATCTTGACAGACAGACGGACGGACGGACAGACAGTCGTACAACGAAGTGATTCTAAGTCTAAGGATTCCTACTTTTTCCTTTTGAGGATCAGAGGAATCTTAAAAATTGTCATGGCATAAAGTCTTAAGTCTTAAGACCCCCTGAAGAAAAAGAAGAAAAATTTATATCTGTTTCACCATCAAAGTTAAATTGACGACCTCTGCGGCGTAGCGGTTGTGCATCTGCCGACCATGCGAGAGGCCCCGGGTTCGAATCCCGGCTGGGGACAAAAAAAAACCCCCAGGTCTTTGATGTTTACATGTTTGTGATGTCGCTGTTTCTGGTTCCCACGACACAGGGTATCCTAGTGTGGGGCCAGAAGCAATGTATGTGCTTGTATGTAAATGTTTATGTTTTTTGTTTGTTTATGTTTAAATAGGTACAGCAGAGCCACCAAGTTATCTGCAGATAGGAGCGAGGCTATCTACTCTAACTGAATAACATTCATTAAAGTCTTCACAAAATAAAAGGCCCGTTTTGACAGTTCACGCCCATGACGTTTTAACCCCTAAAGCGTAGGTAATAAAAGCGGTTTTCCTGGGTGCAACTTGTACGCTTTGCTTGTACGCAACAGTTGGCTTTTATTAACTACGCATTAGGGGTTAAAACTTCCTGGGCGTGAACTGTAAAAACGAGCCTTTTATTTTGTGAAGACTTTACAACAACTGATAGCGAGGTGAAGTTTTCAAAGTGGGACGTCATCAGTATTTCCCGCTTTTGCCGTTCTACAGGTAACTTGGTGGGTCTGGAGTACATTATTAGTTCAGTGCGCAAAATATCACCTTGACATATCATCATTAGCTGCTCCCACGTCCACATCACTAGCTGCTCCCACGTCCACATCACTAGCTGCTTCCACGTCCACATCACTAGCTGCTCCCACGTCCACATTTTAATGAATCGGCCGAAAAAAATACCAGTAAAAACTGCACCAGCACTACCGGCATCGAAAACTGAAACTTGTCGACCAATTAAAAGTTGACTAGTTAGCGCGGGGCGCCTCCAATACCTTTTTGTTCCAGTGAGAGAAATTTCTAGAACTCTCAGCGAATTTATTCCATCCAACGAGTGCTGTGAACTGTGTGGTCTATTTTGTAATGCTACAATTTTACAAAGTCTTGATCAGAGACTATTATATCCAATTGACTGCGCCTGCGGGGGAATGCGGCTCGACAAACGTTTGTTGTATTCAACAAACGTTGGCATACTCAACCTCTATACGATGACGGGCCGCCAGACAGTTTCGCAGCGGCTGACCAATCACAGCTCTCTTACCTCGTCCCCCGCCGCCCGTAAATTGGTGAGATGTGTTTCAAAGGAAAATGTATCTATGCGCTCTCCACTGGATAAGTGATCCCCTGGTCCTGATAAACCGTTCGTGTGTGGCCCACGATTGCTATCCTGGCCGCAAAGGAAAAATATTAGACATTAAAATTAGGAGAAATTAAGCTTTAATTTCCTTGCAATAGAAATTAACAGACGTCTTGATATATTCTTTTTAACCGACTTCCCAAAGGAGGAGGTTTACAATTCGTCCGGATATTTGTTTTTTTTTTTTTTTTTTTTATATGTGCCTCGATAGCGCCTAGACGGATGGACCGATTTGGAAAATTATTTTTTTGTTTGAAAGGGTTTACCTTCCCATTGGTCCCATTGACACCAGGTCAGGATCTGATGATGGGATCCTGGAGAAATCGAGGGAACTCTTCAAATATTATAGGCAGACCTATAGTGATTTTTGTGTTTTTCATAATAACTCGTGCAAATGCACATGGTAAGCATAATATTGTGATGCGGAACTGCTGATGAAGACCACATATGGCCACCAGATCTGCTCAATACCAGGTACAAATACAATGCGTGGCTGACGGGCAGGCAACGCATAGCCTAAACCGGTGGACCTAGAGCCATGAAACTTTGTACAGGGGTTCCTTAGTAGCGTGGGGTAGCATTGATATGGGATTTGACAAAATTAATTCCCCAAGGGGGGGGGGGGGGATAAGGGGTTACAGTTTGTATTAAACTCAATCTAGTCAAATAGGGTTTGTGGAAGTCGGTTTTTTCTAAAGTTTACTTTTTGTTTCAATTATGTATAGCTCTATCCCTCACCCTCCCGCGACAAAGCCCGCTGCTGCAATGTGAGGGACAGACTTATAAACGCGTGGTGCTTCACTTCACACTCTCGCGTCGCGAGTTGGCGACCCCCATCAGCGGTTCGCATGCTACCGCTGCTGCTGATGCAGACTGATCGACCAGCAACGTAAGGAGTTTATGATTCAGACGATATTGTTATCAAAGGTAGGTACTCAGAAAGATTTACACATTCTTCACCACCAGAAACAACTTCACAGCGAAAGACCTTCCAAGTTAGAGGTAATGTAAGTATTACCTGTCTAGTCTAAGTTCTCTGCTTATATTATTTTGATTTGTGCTGTAGGCTTTGATAAATAAATAAATTACCTCGTCCCGTTTTGACAGAAACTGCGACTGTGATAGGTACCTAGAATCAATAAGATTCTAGGATAGAATTCTATCTATTTATATATTATATTTTGTTTTTTGTTTTTATCTGTATTTATGTATTTATTAGTAAGTAGTCTATTATTTTAATATTTATCGTTGTGCACTTATGTAGGTCTACCTTTTATTAAATTATCCTCTCCATCCTAGGTTTGCTGGAAGAGATCTCTTATTATAAGCATATAGAGAGGTGCTTTTCCAGAGCGGAAGGGTCCAGACGGATGCGTTTCTTATGCCCCGAGCCCCAGAATAGGGAGAGGCTGGATGAGAACAGGCGGACGGCAGCATAAAGAAATCCGGACCAGCAGCCATGTGGCGGATTCACAGAAATAGCTGCGGCTTACAAGAGCTGCATGCGTAAATCTACCCCGTAGGTTTGCTTCCCACGTTTACCACATTAAGACATCAAATCGGATTGAGATTGGGTGGAGGTTAATTAGGTAAATCTTAAATAAATAGATTATTTTTTTAAACATAAATGTTACCATAACTCAGATTCGAGTAGGATGGGTTGTTGCTAGTGATACTTGTACATTTGTAATTAGTTTTTATAAGAAATGGGCGTGTACTTTATTGGGTGTGTTTTTGGCGGGAAACAATCCTTTAGTTGACTGGTTAGTCAAATCAAAACTGTGAGATGCAACACGTACATACTTTTTAGGGTACCGTACCCGAAGGGTGCCAAACGGGACCCTATTACTGAGACTTCGCTATCCGTCTGTCCGTCCGTCCGTCCTGTCTGTCACCGGGTCCGTCTGCACGAACCGTTATAGCTAGAAAGCTGAAATTTTCACAGAATGTGTATATCTGTTGCCGCACCAACCACAAATACTGAAATACGAGAGATAATGCAAATTAAAGGGGGCCCCGATACAAGAGACGTGTTTAGATACACTTACGCATTTCAAAATGGAGATCTTGACTGAAACTGTTTATTTATTGTCATAGCAACCATGTCATAGACACATACTACATTACTACACATTTAAATATGATAGCATATTTCGCGTCAACCCACATGGTTGTGGTTAGCCGGTGCGGTATAATGTAGACTCTCAATCCGGAGGTCGTCGGTTCAAATCTCGTGAAGGCATAAACTTTTTAAATTTTCTTTTTGTTTATTGTTTTATTGTTTTGAGTGCTTTTGATTTGTTGTACGATGGTACGGTACCCTTCGTGTGCGATACCGACCCGCACTTAACCGATTATTTAAAAATCAACAAATGTGCAGGTTCTCAATTTCGTAATTTCTTTATTGTACTACACAGGAAAGTCATACAGAAAACTTAGACAAACAATGTACAATGGCGAGTTAGAGAAAATTTATGATTAATATATAAAAAAAAAATATTCTTTAATAACATGTTTTTTATGCTTTTTATTTTTTATTTAAATATATTTTTTTTCTCTTACATTTCTCGGGATCTTTTGTATTGTATTGTACCGATCTGGAAAATTATTTGCCTTACAGCGACATTTCAGCAGAGCAGAGGAACAATTTGGGCCATGGACAGACCAGTTATTGTGGCAAGGGGTTAGCCAATCTAGTCAAACTTATATCAGCGTATTTCTTATTTGGCATCAAATATAAGATACTCCTCCGATAAACATTACCATACACAGGATTAACCCAATACTGCCTGGGCAGCATAAAGAATATTTCATTGGTTTTCGCACAATAAATTCGAAAACCAAGCCATATGGTTGAAAAGATGGTATGTATATTATACTTCAGTCCAACTCGGGGTTAACATACATTCAACCTCTTTGTATCGGGCTAGCGGCCTAAAGGTGTGGAAAGGCCGTATTGTTATCTTGTTCGTATTCAGCACTTCTTCCACGGACATGTTCGGGATCCAACAGGATTCCCGGGATTCCCGGGATCACCCTAATCCCGTGACGTCATCACGCTGTGGCTTAGACCGAACGCAGCCTGATCCCCGGCTTATTTTTCTGGAAAAAAATAACCGTTCCCGCCGCCTCAGCCCCGCTGAGCTGTTGATAAAGTGAGATTTCAAATTATTTTCTGTTCCCTCGCGTCTTTTGTTTTATTAACATTTGATTTTAGAATACCATTCGACGATTTTGTTTAGATTGACAGTTACACCTTGGCAAGTGATGAATTATGATGATGCGTTAAGGAATTGTCAGTAAATAGACACTCGATTAACAGTATCCTTCTTCTGGTTTAGCCGGGTAAAAACACGCATCCGTAAATGTTGCTACGATTTATTTTCTAATCGTCTTGATTGTCTTAATCTAAAGCATGATTGAAATGGAAAAAAGAGGATTGTTATTGACAGTCACTTAATGACTTTTTTATCTGCTATTTTTTTGCACGAAAAATGTAACATCCTAAAAGATAAATTATTACGGATTCACCCTTCTCGTATGGAGAACAGCTTTATAAAACTAAAGAGTTATCCTTGTCAATTCCAACTTCTATCTACTTTGCGACCAGCGGTTCTAAAACTTTTCTATGATGTCAACTTTTGAAGCATTGTCCGTTGGTATTTGCACATCGAAATCGATCTTGCGGGTAGCAATATTTGGTCTAGATGGTTACTGGATGGATTTTCGTTTCTATATGTTGCATTTGTTTCCGCGTGCACGTGTAGGTCCCTTGAAGGAAGGAAGTAAACAAAGAGGTTCATTGATCTGAGGTAGGACCTTGCTACTATGGCTACTCGGTTGCAGTACTATTATGGCTAAGTCAGAGGCACTACTACTTATAGGGCAGCTTGAACCATCTAGCCTCCATAGACCCACACGGAATCACCGCGGTGCGGTGGAGTATGGCCCATTCTTACTAGAATTTGGTTAAAAGCCCGTTAAAATAATGCGTTACTTATCGGAATAGATATATTTTTATACCATCTTAATGGTGCTCCTAAACGTGCCAGGTTTTGCTGCGGTATGTAGCTGGTAACAATTGGTGTCCCTCTCTTACTCACATGTTAGAAAAAGATACATATAGTTGCCAGCCACATATTGCAGTGAAAATATGACGAAAGTAGTGGTTTTAGCTAGGCTTTACCGGTCAAAAATAGTCTTAATTTTGCCGTTTTGCCCATCTGTAGTAAAATAAAATGTAGCCCATTAATGTCCCCACCGAAGGACACAGGCCATCTCTAGTGGTGCCATGTTTTTAATTTGAATACCTAAGGTTGATAGTTATAGAATCACAGCTCAAAATCTTTCCCGCCATCTGTTACCAGCGGATCAAGGATCGTCGACCATTTTATTACGCTGCCATTTTGTAGATTGAACATATTCAGATTCAGATTTAGATTTCAAATAAAAAACTGTTTGCTTAAAATGTTTGGAGAAAAATCTATTTAATTTTGTGATGTGAACTTTACTATAATCAAAATTTAGGTATACTTTGTCAAGAAATTCTAGACATTTAATGATGGCAACATTTGCAGCTTACTGCACGATGCAATCTGTCTCGCGATTTGTTTCTGCAACTTGTTGCAATCAATCTGCAACCTGCCTGCTCACGATGCAATCTCGATGCAATAGAATGCATGCAACTTGCAACCTACCTACTCACGATGCAATCTACCTGCAAACTGTTGCAAGGCAACAAGTTGCAGTATCAAATTGCAAGTCAGATGCATCATTGCATCGTGAGTAGAGCCCTTTACTGCTTGTTTTCTTTAATGACATATTCGGTTTGTCAATCAAAACAAGCGGGGTGCCCTAATATGTCACATTATGTTGCCATTATTTTTTGTCTAGCATTTTTTGACAAAGTATATGTACCGCGGTTAATCACTGCTTCAAAAAATAAGTAGGTACTTACTTACTTAGGTATCCTTAACCTGCTGGCTGCAGCCATTTTTTTTATTTTTTTTGTAAAAAAAAAAAAATACATTAAAATTAGTTTGACAGTGGGTACCAACGTCAAAAATTAGACATTCATTGACGTCTTGGTACCCACTGTCAAAATAATTTTAATGTCATTTTTTTTTTTTTATAATTTTAATGTCAATATTGTTCCAAGGACTGGATTGTCCTTACGCTTCCCAGCGTGTTAATAAGTTTCAGGAAGTAGATTTCTATTTTACACCTAAGGCTCACTTTTCGTATGGCATATTTTCGTATGGCATATAGCATATGGCCCAGCTGTGCACGTTTAAACATATAGTAGGTACCCGTGCCCCTCGGTAGGGACATGAATAGGATACATTATCTTATGAATAGAACGAATAAAAATGTTAGGTACAACGACTATAGGAATAGGTACATTGGAAGACAAGAAAAGTATCTTTCACATTATTATTATTACTACACTTACACTTTTTTTTTTCACTCCGCTCCCTGCAATCAGCCGGCCACCCAGCCCAATTTTTTTTTTACATACTGGCACATATGTATGCTTCTGGCCCCACACTTGGATAGCCTGTGGTGTCGTGGGAACCAGAAACAGCGACATCACAAACATGTAAACATCCAAGGCTTTTGTTTTTTGTCCCCAGCCGGGATTCGAACCCCTCGCGCATGGTAGGCAGATGTACAACCGCTACGCCACAGAGGTCGTCAACCAATGTACAGAGATGTCAAAAATAAAGTTGCTCTGAACAAATCGGTTTCATCATAGCGAAAGTTGTTTATAATTTGCCTATCAATATCTACGGGGTGATCCATTATTTGCGGGACACTGTATATTAATATGAACAGGACTTTCATTGTAAGTATGTGTAGATTACACCTACCTGTAACCTACATATAGTAGGTATCACGATAAATAGGTAGGTTAATATAAGTAGTATTTGTTACATAATTTCAATAACAACATAATTATTATCTCTCTCCTCGTCGGTTTGATGATTTAGGATATTTTGATTTCCCAGAGATCCAAGCTTAATTTAAATTTCATGTAATTACAAAGGATGGGTCAATTAAGGGGTATTCGGGGATATGTATTAATTGCATAAGTTTTGTAATTACGGATTGAAGTTAAATCGATATAGGTACCGTTTTGTATCAGGCGATATTGGAAACCGCAGAAACTCATTTGCTGACCAACGTGACCATTGATACTCTACATCAAGCCAAGGACGTTTATTAAAATTATTCCAGGCGGCGTATTGAATATTTTTTACTTAGTTGGAATCTCTGCAGAGACTATATAGGTACCTATCTAATTGACTGCGCCTGCGGGGGAATGCGGCTCGCCAAACGTTTGTTGTATTCATCAAACATTCGCATACGCAACCTATGTACGATGACGGGCCGCCAGACAGTTTCGCAGCGGCTGACCAATCACAGCTCTCTTTACCTCGTCCCCCGCCGCCCGAAAATTGGTGAGTTGTGTTTCAAAGGAAAATGTATCTATGTGCTCTCTACTGGATAAGTGCTCCCTGAATCTTTGCCTGTGCCAACCTGCATAGGAAAAGATGCACATGTATGTGTTGGGGATGTGTTTGAATTTTACTCTTATATTTTCTGTTTAAATTTTCCAAAGGGATTTATCAATTCGGTTGCACTTTTTGAGACACTAAAGCTAACTGGTTGAGTCGTTGGATCTCACTCTACTTTTGTAACTTTAATGGTTTACACAGGTTCAGACAGTATACAATTACAAAATACATTAATTACAAAAGAAATAAATAAAAACAATGTCGAACATCCACAACAACAGCTTCGTCAAATAAAAATAAGCCACGGAAAAAAAATACCAAGTCACAAAACAATTACACAAATAAACCGTATTGTATTAAATCATTTTTTTGGAAACGCAGAACCTCCAGGTTCAGTGGTTTGGTTTCTAAACTTCCTAACAAAAAATCTAATCGTTATTATAGTTTTTGTTTTCCGTTTTTTGTTTTTATTTCACGGCCCTATTTCCCTGCCCGCCACTGCTCACAGCGCGGTGATTCCTCGCAGTTATCTTCGAGACGCGGTCGTCGTGTGTTCTCATTACACCGCCTCGCTCCAGCCTAATGTTATTTATTATTTATATTATTCAGACAAAATGCGTCGTAATCGCACCTGCCACAAAATGTGTCTCGAGAAAATACTGAAGACGTGAAAAAAATGTTGCTCGTATCATATCGGTTTCATAATGCTTTCTGTTACATTCTGTTCTGGAACCAGATTTTTAGGAACCTGACCGTTTGATGACGTGACCAATAATTTGATTTGCCACGAGATGTAATTTACTGGTATAAATTAACAACATTTTATTTTAAGTTTTTGAAGGGTCTTGTTTCGTTATTGGCATTTCACAATTTGTATTAATATGTTTTCATAAATAAATAACAACTCACTTGGAAATGTTCTTACGAATTTACTGAAAAACAGCCCTGTACTTTATATTGAGGTACTCGAATTATAATGACTTCTCATAGCAATTAAAATCCCACATTTTACTGATGTATTTTTTAATCAGTTTCGGGAATTCCCCATACCAAAAAAAAAACTCCTACTTTTTATTGGATTTTATGAACTTTAGGCCTTTTTTAAGAAAGTGATTTAATTATTTCGGGTAATAGATGTCTGATTATTATTTAAATCATGTTTAAAATAATACCTATCGTGACGTAGAATTTCTATGTTTTGGAAAGTATACTCGAGTCTCGGAACGAATCAGTTTGCTTGTGTTCTGTTCTGTGTTTTTTGCAACGACATTTCTAAAGCTGTCATAACAAAAATGAATATTTCATAAACAAACTTTCAGGAAACGTAATTTTAATTGCAAAACGGATATTATCAATTAGTGGCATCGAGATAATCAGTACATTTGTATTAAGAATGTCGTCCGCTATCAAGGGGTTACAACATTTACATGATAAATCATCAAAGCACTGATAAAATCATTCAGCTAATGTTATTAATAGATTATCGTGTTTTTAATGTTATTTGGGAGACCAACCGTAATAAAACAAAACAGAATAAAAAAGAGTATCAAAACGTTTGCCCAAAAAACAAAAGCGGTTCATTCCAAAGAGTTCGTTCACACGCATCCCCGAAAAAGACATACTACCTTTACTCACGTCGGTCGTCGTCAGAGTGATAATGGCGCGAAAATGGCGAGCAGCCATGTCGTAATCAAAGCGGATTGCCAGCAACACGTGTGCAGGCACCTTTCTGGGCGCGGATTCTGCAAGCGAATCGCACGGCAATAGCTATAACGAGAGCGCAAAATGCCGTTATGTTTGTAGCCAGAGGCGCGGCACGACTCGGCGCGGTCGACAAGCCAAACCCTGAATTTTGAGCCCCCGGTATAGCCACTGTCATACGATTCGCTTGCAGAATCACGGCCCCGGCTTTTTACCCTTCGCCATAGCTATATCCATGCTATTCCTGTACGCGGCTCTCGGCCCTCAACAAATTACTGTGTGGAATAGCGGAAACGGTGTCTTATTTGTTTTGTACGAGTGCCTGTGAGGTGGGATTGCATTGTTTTATGGATCTCATGATCGCTGTGTTCGTTTGGTGTTACTGGTAGAGTAATAAAATTGTGTTATGGGCGTTTAGATTTGGGCGCGGTTAAAAATTAAGTTGGAAAAAATTAAGACACAAACCACCGTGCTACGATGCTACGAAATGCTACGCCGCGCTACAAAATGCTCTGACTCCTAATCTGTTATCAAATCGGATTCATAGTTTTAACTATTATCTTTATTTTACCAACGAAAGAGTAACTTTTACTCGAGTGTATCTTCTACTTTTTAACCGACTTCCCAAAGGAGGGCGTTTACAATTCGTCCGGATGTTTTTTTTTTTATGTCTGTACCCCGATAGCGCCTAAATGGATGGACGGATTTGGAAAATTATTTTTTTGTTTGAAAGGGTTTACCTTCCCATTGGTCCCATTGACACCAGGTCAGGATCTGATGATGGGATCCTGGAGAAATCGAGGGAACTCTTCAAATATTATAGGCAGACCTATAGTGATTTTTGTGTTTTTCATAATAACCCGTGCAAATGCACATGGTAAGCATAATATTGTGATGCGGAACTGCTGATGAAGACCACATATGGCCACCAGATCTGCTCAATACTAGGTACAAATACAATGCGTGGCTGACGGGCAGGCAATGCATAGCCTAAACCGGTGGACATAGAGCCATGAAACTTTGTACAGGAGTTCCTTAGTAGCGTGGGGTAGCACTGATATGGGATTTGACATAATCAATTCCCCAAGGGGGGGGGGGGGGGAGGATAAGGGGTTACAGTTTGTATTAAACTCAATCTAATCAAATAGGGTTTGTGGAAGTCGGTTTTTTCTAAAGTTTACTTTTTGTTTCAATGATTCATAGACACTAGTGACACCCAGATCAGATCACCTCATTTTGAAATGTCATTGACATACAAGTTATTCCCGGGATAGTTATTCTCGTATAACTTTTTGTTGGTGAAATCCACCCTAAACGATATAAACATTACACGAGCCAGACATCGAACAGGGGGGCAATTCTCGCGCTAGTATTTAATACCTAATTATGTGCAGTTTCATACACTACTTAGTCTCTTTCCTACAAAAAACAAAGTTAAAACATAGTCTAAGGTTAAAACAACAATATTTTCACATAAATCAGTGCTTTAGACCTTAGACACAACAAACAAAATGTTGTCCCGTCATGTTGACGTTTTGTTGCCGCCAAAACCCAGCATATCACAGCGCATGCGCGGAGCATGGGCCACATTATCAAACTTCAGACCAATGAACCTCTTTGTTTAAATCTTGCTGTTTCAAAGTACTTATCAAACACTGAGTGGCTGTTTGGTTGTCAACTATATTATTTTTTTTTAAAACTTTCCAACGACACAGTATATCAAACACCTTGGCTGTACGGTTTCAAGACCCTTGCCTTTCCAAAAAAAAGTAGAACTGTATCGTTAGGGAAAAAAAGTTTAATAATAACATTAGCTTTGTTCGAGAAGCAGTGTTATTATTTAAAAAAATATTGATTAGGTACTGTATTGCGTTTATAAAGTACGTCATTATTAATTCTATTTCAAGTTTGTAATTCGAACTATATGACATGAGAGTAGATAAATATAATTAATATGGGTTATTCCCAGGACTCCGAAAAGCATTCATACATTGATTCCCACCGACTCCAAGACATACGCGTTGCAGATATATTTTAACAAGGTTTTTCTCTATATTCACAGATAGAACTCACGTTTCTTATCTTAAGGGTTTAAAGAACATGTGTTTGTCTTTGGATATCAAAACAACATGTCTGCTTCAGAATCAAGGAGCATCGTATCATCTCAGTCCCTGTCGAGTACAAATGAAAGCAAAACAAGGTTTTCTTGTGAAAACACCGCTGAGAAGTACTTCTGAGGGTCCTTGTGATCGACGTTGCCGCAGTCTGACCCTACAAAGGTGGGTTCAGACATGTTCATTTCATTTTCATATTCATTCGTTTATTTGTTATTTCATAGCATATGAAAATATATTTATCTACTGTCATGTCATAAAGTTCATAATGAATGACGTACTTTATAAATGCAATACAGTGATCAAATAAAATAAAAAATATAACACTACTTCTAGAACAAAACAAATGTTATTATTATTATTTTTTAGCTATAGTTGATAGCCAAACAGCAACTCAGTGTTTGATAAGTACTTGGAGGCAGGCAGGAAGATTTAAACAAAGATTACAAAGAGAAAGATTTTTCATTTTCATTTTCTTTTTAATTTATAATTTTATGTTTGTTCCACTGTTTTACCTCCGTACAATGTCGAAATGTTTAGATTAAATAATTTAAATCCGTTATTGGCTTTTGTTAAGTTTTAATTTAGCCGTATAAAAACAATCTAATTTAGCTGTGGATTTTTTAAGACAAATAAAATAAATAAAAATAAAATGAAAGAGTTTCATTGATTTGAGGTTTGATAATGCTCCGCGCATGCGCTGTGATATGCTGGGTTTTGGCGGCAACAAAAAGTCAACGTGAATGACAATGTTTTGTTCTGTTGTGTCTAAGCACTGATTTATGTGGAAATATTGTTGTATTTTAACTTTGATTTTTGTAGGAGAGACACTTAAGTATAAGAGTAGATAAAGTAGTGTATGAAACTGCACATAACTAGGTATTAAAACTGTCGTGGGATACTATTAAGAACCTCGCCTGCGGCTCGGATTTTAAACACCCACTCGTGTTTTAATATCTACCCCTCATTATGCAACAGTTTCATAAACTACTATTATTTTCACAATCAAATATCAAATATATTCATTATTTTGTTCGTAATGGGCCCGTACTCTTACCTCCAACCAATAAAGGTGAACCTTATCTGATCCGAGAAAATACCATGACCGCGTTTTAGAAAAACTCTTAATATTAGTAAAATAACTTTATGTTTACTATGAAGTATTCTATTGAAACTGGTTGCCATGGTGATGTATCTGAATGGGATTTGGATCGCAAAAAAGGTTGGAGTCAGCCTGCTGCACCTAAGTTTCGTAACAACGCGGGGGCGTCGCGATCAAAAATCTCTGGAATAGTAAAATTGCTCAAATTTGGTGAAACAACCGACTAGCTATATATCGGAGCGTACATGTACCATACATACCGTATCGTACCGAAAGCAAACAGGTTTTTGGATTGCAAGGCTGATAAGAAACGGAGTTACGTTACGGACAAAAAAAACATGTCTGGACCCACCTGAATACACTATATCAAGCCTTGGATACACTAAGAGAAAAAATGTCCCCAACAAATAATAAGTGTCCCTTAAAAATATAACCTTTCTATTATGAAAAATATGCCTGACATTTGACCTTACAAACTTCGCCAAGAAAACAATAATAATATTACGTAGTACTATTAGTTATTCTGTGATAATACTACAGTTTAAAAGTAACTTTTTCTTTTTACTTCTCGAGTCATGACACAAAACATTATCTGTCTTGAAACTTTCTGAAAGTACATGGATGTATATTTACACGTAAATCTATAGATAGGGCAATCTAATGGGCTTGCTTGACTAATGAAAGTCGATAATGGGTGGGGTCTGTGACATTTGGCTCCTCCATCCAGTCGGCGGCACTTTCAACAGTCAACTAATTTCTGAGTTTTTTTCTGTGATGAAATGTTTATAATTAAATAAATATTTACACAATAACTGCTATTTGATGATCTACAGCATGATGATCTACAATTATACATTGATGTAAACAAAGAGACTCTACCTGCAGCCGTTAGGGTCATAAATACGGATCTAAGTGAGATATCATCCTGGTCTTTCAAAAACGCTTTAGTCTTAAATCCTACAAAATCAAAATATATGATTCTGGGATCGAAACATCAAGTAGTAACTATTGGTAATATGAATCCACAGATTACTTTATCCGGAGTCACTATCGAACGAGTACACGAGGCGCGAAACCTAGGCTTGATAATGGATGAGGAGCTACGTTTTAAGAAGCATATTCTTGAGCTGATAAAAAATTGCTTTTATAGACTAAATATTTTATACAGAATCAGAGGTTTTATTAGTGAAGACATGCGAGTAGGGCTTTGTGAGTCGTTGATCATGTCTAAACTCAACTACTGTATCACAGTGTACGGACCATGTTTGTACAAGCACACTGAGCGTTTAGTACAACGTGTACAGAATGCTTGTGCTCGCTACTGTTTCACCGTTCCTCCTCGTGCCCGTGTTACACCATATCTTAATAGTGCAAACATGCTGAAAATTAAGGGCAGACAAGAGTTACAGTTAGCTACGCTTCTGTTTGGTGTCATCGGAAAAGGAATACCGGAATACCTCTTCGAAAAACTAAAATGGAGAGATTTACGTCACCACACGAACCGCAGCACGACCAGCGTCCTTTCCATTCCCCGACACCGAACTGCTGCTTTTAGGGGCAGCTTCAGGTACCTGGCCACGAAATGCTGGAACAATCTCCCACCACCAATACGCGACAAAAAAAATTTAGCCAGCTTCAAAAACCTATGCAGAGATAGATTGATGGCCATTCAAAAGTCGGAAATCTGTTAGTAACTTCTGCTAGCTCCTAGGACCCTATTGTTTATTGTTTATTATTTATTATTTATAAACACATTTACGGCTTTATAGTATAAAATGCGTAAATAATAATATTTTGTCTAACACTTTTATTTTATTTTATATTCCCTACCTAAATAATTAAAGTGCATACCTTCACATCAACCGCAATCTATTATATTAACTATCTAAGTACAATATTCTATCTTATCTATATCTAGTAGATTAAGTCAACACCAACCACCTATATACTACACTCAAATCACCTGGTTCCGACAGAATACCAGCGCTATAGGTCTTCCTGTAGCATATGCTGAGCCGGAACCGTTTCACCGTCGCCGTACACAATACATTATAATTATTATCTCTGGCACAAATGTGCCTCTGCCGCGCAGTAGTAGAGCGGACACGTTGCTACAACTAATCTTATTTTGTATAAATTGATTTCTCTGATCCTTTCTATTTCTGCATAATTTCTTGTTTCTTTTACTTCTGCTTTGAACTGTGTTTCTATTTTGTGTATTGTGACGTCTGAATAAACGCTTATCTTATCTTATCTTATCTTATCTTATCTTATCTATTTTACGTATGTAAGATAGAATGTGATGTAATAAACTAATTTTATTTTGTTTATTGCGGCTACCATTTTGCCAAACTCATTTTATTTTGTTTTTTTTCGGCTGCCATCATTTCATACAATACCGACACTTGCTTGACGGGCAATGCGTCACCGTGAATTAGGTGTCCTTACATCACCGTCACGTAATAACACAGATTTCCCAATGTGCCCCATCTAGATAATATTTAGTTCACACCAACAACACACATTGTCGCGTCCCGACTCCAGAGGCTATCAACTCGTGAAAATAATTCCTCTGGCGAACAAAGCCGTAACTTTGTTACACGGATAAAAAACAAGTCTTGGCTATTTTCGCTGAAAGTTTTTTCTCTTTTGCGGTAAGTTTGGGCTTCCGTAACATATTTTTGTAACAGTTTAAGATACGCTGCCGTGTGGGTGGGTTTCTACAGTCCTCACAAAATAAAAGGCCCGTTTTGACAGTTCACGCCCATGAAGTTTTAACCCCTTTTACTCGAGAGTATCTTTTTCATAGATCATCTCATTTTGAACTGTCATTTGTCATAAAAGTTATCCCCGGATAGTTATTCTCGGTAAAACATTTCGTTGGTTAAATCCGGGCTAAACCACACATGTATTATCTCAGCACCGGGATGCATTCCCTGCGTGAGAAGCAAGGGTGAAACACACTAGACCACAAAACTATAGTAAACTTTGAAAACTCTATACAAGAATAAATTAACGCAAAATGAGAAACTATTTTTTAGGGACATCATTCTGAGCAACTTTCATAATGAAACCGATTTGATCAGAGAAACTTTCTTTTTCACTTCCCAGTACATTAGTGGGTCAGCTGATTTGTATGGAGAAGCGAAAAATAAAGTTGGTTTGATCAAATCGGTGTCATATTAATCGATGGAACCCTATAATTGGCTTTATCTCTTAAGTCTTTATAGTTACATTTTTTGTAATGATAAATGCTGTTGGCTTCCTGAATAAATAAATAAATAGTGAAAGTTGATCATAATGATGTCCCTAACAAAGTTGTTTCTCATTTTGCGTTAATTCATTTGTTTACACCTTGTATAAAGTAGGGAGTTGTCAAAGCTTACCAGTGGCACTAACGACCGGACTAATTTCGGCCAATCACTTGCTGCTTTTTGAAATAATCTTCGATTACTTAATTGCCTGTTACCTATAGACTATATACACATATACAAACATAGGGTCGTACGTCAAGCCTTTTTCCCATACGGGGTGGCAGAGGCACCACTATACCCACTTTTAGCCAGTGATTCAAAACTCCATTTTGCGTGACAGGGAGCTAGCCCAATCGCCGCAACTATGGAGTAATGAGGGTTTCCACACGATGTTTTCCATCACCGTTAGAACGTACGTCCGTATAGTACTTAAGACAAATGACTTATCTCATTGGTACATGGTCAACACACCGGGATTCGAACCTGCAACTCCTGCGTGAGAGGCAAGCATGAAACCCACTAAACCACGGAGCTCTTCTTACTATCAACTCTTGCGGAAAATGGGGGTAAGGGATCTGAGGCCATAGAACCCCGAAGAAGCGATTCGGCGATCACGTATCAAGTTGTATGGCTTGTTGATTACATGCGCAAGCCGGAGCGATGCAAATCCAATTCAGAGTCTTAACTTAATGAACTCCTGATGCTCCTCACTGCCGGGTCATGCCGTGTTCTGAGGCTAGGCATGGGCGAGCCAAACTGCTCAACAAAGACAGACTAAAGCTGAGACACAGCACAGACGGCTTTTGATAGACGCGCGAGTGTGCTTGCCTTGTGTCGGTATCAGGAGTAATAATCGGTCAAGTGCGACCCCGCACGCACCATCTCAAAAGAAAAAGTTGAAAATACCACTTTCTTGTAAAGGGACACCCTCATGTTTTTATTTTTTTAGTTATTCAGTGTTTGTTGCTGTAGCGGCAACAGAGATATATACGTTCTGTGAAAATTTCATTTACCTAGCTATTGCGGCTCGTGAGAGATAAACGGACAGCGGAGCCTCAGTAATAGGGTCCCGTTTGGCAACCTTTGGGTACGGAACCCTAAAATGTACTTGAATCGATATCGTGTATCAATGACGAGTAGTACGAGTAAAGTTTAGTTGTCAGAGCTCCATGCATAAATCCGTTTGCCTCATTCATTATGTTAACAGTTTTTTTTCTATTCCGTGAGTCGTATGTGGCTAGGACTGAATAGTTTTCCCGGAAACGTTCGCCCGTGCTTAGCCGGTCTAATAGCAGCACTGAGGGAACTGCGGGAATTCCTTTTTGTACCAAACGAGTGTGAAGTTATATTAGATTCACTTGTGCTGAGTGCTATGAAGTTATTGTGGAAGTGGAAGTTTGCGCTCACGTGCCGCGCGTGCGTTGGATTGTACTAGTATTGCCGCTCGATTGGCCAATAAATATCGATTGTCTATCGATAGACTATCGTTAGTTGAAGAAAACACGATAATATCAATAGTCTATCGATACTATAGATACCATTGTTACTATCGATAGTATCGATGTCTCTTCTACTGCAGTGCTATCGGTAAACTTGTTACTATCGATAGTATCGATGTCTCTTCTACTGCAGTGCTATCGGTAAACAGCAATCTATCGATATTATCGATAGTTTCGATCGCTGCCAACCAATGAACTTTAGATAGTATCGATACTATCGATAGTATTGCTCTTCAATTTTATTCTTCGATACTATATTGATAGCTTATTGATCGGCAGCGATCGAAACTATCGATGCTATCGATAGTATTGTTTGTTGTTTACCGATAGTATTACACTGACAGAGACATCGATACTATCAAGAGTATCGATACTATCGATTTTCCTACCGATAGTGTAGATGATTTCAGCGTTCAACAATTGATTGCATAACTATCGATTTTTCGCCAACACTAGATTGTACTAGTTGTTGCTACAGGTATTCCTTAACAAAGAATACTGATGATCTTGTAAGATATTGATGATGACGCTCCTTGTTTAGGGAACGTTCCCATACATTGTGACCATTTTAGGGGGTGAGGAGTTCTTCAACAAACCACGATAGTTCAACATTCTATTATAGTTTTATGCTATAGTACGGGAATTATCATTATTATTTATGATCCACAAGCAGCTTAAAGCTGATGTGCGCATATCAGTTCACATTTCAGTGCACTTGTTTTATAAAATTGTCAAGTCTATTTTTAAAACTGTTCACTGATTGATGGTGTACTAACTAATAACAGTTTCTGGAAGTCTGTTCCACTCGCGGACCACTCGGTTTGACAGAAGGTGCTTGCGTGGGTTACTTGTAAACGAGAGCCCTTGTAGTTTCAGTGCATGTCCTTTGAGTTGGGTTCTGGTTCATCGCAAACATGTCTTTCATAGTTGATACGTCATAGTAGCCAGTTAGAATCTTGTATGTTTCTATGAGATCTCCACGTTTGCGTCGTTGTTCTAGAGTGCTTAACCCTTAATCCTAGCTCTGCAAGTCACTGCTCATGAGAATTGGGCAGGTTCCCTTAAACCTAATTTTTATTTTTATTTTTTTTCTAGAATCCTTTTTTTTAGGATTATTTTCACTACTCGTCTCGTAATTCGTAATTTACTCGTAATTTCTTTATTGTACTCACATGACAAGTAAAATAGCTTAACATAGAAAAAATATGTACAAAGGCGAGCTTATCTCTAATAAGAGATTTCTTCCAGCAAACCATGTTGGGTAGGAGACGGAGATGATAGGTAATGGGAAGAATTGCGCGTACAATAAAACTATTCTAGTAGGTGGAGAATGGCTCAATCTTACTCGGATCCGAGTAAAGGCCTGTGCCCCTCGGTGGGGATATTAATGGGCTACATTTACTTTACTTTTAGTAGGTACTTTCTATTTCTGCTGATTAGTCTTAATAATCTTAATTGAAATAATTAAGTTATAGGTGTAGCAGTTGACATATGTCTTCTAAGCATGCTGTCAGGACATCTTAAAGGTTTAATCACTAGTTTAGTGTGTAATGTAAGGAATGCAATGTGATTTTACTGTTTTGTTCTGCAATAAAATAAAAATAAATAAAAAATAAATAAAACCCATATCATCCAACATATTCCAAGGTCATCGGACTTATTTTCTGAGAAATACTGTACGAGTCACGACACGGACAAGACACGTGACAGAGACAGAAGACACAGCTTTTTGTGTTTCTTTCTCGTTCTGTTCCATGTTTACTAATATACTTATAAGTACAGTACGGGGCCATTGTTTTGGCACGTCGGGCCCGGAGTTACTCGGCGTTTGACTTGGCGGGAGAGAGAGAGAGAGCGAGACGAGATCCGACGTGCCAAAATAATGGCCCCGTACTTTATGCGTCTCGTGTTGTGACTCTGCGACATATTGAATGCGCGAGAATCATATCCCAGTAGATATCGCGCCATAGACTTTGCCAACTTCCCTTTAAAAAAACAACTTGTTATTACCCTAGCTAGTTACATTACGTCGAATCTGGTAACATTACGGTAGATGAGCGAGCGCTCATTACGGGCTAGCTTCACGCCTTATTGGAAATTTCACGCGATGGCAACCCCGCCGAAAAAAGGATTATACAGTGTGGCTCTTATATGTACCTATGTGTAATAATAATATCTATGTATTACAGGTACTAGAATAGTTTTATTGTAAGCGCAATTCTTCCCCTTACCTATCATCTCCGTCTCCTACCCAACATGGTTTGCTGGAAGAAATCTCTTATTAGAGATAAGCTCGCCTTTGTACATATTTTTTCTATGTTAAGCTATTTTTACAGTCATGTGAGTACAATAAAGAAATTACCTACTACTAAATTACTTCTTACAACGTACTCTGAAAATAAATTCACATTTCTGCCAAAATACATAATATAACGTCACGGCTTTTCCCATACGGGGAGGCAGGAGGCACCTTCCCGAAAGGCGCGATCAGTTGTTATGGAGATTGAAGATGTTATGTAAATGTTATGTAATCAGTTTATTTGTATTGTACTTTTGTTACATCCTGTATGCGGTTTCCGTAGTTACACGAGTTTGTGAATTCTGTTAATATTTTGACTACGGAATAGTTTCAACACTGTAATTTAACTTCACTCGTGCGGAAACTATTGTATTGTGTCTGAATTAAGCCCTAGAAATACGACTAAAGCACAGTTATTTGTCGTTCCAGAAAGTATTTTACACGAAGTTGGTATATTGAACGATTTAGCCGGAACCGAAGTGTAGTACACAAGCAGTGTTGTCTTGAATTGTTAATTTAATCGTCAAATAATTTGAAATAGTAGCCTTTTCTGAAAATTATAGATGTAGCTCAGAAGGCTGCCCTATTAAAGTGGGACTGGGCCGGTCACGTTGCTCGAATGCTGCCAAATCGTTGGGCTAAGAGAACCACAGACTGGCTCCCAGTAAATGCAAAGAGAAAGCGTGGCCGACCCAGGAAGAGATGGAGTGATGAGTTGGGTCTATGGGATAAAGAGTGGAAGGAGACCGCTCAGGATCGAATGGAGAGGGAGAGAGAGGCCTTTGCCCAGCAGTGGGATATTGCAGGCTCATAATAATAATAATAATAATTCTAAAAATATCTGTGCATCGATATCTCTGAGGCTATTACCCACAGCTATTACGCAACACTTTGACTGTAACAACTGTACCTCTACCATCCCGTATGGTAAAACGCGTGACGCTATAATTGAATGAATGTTGAATGAGTAAATATCTTTGGCTAAACAATCATTGTTCTCATAGTAAACACATATTTTGCTTTCTGCAAAAAATCATGAAAGTAGAAAACAAAACCAAAGCGAACTGCCACAATCGCAGCCACAATATAGAAGTTCGTTAGACAAAATGGCGTCAGTGACGTCATAAATTCTGATGAAGTGAGCAGCATTAGCATAGCGAGAGTGAAATTATTATAATGACAGATGTATTCACAAGTTTGCCGTTTGCCGCAAACTCCACAGCTCTATAACTCAAAATGTAGGTTCTTTGTCTTCTGAGATAAAAATTAGGAGCATCGCAGCAGGTCTCATACCATTTACAGAAAACCGCATCAAAATCCGTCCGTCCGTAGATTACCACAGACAGTCGCTTCAAACTTAAAACATTTTCACTGGGGTTAAAAAATATTCCATTTGAGATACGGGAGGAACCACAAACCGTTAAGACTCGATTAGATAGGAATTTGCATCGAGATATTCGCTCTCACCAAGCACTTTACATGCAAATAGGAAGGTGTAAATATGTAAGTTCGACCCGAGGCTGAGCTGAGAGTCAATAAACATAGGCTGGTCAGACACACCTGTAAATAAATAATATGATAGACCTCTATCTACAATTGGTGCTTTGACTTCACCCAGAAGTTTTTGTTGAAGTATATCCGGGTTTGCTAGAAGAAATCTCTCTTTAGAGATAAAACATAAACATAAACATTTACATACAGGCATACATTGCTTCTGGCCCCACACTAGGATACGCTGTGTCGTGGGAACCAAAAACAGGGACATCACAAACATGTAAACAAGACCTGGGGTTTCTTTTTGTCCCCAGCCGGGATTCGAACCCGGGACCTGTCGCATGGTAGGCAGATAAGATGCGCAACCGCTGCGCCACAGAGGTCGTCGCCGATATCTTGTTGTAAATAATATGAAATTACAGGAGAAATTGTCGTAGAAACAAAAAGCCTACACTGCATTTTTAGAGGTGGGAGCTAGTTCTTTGATTTTTTAATTAAGTTGTATATTTATTTTTGGATTGGCAAGTACCTACTTAAATTTATGCCTATGCTCTTTACTATGGTTTCTCAAAAACATTAATTTACTTCAAAAACGTTACCGCCCTTCCGGCAGCACAAACGAGTAAAAAAAAACAAATAAACAAAGTTGGTATTTTGGATTCCCCTGGGAATAGGAATATAGGTACTAAGACTTCATAATTTCCTGGCCGTAAAGAAGCCGTCAAGGTAGTGGAAGGATTGAAGATGGCTGCAGCTTTCATATATTATTTAGCTCACAGGGAACCACGGAAAAGTCTTATTTCTCTGAACAGTGTTTTATTCCCGCGTCTTTTAGGGTACGGCGTAAAAAGGTTTCGTGATCATGAATATTTAAAAAAGTTTGAGGTCGTTTGTCTGAATTTTACCGCCCTCTCGATTACCGGGTAAATATGTAGAAGAGAACTTTTATAGAGAGTTTTTTTAACAAAATTGTTTTTGCAAATGGCTAGCTGTAATGCGTTTTATTATTCTTCTGTAAGATGAGCCGAGTAACTACGAGATACGGTAGCCACCCCGTGATGCAAAACACAGTATTAAATAATACCACTGTGCCTCTGCCGTATGGAAAAACGCGTGACGCTATGGTTTTTCGAGCGACAATGTAACACAATAAACAAAAATTTCGTCTAATTAAGTACGTGATTTTTAACCGACTTCAAAAAAGGAGGGGGTTATCAATTCGGTTGAATGTTGTTTACTTAGAAACTGGTATGAATCGATTCCAAAAATTTATTTATTTATTTCTTTGTTCAAAAGGGAAGCCCAATAGTTTGGTCCGATTTTTTGAAAATCCGGAATCGGTCCAGTAGTTAGATTTCTACATGAAAAAACTGTGAACTTCAATTTGTTTTTACATGGATGACATTATACATCCAGATTTGTTGTGACTTTTCGGTGTTTTTAGTCTTTGTCACGAGATATATCCTGGCTGTTAGGATCGCATATTCGTTTAGATTATGTAATATGTATGGACTTCACAGTCAGGAGACAGATTTTTTAGGCTCGTTTTCGGGTCTATACCTACATAGACAACACTGTAAATCAAGCGGGGAGGATCAAGTAATAGGTCATGAAGTCGGTTTTTGTTTTAAGTTTTTAACTTGGCGAATTATGTGTTTGTACAATCAGACCCATGAAAGTTTCTCCAACCATATATTTTTTCGCCGCAGCATGTCACATGTGCATTATTTACAACTTGCATTTTCTTCACGACGACGGTACGTGAGAGGACTAAACAATTCAGGTTTAAGTGCTACCAAATACTTAAAATTTGTCCAGCTAGAAATTCTTTCTCTAGGTGATGCACTTAAAAGTGGATTCGTGGTGAAGTCGAGTTATTTTACGATTAACCTAAGTTAGCTAGGTACCAAACTGTCACTAGCCTGTGATGTGAAGTGTGCTTGCAGCTCACAAGTTCCGCTGCTCTGTCATTTCCCTAGCAATTCTTTGAGTGTCCGATAAACTTTGATCGTCGGTTTTGAATACGGACATGCCTTTCTTCCCTTGTTAGTGAAATTGTATGCGCAATGACAAAACAGGATTTCCTGGACGGAAACAAAGTCTTATTGTTTTTATTTCATCCATTTTTCCGCCGCAGATTTCGCAGCCATTCATCCTCGCTTTTTGCCTTAAAATAAATTAATCTTATTCTTGCAATCCGGCGTGATTAAACGGGCGATTATCTTCGCAATCGGCTAACATCGCCGGGGTACAAATCGCACGACATCAGTTCCATTATTTAGTAAACATTATGGGTGTCGGCTGTAAGATCGGGCTATTATTCAGGGGGACTTAACTCGTTGAATTTTAATGCGACTGAGCTCTGTGCTGCGTTTGTATGCTGTCCTGGTACTTATGCTGTGATCATATAGGTACTTACCAGGGTTGCAGATTGGTGAGTTGGTACTGCGAATTTTGACGTGTTTGTTGCGATTTATCGTACGTCATACACTCAGCTCACAGACTTCGTACATGAATAAATACGCTAGAGTTCATAACATTACACTTCGTAGAAACATCTGAGACTTATTGCATAAACCCATTGAAATGTTCAGCAAACAATATTTGAATCAGACAAACGTGACACAAACATATTATTGCACCACCCTTTACCCATATGGGGCGGCAGACACAAATCAAAATAAGCCACTTTTAGCCAGTTCAATACTTGATTTGCATGTCAGGGGGCTAGCTCATCCCACAGTTACGAAGGCTGACCCATATTTGTAAGCTCTATGTAAATAATACTGCTAGATAGGTACCAGAGACTTTATATCAAATTAACTGCGCCTGCGGGGGAATGCGGATCGCCAGACGTTTGTTGTTCGTTCAAACAACAAACGTTCGCATACGCAACCTATGTAAGATGACGGGCCGCCAGACAGTTTCGCAGCAGCTGACCAATCACAGCTCTCTTACCTCGTCCCCCGCCGCCGCCCGTAAATTGGTGAGTTGTGTTTCAAAGGAAAATGTATCTATGCGCTCTCCACTGGATAAGTGCTCCCTGATAGTTACCCAAAACCGCACCACTTAAACGCGGCATATAGATCCAAAGCCATGTCTTACTTTCAATTCAAAGTATAAACGGCTGAGGGTATCTTCTCGGAGAACCGTCTCAAAGGCAATGTGCCGTGGCGTGCATCGCTCGCGTGATAGATTGGGAAGCCAAAGAAGATTACTTACAGGATGGAAATTTTAATCACGACCTGGAGGGAAAGTACTGTAAATAAAAGGAATGTTTCCTTTGAGTGTTTGCTATCTCCAGTCTTATTTAGAGTACTTTCCCTCCAGGGTCGTGTTTAAAATTTTCACCCTGTATGTACTATTATCTCTTCTGTGCCTGTATAGTCTGTCTCTTTACCTCTTCTGGTCTCCTGGTGCTGGGATCTCGTAATTGGTAATTTCTTTATTGTACTCACATGAACTCCTTCCATGTTTAGTTGTATTTACTTAAATGTTTCATAATTCATAATTTATTTATTGCACACAGACATTTATTAGGGGTTAGCCCTTCAAAATCCCAATTTGAAACATCTACCTATAGCAAGTATACTAGTGGCTCTGTGAGCTGTAGACCTCGCGAGTATGTCGGTGGGAAAGCTGAACTGCTAACACACATAAAAAAAAATAACCCAAATAATTTTCTTTCAATAACACATACAAACTTATGAATGTACCTGGTTACGTACATGCAGTATGAAAGTAGCCGCACCAATAACTTTGTAAACTACATTTCGCGATCTTTAATACAACCTATTGACTTTTTACTAAAATTATATAGTCTGTTTCACTCTCATGGTCTTTACAAATCCAACGACACCTCATTTGTTAATATCCATCGAGCCGTTTGGGTTGTAGCGATTTTTTTACATTTTAAAACCCCATATCTCCGCCATTTTGAAAAAAAAACTAAAAACTGGCTCGAGTAAAAATTCTATTTATTTTTCCAACCTGCTCACAAAATTTCACGAGAATCGGTTCATAAATGCGACCTGTAGAGGAGAACAACCGGACATACGAAAGCATTTTTGCCCAAACCTGAAACAGAGACGCTTCGCTCGCTTCGCTCGCTCGGTCAAAAATTGCGCACCGCTGACGCCTTTGGAAAAGCTATATTTGAGATATCTACTAACTGCGAGCCTTTTTTGTGGTTTAGGTACCTACGTATCTCCATATATACTCAGTTTCAAATTTACTTATTGAACAAAACGTTAACGAATTTAGGTTTGTGAAACTGGCTACAAACGTCACGTAACCATTGTGTCACACATGCACCGATAGTTCGCTTCCGCCTTCGTTTGGACGAAAATAGCTGAGTATTTTGGTTGTTTTATTGTTTTAGGGTTCCGTACTTTTACGAAAACAACACTAGCCACTGTGAAAATGGGTTCACTCATTGACAATTATCTCTTAGATATCTTTCAGACTGTCTGTCGGCCTCTCAAGACATGAGGTACCAAAGTTACGCAGTAATATAAAATAAGCTGCCTAGTGCGAGTTGGACTCGCGTTGAGAGGGTTTCGTACAACAATAATAGGACTAACACCAGCAACCCTATAACTTTAGCATTAAAAAACCCCCGCATAAAACCAGTCTTCCAGATTCATCACCAGGTCTCATCATCAGTTGAAATTAAAAGGTCTCTTCACAACTAATGAGTCTAAACTTGATGGGTTTACTAGTAAGCATCCCAGGGTTCCAGCTCACACCTTCGAGCTTCGCACTCCATCATCAGATCAAGGTCAGAAGTGAATTCACTCAAACCAGAGAAATTAGCTTCACTTGTAATAGAGCTCTATTTCATAAAGCGCGATATTGGATATTTTATAGCTCACATAAACTCTACGGTGCTTTCAGCTTACTTTGTATGTTGTTGCGGAAATGCACGCTATTACTGCCCCCTAGACAACGTGCATTCGATAGGTAACTTATCACTCGGTATGACACGCTAAGAAAATGTATGCGATTTGACGTTTGCCGCGCAAACTCACGTTACGAGAGCTGCAATTTGCAATGCATGTTGACTATACGGCCCATGTTGGCTATATCCAGGGGGAAAACAAAATAACGAATATGTTACGGCTAATGTTAGGAGAGCGGCTAATTTTAGAAATAATATTAGTTTTCTTATTTGAGAGGAGGGTCGGTGTTAGGTTGATATAGAACAAATTATATGTAAATAGACACCTAACTTTAGCCGGCTAAACTTTTTCTTTCGGTTAATGAGTAAGAGAGCAAAAAGAAAGTTGGAAATAAATAAATTTATTTCGTAAATTATCGTAACAATTACAATTCTCTACAATTACAATCTTTTAATCGATTGTTAGGTACTTTGGTATACGTGGATAGAGATTGGGGCAATATTATGTCTCTATGATTCTCATCTAAACTATCGAAACCGAAGTACTATCACAATAAATGGAATGTAAATACGTATTACAAGTCATAAATTAAGTAGGTACAGTCCGCATCAGAAATATGTGAGTAGTTATGCAAGATACGCAATTATGTCCACACACGTTGTGTAAACAGGAATTTTGACATAAAGACACTCTAACGTGTAAATATCTCTGATTGTTAAGGATGTGTACAATATCTATTGAGTAGTTTGCGTGCTCATTTATATCTGATGCTGATGTACATAATTATAAAGAAATATCTTTGATATATCTATCAAATATGCTATAAGGCATTCATAAGAATCTGTCAAGTTAAACATAATTTAAGTAATTTAAAATGCTCCTATAGTGTCTTGATAAACACAATAATAAAAATCAACACTACTCTACTCTATTATACACTTACTTATAACAAAAGTCACTGTTTTAAAATGTTACTAACTACTACATTCCAATCGGTACTACCAATTGAGCTTCAGCCACCACGTATGGGAAATTTCGTGACGCTCTGGTAAGTTTAAAAAGGTAAACAATGGCCAGCACAATAAATATTAAAATTAACATCAAAGTCAAAGGTTTAGCCTAGATTAGTTCAGATTAGTAATTCAAGGATGAACTACTAAACAGCATTCTCAGGTCAATAAATAGACGGCGAGTTAAACTTAAACTCGGTTTTGACAATTTAATAGAAATATCTTTGAAGTTTCTCAAAGTCTACTAAAAGTTTAGTTCGAAATACACACTTCAAGGATATTTTACACCAGGGGCTGAGTTTTCTGTGTATTAACTTTCCATTTTTATTTCCAGTGTGGTGGAGTATTTATGTATCGGAGACATTTGATGGGCTTTGCTATATTTATATATTATTATCTGTTATTTGGCAAAGACGTAATATTATCTATACAGAGTTAAGCAGTTAGACCAGACAGTTCCGCATTAAGATCTGAAATGAAAGAAAAATATAATGTTAGGTAGGAACTTTTAATTTGTGAAGCCAAATATAGACTTTCTAAGGCTTATTGCCTATGTAATAATGAATTGCGATAATATCATAAATATTAAAAATATATACAGCATGTGACAGAAAGCTGTAGTCATATTTTAGGGGGTTGTTGGGACATCATGCTGAGAAACTTTCACTATGAAACCGATTTGATCAAAACAACTTTAATTTTCACTTCTTTATACAAATCAGCTGACCGCCCGGACCAAAACGTATGGAGCAATGAAAAATAAAGTTGCTCTGATGAAATCGGTTTCATAGTGAAAGTTGCTCAGAATGATCAAACAACCCGCTAAAATATGACTACACCCTTCTGTTACACCCAGTTTAATCTTAGGATATTTGACAGTCTATTCGTGACAAGAATGCAGTGAAATTTTAATCTCACAGGACAGGACACAACCTTCGCGTTCAAAAGTTTGCCTTCAACTGGTCACTGTGAACTTGGCTTGATAATTGGAAACGATTTGATTAGTTACGGGGCGTTGCTAGGCCGCCGGACAGTGATGGCTTTACTGCATTCTTATCACGAATAGACTATAGTTTAGTTCGTTCGTTTTGACGACTTTGGAATGTGACCATTTTGCACCCAACGACTTACCTAGGATATGCTGGTCAATACTGGGCCCGTTCACGAATTTACTACAAAAGCTTGGCTGCAGGTCTTCGAACATCCTCTGCAGTCCAGGTGGAAAGTTCCAGAAGAGCACCCTATGGCCCCGCTTCTCTACGTCTAGTATCACAGATATCAGGTTCTGGAACGATGGAAATTTTTGTTGAAATTGTTTCAGCTCCAAAGTTACAAAGTGGGTTTTTTTTCCTACGATTTAATTTATTGAAATCTACTCTGCGCGACAATACAATGGAAAATATTTTTTCTTCTATCACTCTTCTTCTTTTTAGGGTTCCGATTCTTATATGGAAAAAATGGAACCCTTATAAAATCACTTTGTTGTCCGTCCGTCCGTCCGTGCGTCTTTCAAGACCTTTTATATCGGGAATGCGTAGACGTATCAAGCTGAAAGTTATACCTATTGCTCAGGTCTGTGGTCCCCTATAGCTATGAAAAAAACTACCTTCTAGGTCAACGCAATCGAACACACTCGTTTCAATTCCGTCCACCCATTTGAACGCTAGGATGCCACAGACAAAAACACACATAGACAGACGCTTCAAACGTATTTAACAGCTGACGTCATGGATTAAAAATTACCACAAATTAATAATAAATATCACAATAATTCTGGGCAAATTAGTGATCGCGCTATTTCGTAGTTATAATCAAGAAACGTCTAAGTTTCGATTCAGCTTCAGTTCTATTTAAATTGTAAGTAATTCAGTTTTGGTTCGGTTGAACGAATTTCAGTATCGCGCTATTAATGTTTATTGTTTTTATTAGTTATTAGTTCAAATCATCCGAGCTCAGGAAAGAGGTTTTGCTGCTGTCAAAAAAGTCCGTGACAGTTCGCGTTTCCGAAGCCGGGCAATGAAAACTAGAAACCGTTAAATTAAAATTAAATTAAATCATTTTATTTCCAGACATAAAGTCCAATACAATACAAATTATAAGTAAAATAGAAAGTTAAATGTCAAATGATAAAATTATCTTAAAAAAAAAAAACAAAATAAATGTCAACTTAATATAAAATAATGTCAATAGAATAAAAACTAATTATAATTATGAAACAATTCAAAACGGGGCGTGTTAAAAAACGGCTAAACGCGGTTTCCCTAACAATTTATGGAAAAAAAACTGAGTCGTACGTATCGCCACACTGTCAAGCATAGTGAGTGGTAGTCTGTGGTAGGTTCTTCATCATGACATGAACCGTGTAAGCATCAGAGTGTGTAATTAAATTGAAAATGGAACGGTTTCTAGTTTTCATTGCCCGGCTTCGGAAACGCGAACTTTCACGGACTCTTTTGACAGCAGCAAAACCTCTTTCCTGAGCTCCGATGATGTAAAATAAGTTTTGTCCTTTTGTTTGACAGCGGATTTGTGTCAATTCGAACTTCAGTTCAACCATCTATTAAAACATTAGCACTATACAATAACCGGCCAAGTGCGAGTCGGACTCGCGCACGAAGGGTTCCGTGCCATTATCTATAAAAAACCGCAAAAAAAATGTATGGGAGCCCCCCCTAAATATTAATTTAATTTTAATTTAATTATTTATTTTTTAAGTAAATAATATACTCAATATATTGTGAACACTTTAAGCGTCTACCTGCTACCATTATCAATATCGAGCAAAAAGAGCAAAAAAAATCACGTTTGTTGTATGGGAGCCCCCCTTAATATTAAATTTCTTTTGATTTTTAGTATTTGTTGTTATAGCGGCAACAGAAATACATCATCTGTGAAAATTTCAACTGTCTAGCTACCACGGTTCATGGGATACAGCCTGGTGACAGACGGACAGACGGACGGACAGACGGACAGCGAAGTCTCAGTAATAGGGTCCCGTTTGGCACCCTTCGGGTACGGAACCCTAAAAAGTGCATAAAGTGGTGTTTCGGTTATGGTTCAATTACGATTCGGTTGTAATTTTTAGCGCGATCACCGCTCGGGATATAACCCGTAGCTACTGGCGATGGACCTACCTCCGCCACTCCTATATCCACGGAGTGCAGTCGCCGCCCACTGATGACTATGCACGCGCGCGCATTCCGCTGTAGCTGCAACACCACGTATGTCAGATTAGAACTTAAAATTTATTTATTGCACACAAAATAGTTACACGGAACACAAAAACATGTTGTGTAGTGTAAGATGTTTAAGCTTATATCTAGTAAGCGATCTTTTCCAGGCCCCCAATTCTCGCGCTAACGAGATCATCTCTATAGTAGAGATGTCGCAGTTAGTTGGTTAAATAAGACTCTTAACTAACACCCTAGACCGTTAATTATTGACCAACATTTAACCAAGTTACTAGCATTTTGATTTAAATAAATCGTCGAAAACGTTTAACAATCTGTCTTACCGAAAGCCAGTGTGTTGGTTAAAACAAGATGGCGTCACAACAACAGCTGATTACTTTCAGAGTCTATCTTTTTGGCAAACGTTGTGTAACGTTGGTTTTCTGTGTTCAGTGTTTTTTTTTTGTTTCAAATTTGGTCTTTGGTGCAATTGTAAACATGTTGTCGACTCCGCCAATTGGTTGCTTTAGGTCACTTTCTGCGCCAATACTAAAGATAGGTTGTGTTAGGTCACAACTTTATGAACCACCCGGAGCCGAGCGAAGCGGAGCCGAGCGAAGCGGAGCAGAGCGTGGCGACCCCATGTAGTTTCACAAAACCGAATTGGTTGCTTATTACCCTATTAAAGTTGAAATGCGTCTTGTTGCCTAGGAACATTTAGACAACTCGTTAAACGTTTCATTGACGAAACTTGTCTGACGAAACTTTAGCAACTTGGTTAAATGTCGGTCTTTAATTAACGGTCTAGGTTGTTAGTTAAGTGTCTGATTTAACCAACTATCTTCATAATTTATAATTTCTTTATTGCACACAATTAATTGCAATGACAAAAAGTAAATAATAACAGTGTACAAAGGCGAGCTTATCTCTAAAAATAGATCTCGTCCAGCAAACCAAGTTCCGATAAGAGAGTTTGATATATCAGCAAGGGTAGACCTTTGTGTACAACAATATACCTACGAGTACTTTATACTTTATACTTTATTGCACAAAAAACAGAATACAGACACTTAATAATGAAAAAAACATGTACAAAGGCGAGCTTATCTCTAATAAGAGATCTCTTCCAGCAAACCTAGGATGGACAGGATTAATTAACAAAAGATAGACCTACATATGTGCACAACGATAAATGTTAAATTAATAGACTACTTACTAATAAGTACATACATACATAAAAACCATACATAATATTTTAAAAAATGAAATATATAAGATATCTATATATATGTATAAAATACATAAATAATGTAAACTTAAATATATTAAGGTAGAGAAAGATAGTGTTCTTTTAAGCGATTTTTAAAAATGTTGAGTGAAGGACTGTCCCTGATAGCACTGGGAAGATTGTTCCAGAGACTGATAGCACGAAGTCGGAACCCATGTTCATAAGTGGCTGTGTTGTGTTGCGGAGTTATAAGCATTGACCGAGTGTGAGATCTCCTGGGCCTATCTGAAGACTGAAATTCAAACCGATCTCGTAAGAAGCAAGGGTAGCGTGGATTAAATAAGATGTTAAAGAGGCAAATTAGGATGTGGAAATCCCGACGAAGACGGATAGGTAGCCACTTCAGCTCCCTGCGATACTCCGAGACATGGTCATACTTGCGCAGACCGAAGACAAACCGAATCCCGAGATTTTGAAGTCGCTCGAGTTTGTTCAGTTGTTCTTCGTTAGCGCTGACCCAACAGACATCAGCGTAATCGATAAGGGGTAGGAGAAGAGACTGGGCGAGCGTAATTTTTGTCTGACGAGGCAAAAAGTTTTGGAGTCGCCTGAGGGAGTGAAAAGTGGCGAAGACACGCCTACTGACTTCGCCTACATGCGCTGACCAGGACAGTTGGTTGTCAAAGAAAACACCTAAGTTCTTGGCCTTAGTACTGTATGCGATAATGTTTCCATCGTAGGTTACAGGATCAATGGACATATGCTGTAATAGGTTAAGAGAGTACTTGGAACCAATAATCAAAGCCTGCGACTTACTAGGGTTGACAAGTAATCCAAAAGAAGTGGCCCAGTCCCTGATTTTGTCAAGATCGGTATTTAACATCCTTACAGCAGAGTCCATATCACACGGAGAAAAATGGCGGTAAATTTGGAGATCATCTGCGTAAAGATGATACGATGAGGAGAGTACATCCGAGATGGAATTAATGAAGACAGAGAAAAGGAGAGGAGAGAGAATACCACCCTGAGGGACCCCTGCGAAGAGGTCAGACCAATCAGTCGAAGTCGCCTCTGACTTAATACGCTGCTGGCGCCCTCTCAGGTAAGAGTCGAACCAGCTGGCAGAACCAGAGGACAAATTCAGGGACTTCAGTATCTCAACGAGAATGTCGAAATCGACGCAGTTAAAGGCGCTGCTGAAGTCGAGCAGTGCAAGCACAGTGAGTTTTTTCTCGTCCATCGCAAGCTGAATGTCATCGGAGACTTTAAGCAAGGCCGTGACAGTGCTATGACCGGGCCTAAAGCCAGACTGGAAACGATTAAGCAAGCTATTTGATGAAAGGTAGGAGGAGAGTTGAGTATGGACAATGGATTCTAGGACTTTGGAGAGGATGGGCAGGATGGAAATTGGACGAAATTCTTTAAAAGAGGAGGGATTTGAAGTTTTGGGAAACGGGATAACTAAGGCTTTTTTCCACACAATAGGGAAGGAACTGTTAGAGAGAGAGAAGTTTACTAAGTGTGTTATTGCTGGAAGTAGCTCGTCGAGCACACTACTCAGCATTTTGGAGCAGATCTACAGTACCTACAATACAAGGCTAGAATATACTTACACCCAAATACATCCTAAAATTAACTACCAATATTATATTTTCGTGAGAAGCAGGCGTGGAACCCACCAGAGAGAGTGACTAGACCATAGAGCTCTTTTCTTTATTCATTCAGCCAACCACTGTTAGTTATATTAAGTTACCTTGTGTGTCAGATACTCCGCGCATGCGTAAGAGAGGTCCGCTACTAGATCTATCGACACGCAGTCTTGGTTCCCAACCTGTAAGCAATAAGTATAACATAAAGTCACGCTTTTTCCCAAGCGTGGTGGCGCAGAGGCAAAGTTATGGCTACGTCACACCTCGGACACTCCATAGAACGCTCGTAAAATAATCGCCTGTTACTACTACATAGCCAAATGACGTTTGTACATTTGCAAATGTGTGCGTAAACTCGTTCGTTTGTAAATGTGTGCGTTCAGCGCCTACAAAGAGCCTGTGGTTCGCCCTCCGGCGCCAGGGGTGGGGTGCGGTATCTGAATCAGCGCGGGGAAGGGACTGGCCGTTCTGTACGTAGTCTCTTCTGTGGCCACGTGTGAGATATACAAGATGATAAGTAAATATAAAAATAAGTAGGATATCAATTTAAAATGTATACCAGGCATAGCCGGACACCGTATTTAGACAAAATGCCTTTCTTGGCACTTTAGTAACAGTATGTAGAAAAATAGTAGACATTTTACTTACTTAGCTGAAAAATCCCAAATTTTTATTTAAATATCAATACCAATATCATCAAAACCACATCACAGTTAGGACATTCGTAAAAAGAACTTTGAGTGACTTATATTACTTAACTTATTGGTACATGGTCAGAACCGGGTTTTTAACTATTTATTCGAAGAATTAACACGCAAATCGTAATTAGTTTTTGGTGAAAAAGGAGATAGATAGATAGATAGATAGATAGATAACTCATTTATTCATTGGACATGGTACACACACATAATTAATAACAACAAAAAACAGTATGTACCTACAGCTGTGTGGTTATGTGACTGTACCACGGCAGTGAAATGGCCCTGACTCAGCAATGTCACAGACGAATCTGTGACGCTGGTATTCTGCCAGGGCCAAAACGGACGCACAACAGTGGCCTGATGGACCTGAGTAAATATATTTAGCTTACCTTAAACCTCTCAATAAACATCGGCGGCCGTGCAGCTCGGAACATGACCCTCGCTGCGTCAGACACCGCCCCGGCTAATATCCCGTACTCCAGCCCGGCTGTCAGCCCCGTCAGCACCGTGATGCAGTACACGCACAGCTCTAGCTCTGTGGAGGATAGGTTTTGTCAACTCCCGTCGGACAGACTGGAGGTGCTGATCAACTTATACTGAACTACAGAAACTATAATATTATACTAATACAGATAGGCCACCTAGAACAAAATATGACACCGGCGTACAGACTGTAGTTGATTTTATCAACTCCCATCGAACAGACAGTAGTTGTTTGCAAATACAGTCTTCTAAAGATCTATTGGCTGATGATGAGTGACGTTTACAGGGGGCGCCAGTTCTACGCAACTTGATGCAACGAACGTGTCGACGATCAACACAGACTATTCCTTATTGGTCATCAAGGGAAGGTTGTATGAGATTTTATGCCTTTTTGATGCTTTTAAAGCTGTAGCTGTATCTCGCCAGTAGGTAATTTTGGCCATTCGGCGATTCGGCCATTTAAATTTTCTAATGACAAAGGGAAAAGCTCTAAGAGCGTCAAGTGGGCACGGCAAACTTTTGTACTAGATGTACCTGACAGGCACATAAAAAGCCATGAAAAATACCCTTGAGGGTATTAAATTTTCATGTGAGGGTACCAGGACCACATAACCAACCAGTAGATGTACTCACTGCTGTTCCTCCACAGTTTCTTCACCATCGCCGGCTCGATGATAGACATCATTGCCACGATGATGATACCGGCTAATGTCGCTCGCGGTATGAAGTAGAAAGTGCTTGACAGCAGCGTCACGGATAGAAGTACCAGGGTCGCTGGAATGATAAGGAAGTGGGTTGAAACTAAAGGCTACTTAATTCCATAAAAAATAAGTGCCGCTTAAACATGGTAACTGACGTTTTAGAATTCCTGAACAAGAAACAATAAACGTGTTATTACAAAAAATAGTAAACGCAGTTTAACCTCAAAACAAACGTCAAATCCCATAGAATTTCGTTTTTAAACAGGCGTAAATCAATTTGAGTAGATTATATTAGACCTGACAGTTTTATTGAGTTAAATGTGGACGGATAAGGTGATCCAAATGAATTTTCTATTTTTAACAGAGGCCCACATCTGGTCGCGACAAACTCAAGGCATTGGGTACAGATGAGTTTGAGGAATCCTACCAAAGTACCAGGTCATATCTAGCAAGAAGACCTTTAAGCAGAGACCCAAATCCGGTCGCGACACACAGGGAATATTTAGGACGGCTCCCAGATCCACCAATGTACTTGGACAATATAACCAGAAAAAAGCTATCCCTGTAAACAGAGACCCAAATCCGGTCGCGGCATACTCAGGGATTATTTAGGATGGCTAACAGTATGAGGTGCCCCAACAATGTATCATAACTAGCAGCAAGGTGTACCCTTAAACAGCGATCCAGCGGGCGTAGCCACGCCGCTAGCGTGGTTCAGCGCAGTACGGGTGAACGAGCCTGTAGATGGCATGCTCTGACAGAACGAAGACACCAGGTTGCATAGCCCGACTGCGATCATTTCTTGTGTGTTGTCTACTGCTGTGCTGCCCGCTGTAACATATCAGTAGTATACGGGTAAACTTGTGATCCATTATGTCTCTGTCACTGCCTTGGGAAATCAGGCGTGAATAATATATCAAATAAATACAAGTAGTGAATAAAAACCGATTTAATTCGAGGGCCATATATGAATCAACGAGTGATTTAAGCATTAGAATCTTGAGCGACGCGGTCGATTCATGGCCGTCGATATAAATTATTTTTATTCAAGAGTGCATACTATAATTTGTACCATGATATTTGTCTCACCGTCTCTTACATTCTACCGTCGCAAAATACGGTACTTGATAGACGTGTTTTTGAACAGAGATTATGCGATGGTTTACAAACTATAGTAAATTATAATCTGGACCCAAAACTTACCAAAAGCCTTAGCAATGGCAATGCTCTCGAGGATAGCCACCAATGGCATTACAAGCCCCTCAGCTCCAAACACCGACAACATGCCTTCGAAATCCAGGGTTCGATTTCCGACCGTCGTGCTGAAGGGGGGAGGCCCGAAAGCTGGGAGACCGCCTTCGATCTTACCTGCGAGCGAGGGGGGAATTGTTACAGATTCATCAAAGCCAATAAAAACGTAGTCAAAAATTTGGCTGACTTGTTTCCTTGTTGTATAGTCGGGACAGATTTTGATAAAATATAGCTATGAAATTTAGCAGGGAAGTTTACTAACATTTACAGAAAACTACATTAAAATCCGTCCACCCGTTTGCTAGAGTATCGCAGACAGATACACATACAGACACATGTTTCAAACTTGCCGTCGAGAGTAATTATGAAAATGTCAGAATTTCTTATGATGTGCCGCGACCACCTTTTGTCGAATTTCCCTATGGTGTGGAAAGCCATAATGGTGGTCGCGAGTTTTCGCGTCGGAATTTAATGTAACGCATCGTTAATCGTCTCAAACACAGCTCTTTATAACCTACTAAAATGTTGCCGGTGAAACAAGACAGCTAGTCAGCGGAAGACGTGATAATGTTAGCATTCTTTCCGATTTTAGTAATACTGAGTGCTACATGCAATTTTAGTGCAAACAGGGGTCCTAAAAAAGCCCATGGTGTAGGCCTTTACCATACCAAAAATAGGTACCAGGAGCACAGACTCAGCCAAGAAGTCACGACTCACCAGTAAGCGCGAACGGCTCCAGATTCCTCAAGTAGAAACAGTATCCCGCTATAGCCCCCACGAATACGACTAAGGCGTTGCGCGCACGCACGATGTATTGCCATACTTTGATCCACGCGCTCCGGGGAGGCTCTTGATTATCGTGGTTGGCTGTTTTTGGTGTCAGTTTCTGGAATTAAAATTGTGTTGGTCATTTTAATCTGTGGAGTGCCTCTCACTTAGGCTTTTCATGCTCAATGTATGTATTTATTATTTAGCAAGATTAAGCAGGATAGTACTAGTATAGTTACTAGGCGCACGCACATAACTGAGTAGATGTATGATTGAAATTACATTCCGAGTCGATGGAAGTCTCATGACATAATGATGTCACGAAAACACATGCCCGCACCGCTTCACTATACAGCACAGACACGCCAGGTTCACTTCAAACAAATCAACGAGATCAGCCGCACACACACAGCTACATTGCATTCCGTATAAGCACGCGCCGCCACACGCACACATCGCCGAATCTCGCCTCCTTCGCTTGCTACGAGACAGGGCTATGCAAGCAATGCATGCGACGAGTCAACGTCATTCAACGGCGCCGGGCGACACGTGTTAAGCGACAACCCTAGCCGTTTGAGCAAGAGTAGGTAGTTATCATGCGAATAGGGGCCTAGTGAACTTACTATTTCTTATTTATACTATGGTACAGACTCGTTGTATGTAGCGCACCCCACGATTGAAGCCACATACAACACAGAAACTTAACTTAACCCACCTTTAGTATACAGAGCACTATAATAGTAAGGAACCCAAGTACGGTGTCCCATAGTTTTACTGTTTTTATGTTGTTTATAAAGTTCACTATTGCTGTTATAAAGGTGCTTCCAGATTTGCCTGCAAATAAAGTAAAATAGATATACAATAGATAAAATTGTCAATGGTCAAAGCGACATGGCCAGTGGACATATGTAGGTACCACACAAAGATATCTAAATACCATTGTACAAGAATCAAGTTCCTGACAGTTCAATATCTTCAATCTTCACCTCATAATTTTCCTATCCAAATAATGTCAGGCGCTACTATATTGAAATTGACTTAGTACTGTTTAATTCTTATCACCTTTATTTCAGTATGTTTTGCTGTACCAGCTACAGATATACACATTCTGTGAAAATTTCAACTTTGTAGCTATTACGGGTTCGTGTGAGTCAGCCCGCTGACGGACAGACAGACAGACAGACGAACAGCGGAGGCTTGGTAATAGGGTCCCGATTGGCACCTACGGAATCTTTTTTAGGGCCTTCTTCTCTTACAGTAGTCCAATGTAGAGAACAGGTAAAAAAAAATGTTCTACATTCCATCCGATGGTCTGACAATATTATGTTGACAGAATCTTACTGAATGCGGTTGGCACAGGACCGTGCGGATTGGCGCTATGAGCAGAGGCTTATGCCCAGCAGTGGGTATGTATATGATGAGATTAATGGTCAAGTACCTGATATCCTGAACAAAGATTTCAGTTGTGAAGCAGCTATTTGCAACGCCGCTGCTGTCGTGAAGCCGCTGATAACTGGTTTTGATATGAAGTCTAGAAGGAAACCTGAAAAATAGCAGTGTGATGTTTAAAAACCTTTATAAGTTACTTAATTAATCGAAACATAGTTTCCTTGGGATGTAAGCGGGCTAGCCCATCGCACCGAGAGCTTGCGCGTGCCTGAGTGAATTGTTTTTCAACGTGTAGGATGTCAAATCTATGCGTCAATCGAAAATAATCGGCCAAGCGCGAGTCGGACTCTCGCACGGAGGTTCCGCACCATCGTACCAAAAAAGTACAAAAAATCATGTTTGTATGGGGGGGTACATTTACTTGTATGTGGACGGACACCTTTACTTTCTCAACATTTCGTATGGTTCAGTTTTTGTGCTGTAACGGCAACAATATACATATTCTGTGAAATGTTCTACTTTCTAGCTATAATGGTTCGTGCGATATGGCCTGCTGACGGAGAGACGGACAGACGGACAGAGGAGGCTTAGTAAAAGTGTCACGTTTGGCACCCTACGGGTACGGAACCCTAAAAAATTACGTCTGACATAACTCTCGCCCTAAGAGCGCATTCCCACTATGACGACACGATAAGATAAATCGTGGACATTAATAGTACTAACACCTCCATTTAGATAATGCAAGCCACGATGAAATAAACGGAAAGACTATCTGCCTTGTCATCTTAGGGGGAACGTTTCTTCAGTCTTGTTAAATAGAGTGAAATTTTCGACCAGACTATTAAAATAAAAAGTACCAGGAGCGCATAAATACACAAGAGATTGCATTCACCTAACTGCAGTACTCCCAGCAGCAATATAATGCACCCAGAGAGAAAGGCAGCTAGGTACGCAAAGTCGACGCTAACCGCCACATACTTTGCGAGTAGGGCCGCTAGGATAGCTGTGGGGCCAACCGTTACATCCTTACAGCTACCGAAGACCACGTAGACTAAACCTGGGAACGAACTGGAGTAGAGGCCCACCTGAAATGGAAAGGGATATGATATGATACCGGTGACTATGAAAAATCTCTATCTTTAAACTTTGCTTTGTCTGTGCTGAGTGAAATGGTATTTAGATAAACTGGATAAGACTAAGATAATGACACGAGTGTTATACCAGACGTAAATCTCACTAAAGCTAATCAAACAATTGCATTCGGGTCGTTACAGTAAGTGTTCATCATCCGGGTATAGCTAAAAATACATTTATCTGTGCCTCTGTCACTCCATATGGGCAAATGCGTGACGCTATAGTATAAAACAAAGTCACTTTCCGCTGTCTGTCCCTATGTATGCTTAGATCTTTAAAACTACGCAACGGATTTTGATGCGGTTTTTTTAATAGTAAGAGTGATTCAAGAGGAATAGTACATTACTTCAGAGGGTAGAAAGTGACAGTTCCATATCGAGATTATGGCATTTGCGCCACGAGCTTGCGAGGGGCGCAAACCATTTGAGGTATGGAACTGTACTTTATCCTGAGGTATGTATAGTGCTTTTTATTACACCTACGAGGAAAATTATAGACATAAATGCAATACATTTTCAGAAAATGAAGTCGTTTTCTTTTCCTTTTGCCAACGTATGAAATTTTCATAAGTACTGTTGTATCTGCATTTAGATTTTTCCGGCAACAGATTATCAACAACTTCTTGGGCCGTCTCTAATAGTTCTGGCGGTGTGTTAGGGATAACATCATCACTGTCGCTCGAAGTATCCATATTTTACAAAAAACACAAAGATAAATGCTAAATCAATCGAAGTTTTTGCGAAAATGCGCGGGCTTTTCCTTTTCCTTAAAGTTTATTTTTATCACACCTGCTCTGAAAATACATACTAATTATACCAATTAGAGGGAAGAAACGCCTTTATCCCGCCCTTCAAATCCTTTCATCCCAAGGTATGGAAGTTTGTATGAAAATCCTTCCGACCCAAGGGTGGGAAGTATGTATGAAATTTCATTACATACCCGGTTTTTTATTTTTATTTGTCAGCAGTCATACTGCAAAGAGACTTTAACTGTCTACTAATCAAATTTCAAGTAAATTGTTACTGGCCACATACAGTTTTTTTTTACCAGTTACCAACCTCCTTGGTGCATACAGAAAATTAAAAACGAAATTACTTTTGTATATAAAACGCGCGGAATCACGGAAGAAGTGGCTGCATGACCTTATGATCTTAGCCTACTCCAGAAACGGGCGAATAAAAAAAGGAAAAGCCCGCGCATTTTCGCAAAAACTTCGATTGATTTAGCATTTCTATGCATTTATGTCTATAATTTTCCTCGTAGGTGTAATAAAAAGCACTATACATACCTCAGGATAAAGTACAGTTCCATATCTCAAATGGTTTGCGCCCCTCGCAAGCTCGTGGCGCAAATGCCATAATCTCGGTATGGAACTGTCACTTTCTTCCCTCTGAACTCTGAAGTAATGTACTATTATACGTAAACAGAGACGGGCGGACGGACAATACATGCATAACATAGTCTACCGTGCATTGCACCCGTGCGAAGCCGGGGCGGGTCACTAATTAAAAAATACAATAGAATTTATATTAGATGATACGTTATTTTGCCTACATAGGAATGCAGAATAACCATATAATTATTACCTGTCATCGGAATTGTCGACGTTTGCTCATTACATGCATTTTGACACCAAATAGTGACGTGACGTCACTCTGGGGCTTTAAAGCAAATGCATACCAGTGAGTCCTTAACTTAATTCGACCGATTCTATTAATCTTACCCCCATCAAAAATTCATAGTGTCATCTAAAAAGTTTCACTTCAATTATCATTTTTCTTCAATTAGTGTTTACGTTAAACTTAACCCCTTCACTCTCAGAAGCAGACCGCTCGAATGACCGAACAATAGCGAACTATTGTTATTATTATAATATGTGTCGGCGAACCAGTTAATTGATTCGGTCCAGTTATAATCTTCTATCGCATTTTAAATCTTCATTTCTACAGGTTCAGAAACAATATCTGTAAACGGACGTGACATTCAGTTCGCCTATGACATACATAATCTTCCCGCAAGATACCGACTCATACGTAATATTGGTACGGCACGCACATATAAATTTTAATGGTACTTATAGTACCTACGTTCCTACTTGTACAATCACGAGACTCTCTTGATCCGAACCATAAAGACAAGTAAGTATCTACAAAGAGGATTATCCAATTACATGTTTGTCGTAGACAAAAACCAGACAAAAAGACAAGACGTGACCAGATTTTTATTTTACCCCATATACAACGTGTAAATGAATTAACGCAAAATGAGAAACTTCTTTGTTAGGGATATCATTCTGAGCAACTTTTATTAAGAAACCGACTTGATCAGAACTTTATTTTTCACTTCTCCATACAAATCAGCTGAACCACTCAGGCCAAAATGTACTGGTAAATGAAAAATAAATTAAAAGTAAAAAAACATTTTTAAACAAAGCTTTTATTTAATGCCCTAAAAAGAAGAAAATAAAATTTCAATTCAATCAAATGCGTCATTTTATTACATTACACAATTTATACGATGTAAAAGCTTGTTGCGGGATTTGTCTCCAAGTCTGTGCAAATAGGTGCCTAAGTCTACACAAGTAAATCTCGCAACAAGCTTTTATATCGTATAAATTGTGTAATGTAATAAAATGACGCATTTGATTGAATTGAAATTTTATTTTCTTCTTTTTAGGGCATTAAATAAAAGCTTTGTTTAAAAATGTTTTTTTACTTTTAATTTATTTTTAACTTTTTAGTCTTTATCATTACAGGACAAAACATCTAATCTAGAATTCGAGTGCTTGTCAAGACGAATCAAATGAGACCAAACACGATACAATTGCGTCGTTTGGTAACAGAGTTCCCATGGCCACCTTCCGGCTCCAGCATCAGATCAGCTCCATGTCATAAAAAATATTCTAGGACCAAAGTATTCGTCAAGACGAATCGAACGAGCCCAAATTCGACGGGCTTGCGATGTTTTATGACAGAGTTCCCATGGCCACCTTCCGGCTCCAGCATCAGATCAGCTCCATGTCATAAAAAATATTCTAGGACCAAAGTATTCGTCAAGACGAATCGAACGAGCCCAAATTCGACGGGCTTGCGATGTTTTATGACAGAGTTCCCATGGCCACCTTCCGTCTCCATCATCAGATCAGCTCCATGTCATAAAAAATATTCTAGGACCAAAGTATTCGTCAAGACGAATCGAACGAGCCCAAATTCGACGGGCTTGCGATGTTTTATGACAGAGTTCCCATGGCCACCTTCCGGCTCCAGCATCAGATCAGCCCCATGTCATAAAAAATATTCTAGGACCAAAGTATTCGTCAAGACGAATCGAACGAGCCCAAATTTGACGGGCTTGCGATGTTTTATGACAGAGTTCCCATGGCCACCTTCCGTCTCCATCATCAGATCAGCTCCATGTCATAAAAAATATTCTAGGACCAAAGTATTCGTCAAGACGAATCGAACGAGCCCAAATTCGACGGGCTTGCGATGTTTTATGACAGAGTTCCCATGGCCACCTTCCGGCTCCAGCATCAGATCAGCTCCATGTCATAAAAAATATTCTAGGACCAAAGTATTCGTCAAGACGAATCGAACGAGCCCAAATTCGACGGGCTTGCGATGTTTTATGACAGAGTTCCCATGGCCACCTTCCGTCTCCATCATCAGATCAGCTCCAAGTCAGAAATATATTGCATTGTCATCCGACTTATACACGTATGCGAAATTTCAGCTCAATCGGATAACGGGAAGTGGGTCAAATTCAAGCCGACATTTTTGACGCGAACCGTGATACCCACAAACAAACAAACAAACAAACATACATACAGTGCAAGTTTAATAAAAGCTTTTAATAAAGTTGCTCTAATCAAATCGGATTCATAATAAAAGTTTCTCGGAATGATGTCTCTAACAAAGCAGTTTCTCATTTTGCGTTAATTCATTTACACGTTGCACAAGGTGATTTTCTAAAGTGGCCAAAACCAAAACGATGAGACGCATCGAAAACTGTTCAAAGGAGTCCGATTTTAATAGGCACAACGAAAACCTCATCATTATTTTAGGTTCAAGATAAAACTGAGTATCTATTCACGCATCATACGTTTTCGTAAATTCAAATAGTAAATTCAGTATATCTATATAGTTGGCCTCGCCTACTTTTTCGATATTCGTAATCACCGCTCAGAATGAATAAGTCAATGAAGTACCACTAAGCAGTGGTACTAAGAGGACTTGACTACTGGAGATGTGTGACTATAAAGATTACTTCATTACTGTATTAACAAGCGCATATAAAAACGTCCACTACATCATCGGTATCGCATATTATACACATCACATGACCGAAGCTTATATTATAATAAAGTTTAATTAAATATTTTCGTGCTTGAATTTAATATATAGAAGGCTGCTTTTATAGAAGAAAGTGAGGGATAGAGCTATTCGCTACATATAGCTCTGTCTCTCACACATACCATAGGTGGCCTTGCCTTGCCTTGCCAACAATATTACCATGCAACCATAAAACCAGTCTATGCCTTCTCAAAAATAAACGTCCATCTAAATTTGTTTAAATTGATTGGAGTTCTCAGAATTTTGGTAGCATAGCAATCTGTTGACATGCAATGATGTGTGTCACTAGATAAATAGAGTCTGTATTTGTCAGGCTAGACTGCTTTATGCAGACTAGAAAATTCCTAGTTATCGTACAGCCATAAAAAAGTATCGGCACTCTTTTTCAATTAGTGGTAGCAGAGGCATTCCTGCAAAAGTACTAGGAGATCATAAACTCACCTGAGGTGGCACTCCAGCTATGATCGCGTAAGCAATTCCCTGTGGTATTGAAGTCAGTCCAACTGTTATACCTGAAAGGAAACAAATTCTTTCTTACGGCCGTTTGCAATAACCTATCTATCCTCAATCTGCAGATAGATAGGGTCAAATTTGACACAAGTTCCCGCAACTCTAACAGCCGATCCCAATAACCTATCTCTATCCGTGATCTGCAGATTACGCGTTACATTTGACAGTTGCGCTATGTGATTTATGTCAAAATTTACACTAGCAATCTCAAATCTGCAGATTATGGATAGAAGATAGGTTATTAATTTCGGCCGTTAGTAATGTGAAAACCTGGATAGATAGATTATTGCAAATGGACGTTAGAGACAATGATTAGGATCAAACAGAATAAGTAGTCCACATTTGACTGTAACGTTGCGGTTCGTGGCTCTCCCTCCCAAGGAAGGCCCCGGTTTCAAATTCCCGGCTAGGACACAGAAAAAAATATATCTTATTTTATCTTTCATATTGGTTTGTTGAAGCTCCTTGGTTTTATCAAAATGATCCAATTATAAAAGTCCTTGGAATTATATATTTTTGAAGGAAAACTTATAGGTATGTCTGTAATCTGTTAATTTACGTGACACGTGACAAAGGAGCAGCAAGCAATTTGGAAGAAACACAATTTTGTTATTGAGGACATGAATCAATGTATTGCATTGTATTGGGTATCTTATTACTATTTGATAGAGTCCGTAATAAACTGCGCTCGTAAACGCTTGCGTTTATGTTATCGGGGTAGTAAAATAACATTAATTCAATTTCAAATTATTCTTTATTGGGATTTTGTCATAATATGCCGGTGGCCAGTATGCGGGTCGCCCTACCATTCGTCATCAATCGATTCGTAATTGATCGATGCTCTAATTGTACCTACTTAGATTTAAGGATGGAGGGATAAATGACCCTTAGCCGCGAAATCTTTTGAATCAACTTGATTGGGATTAAGAATACTACATGTGTACTAAGGATGGTAGATTATGGAAGGCTCAAGTTCTATCCAGGAAAAATTATGGTTCGCAAAACAAATGCATTTCAACTATTGTCGACGCATAAAAACTCGAAGCGTAGATTTACCTTTTGTTCAGACTATAGGTAGGGTAGAGACCCGATACCAGATGCAGAAATACTTTTATTTAGCAGTTTGGAAGGAAGATACCAGGCACACGTGACTCGTAATAATTGAAACAAAAAGTAAACTTTAGAAAAAACCGACTTCCACAAACCCTATTTGATTAGTTTGAGTTTAATACAAACTGTAACCCCTTATCCCCCCCCCTTGGGGAATTAATTTTGTCAAATCCCATATCAGTGCTACCCCACGCTACTAAGGAACCCCTGTACAAAGTTTCATGGCTCTAGGTTCACCGGTTTAGGCTATGCGTTGCCTGCCCGTCAGCCACGCATTGTATTTGTACCTAGTATTGAGCAGATCTGGTGGCCATATGTGGTCTTCATCAGCAGTTCCGCATCACAATATTATGCTTATCATGTGCATTTGCACGAGTTATTATGAAAAACACAAAAATCACTATAGGTCTGCCTATAATATTTGAAGAGTTCCCTCGATTTCTCCAGGATCCCATCATCAGATCCTAACCTGGTGTCAATGGGACCAATGGGAAGGTAAACCCTTTCAAACAAAAAAGTAATTTTCCAAATCGGTCCATCCGTTTAGGCGCTATCGGGGCACATACATAAAAAAAAAAAAAAAAAAAAAAAAAAAAAAAAAAAAAAAAAAAAAACAAACATCCGGACGAATTGTAAACCTCCTCCTTTGGGAAGTCGGTTAAAAAGTAGAAGGCGTTCTAGTACTAGCTGTTTACTTCCTAGCTGTTTCACTGGTAATTAATAAAAAGTCGTGATTTTTCTGAAAATTTGAAACGTTTGCTCTTTGCTTGACTTGGCGGGACAACAGCCTTTCCATTTTCTAAGCATGCATGTATTCAGTATTTCTGTTGTGGTAACATCTAGGAGGAAGATACCAGGAGCACTTAACTTACCAGCAATAGCGTCTTGCAGCATAAGCGTCAGGCTGTATCGGGGCAGCCATATACTGATGGGTAGCCTTCGCTTCCATGATTGTGTGCTGCAGAGTTTTGCAGCAGTCTTCCGAAGAGCTATACTAAACTTGGATTGACGCTCAGCGGGAGGCCCTGGAAAGGATAAGAAGCTGATAAGTTCGCCTTTGTACATGTATTTTTTTCATATTTGTCTGTATTCTGTTTTTGTGCAATAAAGTATGTAAGTAAGTATTTATAAGGATAAGTATAGCGTTGCAATAAGGGAATGTAAACCGGTTACGCCGAAAACCGGGTTTTTTATGAACCCGAAAATGGAACCGGGTTATTCATTCGGCTGGCTTCGCATCTGTCTGCTGATAAGTATTGCGACTCGGGACGTGATTCCAATTTTGAAGTGAAATCTGTCAATTAACAAAACCCTTATGTCGCGCTGGCCATTTCCAGCCATCAAAATGTGCTCTGAAGTAAGCGAACATCTTTCAATTTTTAGGGTTCCGTAGAGAAACAAGGAACCCTTATAGTTTCGTCAAGTCTGTCTGTCCGTCCGTCCGTATGTCACAGCAACTTTATTCCAAAACTATTAGGACTACACAGTTAAAACTTGGTACGTAGATGTATTTTATGAACCGCTTTACGATTTTTATGCAAAAACTAAAAAAAAAAATAAGGGGGGATGAAACTGAAACCAAAAATATTTTTTTTCATCAAACCTACATGTGTGGGGTGTCTATAGATAGGTCTTCAAAAATGAAGTGGAGGTTTCTAAAACCATTTTTCCTCAAAGTCAATCTTTAAAGAGACAGACCCATCCAAAGTGGAAAAAAATGTCCCCCCCTCTAACTTTTAAAGTAAGAGAGTGATAAACCTATAAAAAATATATGCTGTGTATCTCAATATAAACTTTCGATGAAAATTGGTTTGAACAAAATATAATAAGCAGTTTTTAAGATATAAAATATTATTAAAAACCGCAAAGATAACTTTGTCATTCATACAAACACTATGAAAAACAAAGTTACTACCCATCCAATCTTATAATTACTTGCTACCTCGGAACCCTTCATGAGCGAGTCCGACTCGCACATGGCCACTTTTTTTAATTTGAATGCGATCTGGCAGAAAATTAGGTAAGTACCTATTTTTTAATAAGTGCCATTGTAGTTAATATTATTTTATGATAATTACAAATTCGTTTCGTATGAATAAAGGTTATTGACCCTTAATTCTTATCCCTTAATTGGGAAACAGGTGGAAATCATTCACACCAAATTTTGAACCTTATGGAAATGCTAAACCCAGTGAACAATACTATTAAACATATCAAATTTTGTGAAGTAATCATTAATTATGAGCATAAATTGAGTGCTGTTTAAGTTCCGTAAAATGTGTTTTTTGTGTAAGCTCGTCTTTGCATATAACTTTTTCTGTGTGTGTTTTATTTATGTGTAATTATGAATCTAGAAAAAATGTAAACAAACCATCAGAACAAATACAATCGAAAAAATCACAAAAAAGGAAAATTGTATGAACGGAATTGAAATCGAAAATAAAATTCATGAATATATACAAAAGACGTACATGATGAAAATACAGACCATTACATCCATTTTCCATTTTCATTGATCACACGTGAAACACTTCAATTTCGCCTGCGATATGCAATTAAATTACTACGTAAAACATGTAGGTATAAACAAAAGAGGTAGATATTTAAATTAATTACAATGAAAAAAATATGAGAGAACACTGGCTGAAATTGACACCAAACTGATAAAAAATTAAAAGCGAACAAGCAACTAATTATGAAAAACAAAACTGCAGCGTTCTGAATTTAAAATTCTGCGGCGAAGCAAAGAGGCGACGATCTCACATGGCGAACGAATAATAAATGGATTTGTAAAGAAAGAACAGTGATGTAGAAGCGTCAATTAAAAAGAACCAGTTAAACCAGTAGACCGATTACAGATAAAAATGCGGATTGCGAAGGTGCAGACAGATTAACATGACATAATAGTAGATTCTGTAACGTAACGAGACGTTAGAGAGGTACTATTAAACATATGACTTATTTTCTGCAATCTTGGAATTTTAATATGGCGTTTTGGTCTGCGATTAAATCGTTTTATGTAGGTACCCACTTATATACATATTTAACTTTCGTGATTAAGCATTCAATACTCTATTTTGCGTTTTGAGTGACCGAAGGATATCTACAGATATTGGCTATGCGATAACTGGACGTGTACGTATCTGCCACCCTACATGGGAAATGGCGTGAAACTTTGTAATATAATTTTGTAATGTTGTAATTGTAAGAAATGGCCCCAGAACGCGAATTATTCTTCTTATCGTACGTATTTCGTAACACATAAATCATCCCTAATGTAAACAAATTCTCATTTAATCAATGTGATTGTAAAACGCTTGATTATTATTTAATGTAACTATAGGTATAACATGTATGTATATGAAATTTTTATATAATAATCATTTTAATGGCTATCATCGTCAAAATTTACAGTATTGTTGCTAAAAATATTTGTGAAGAGCCAAACAAATACTTCGTCTCTAGAATGTAATGTTCGTTTGTCATATCACAGATCATGGCGAATATAAGGTATTAAACCACTTGACCGTAATTCGAAGCATAAACAATTGAGATAGGCATATCTCTTTTCCTTTTCCTTTTCCCTTTAGATATTCGTGTATATAGCTCTGTCTCGCTCGCACATGACATCACCAGGGGAGGGGTAGCTCGCCCGATCGGGCGCGCGAACCGTCTTGCTCATTGGCGTTCTTTTCCTTGCCGGGTACGGTCCGGTCGCTACCACTTCAGGTGAGTCAATATTTTAAAATATTTTCAAACGACCGTTATTATTTTCCCTTTTGGAAGATTATCGAACAATCTTCACTGTAATATAGATATTCTTGATTCTACTAACCACATTTAGTGGTAGAAGTCAAAAGTTTAACGGTTTTCCGTTCGTGTTCAAGATTATTTTTATAAATTTTTAGATAAGTATGGAAAACGAAAGCTCGTTAGTTTCGCAAGAGGAGCCAGTGTAGGGCCCGTCTAATTCTGCTAGCAGAAACAAAAAGCACAGCAGCAGTAGTAGTAGCTCTGATACTAGTAGCTCCAGTTCTTCGACGAGTTCCTCCGATGCAAGGTCGAAACGTCGACGTGCACGTCGACGCCGCCGTAACAAAAAAAGGGGGGGCAAAAGTAAGCGCCGCCGTACTGAGCGTAAAAGGCGAAATAGTCAATTACAGTCAAATAACTATGATGATGCAATTTCCCTACACGCAGATGATGATTTCGAACAATCGGAAGAACATGGTTTAAGTTTTTCACACGAACTGAATGTTGAGACAAAGCTCAAGGAACCGGCCGTTCCGAAAACGAGCGAGCGGTTCCTCGAGATTTTGAAAGACATACAGTTTCTTAACAAGCCAGACTGGTGTGAAGTACGTTACGCGGAAACACAAAAACTGTATAATTATACTCCCGGTTTTGTCGAACTCGAGACAAATGAGGAAGTTAAGGCTTATGACAATCTCAAACACCTTGCTTATTCGGAGAGGGCCTATGCCTCGTTGACCTATGGCATTTTAAAACAGAAAGAGGCCCTGCAGAACGAACTTTGTGGTTTCATGACTTGGATTAGGGATTCTGCGGGTAAAGAACAAGGCGTTCTTAATATTGAGCTTATAAACCAAAAGCTTAATGATATTTTTATATCCAGTGAATTTAGTAAGGTCTCGGCAGACCTTTTGCAAATGATTTGTGGCCACAGAGCTGAAACCATACAAATGCGAAGGGATGGTATAACTAATGCAGTTCGCGATCCGTTAGTTAAAGCGACCATAAGAAAAATACCCCCAACAGAGGTAAGCTTATTTAACTCGGAGCAGCTGGTTACTGCGCTTGAAAAAGCAGGTGGTATCAAGAAGACTTTTTGGCCTGCATCTGGACCAAAAAGTGCCTCAACTTCGCAAGTTGGAAAATGGCCAATACGCCCCTCGCAGGGGCAACTTTCTGCTGTTCATGTACCCTCGCAGGGTCAATATTCAGCTCAACTGGCACCCTCGCAGGGTAGCAATTGTAATATGTGTATGCCTTCGCAAGGCTACGGTTCCCAAACTTGGAATGCTCCCTCGCAGGGCAGCAACTTACATAACCACTGCCTTCCGCAAGGGCACGCGCACCCACACTTCTACCATCAACGAGGTGGTGGCACAGCAAAAAGAGGTTCATTTCGCTCCCGCGGGGCGTACCAGAACCAAAGGAATGGACGTGGCGGTTACAAGCGAGGGTCGTCACCCTCGGGCTACAATAACGCTGCCAAAAAACGTAAGTATTGACAGGAGGGGATTCAGAGCCGGTCAGTTATCAAAGTTTGTGGATCATTGGAGAGAAATGCAAGCACCGCAGTTTCTTCTCAAGATAATTCAAGGTTATCGAATACCCTTCCAACGGAAACCTCCTTTAATCATGCCCAACATGAAAAACAAAGCATTTCATACTCCTGTATCACCAGAAATGACAACCATAGTTCAAAACATGGTAAGCCAAGGAATATTAGAAATTGCGAGTCTCACTCCAAGTTTCCTATCTACCCTCTTTTTAGTGGCAAAGAGCGACGGTTCTGCTCGACCGATTTTCAACCTAAAAGCCCTCAACGAGTTTGTACTGACCGACAGATTCAGCCTCATAAATGTATTCAGGATCCCAGACTTCATTCAGCCGCTGGACTGGATGTGCAAATTAGACCTTTCACAGGCATATTTTCACTTAAAAGTGGCAGAGTCTCACAGACGATTTTTGCGCCTCATTTACCAGAGTCAACTCTATCAAATGACGTGTCTACCCTTCAGTCTCAGCACGGCACCAAAGATATTTGCAACCTTGACAAATTGGATTGCCCAGATAATGAGAGGAAGAGGTGTGAGGATTTTGGTTTTCCTGGACGATTTTCTGATAGTTCACCAAAACCCACAAATACTGTCGAGTCACGTGAATCTCCTCATAAAAACCTTGCAATTGTTGGGCTGGCAAATAAATTTCGAAAAATCAATCCTAGAACCACAAAAATCTCTTGCTTACCTAGGAGTACAGTGGGATCCCTGGACAAACACCAAGAGCTTGCCAAGGACAAAACTACCCCAATTACAAGGCAAAATTGGCGAAATTCTGGACTCAGGAAAGACAAATCTAAAACAATTACAAAGCATAGTAGGAGCCCTAAATTTTGCAAGTTTTGTTGTTCAAAGAGGCAGGTTACATTACCGAGCACTTTTGAGATTTCTAAACACATTGAATCCGGACAATCCTCTCAGTGTCTATACCTTGCCTGTAGATGCAATAAACGACTTAGAGTGGTGGGCTCAAAATGTGCATCAGCCATCATTACTGCACCCTCCACCAGCAACCCACTTCATAACGACAGATGCCTCGGATCTAGGTTGGGGTGCCCAAATAGACAACCAGTCTGTGTGGGGAACTTGGTCCCAGAACGAGCAAAATTGACACTGCAACGTGAAAGAAATGCTGTCAATCTTGAAAGTATTTCAAAGTCATGCCCTATATCTGAGTCAGTCAACGGTAACTGTACAGTGCGACAACCGTACGGTGGTAGCTTACTTACGCCACGAAGGCGGAACCAAGTCCTCTCGCTTGATGGATGTAACCTTCCAAATTTATCGCCTCATGGATCAGTACCAAATAACGATCAATGTTTATTACATACCGGGGAGGTACAACAATCACGCCGACCATCTGTCTCGTTTTCGCCAGGCCCCAGAATGGCACCTATTGCCCCAGGGCACCAGAATTATATTCCAGAAATGGGGAACTCCGTCAGTGGATCTATTTGCATCCAGCAGTGCCCACGTAGTCCCTCAATACGTGTCGAAAAATCAAGACGACCGTCAAGCGATAGCCCACGATGCCTTCTCAATAATTTGGAACTTCCATCTAGGTTGGGTGTTTCCGCCCCCGTTCTTGATACCCAAGGTCCTGAGCCACCTCAATCAGGCCTCGGGAATTTACTTGATAGTGGCACCACGTTGGGAGAGAGTTTTCTGGCGCGGAGATCTCAAGTCACGTGCACTAGCTCCACCATTCACGATACAGAACCTAGGCCAAGTACTAGTCGATGTGACGTCGGGGTTGCCACCCCCCCGAGTTCAGGATCTGGTCTTGGAAGTATGGAGATGTGGGGGTGGTCGCAGAGTTTAGATAACTGGAATAACGCACAGTTAGAACTTTTAAGAGGCTCGTGGCGCGCATCCACCCTCAAAACCTACAAACCAGCATGGAACCGATGGGTTTTATGGTGTAAAACATACAAGATTAACCCTCAAAATCCCTCAGGTTCAGATTTAGCTCGGTTCATAGCTGACTTACATTTGAAATACAAACTTTCTTACAATACAATAATGGTACACAAATCTGTTGTCTCTACGCTTTGTGATGTAAATAATTCGGGTATTTTAAGTAGTCATGTTTTAGTAAAGCATGTCTTAAAATCAATTTCAATCAGAAAACCTACTCCTCTTAAGTTGCCTATTTGGAATATTGATGACTTTGTTTCGTATCTTGGTGAGAGGTCAATTAATCATGACAATATTTTTGATGTATCGAGCCAGGCTTCTGCTCTTTTGGTTCTCTGTTCTGGTAGAAGAATTCATGATTTAACACTGCTTAGGATAGATGAAAATCATTACATAAGAGAAGATAATTCTATAACTATGTGGCCTTCCTTTGGGTCAAAGACTGACTCAGCTGATCATAGGCAGTCAGGTTGGCGATTATATAAAAATGTTAATAATAGGAATTTAGATCCTGTATATTGGGTGGAACAAACCGTATCACTGCTCTCAGTGAGACGGCAGGAAGCTAATAGCACTAGCTTGTTCATCACAACTAGAGGTACCGCTCGTACGGCCTCAAGAACTGTCATTGCAGGGTGGGTCAAGACCCTGATGCGTGAAGCGGGTATTGTTGCTACTCCTGGAAGTGTCCGCTCCGCAGTTGCTTCTAGGAATTGGTTGGACAATTTCCCCATGGAAGATATTATGGCTCGGGGAAATTGGACATCCTCAAACACTTTCAATAGGTTTTACAAGCGACAAGTATTAGGGACCTCCAGAAGTAACAGCATTACCACTCTCTTTAACCCTGTTACTTAGTGTATAAAGTGCAGTAATTAATTTAATTAGCACTGTTCAAAGTACATATTGTGTAATATTTAAGTACTGCCTACCTATTGGTTACTTAAATACCTACCTATGTCGTGGTTTCTCTTTACAATCATACGCACATGTAAACGTTTTTATGTTTATGTTTAATTAAACAAATTATTCAAGTCCATTTCTCTATGACTTAACTGGTTCCCATTAACCCATCACATTGGCGTTCTCATCACCAGGCGATAACAGACACCTCTCAATTGTTTATGCTTCGAATTACGGTCAAGTGGTTTAATAGCAGCGTTTTACCTGAAATAAAACGTATATTAAACTACTTACCTAATTCGAAGCATACTGTAATTTCTGCCTGGTGACAAAGTCAATCATCCAATGAGCAAGACGGTTCGCGCGCCCGATCGGGCGAGCTACCCCTCCCCTGGTGATGTCATGTGCGAGCGAGACAGAGCTATATACACGAATATCTAAAGGGAAAAGGAAAAGGAAAAGAGATATGCCTATCTCAATTGTTTATGCTTCGAATTAGGTAAGTAGTTTAATATACGTTTTATTTCAGGTAAAACGCTGCTATTACGATTGATGTTTGAGTTGCAGAATAAAGCTGAATTACTATTTGTCGTGCCAATATGACACGCCTCGCTTTTATGCATATACATTTAATATGTATTAATCTTAAGAAAAACACAATAATTCGACATTAAACCAAGTAATTTATGTATCTTTACTGCACATTGTTTGTGAAATTTGAAGTGTTATTGACTTTGGTGTCGATCCTCTTACATACGACGACGGCGATGACCTACTCCATTTGTTATGACTCGATTGGAAATTACGTAGGCAGGACTAATAGGTACTTGGAAATTAAAGAAAAATAAGAATTCAATAATGAAAAATAACATTAATATCCCAGGCAAAAATAGACGCAATGTCAAAGACAAGTTATATGAGACAATAATTATAGAAAGGTACATAGTTATATTGATTTTGCTTGCGAATATACATTAATACTTACATACTGCACAAATATTGTATTGCAATAAAAAAGGAAAAATCTCAAATAAACAACAGCGTTTTACAACAACATCTATCTTCCTCGAAATCCAAGGAAGCGTGCTCATGTTGTGGTTTACACCCCTCACCCCCAGGCAGGCTACCCCCACGAGCACTCGTAGCCTGCAAGACACAAGGCTGATTTTTCTGTGTCGGCAGCTTTGTACCCTCTTCGTGTATTGAGCTAGTAACGGGGCGTGAATGTACGATTAGCAAAATCAGTGGCTGATGCAGCCGATTAATGTTGTTTTTGTTTTACGATAAATCAAAACAAAAATTGTGTCACCCCTTTTCCAATACGGGTGGCAGAGGCAGCGTAGTGTTGTGTATTTTACTGATAATATTGCGAATATGTGTGATAAAATAATACATCGAAAGTGCATCAGCCTTGCAGTCGGAGTGTGGAATTTGTAAATTAATAAGCACAAAACAAGTCGTATTTTTCAAAGACATATTTATTTTTCATTTGAGATAGGTAGATAGTATTACATTACCTATATCAACTATAACGAGAACCATAAACATAAGCATATAAACAATAGACACACATAATGTGGCATATTCTTCAAGTGAGCTCAATTTATGTCGTTTCAGTAAAATTTGACTCCTTACCAAATAATAATTCACATTAGGTAGTGTCAAATTCAGTGCTTCAAAAATGTCGAAATATCACACTGTTCGCTCGTGCGTGTAGTATCATTCGCATGAGCTCTGTGTTCCTGGTACTGTGTGTCTAATTTATTCCGCTCTTCTTGAGGATCGTGAGGAGTCGGATACAATGGTTCATGCCGATGCATTGGGTAGACTGCCTCTTGAGGTCTGGTCATAGGGTAACTTGTATCATAGGTAGTATGGGAGTGGTTGTTGAAGAATTGTGGGGTAAACGGCGTGGAATACAATCGCTGGTCTATCACAGGGGGAGCTGGGGTAGGCTGTTTCAACTCTTTGTCTTTTTCAACTTGAGGAATCTCTGATTCCGCAGGTTTTTTCCCTTTTCTGTTCTTTAGTCTCTTTTCATTCGGAGGGACACTGCCTTTTGGTCTGCGCTTTACGGGCGCACCTGAAAGTTTCCGCCATTCCAATCCTAGTTTTAGCAACATTCTGCGTAATGTGTTGAGGCTTCCGTTGAAGGAGATCCTTACGTATAGAATTTGTTTTAGTTTGGTTAGTGTCGGAAGTTTTTTATGCTCCTCCTTGTATTCTTCGATCGTCATGCGTACGATTTCCGCTGAGAAGCTGTCTACGTCGGTTTTGCCGAGCCTCTTCTTTCTTCTCGACATTGGGTTGACGAATTTCCCAGAAGTGGAGGGGAGGTTCTTTTCTTCTTTCAGGATTTGCGTCACGGTTCTTTCTGAGACTCCCGTCGCTTGCGCGGTACGCCATCTAGCGTTTGTTGCGCGGTACACCCCATTCTCTGCCTCATTTTTCATGAAATGGTACACTCTTGCCACTATTTGCCTCCCCTGTAACAACAAATCTAATTTTATAAGTATAAAAGACACACATGAGCATTTACATACAGGCACATACATTGCTCTAGCCTCACACAAGGATAAGCCCAGTATCATGGGAGCCAGAATCAGTGACATCACAAACATTTAAACATCCAAGACCTGTGGGTTATTATTTTTAAGTTATCCCCAGCCGGGAATCGAACCCGGGACCTCTCGCACGGTAGACAGAGCCACAACCGCTGCGCCACAGAGGTCGTCGAAGTACTATTTTAAAACCCTGGAAATTATATTACAAGTACATATTCTACAATCTAGGGAACGTTCCTTCGGCAACTAGCAACACAGCGACCATCTATCAAACGAAACGTTCAATTATTCAGTAATTAGGTACTGCAAGCGTCAAGTTTCCTCCTACCATCCCAAACCAAGACTCACCTCACTATTAATCACCTTCCTATCAGTTTTCCTATCCTGCTTCTTCGCATTAACTGGTGGAGTCGCCATGTCGGTACCAGGGTAACAGAAACGCGCGGAACCCTCGTCCGAACGGTTCCGCGGGCGGCGGGACACTGCCGGAGGGGGGAGGGGCGAGCGCTCGTGCCGGCAACGATCGTTCGGCCGACGACCCGGCTGGCCGCGAATGAGCGCGCGCGGTATGAAGGTCACGTCATTAGCCGGCGCGGGAACGCGCGATTGGGGAAATTGAATATCGCTTTCTAAATTGGAGGTCAAGTGATCGGCTTGTTTGAGATAAGCTCGCCTTTTTACAATGTTTTACTTTTAAGTTTGAAAAAAAAAAGGAAAATTATACAAATTATCATTTTGTTTTATTACAAGACAATGGAAATCCTACAATAACCACAACAACATAGTATCACACCTTTTCCCTTATCCCCTTCGCTCCCACAAGCAGAGTCTCCATACAATAACTGACAGTGGGTACAATCAAGACGTCAATTAATGTCTATTGCAAGGAAATGAAAACTCAATTTCCCCTAATTTTAATCGCAAATAGGTAAGGTAATCAAATAAATTGAAGTCCAGCATTTGTATTTTATAAAGTAAATTTTTTGCATAAAAAGATAGCAATTGATGCCACACACCACATGACATCACATTTTGCTATTTCATCAAACTCAGAAACAAAAGTACCTACTTAGGTAACTTTTTGACCGTTCCTAATAGTATAAATTTTGACACAGGCCTAATTGTAACTTTTAGCCGTTTATTGAATTCTCTATTTTAAGTGAAAGTATGCTACTAGCTAGCCCATCACTGCAGCTTTGGAGAAATGGAGTAAAACTCTATATAAGATACAAAATAAATTAAAAAGTATATGAGTTTAACCCAGATTCCCCAGAAAAAATGAAAATTGGATCACAATTTTTAACTTCATGCTTTACTTACTTACTTACTTACTTACTTTATACTTTATTGCACAGAAAACATAATACAGACACTTAATATTAGAAAAAACATGTACCTACAAACCCTTTTGTCGCCAAATCTTATAAAATTTGTGATCTGGGGTCTGACAGAACACAACATATCCCACCTCCGTCCAGAGTCTTTACACAGACACTGGGCTGGACTCAGATTATGCTGAGTGATGTGACATCAGCACAGTGCTGTGTATGTATAAGAGGTACTTGACGACTGTCAAGCTTAGTCTAAGCTGTCAAGGCTAATTTACTTCTTGGAGTGCCTCTCCACTACCGGTGGTTGGCAGTCAGCTCTTCATATGCCTCTCAGTTCTACGTCAAGCCCATTACCTCTTCTATTCTGGCCACGGCTGGCTGGCCGGCTGGTTAATTTACTTCACAAACTAAACCAAAAATAAAAATAAACAAACCAGTGCTTATTGCAATATGCTGACTGCTGTAGGTTACAGACAAGCTTGACTCACCAACCCACAGCGTAAACCAAAGTCCATGAGTAGGTACCTAAAATTTTAGGTCATTGGTGTGGGGCAGCACATAGAATGCATAATTCCGTACCTTACTCCGGGGTACCTAGTTGTTTTATAGAAAGATAGATAGGTAAAACCAAAGAAATATATACCCAAAAGCGGCTGAGTAGGGTCGTCTTCACCTGTTTCCATATTTTATACCACAAACACAAGTCACCAAGCACTGAACAAAGGCATTCTCATTTGAATATTGATATCAATCACTGTTAGGAAAATATTTACATTGTTTTGTTGATAAAAACACCGATTTTTGCGCACTTGGCCACTTGACAACAAACAAATTGACGTTTTGTTTGACAGATGAGGTGAAGTTTGTGGATGCGTTTACAAAGCATACTAGGTATGAGATCCTATAAACATGAAATAAATGAGGAGCTTTCTGGCAGCTGACTAGAAATATCTTCCAATTATCTGCGTCCATAGATGGCGCTCAAGCGAGGCACACGATAAACAAAATATGATAAAATCCTCTCCTTCACCTTCGTCGAAAAACAGTTTATTTTTAATTAAAAAAAATATGAGCCTGTAATATCCCACTGCTGGGCAAAGGCCTCTCTCCCCCTCTTCCACTCCATTTGATACTGAGCGGTCTCCTTCCACTCTTTATCCCATAGAATATTTAATATTTTATCCATTTTATATTCTATTGAGTTAATTTTATGACATACACATAACATAGCATCACGCCTTTTCCCATACTGGATGGCAAAAGCACAATCATGCCCACTTTTACATTTAGCCAGTTTTTCATGTGGTGGTGGTTGTGGTGTTGTGTGATGTGTGTGTGCCAGTATGTCTGGTTGTGGCACGCTAGCGCTCTAATGCATGCATGCAGTGTTGTTAAAGCGCTACTAATCACCACACCATTACTTGAGGATTATGTATGTTATACATGTCAGCAATTAGCAAAATTTTATTAGGGGAAACTACCGACTATTGCAAGAACAGTCAATACTATCGATACTAACGATACTATCGATAGTTTGAAACTAGTTATAAACTATCAATAGTGACCTTAAATTCAATAGTATTGGTAAGATAATAAAGTCTTAAAAGTAGATTGGAATATAACATATATTAATAATGTAATTTTAGAGCCATTACAGAGTACACCTTTATTTTTGTCATTAATTACGTAATCTAGTTTATTTATTACTTTATTTAGGTACCATGTCATGTTCTTCACTTCGCATCACATCAGTTACATCAACAACACATATTCATAATTAAAACTATTGAATTTAAGGTCACTATCGATAGTACAAAACTATCGATAGTATCGATACTTTCGATAGTATCGTCTGTTCCTGCAATAGTCAGTAGCAATACTATCGATACTATCCATACTATCGATAGTGGTTTCAATATTGAAATTCGTTACTATCGATACCATCGATAGTATTGCTGTGTGTCAATAGTATTGTACTAAAAAAGCTATCCTATCTAATAGTATCGATACTATCGATGGCCCTATCGATATTATAGATGATTTTCGAGGTCAACTATCGATTGTAAAACTATCGATAGTGCGGTAACACTACAGCAGAGCAAGACTGCTTTCAATCACCACAGATTATTATCTATGATATTCTATGCTGCAAAAAAGCTTTTCACTTTCAAATTCCTGTGTTGGATTTTGAAGGAAACCGTCCTGGAAATAATCTAATTGTCAGAAAACCACTCCAGTCATAAATAGTGCGAATGATGAATAGTGAATACCCGTTTATATGTAACAGTCTTCACAAAACGCTCATGTTTTGCGTTTCGACACTACAATAAAGAATGCGTTTTGTTATTATTATTCATGGAGCGCAGCAAGCAAGTGACAGATCCCCTGTTTATTTTATTCTTGGAAGTTGCCAGATTACTCTATTTATCCGACAAACTGGCAATTTATGGTACTTAAAGTAGATCCACTGTTTCAGTAACTAAGAGTTGAATGAATTATCTATTTGAACACTTATTTTATTAGGTAGTAGTAAATGTAGTCCATTAATTAGTGTCGTCCCCACCGAGGGGCCAACCTTTACCCGGATACGAGTAAGATTGAGCCATTCTCCACCACGCTGGCTCACTGCGGGTTGGTGGAGGGGTGTCGGACAAGTGGCCAATCCAACTGTCAGAAGTTATCAATGCCCTGTTATTAGGTGGATAGGTATCTTATTGCATACGTGGTGGGTATGTTGGTTCTTATTCACTGTAATGTAATGGGTTTTAGACGGAAAAGGATCGCGCACATTAGGTTAGGACGGGCCGCAGCGTGCCGGGGCGGGGCGGGCCGCATCGCGCTGCCACAGAAGAGATAATAGTCTACGTACAGAACGGCCACTCCCTTCCCCGCGCTCGTTCAGATACCGCACGCTGCCCCTGGCGTCGGAGGGCGAACCACAGGCACAGATTAATAAAGAGTTACCACAGGCCTCTTTGTATAGGCGCTGAACACACACATTCACAAACGAACGAGTTTACGCACACATTTAGTTTTGCACGTGTACAAACGTCATTTGGCTATCTACTATGTACAATATGTGGATGACTACGGGAGTGGCCGTCAGGCGACCATCAAACGCGAGAGCTGATTGCGAACTGGTTTAATTACGTGAGACAGCAATAGGGCGATGGCCCATATACACAACACCTTCCTCTTAAATGTAGACTTATGCCTAATTACTTAAATTAACATAAATCCTAAAAATATTTTCCGTATTGTACTTTCTGGCGAGGACGCTTGCTCCTTCTTTGAGCTGGCTCCGTTGCAGTCGGAGTGGAGAAGGTTGGGGTGTCTAGCCCGCCAGTTGTATCGGCCGCGGACGTCGATGAGTCACCTCCGCACGGCAGACTAGCCGACGGTGCAGCATCAGCTGACTGTTGACCTCTCGCTCCCTCCTCGCGTGTCTCGTCTCGTAGCTGGGGCGGTGACGGGGGTGGGGGGGCCGCGGATGCGCTTGCGCCGTCGTCTGTTGTCTCGTCAATGTTGGAGCTCGGAGGTGCCGATGATGTGACGATGTCTGAGACGACACTTGGATCCCAATTGTCCGATTGCACTGCTTCATTGTCTTTGCATGGTCTTAATTGGTTCACATGTCTACTGAGGTCACAGTTCATCTCTGGGACGAATACGCGATACATGACATTACCTATTTTACTTCTTATAATACCCTTAACCCATATATATTTTTGATTGTTTGTGTATTTTTTCAACCACACGTTATCATTCGGCATAAAGTCTGAACGAGTGGTACCACCATATTGTTTAACCTGTGAGGACTGATGACGAGCTACGGTTATGGTAAGGTCAGCGGGTGATGGTGAAGATTGGGTGGCCGATGGTTTTAACAAGTCTAACCTTGACCTCAACTGGTGACCATATACTAGCTCTGCCGGGGATTTGTCAGTGGTGTGGTTTTTGGAGTTTCTGTGATCGAACAGAAACTTATAAATTTTTTCGTGCGCTATCTTTTTGTTGGCGCTTGATAAGATTATGCTCTTCAAGCCATTTTTTATTATTTTTACGAAACTTTCTGCTTGTCCGTTGGATGACGGATGGTACGCCGGCGAAAACAATTGTTGTATGCCGTTTAAAGAGCAAAAATTTTTGAATTCTTCTGATGTAAACGATGTACCGTTATCGCTCACTAATGTATGTGGTATTCCTACTCGAGACATATATTCATACATCCTATCTATAACTGCTTTTGAGCCGTAGCCGGAGTTCATAAAAAAACATTCTACCCATTTTGTATATGCGTCCACGATAATTAAGTACATTTGATTATGAAACGGACCTAGAAAATCTAGATGCACTCGATGAAATGGTCCCGGAGGGAACGGCCATGGCTGCAGCGGCGCGCGGCGCGGGGAGGGGCGCAGCTGTGCGCACACGGTGCATTCTGCTGCAAGTCGCTCGATTGCAGCGTCCACGCCGGGGAACCACAACAAGGCTCGGGCCTGGCTTTTCATCTTTACGACCCCGAAGTGTGAACTATGCAGTTCTTGACTAACTTTATCGCGTAGTGCCTCAGGGATTACTACCTTGTGTCCTCTCGTTAAACAACCTGATTCGTATGACAATTCTGATCTGCAGTTAAAATACGGTCTCATGGTTAAATCTGTAACTTTCCTAGGCCAGCCTTCTAGTACGTATTTTATTACTGCGCATAGTACAGTGTCATTATTTGTTTCGCGTCGCAAGTCTGCTAATGTTACGGGTAGATTTCCTTCCACGACGAAGTGAATGTATGATGCCCTGTCTTCAAGGTCAACCTGTTCCTCGAGTGACTCTGTCTCGCTCGTACATGGTATTGCTGTCGCTCTCGATAAGTAGTCGGCGCTGTTATCCGAGCTACGTACATATTCGATTGTATAATTATATGCAGATAAATAAATCGCGTAACGTTGAAGCCTGTTTGCTGTGACTTCGGGTATTCCTCTATGCGGACCAAATATAGATATTAGCGGTTTATGGTCCGTGCGGAGGATGAAGGGTTCTGTCCTACCATAAAGGTACTGATGAAACCTACGTACACCGAATATAATTGCTGTTGCTTCCTTTTGAATTTGGGAGTATTTCCTTTCTGCCACGGATAGGGTTCTCGACGCAAAAGAAATAGGTCGTTCTTGGCCGTCCTTACCTATTTGGGAAAGAATAGCACCTAATCCGGTCGGAGATGCATCTACCGTTACTATTATTTTTGCGTTGCTGTCGTAGTGCGTCAGCACTTGTTCTGATGCCAAGAGTTCTTTTATTTTCAAAAATCCCCTATCTTGCTCGGTTGTCCATTCCCACTTCGTGTTTTTTTGTAACAGTTTATATAACGGGGCCAGAACCGAGGATGCGTCCGGGACAAAATTTCGATAATAATTGACTAAACCCAGAAATGACTGCAACTCTTTGACATTTGTTGGTTTCGATGCCTTTATCATTGCTTCGACCTTGTCCGGTGATTTACGGATGCCATTTTTGTCAATTATATATCCGAGATATGATATTTCACTTTGAAAAAATTGGCATTTACTTTTTTGGACAGTAAACCCGGCCGTTTGCAATCTTTCTAATACAGCGTTCAACCTATCTATATGTTGTTTTGTATCGACCCCGGTGATTAAGACATCGTCTAACAGACATAATACTCCCTCCATGCCTGCTAGTACGCATTCCATTGCGCGTTGGAAAATGGCGGCTGCGTTTGATAATCCAAATACCATTCTAGTGAACTTGAACAACCCGCGATGGGTATTGATGCATGTCAGGGACTGGGATTCTTCGGAGAGAGAGAATTGATTGTAAGCCCTTGACAGGTCTACCTTGCTAAATTTTTCTCCTCCGTGCAACTGAGAAAATAGATCATCTATCGTCGGTAGGGGATATTTTTCTACTACCAGCTGTTTGTTGATAGTGACTGAATAATCAGCGCAGAGGCGGACCCCGCCGTCTTTTCTCAGGGCTGGTACTATTGGTGAAGCGTAATCGGAATGTTCTACCGGGACTAGAATGCCTAGTTCTAATAAGCGATCAATTTCCGTGTTTATTTTATCTTTTAAGGCAAAAGCAACCGGCCTAGCTTTGAAAAATAGTGGTTTTGAGTCTGGTTTGAGGTGAAGGCTGACCTTGTATTTATTGAAACGGCCTAGATCACCAGAGAATAGTTTTGGGAATTTATGTGTGATTTCTCTGACGATTTCTTCTTCTGAGTCGGCACAATATTTGACAATTGGCGCGAGTTCAAGGCCGAATAATCTAATAAAATCTCTACCCAGAATAGGGGGTCCTCCTTCCCTGACAACAAACACATTAAGATTGTGGGTCTTTCTCTGGTATGAGATTGGTAGTTGCACATAACCTATCGTCTCTATTTTTCCACCAGTATAACTTAATAAGTTCTTATTAGTTTGCTGTAACGGTACATCGTGGAAATGTTTCGTGTAAGTTACATCAGATATGATGCTAACCGCTGACCCACTATCAATCTCAAACTCCAAATCCAAACCACTGACCTGGACGCATTCCGTCATAGGTTTGCCCTGAACACATCGTATGTTATATATCGGCTTACCATCGTCACCCTCATCCGCTGATTCTTGATCTAAGTGTTTGACAATTTTATTGCTTGAGCACATTTTACGTAAATGCCCTTTACGCTCACATTTTTGGCATTTATAATTTTTGAAACGACACTTATCCGCTGTGTGATTTCTATAACCACACACACTGCACTTATTAACACTTTGACTCGCTATGCTGAACACGCCGTTGTCCCGGGCTGCTGCTGCGGTGCCGGCCGCGCCTCCTGGCGCTGCTGCAGCCGCTTCGCGTGCGCACCGCACGCTCTCAGCCAGCTCCACTGCTTTGGCCAGCGTGAGCTCCCGAAAATCCTGGGCAAAAATCTTGTCCCTTGCATGTCCAGCTGCCATACCCATAACGAATCGATCCAGTAGGGCCTCTTCGAGGTGTTTGAAATTGCAGTGCGCTGCGAGACCTCTTATCCTGGCTGCCCATTGCATGTGACCTTCACCTGTACGTTGCGTCGCCGCGTGGAAATGATAGCGATCGGCGAACCCGGTTCGTTTCGGGGTGAAGTGTCCGTCTAGAAGAAGCGTTATATCACCAAAATTTTGTTCTTCTAGCTTCTTCGGTAACGCAAGGTCACTAGCCAGCTTGTATGTTGTTTCGCTGAGTGCGCTTAGTAATATCGCCCGGCGTTTTACGCCTGACTTATCGGTGTCATTATTGATATCGTTAGCTATGAACCACTGTAGGAGTCGGTGCTTATAGCTTTCCCACTCCTGGGTTAGGTGATCGAACGTGGTCAATATTCCGAATGACACCCCGGAAGCCATCTTTGAGTTCGACTCGTCGACACGTGTACAATATGTGGATGACTACGGGAGTGGCCGTCAGGCGACCATCAAACGCGAGAGCTGATTGCGAACTGGTTTAATTACGTGAGACAGCAATAGGGCGATGGCCCATATACACAACATACTAGAAACAGGTGATTATTTTACGAGCGTTGGAGTGTCCGAGGTGTGGCGCCCGCCGCATACAAAATCATGCGGCCCGTTACATCCCGACCGACACAGTGTGCTATAGTGCGCTGCGACCCGGCACGCTGGGGCCCGTCCTAATGTGCGCGATCCTTTAAGGTCTATCAAAGAACGATTTACACAAGCTCCCTAATTAGGTCAACTTTAGCTGAACCGGCATCGGCTGGTTCACTTGTAGATAACCCATGCACTTTTGGAACGGTTGGAGGAAACTGGTTACAAGCAGATTGCAGGATACCGATTGTAAATAAATAGTTATTATAATTTGTTTAGATGGTTCGAATCCGCCAATTAATAAGATAGTTATCGGACGCTCCGTGTTTCGGATGGCACGTTACGCTGGTAGTACCTAGGTCTTGTTAGTATGTGTACTTAGTCGTAAAACCCCTCCACCAGGGAGCATTTATCCAGTGGAGAGGGCATAGATACATTTGCCTTTGAAACACAACTTACCAATTTACGGGCGGCGGGGGACGAGGTAAGAGGGGTGTGATTGGTCAGCCGCTGCGAAACTGTCTGGCGGCCCGTCATCGTACATAGGATGCTACGTTGAATACAACTAACGTTTGGCGAGCCGCACTCCCCCGCAGGCGCAGTCAATTGGATCTGGTTCTGATTGGTCTCTGCGCCAGCCAGCTTATGTATCATTTCGTTGTCCGTCTGGATCCGTCTGTCCTAAGACCATAAACCTATGATTTCGCTCGCTGCGCTTTCCATAGTCAAGACCTTTCTTCTCAGGAACGCGTAGTGGAGTGCTCCGTGGTCTCTCTCTAGTGGTGATGGGTTTCACGCTTGGTTCTTACGCAAGAGATAAAGCATCGAATCCCGGCGATGACCGTGTACCATTGAGATAATTGGACGTTTATCGGACATTTATCGGACGTTTCGCGTTTCGGATGTAGGTCCCGGCTACTATAGCTATCTAATCTAGTGTGTACTCGTGAAAACCCCTCCCCAACCCGCACTGAGCCAGCGTGGTGGAATAAGGCTCAATCTTACCCCTATCCGGATAAAGGCATGTGCCCCTCAGTAAAACTTTGTCAACTCAACTGGATAAAGGATCAATAGACAGGGCTGAACGCCGGACGACGACGCGTATACTTTAATATCGCTGCATTTGCCGCTTCACCAGCCCTTACACACACATTTGCACGTATACAAACATCATTTGGTTATTGTCCGAGCGAGCGAAGCGAGCGAAGCGTCTCCGTTTCAGGTTTGGGCAAAAATGCTTTCGTATGTCTGTCCGGTTGTTCTCCTCTACAGGTCGCATTTATGAACCGATTCTCGTGAAATTTTGTGAGCAGGTTGGAAAAATAAATAGATTTTTTTTACTCGAGCCAGTTTTTAGATTTTTTTCAAAATGGCGGAGTTATGGGGTTTGAAAATGTAAAAAAAAACCGATATAGCCCAATTGGCTTGACGGATTTTAACAAATGAGGTGTCGTTAGATTTGTGGAGTGGAGATCGTGAGAGTGACACAGACCATATTATTTTAGTGAAAAGTCAATAGATTGTATTTCAAATCGCAAAATGTAGTTTACAAAGTTATTGGTGCGGCTACTTTGATACTGTATGTACGTAACCAGGTACATTCATAAGTTTGTATGTGTTATTGAAAGAAAATTATTGTGTGTTAGCAGTTCAGCTTTCCCACCGACATACTCGCGAGGTGTACAGCTCACAGAGCCACTAGTGTAGTAGTAATAGGTGATTATTTTACGAGCGTTCTATGGAGTGTCCGAGGTGTGCTTAGGGTCAACGCAATCAACATATTTTTATGAAAACATAATAATATTGTGTTGTGTGTGACTGTTACATGTTTTCTTTCCTCTGACGATAGTGATATCGAGTAGAAGGAACTAGAATGTAGGTTCAATGCTGTGGTTCAATGAGTTCAATGCTTGCGTCGACTTGTGTGTGTCACACACATATTACTAAACACAAACATGTGATGTATTGTATCATATGAGATGCACAAGTGTTTGTTAAGAATTGACGAAAATAGCAATCATAACCGCATTTATTATATATCTCATTTAGCACCTAAAAACAATAGAAACTATTCTAATCATTATATTTATATGAGTAAGTGACAGTTTAATTTGTTAGTTCTCGTTTGGCACATACAAGGCCTCATTATGTATCTAATAGTTAGTAACTAAACGTAAATTTAACTTTATAATCAAACCATTCTAATGAGCGAACGTCAGTTTAGACTAGTAAGTAGTAAAGTTACCTCCGTCTGCTGTCATCTATACTGCCGTCATACCGAAGAAGGCGGCATCTACAAAAAAAAAATGCGTTTTTGGTACCGTTGGAATCAGTACAAAATTTCCTATCTTTCTGTATATAAAAAGGCGGTAACTACGCTGGAACTATGGTTTCGAGATGGGAAGATGGCGGCTTCTGCACATAACCTGTATTCGATAAAAAGTAAAAAAGCAGCGTCTGTAAAATACAGGGCAAAAAAGCGGCATCTACCTGTAGATGCCGCCATTCTTCTCTGTTTTTAGACATGCCGCCTTTTTACCTTTTAACGCCTCCGCTGTAATTGCAGATCCGGCATTCTCATGTCAGTCAAAATCCTTCCAGAAACCCGAAAGGAGTTCTGGAAGAATTTGCCTGAACCGTGACACCCAACTCTACAAAAAAAACACGACAGCGACGACGCCGACGCCGCGATTGATTAAGGAAAAATAATGCTTTATTTTTGATCTCAGTACCCCTGTGACTCTATTCAAAATATTATTTTATTGTAAATAATGCTATTGGCTTAATTATGGTACAAAACTAATTAAATTTGTGATATTCTCTATGCAGATGCCGCCTTTTCGGTAGGATTCATATAGTGTAAGTTTATTAAAATGCAAATTTTAATAGCGGCAACTAGGTTTTTTCATCATTACTTCTTTGATTTCTACAATATTTATGTTTTTTTAGTATTTGTAGTACAAGAGAGTTAGTCCCTTCCTACCAGTACCTAAAAAGATAAGTATTTCGATCTCAGAGCTACGAAATATAGAAAAGTTACGTTTTGCTAATTATCTCGAAACAGCGTCATCTGTATATGCCGCCTTCTTCGGTATGACGGCAGTATAGGTTATCGACGATGCAACAAAGTAAACGATGTTACATCACTATCAGTACCACGCTAAATGAATTCACAAAGCCGGATGCATTTTAGCACATCGCTAAATTGGAATATTCTATGACGAAGGAGATATGGTTCACCTATTTCTTATGATCGGGAAAGCATTCGTATAATAAAATCAAAAGATATACTTTAAACTATTTTATTTACACACAACAATCCTAACTACCTTCGAGACCGTTTTGAGTATCTCTTTTCGGGAGATCGGCTTCGTAGATCTCACGCTGTCTCACTTTTGGCCACTCCTCGGCATAACACCGCTGCGTATGAGCACTCTTTCAGGTTGCGAGCGGTCCGGCTTTGGAACGAACTTCCTTGCACTATTAGAGACAGTCCTACCCTTTTCTCTTTCAAGAAACGTATTAAAGAGCACTACCTCTCTCTTTCGTAAAAGTTATTGTATGTATATATTTATTATATGTAAAGTGTATGTAGTATATCAGTATGTATAAGTAGTAGTAGTTCTTCTGTATTTAGTATTTGTTCGTTTATATTTTATTTAAACTTGTTATTGTGCACTGCCTAACCTTTCATTATATAATTTTTCCTTTCACGCCTGGTTTGCTGGAAGAGATCTCTTTTTAGAGATAAGCTCGCCTTTATACATGTGTTTTCTTTTAATGTAACTGTTTAAATTATTGTGTGCAATAAAGAATTGTGAACAATTTCTCTGCCAACCACCAACCATTATGACAAAAGCTAATGCAGTGTTTTGCATTACTATGGATTCGTTCTCGTGACGATTTTTGTAAGGGAAGATAGGTATCTTCCGTAATTAAAATCATTCGTGAACTTCCTTACTTTGTAAGAACGAATAAAATAGGTCGCTTTGTCGATGCAATCCTAATCACAATCCCTTATCAGTAAACCGATTGAAAAAAAATACAGAAATAGCCGTATCAAGAAATCTAAACACAAGTTAACATAAACCCTACAATCTACCACTAACTGCAATAGCACGGCGTATTGCATCAGACTATAGGCGAGCGTCAGTAACAGAGTTGTCTATTTTGATGCGTTTGCGCATGGTTTCGTAAACATAAACAAACGCGGGCGCGAATACGTTGCTGACCAAGAGATAACTGGATGGAACAATTAACCATAGATGATACGGACGGACCACAGACGGGCGCTCTGTCTAATGCCCATTATAGCTAGAAAGCGGGATAAGACTCCACTCGGGTAAACTTTGACAACTCCATATTAATTTGTATGGAGCTTCTAGTTAGTCGCACAAATTGTGAAAACATCGAGAGGTAAAACTAAAGGGCTATGTATACACAATACAGTCAAGTTAAGGCGCTACTTAAATAATTTCGGAGTGTTTTAGGGTTCCGAACCTTAAAAGAAAAAAAAGGAACCCAGGATCACTTTGTTGTCCGTCTGTCCGTCCGTCCGTCCGTCCGTCCGTGTGTCAAGACCTTTATATAAAGAACGCGTGGACGTATCAAGCTGAAACTCATATAAATTGTTAAGGGCTGTGATCGCTTTTAACACTGTGAAAAAAAATCTTCTAGGTCAACGCAATCGAACGCTACGACTGTTTATGCTGTAAAACTGTTGGATTTTCATAGTAATCGCAATGGACCCAAAACCTATAGGGTACTTCCCGCGCGTAGGCTTACAATCATGAAATTTAGCATAATGCAAGGTCTGATAGCACAAGTAAGTTTACATGGATGACAACCTAGGTAACCCCATATACTTTAGTTTTGAATGTGGAATGTGAAAGATGTAGCTGATTTGTTTTGTTATTCGATCCAATGAATGTTTTAGAATGATGTTATTCATTGGTTGAATTTGGATAAAAAATAGAGATCTGATATATGTCTCTAATGCAATTTGTACATTGCATTATCACTTCCCAAATAATATTACTTACCAACTATTTACATAATGATGCTGGATGGAATCATGTTAGTCTTATTTAGTTGTTTGCCTACGTATAAGAAAGTTATAAGCAAAATCGTGATTATCTTTTCAGTGATGTTAGGTAAGTATCTATTTTTTTTATTTTTTTTTAAGTTTTTAGGATAGGTACTAATAGGTATACATACTTATCTATTTTGATTTGAAGTAATACGTAGTACTATTATCTCTTCTGTGGTAATACACGCTCATGAGGTCCCGTCTTGGGAGTAAATGACCCTCAGGTCTTGGATGTTTACATGTTTGTGACGTCGCAGTTTCCCACATGGTGTTCTAGTACCTAGTGTGGGGGCCGCAAGTTATGTTTGGTGCTTCTATCAAACTATGCCCAGTATTTCCGATACTTTATTTATTTCTATCTCTCTCTTTCGGAAGGCGTCCTCAGTGCAACTTCCTATGACAGTTTCGTCATCAATTTCTAATGCGTTGGGATCCGTGCATGGTGGCTGCTAAGCCTAAAGCCGTAGAGTAGATATTTCTTTGCATTTATACTTTTTAGCGAGAAAATCGTAAACACTGAAATGGATAACAACAAGGATAGATTCACTAAGAGGTAAACATATTATTTGACCTACTTAAGTATATTTTTTGTTTACTGCATTAAAGTTAAAAGATAAGTATTGTTATGTAGGTTAAAATAAATGTTTAACTCAACCTCGCTGTTAAATCTAAGACACGATAACCACCATTATCGACAAATCTCAGATTTAATCGTCGTCTTAGATCTTTTAGTAAAAGTACAAATTAATAAAGAGTAAAGCACCGATATAAGACAGCGACGGAAAAAAGTGATGTGACGTATTTTCCATTGGGGATGGCAGAGGCACAGTTAAGTTTCACTTCTTACAGACATTTACCTGATTTGGTTCAATTCAATCATACAAATATAAATTGATAAAACATTATGTATAGTTACCTATCAAAAGATTTTACGACTATTCGTGGCCAACCCGTTATTTTGATAATAATATTCAAACGAAATTGTCTGTTGCATTAATCCGGTAACATAACTACTATCGACTGAACCTAGATCACATGATGCATAGATTTACATGATATTTCTATCTACCTACAAGTTGTAGGTCATTTCAAAATACGAATTTTATAGCAGAGCAAATTTTTTCACAGGGTGTCGTCTCTACAATCCCTCACTGAGCCAGCGTGGTGGAATATGGCTCAATCTTACTTATCTTCCTTATTGCACATGTCAAAAAAACATATTTCATACCATGTATGGTAAAGTATGAGCATATACTGTTAACTACCGTTTTTTAAATCACCTCAATAAGGCCAAGAATCTAGGTGTTTTCTTCGTCAACCAACTGCCCTGGTCAGCGCATGTCAGCGAAGTCAGTAGGCATGTCTTCGCCACTTTTCACTCCCTCAGGCGACTTCGAAACTTCCTGCCTCGTCAGACAAAAATTAAGCTTGCCCAGTCTCTGCTTCTTCCCCTTATCGATTACGCTGATGTCTGTTGGGTCAGCGCTAACGAAGAACAACTGAACAAACTCGAGCGACTTAATAATCTCGGGATTCGGTTTGTCTTCGGTCTGCGCAAGTTTGACCGTGTCTTGGAGTATCGCAGGGAGCTGAAGTGGCTATCTATCCGTCTTCGTTGGGATTTCTACATCCTAATTTGCTTCTTCAACATCTTATTCAACCCACGCTACCCTAGCTTCTTGAGAGATCGTTTTGAATTTCTATCTTCGGATAGGCCCAGGAGATCTCACGCTCGGTCAATGCTTATAATTCCGCAACACAACACAGCCGCTGAACATGGGTTCCGACTTCGTGCTATCAGGCTCAGGAACAAGCTTCCCAGTGCAGTGCTATCTCAAGGACAGTCCTTGATTGAATTTGAGTAAAGTGTATGAAAAACCAGGGGGTAGTAATAGAAAATTGTGATATCTAGCATTGCAAACAAAAATGATGTAACACAAACAAATATGACATGGGTGCGTTACCGGCTGCCGGGACCGCACGATATAATATAAGCGCGGGAAAGCCACCTGTCACATCATTTGCCAACCGCGCGTCTCCCAGTCAACATACTTGCATTATCTGCTCCCCTGGTAGTTTCAACTACAATTACTACTACAACTAGAAACCAGTGTTTGTGATTTTGTGCGTGTTGTTGTTAAATTGTTGTATTGGAATTTCTGCCAACGAAATTAATTTTGGTAAGTAAGTTTTATATTTTTACGGGGGTAGATGTAGAAGTTTTAGGGGTTTCGAAAAAGTGTCCAAAATATTTCAAATCTAATTTTTGTTATTTTTAACGGTGTTTTACAATCAGTTAGGTAGTAGTAATTCAATCGAACATAATTTCTGTTTTCCCCGATGCACAGTTCCCTAACTTGGATCCACAAGTAGGTAATCCACACACAACACGATTAGTATTAATTAATTATAATTACACATGTGACAAACATGACAATCACATTTTTTCCCATACGGGGTAGCAGAGGGCTAGCACATCATGAAATAAAAGTATCTCAAATACATTAGGTAGTTTTTCGAATCGTTTGAAATTATTTATTATTATTCTACTGCGGTTTCTGCAGAATTGTGATTTACATCTAAAAATGTAAATGTAGCCCATTAATGTCCCCACCGAGGGGCACAGGCCTTTACCCGGATCCGAGTAAGATTGAGCCATACTCCATTTACATCTAAGAAAGAAAATATTTTAATAATAAATACCGAATGACTTTGAGTGACATCGTTTTAACCATACATGAATCAAATCAACTAACATGGCGGAGAGCAATAAATAACGGACATGTCATGTTAAATTATGAATCCCGTGAGAGTGAGTACAATCAAACGAAAATAAAACGGTAGAATAAAATCATTGGAACAAAAAGTAAACTTCAGAAAAAACCGACTTCCACAAACCCTAATTAATTATGGCCGGCATACACCATCAAGCCTATCGTCAAATCGGCATGACGCTGCAGGCTTGATCAAATCTGCAGTTCGTCCATATATGCCACAAACGATCAGTTTGATTGTCAAATCGGCATGACGGCGGCGTTCAGTTGAAGCCATGGCGTCAGACATCAAATCGGCAGATCCACCAATACACGGTCAAATCGGCTTGATTAAATCGGCATGATCAAGCCTAATCGAAATTCGATTTTGCCGTCAAATCTAACTGTCAAGCCAAATCCTCTCATACACACGGTCAAATCTAACTGAGCAAATTTGGTCAAATCAATCATCATGCCGAATCGACGATAGGCTTGATGGTGTATGCCGGCCATAATCAAATAGGGTTTGTGGAAGTCGGTTTTTTCTAAAGTTTACTTTTTGTTTCAATTATTTTATTCTACCGTTTTATTTTCGTTTCATAATTTAACGGTGACAGATATACTTAACTGGGCCAGGCTGCGGAGTCATTTTACATTGCTTAGACTGTTTCTTTTCTACTGCTTACAAGGAACTTAAATAAATGAGTTTTATGCAACTATAGGACTATGTCTAATCTCGGCCAAGAGTGAACAGCAACAGCATGTTCATTATAATCCAAAGTAAGTATTCAATGATCATTATTAATACGGACACGAATTAAAAAATAATATTTTTTACTGACACGGAACTGTGCCGGACCGGTGCCGGATCGGTGGGATCACTGGTATGTGAGACTCAGATCAATGAAACTCTTTTACTTCCTTCCTCCAAGCGTTACATTCAGTTTGTATGTATTCGTACTATACGACATGAATATTCTTTCGATCGACATTGATGATCGCCACAAAATTAATATCGTATTTGGTTTCGTAAGTAATTAAGCTAATTTTGTTACTATCGCTGATCAAAGTCACACACATTTAGCTAAACCGCCATTACAAAATCGACAAAGTCCTGAACTGCACATACTTATTAGTTCAACTTTATCCTATTTCTTAAATGGTGTAATTACCGGAAACTTAATCCGGTGTAGGTAGTTCTACCAGTTGGCGAGTCTATGTTATTAGTGCATATTTAGTTTCTAAGGCAGAGAATTTAGGTATCAATTATAGGTATATTGGGCTCTAGAACTCTTCTAGAGATATATCTGTGGTCTAGTGGATTTTCGTTCGCTTCTCGCATAGGAGGTGCGGGTTCGAATCAGGTGCCGATCATACAATGTTTGAACGGCGGCGATGGAATGTTTCAATCTCCATATACTATAGCTGCGGTGATGGGCTAGCCCCTTACACGCGAAATGGAGTATAAAAAAACTTTGTGGACACAATTTTGCCTATGCCATCCCATGGGAAATGGCTTCACGCTGTGTGTTGTTTATATCCAGGGGCTATTTGGGAGGTGTCAAAACCACTAAACTAGAGGAACTAAAGGCACTAAACTGACAACCTTCAAATCCGACAGCTTTTGCGCGGTGGCCACGGCCACAGATTCCATTTTTTTGTGTACTTAGTGAAAGAAGTCTAAATCATAAAAATCATAAATGTTTTTTTACTAATATGGACCGTTTTTGAATGAAACGTGAAAAACTGAAAAAAATCGTTTTTGAATTGACCCTCACGGGTCCCTCAGGTCGGATCCGGGTTTCCTCATTTTCGAAACATGAACCTAGACCAGAAACTATATTATATCCAATTGACTGCGCCTGCGGGGGAATGCGGCTCGCCAAACGTTTGTTGTATTCAACAAACGTTCGCATACGCAACCTATGTACGATGACGGGCCGCCAGACAGTTTCGCAGTGGCAGACCAATCACAGCTCTCCACTCTCACTACCTCGTCCCCCGCTGCCCGTAAATTGGTAAGTTGTGTTTCAAAGGAAAATGTGTCTATGCGCTATCCACTGGATAAGTGCTCCCTGACCTAGGCACAAGTACTAGCTGTAATAAGAAATCCTGCTTCTTTCACAAAGTGCACAAACCGCCCATTCAGAACTCCCAGTACTCAGCTTGTATGAAATTTCATCACGTTCAAACATAAAGAGGTCAAGAATCTTTCATGCCACATTGTATTTTTTTTCATTCATTTAATTAATCATCGTTACATGGTTTACTCACTCGAAGTCGTAATTATTTCGATAACTGTTGCCACGACCCAACAAGGAATTGTTCAGTTTATCGTATGTTTGAACAATAATTAAAATGTTTATAAAACAATAATTGAAAGATTACTAAAGTTTCATATCAACCTTGCTTCGATTCGTCTAATATAGTGGTTTTAAACCTGTTGCCCGCGGACCACTCTGGTGGTCATTTAAGCCCAAGTGATCCGCAGACCTATGCCATCCTATGCTTCAATAAAACTATAACGCTTTTGGAGCCGATAACTACAAATTATTTAGGCAGATATCCGAGATAGTAGTTACTCTGCTATAGTATGTACATACCTCTTACATAGCCAGGTACTTGAATTCAATTCAATAATTTGTTGCCTTAAATTACTAACAGTGATATTATTAAAATTTAAACTGAAATTAAAAAATCGTTTTTAACAAATACTTCATTTACAGTACATATCTGACACATAAAAGTAATAATCTGTAATAATCTGTCGTCGCTTAAGGGACCGAGGGTATGACAACCGCTCGGGGGCTTCCTTGGCCCAAAGAATCTCCCTCGCTGTGTAGCGCGGGAACGCTGCCAGTGTAATCGGCACTTTTGGGCCGGGAGATTTTTGGGGCGGTTTATTGACGTAATTGTCTTATGTCTTGTTTTTATTTCCGTTATTTATTTTTATTTGACGAAGATAATCTGTAATTGTTAAAAGGAGTTGAAATTGACATTATGGTGTCATCTGTTAAATTTATATTTATGGTATAGTTTTATTTACTTAACGACTAGACTAGTCTTTAGTGTTCACCTAAACTACCGCAGTGTTTGCCCTAAGAGATTTCATCGTTTGTTGATCTTTCACGTTTGGGCACATCATGATGAGCTCAATTCTACGATCGGCCACCGACATACATACCGATTAAACAATTGTCAATTGGCGCTCTGTTCCTTATAAGTAGGTACATAGTTATATTATAACGCTTTTTATGAAAACTGAATACCTATCAGAAAAAAAAATCTAGTGGTCCCTCCATGGCCCCTCATTGCGAAAAGTTTAAGAACACTGGCTATTACTAATGATTGTAAAGTTCTTGATTCCAATAATGACAAACATTACCGTCTGATGTGACGTTTCGCTAACAACTGTAGGTACCATAGCGATTAAAGATCGTAATCGTTATCGTGTCTATGACCCAGGTCAAATCCCTGCTTCTATGCAGAGCAGAGTGACATTTAATTAGCTGACCATTCAAGGGGAATGATGATGAAGATGAATAGAGATTATTACTACTCATCATGAATTCGAATTTCATTTCATCAAGTTATGTTTCTTAGGCTATGATAAGCTGATCACAAGTTACTATGGGAGACCAAAAAGCTTTTTCCATTTGCAACATAATCGTAATCTTCTTTGGGAAAGTTGTTTAGAATGATGGGTTCTATCATAAGGTCAGCTAATTAAATGTCGGCCTGTTCAGACCGCACTAATTGTAACAAAAAATGGCAAAATCATTTTCAAGAAGATGAAGTAATGTAAATACACTATCTGTCTCGTCTTCGCAGCGCACGATGCCAGGCTACCGCGCATGCGTGATCGGCGCCGGCGCAGCGGGACTTTGCGCGGCGAGGCACCTGCTCGCAGAACCTAGTGTCATCCAGGTTGGTACCAATACGTATATGTAGCCCATATGTTCCCACCGAGGGGCACAGGCCTTTACCCGGATACGAGTAAGGTTGATCCATTCTCCACCACGCTGACGACCAAATCCGTACAATTATAAATGGCTAGATAAGTTCAAAGTTCAAAGGTTTCATTAATCAGGAATAGTAATTACAGGTTTACTTAATCTAAAACGTAGCTGTAAGTTCTACAGTATGATATTCAAAATATGACATTAACTTGCACTGGTCAGAGACCGCCTCGCAGTAAGTTAAGATCAAGGGAATAATCTAAAAACTAATTAGTCTTAAAACAATATTATTTACAAAAAATTACCCGTTTGCAGAAATGGGTAGATACAAAAAAAAATAGATAGTTATTGATTTGTGTGTGTGTGTGTGTGTTGCGTTTCTGAGGGTGTGTATATGTGATTGTATGTAAGGGAGGTTTGTGTGTCTGCTTAGCTAAACATTGATGGCTTGGATGGTCCGATGAATTTAAAAAAAATAATGCACACGAGTTGCACAGCACCGATTTGAATAGCGTGTACACGAGGAGGCTACTCAATAATAGTGGGTTCAAGATTCAAGATTCGTTTATAAATTTATGAAATTAGGTTTACATATCCGCCCCCGTAGACAAGATGCAAAACGCTATTATCGTTCGCACGAAACGCTAAGAATATGTATGCGATTTGACGTTTGTTCACGCTATGCGTCACCAAATGTCAAATCGCATTCATTTTGTGTTTTCGTTTCGTTTCGTTTTCGTAGCGTTATTAACTTTGTCTAGGCCTACAGATATAAGTAATATAATAAGTTCCTTAATCAGCTATATTTATACAGCATGCAAATAATAGTTTTTGTTCCCAAACATGATGACGACGATGATGATGATGATTTCCGCCCTTCCAGGTGGACGTACTGGAGCAGGGAGCCCAGCTCGGCGGGACCTGGGTGTACACCGAGAACGTGGGCTACGATGACTTCGGCCTGCCGATACACACCAGCATGTACAAGAGCTTGAGGTGAGGACGAGGATTCTCGAGAATTCGCCATTCTCACAGCTATCGTCCTAAAAGAGACAATTTTGCGGCCCTTTTGACCTGGAACTGTCCCATTGTCAAAACCGTCCTGTTTGGGACATGGGCATCTTAATCTTATAGCTTGACTGCCCCGTAAAGTGGGCCTTCGCGTTGATCTGGGAAAGCCAGAAGTCTGCTACAGCTGGTACATAAAGGTACATTATATGCCTCAACACTTGGCTAGACGGGACGAACGGACGGACGGTGGACCAAAGCAGTCACGGAGTGGTGGCCACGGGGAGCGACAAGGCCAGTGGGCAAACCACCAGCCCAATGCTCCGACGATATAATCAAGTCGTCGGGAGCCCACTGGGTGCGATGGGCACAGGACCGGGAAGATTGGCGCTATAGAGAAGAGGCCTGTGCCCAGCAGTGGGTCGATGTGGGCTGAGGATGATGATATCGAGCTATACTTAGTAAAAACTCATAAAACAAACATTGAACCAAAAAAAATGACCGGTTTTACAAATTTTTTAAGTTTTAAAATGTATAATTTCTTACTCGTAACTAATTTTTTCCTATTATCCTCTCAACTGTTGGGAAAAATCGCAGGCCATTTTTACAACTACCTACAGTTGAGAGGTTATGCTGATAGTATGCTGGTGGTATGCTGTAGCTTGGTAGTGGGAACCAGCAGCGACTTCACTGATTTAAACAATCAAGGCCCAAGGGTTTATTAGATATTCTTCCTTTCCAGCCGGAATTCGAACCCGATGCTTCCCGTTTGTGAGAACCTCAACCAATAACCAGAGGTCGTTGAGTTGAGTTAGAGGCAGTCTTGTCTTCTCCCTAAGTAGTTCAGCAATCACCTCGTGAAATAGTTTTCGGTATTACCAAAGCGACTAGCAGGTCAGAACGCCAATAGCGATCTAGCAATTATTGCTCACCTATCCAAAAACCGTCATACTTAGCTTGAATAGAAATAGGCCAATTCTAATTTTAGTTATCGATATCGTATCAACAGAAAAAACAATTGACCGATTTAGCACAATTGACTATTTGAACTGATAACTCTGTAAGTATCTGTAATATCTGGGGCCAATTCCACATTATGTTTTGCAACACACGCCATACAAAAGATGTCATAATCGTGCAAATGTCTATGTACCCATCGATTCATTTGGTAAAAATTCACTTCAGGTTTTGGATAGGTAATTGTTTCATGGATACTTTTAATTGGCTTAGTCCTAATCACTTGTTTTATCTATCTCAAAGTTTAAGTTTGTAATTGTAATTGTAAGCTGTAAGTTTTCCAAATAAAATAAAACATTATAAAAAATTAAATGAGCTGAAAACCTAGACTCTAGTAAGACAATGAAAGATGGAATTCGCAATTCGTTAAAACTAAGGAAGGAACCAAACTGACACCTCGAAATGTAACAGCTCTTGTTACCAAAGCCATGCCATGCCGTATATCTTTTAACTACTAGCTTGTCCGACGTCCACAAAAGACCCAGAAGACAGATCTTTTGTCATGTTTTTTTATACGTTTTGAACTCTCGGGTAGGTTGAAAATCCGGACGGTTGTGTACTCAGAAGAGGTCTATCTGTGTAAATATCAATGCTGTTATACATTTTGGGTATTGTAATCGGGATTCTTGTCCCGGTCGTCCGTCCCAACAACATTGTCGCGGCGGCGTCTCGTCTGACACGAGAGGTTATCTGTGCATCATGGAAACAGCCTCTCGAAACATATCAGCGGAATAACATAATTTGCAGATAGACGTCGGAAACGTAAACACGAACATTTCGACATAGCGACGCGCATTTTCTCAGACGCACCAGTTAATATCACTCTATTTTGCGTGACAGGGGCAGTTTCCATCACCGAAAGAATGTCCGCACAAAGTACCTACTTGACGACCTCTGTGGCACTGCGGTTGCGGTTGACTCTGCCAACCATGCGAGAGGTTGGATTCCCGGCTGAGGATAAAGAATACAAAAAAAAATAACAGGTCTTAGATGTCTACATGTTTGTGATGATGCTATTTCTGGTTCCCACGACACGGGCTAACCTAGTGTGGGGCCAGAAGCAATGTATGTCCTGTATGTTAGGCCCCGTATACGCACACCGATTAGGCCCTTAGTGTTTTAACCGACTTCCCAAAGGAGGAGGTTTACAATTCATCCGGATGTTTTTTTATTTTTTTTATTTTTTATGTCTGCACCCCGATAGCGCGATAATATTGTGATGCGGAACTGCTGATGAAGACCACATATGGCCACCAGATCTGCTCAATACTAGGTACAAATACAATGCGTGGCTGACGGGCAGGCAACGCATAGCCTAAACCGGTGGACCTAGAGCCATGAAACTTTGTACAGTTCCTTAGTAGCGTGAGTTAGCACTGATATGGGATTTGACAAAATTAATTCCCCAAGGGGGTGTGGGGATAAGGGGTTACAGTTTGTATTAAACTCAATCTAATCAAATAGGGTTTGTGGAAGTCGGTTTTTTCTAAAGTTTACTTTTTGTTTCAATTATAATCCTGTGTATTTTAGCCAGTTATTATTCCGTTTTGCGTGACAGGGGGTAGTCCATCCATCACCCGTAAGAATGTCCGTATACTTAACCCCTTGTCTGTAATTGCCCCGGGCGATTTATCAATTATCTCATTGTTACTAAAGCACTGAGATAGAATGTGGATCTCATGCGTGAGAAGCAAAAGACCACGGAGCTCTGTAATTTTGACATCTTGAAGAATGCTCTTGCTCGATTCCATGTATATTGTATTCGCTGACAACCATACAGGACTACTTGTAAGTGGACCTACTCACATAGGTTGGATGATGCTAGCATGGATCAAAACAAACCATTGTTACTATGAAACACCCCACCCAAAAAGTTACCGTTATCGAGTTAAGAGACTTTAGGTTTTTGAAGAAATCAGTCCCTTTTGAACATAGTTAGTACTAATTACCCCTTTTTTAGGTAATTTTGTCCAGTGTTTTTGCTGGTATTAGGTAGAAAAAGAGTTAATCACTTATTTAAAAACAAAAACAGAACCAACTACAACAAAAAATGCAGGAAACAGGCTTATGAAGAAAAATAACTGAAATGACCCCAAAAATTTTGCGCATTGCTAAACGTACTGATGACGCTGTCGTGTTTAGGGATACAGTGCAACGATGCAGCGGCATCTGAGGCACATTTTATCCCTAATGTATTTGCTGATTTGAGGCGTATTTTCTCGAATTTTCGTAACACGCCAGGAATTTGCAGCGTGCCAACCTCATGATTTCGAGCATCTAATTGCAAATCCGGTCACTACTATCTGCCACACTGTTGCTTACTCGCAAACGTAAAAGCGACGGTAATGCAACAACTGTAAGGGTCAAAGGACGCGATAAGATTCCGCACTGTAGTACAAGGCTCCCTCACCTTTTAATGTCAACCGACTTATAACTCGAGCAAGACTGATAAATGTAAATTTTGCTTAGGTAGCTAATCTAGTGAGTTAATAAATTAATTAAATTGTGTTTCGTTGTATCATTGGTGGAAGACGTATCAGCAACTTAAGTTATGTAAACGACATGATGCTGCTCGCCCCCTCAATCAATGCAATGGACGGAATAGTTAATCCAAGGTACTCAGATGAAAGAAACTCTTTGCTTACGCTAATATACAGAAAAGTCTTCCTACAGAACAATAACTAAAGCAGCTCTTCCAACAGTTTTACGCAACGTTATTTCGTTTTTAGGGTACCGTACCCGAAGGGTGCCAAACGGGACCCTATTACTGAGACTTCGCTGTCCGTCTGTCCGTCCGTCCGTCCGTCCGTCCGTCCGTCCTGTCTGTCACCGGGTCCGTCTGCACGAACCGTAATAGCTAGAAAGCTGAAATTTTCACAGAATGTGTATATCTGTTGCCGCACCAACCACAAATACTGAAATACGAGAGATATTGCAAATTAAAGGGGGCCCCGATACAAGAGACGTGTTTAGATACACTTACGCATTTCAAAATGGAGATCTTGACTGAAACTGTTTGTTTATTGTCATAGCAACCATGTCATAGACACATATACTACACATTTAAATATGATAGCATATTTCGCGTCAACCCACATGGTTGTGGTTAGCCGGTGCGGTATGATGTAGACTCTCAATCCGGAGGTCGTCGGTTCAAATCTCGTGAAGGCATAAACTTTTTAAATTTTCTTTTTGTTTATTTTTTATTGTTTTGAGTGCTTTTGATTTGTTGTACGATGGTACGGTACCCTTCGTGTGCGATACCGACCCGCACTTAACCGATTTTTATTATAATTTTAATTTCAATATTGTTCCAAGGACTCTTTTGTCCTTACGCTACAGTGGGCGTTAAGATGTTGATGTTTTTGATGTTTTTCATGTGAGTACAATACAGAAATAACGAAATTACGAAACCTTCATTACCTATTGCCCTTGTCACTCAAAATCAAAATGGAGTATGAACTAAACAGCCTAACTAAATGTGGGCATAATACGCTTGTGGCCTGTCAAGTCAAAATAGATACTTTTTATGAACTGTCAAAACGGAACTTTTGTTCCTGAGTTCTATGAAATAACAACAGAATGACGTCATGTAAAAGTGCCATCAAATGCCGTCTTTTTTTTGCACAAAATTGACTTTATCAGAATACAATTCTGAGAATGTCAAGCCATTTTGTACATAATGCTTCAACTTAAGACTTGTTCCTGGATTTATTGGATTACCTAGGCCACAAGCCTATTGTGTGCTGCCACCCCGTCCGGAAAACGTTGTCGTAATGTTATGTTGTGTAAACTACTTAGTGCCGTTCTTTCCATCCTCCAGACAGCGTTTATCTGTCTGTTTATCTAAAGCATTTGACATTTCACACGTATACATGAAGTATCAAATAAAGTTTTCTGACTGTTTATCCGTCTCTTGAGAGACCGGACGTTACCAATACAAGTATAATCAATACATCTTTATTTCTTTAGCCATTCATTTATTTCTTGCCGAGGTATAATTTCAAAGCGTAATAATTCATTCGGACTACATATCGATATCCTACGCTTTACACGTGGTTCAAGGCATCCTCTGACAAGTCGTAATCAAGTAGATATTTATTTATTGATTGGAAATTATTCATTATTATCCGATAGTTAATGTCTGACAGATCACAGACAAAAGGTCAAGACAAATGATTGTAGAGAAGTGTTATTGACGAATGACGTTCAACTGACCATGTGTAAGAGAGATGTACAATTGTACGCGTCTGTATTTATTCATAAACACAAGTAGGTAACTACCTAAACTCAAATAAATATCCTCGTAGCAAAAAAGTAAACCATGATCAGTAAAAAACGCCTCGACTCTGATGCCTCAAGAGGGACCCGATCTCGGGTTCGAATCCCGACTAGAAGAAAAAAAACTAGGTCTTGGGTGCTTATAAATGTGTGTGCCATCGCTGCTTACAGTTCCCAAATCTCAGAGTATTCAGTGGGGCCAGGGAATTTAACTATGTGCCTTCATACATAAATGTCACATTTCAAGCGGAAATGTGTTCAGTGTGAACCCTCTCAAAACATAACATAGCGTCACGCTTTTTCCCGTTCGGGGTGGCAAGGGCACAACTGTGCCCACTTTTAGCCAGTGATGCAATACCAACTCCCTCTGGGTGCTATTCCCCTCGATCGATTCTCGGTTGTAAAATCTGTCGATTGACGTCGATCGATGGCGTCGATCGATTTGTGGAATAGCACCCTTATCGATCGATAGTTTTACTACCGAGAATCGATCGATTGGCCAAAAATATTGACGTATCATACCTACTCCGAACAGCCTTTATATATGTTTGTTGTTTTTTTGTTCCAGAACAAACCTGCCCAAGGAAGTGATGGGGTTCCCCGACTTCCCTGTGCCCCCCAGTGAGAAGTCCTACCTGCCTGCCAAGGAGTTGCTGGCATTCCTGCAGCTGTATTCAGACACTCACGGCGTCACTGAGCACATTAAGGTAAAGATAAAGATGGTTAACTACATATTGCAGCTCAAAGTTTTTCACTACCCGAACGAGAGTCAAAAGCAGCATGGTTACAGGTTGGCTAATAATCCGGACCTATATGTATGATGATGATGATGTCCCGACCGATTTCGGTCTCGGCGACCATTTCAGCTATTGAGAGCTTCGCTGGTGTGCCCTCATATGGCTCATGTAGCCTATCTTGGCTTTGAACGTTCGGTGACACAAGGGACAGGTCAGTATTCCTCGAACGTAGTTGTTGTCGTGTCAGGCCGTAGGTGGTCTGGCCTTGATTTCATCTCGCTTAGCGTCTAGTTTAGCTCTGCGGTGCCTCTCAAATTGGAACACCTTCTGCTGAACATTCTGTCTCCATTCCAGTCTGTTGTCTGCCTGCCTATAGGTCTAAGTAGCCTTTAACCTATGTACTTTCAAGTCCCTCCCTCAACCCACGTACTACAAAGTAATTTTAATCCAACCTTTGTTTACAGTTCAAAACCCACGTCCAGATGGTAAAGCCCATCTCGAATCCCTCTGGCGAGACCTGGGAAGTGACGTACAAAGATATGGTCACAAACGTCTCTGAGACAAACATTTACGACTACATCTTTGTATGTAATGGTCACTACAATACGCCTTTCATTCCGGATATCAAAGGGCTAAAGCAGTTTGAAGGTAAGGCATTCCTCCTTGATTTTATCTTAGTGGTCGTTTTGACCTTTAGTCTCTTTAGTCTTGACTGATATGGAATTATATTATTATTTACTTCCTGCTGTATTATGCTTCCCTGGTTGATACTTTATGATTGGTTCATTGGAAATTATATCATTATCTGAGTTTGCCATGATATCCTGATTTTGTTTAAATTAAAGCATTAATTTGTGGATAAAAGTGTCGTATTACTTTTTTATTTCACAAAATGCATAATTAAGTAAGTCAGAATATCTCTCTTCTGAAAAAAAACAAGTACCTATTGATTAATATCTGGGGGCGCGGGAGCGCCCCCGCCAAGTCGAGTAAACAAAGGTGTAATGCCGGCCTTCCACTAAGAAAGGGAATAAGCGGGAAAGGAGCCAGAAGGCTGAGCGGACCGGTGCTTCATACAAAAAAAACTCTTACTCATTGGAAGCACTTGTACGCAGTTCATCATTGCGAGTTAAAAGCGGACTCCGTACGTAGTCCGTAACCGCTCGCAGTGGAAAGCCGGCATAACATTACCATCCTTTACTGGAAGCCATTCAGCGCATTTTCGACACCCCTCTAACTTCTTTGACCAACTAGAGCACATCCAAATTATTCCAGGTGACGTAATGCACAGCCACGACTACCGAGTCCCAGATATCTTCACCGGCAAAACGGTCCTCGTAATCGGCGCTGGTCCATCAGGCATGGACATCGCCTTGGAAATCACCGCCGTGACTGAGAAAGTCATCCTGTCCCACCACTTGAAAGAGAAGCCACGTACTGAGTTCCCTGCTAACCTGGTACAAAAGCCTGATGTGGTGGAGCTGAAGGGGAGGAAGGTCATCTTCAGCGATGGGACTGAGGATGAGGTGGATGTGGTCTTCTTAGGCACTGGTGAGTTGAAATTGATCTTGAACCTTCATGGAGTACATAATACTAAGAACCTATAAATATATGTATTGTCTTAGGCAAGCTTGCCTATACTGAGGCCATACTCCAAAAGCAAGGTTTTTGGTTTTTTGAGCTCCTGAATTCTCGCTGGTCGCATTCCTAAATACACAATGTATTCAGAAAATCTTAACTAAGTATGTTTCTCTTGCCTGTAATCAGAAAATCATCATTAGTATTTTATTTTCTTCTATTAAGTATTCTTTTGAGCTTTTTCCAAAATTTTTAGGCCACTCTTTCACTAATTCGCTAATTCTTACCTTCAACCCACAGGCTACCTCTACAACTTCCCATTCCTACACCCGTCATGTGGAATAGTCGTCGAAGACAACTGCGTGGAACCGCTGTACAAGCATGTTGTCAACATCGAACACCCCAGCATGTGCCTTATTGGAGTGCCTTACTACGTTTGCGCGTTCTCCATGTTCGATTTACAGGTAAGTCTCTAAACCTGTTATGTGCTCCTGGTAAATTGGTTTCTGGTTGTGAATGAAATCCCACGATTATTGAAGACAAAACTACTGGCAGAGGCACCGTCCTCGACTCCAGAATTGGTGCTGATGTAAGCAGTGATTAGGCCTTATGGTGATGATTATGATGATGATAAAAACAAGAAGTTAAATATGTACTTCTAGAAGTAAATTTTGTTATCATAAAATGAGTGTCTGGAATCCATCGCAGCTTGCTTTGAGGAGTAACTCACGAAGTGACCCTTTTAATTTCGCTGCACCCTTCCGTGTCTTCTTCCCTGCTTTGGTGTAATGCAATCTTAAATTACTACATGGTTGGCCATGGCCATGTCTTTTCTTTGAGGCCAACCACTTACGAGTAGAACACCCTCAGTAATGTACTGTACAATCATTATCGTTCCCAGGTCCGATTCTACGTGAGTTCAATCAAGGGCACCTTCAAGCTTCCGTCTCGGGCTGCGATGCGGGAACACTGGGAAAGCGAAAAACAGGAGCGCGCTTCCCGAGGTTACACAAAGAGGCAAGCGCACATGATGGGGCCGGAACAGGTGAGATTTCTCTACTTTTACCTTTTTACCAGGATACCAGGAGTTAGAAGAACTCCCGAGGATGATGTGGTGCTGTGACCATTTATAGCTGAGTAGGTTCCTGTAGTTTTGGAGTAGTGCAGAAGGGATGACATAACATACTTCGCCAACCTTACTCAGTACAACGTTTTGGGCGTAGTTTAGTCGCACCTTCCCGCCTCCTATTACGTTCTAGGATAGATAGAAAACAGAAGAGCTCCTGGAGATAATAGTGAATGGTGATAGTTAGAATGGGATCAGAAAATATTAGTTGGGAATGTTGCTTCTTGAATTTTGGTTCATCGGTCTGCAAATCTACATACATTAGAAGTATGTCAGTTACGATAACTGAGAATGTCCTATTCTCTGCGCTACGCTGGACACGGTAAAATTCCAATATCTTCAAAACATAATATAACAGTTTAGCAGTACTACCTGCTACAATAGGTACAAATAGGTATCTACGTAGATCTAGGCAAGGAATTTTCCAAATTAAAAAGCATCATAAAGTTGTAGGCCTACATTTGATTTCGCTGAGCGTAGATTTAAAAGCAATGCGAATTTTTATTTATGGGCCAAAAGAGATTGTCGACATTTGGTCAAGATCTTACCCGCGTTAACAGGGCGACTATTACAAGTCACTGTCTGCCGAATCAGGGGTTGTGCCTCTGCCAGAAGTCTTTACCAGAATCCACAATGACAGCAGCCAAAGGTTCCTGGATGATCTGGTTCACTATCGGATGGATACCTACAGGATCTTGGATGAGGAGGAATATCTTTGCGTCAAAGGCGTGTGCTGAATTGGTACCAGGATAGCAAGGGCATGATAGAGTTACCACAATTATATGTTTTATGAAAGGACATTAGCTAGAGAATATTATAGTATTGAGAGCAAAATTATTTAAAGTATAGTACCTATATTTTGTATTTCTTTTCGACTTTTTCTATGAGTTGTCTACTTAGTTGATTAGCGAGAGAGCATGATTTTGTAGAATATTTAGCTATGTATAATTCATTCTAATGTAGTAGGTATAAGCACTATAAAGTCAAATAGAATATAATCAAAATAATTAGATGGTAGGTAAACCTTTTGTTGGATGATTGATACGTAGCTTAATGACACGAGTTCAATAAACCTATAGATTTAGTTAATTGTTTCATTACATTGAACTTAACGCAAATACCCTAATAGTTCACCACTCCCAGTTAGAATAAAGAAAACAAATCAAGTAAAAAAAATTCGTATTACAACTGCAGTACAATTTACAAAATGATGCTCAGTTTTTACTTGGATTTTTGAATTGGAAAAAGTTGAAATAATAAAACTTGTAGTCAATATATTCCAGATAGGTAAGAGAAAAAAAAATACGCGTGTAGCACCGTACACGTGTTAGAAGTAAAACTTCTGTAGCTAGATCATTAAGTGGTACCTATACTATACACCTATACCTACCTATACTAAAAGAGATTTAAATTTCCAATTTTGAGATCCAATCTCTGCTTCAAGTTAATTTTATGTTTCAGACGTCCGATTATTTGAAATTATTTTATACTTGTACTTACTTTTAATACGTCATGTCATTTATTTCCCACCATTCCTTATCTACAATTTGTCGCGCTCGTGGTGATATACTTAACTCATTCAATAGTGTCACTACTATTTGCATCTCGCTCAGATTATATACCATCTGACGTCACGTCTTTAAGCCGTCTCGCTCAAATGTATGCATTGCTTTGCTTGTCTCTGTGCCCAGTCCCTTTATTTAATTGATCGAGTACGTATTTTCAACTATTCCAAGTTAATGTGTACCTGCGGGGCTACCATAAGGCTTGCCACTCACCTCAGTCGCGCAGATAAATGACCAAGAAGATGGCTAAATCAATATATGGACGACTGCCCCAGACATGTACAAAGACTTCTCAACAGCCAATAGCATTTAAATATTCATTCATAAATTTAATTTACTGCGTCTGTATTTAGTTTGTAGAACTTGAAGAAAAAAATAATTAAATATAGGTAAATAAGAGTTGTTACTCAATACTCCGTGATTCCAATATGATTCCGTGACCTTTGCCGTCGCTAGAAATAAGCACCATTTTGCAATAACATGCAACATAACGCCATCTAGCCACTCCTCTGGAAACCTCCTGTTTTCAACAGTTTTGCTAGTTGGCAATTGGCAATTATGTTGCATGTTGTTTTTAACGATGGCAAAAGTCACTAATCAATGGCGGAATCATAGAGTATGAAGTGACAACTCTTAATTATTTAATCATTTCCTTCAAGTTCTACAAACTAACTAAAGACGCAGTAATTGATGAGAGAATATTTAAATGCTATTAATTGGCTGTTGAGAAGTCTTTGTACATGTCTGGGGCAGTCATTTTGCCAAATTGCCAACTCCTTTCGCGTCTCAATGATGTTTCTCCATAAAATAGCGCGCATTCATTATGATATGACATTAAATTGTGACAAAATGCGTGGCTGGGGTGACTGGCGTGCCTTATGCTACCCCCGCTAACCTATACATACCTACTTTGCTAGGATTTTATAGGGTTACTTCATCGCGAAGCGTTGACGTAACTCTTATTTAATTTTATTCTTGACATTTCCTTATTCCGCCATACGACATACCTCGATTTTGATACTTTACTTCAACATTATTGACTGGCATGAAGCATTAACTTTAAAATTACAAAAGCTTATTAAAATCAAAATCGTATAATTTCAACAGTTATAACAACAATTCAACTTTAAAATATGTATTACAAAAATTACATACAAACAAATAAGCGAAACAATAAGCCATTAAACTTATGGCTCTGTAAGCTGTAGACCTCGCTTTGGCCGTTTACTACAGATAAACATTAAATAGGTAGGTATAACACGTACTTAGTAGCTAAACTGCTAATTTGTGACTTGAACTGCACTATATAATAAAAAGTGGCTTTAGAACAGTTCTAGGTACCTACTTATTGTTTTCAAGAAGTCTTAATGCAGCCATCCATCACATAGGAATTTGCTTGAAAACTAAATATCACATTTGGATGATTCTAAGTGACTTTATGCGATTACTAGCTGCCCGTTGCGCGACTACGCAGCGCGTTTTAGGTACCTATTCCATAGTTACCGGCCACAAAACGATTCGTTCATCATTTTAGAAATCCATATCGACCCGTGTGACATTGATGAAACTCTTTTCTTACAAACTGTATGGATCGCATCGCACAACTGTCAAACATAAGTTCCGGTTCCAACAAAGAGGTTGAACGAAGTAGTTTTTGGTCACGTCACTGGTTTTGGCCATACCGTAAATCAAGAACTCGTGGAAGAATGCTTAAAATAATTTTTATTTGTTAACGTTTCATCAGGTTTTTCTCTCACTAATTAACATTCTTTATTGTACGAATGTATTATTATCTTATCTGATTAGTTAAAAACCGTATTGAAAATAGTTGCGGTTTTAAAAGTCTTCAGCCGACCCTGACGTCACCGATTCCAATTTCCGTTACATTTCTTAGCCACTCGTGATAGCACCCGGCTAGTAACAATTGAAAAGCAAATATATGAATAACCCACAGTTGAGAGGTTAAATAAATTTTACCCCCGTGCCCCAAGAAGTTTTACTTCAAAAAAAACCTCTAATATGGCATTGATTTGAGTGAAACAAGGTCTCTCTTCCTCTATAGAACTAAATTTAGCATATGAAGTTGAAGTTCCTAAAGTAAAAGCCAATAATATTGCCAATAAGGACACAGGAGGCCAATTCTCGAGGCAAATTCTCAAAGCGTAGACCCCAATTATCTACTACATATTTCATACAAAAATGACAATATTGTCGTGTACGCTTTCAAATTCTAATGGGCGAGAATTGCCCCCATGTCTTTACCCGGATCGAATAAGATTGAGCCATACTCCACCACTCTGGCTGAATGCGGGTCGGTTTGTCGGACTAGGAGCTAACCCAGCTGTCATGCAGAAGTTATCTAGCTGCAGGGTCTCTGAAACAGCTTTACTACTACTACTACTGACACCTGAGTAGCGATAGTAGACGAGATCTACTGCTGCTACTCATACAAGACAGGCTAATTAAATGTTTCTGTTTTCAAATTATAAATTAGAGTATGTTGTAGGTAGATTAGGTAGTATTACACCAAATAAAACAAGCAAATTAAGTCATTTTATTCTTAACTTAGTAATAACAATCCACATACGATGCTGCAGTTCAAATATTAATACAATATTTTTAGACCTAAAAAATAATAACAGGATTTTCAATACAAGGGACTGTTTAAAAGTAACTCAGTGTATAATGTAATGAATGACGACTAAAGACTTCTAGGTCAGGGCACAGCGACATGATTCTCGTGCCTTCGATATACGATATCTACACCTATATCGAGTGATTTTGTATGGGAATCTGTCAATATAGGTCTCGATATCCGTAGGTGCGAGAATCATGCTTCAGGATTTCTAATATGGACAGATATGCATTTGTTTCATGCCAAACAAGAATGCATATAGTTCTTGAGTTTCGTACGTCACCGGATGTATAGCTCCGTTTTCGCGCCAAACTGTCATGTTAGTACCCTCGCGTGATTATAATAAAATATTTTTGTTTTATTGGGTCGTGGTCATAAAATTAATACAGGATTTCTATAATATAAAATCGATAAAAAGTTCTTCTTTTGGGGATAAGCTCGCCTTTGTTCATAAAAACACAAAAAATACACAACACAAAAAATTACAATATTGTCAAATTGACAAATTAATTAACATAGCTTAACACGTCACGCTTTCTCCCCTACTGGGTGGCAGAGGCACAATAATAATTATGACCACGTATAGCCAACCAAATAACGTAAAACTGGAAAAAACACCGCACGGCACTTCTTGATCCTCTCACTCCAGCTCTGTTACTGTTGATAGAAATACTATATCCAGCTCTTATAACCGTGCCAAGTACAACCACTGCATTGCCAGTGCATGGACGTGTTTACAAAACACGCCACAAAAGTAGACCGTCGTCTACTTGATATAAAGTAATTAAGTATGCTACTCACTAACCAGTCCAACTTGACTTGAGAACAAATTCCTCTTGTGTCGGTACCTATATGTTTTTTCTTGTGTTTTCAATGTTTGATATAAATCATTGCGTTGCACTATTCACCGGCAATATTAACAGACCAGAATTATTTTTCTTTTTCACTTATTTACTTTTAAATTATTAGGAGCTAACATTTCAAATGTATTGGTTGTTTATTGTGTAAGTCGTTTGAGGTCGTCTTATCTTAATTGTTGTTATTTACTGGGCATTCAATAGTCGCTCTTGTTTTGATCGATGCTCTTCTTAGATACCTACATATTATCGTTATGTATATTATACCGTTTTGATAAGTAACTTTAGATGACACTAAATAGGGCGCCCTTTTGAACTAATTTGCATATAGGTACCTAAGTACCTATTTAGAAACAATATATTTTTGTTTGTGTTGCTGGAATCGTTTATACTACCTGTTACTTCCATTTGTTATTATGATCGGTTCAATACCTAACTGAAGACTATTTAATTTTGTAGTTTCATGGTTTTCAATGAATGTTGTGTATAATGTTACAGGTCGAAGGGCAGTTTTGTTGATTTTGGCTTCAAACTCAGTATAAATGATTAAATACCTAGTAAATACTCAATTTTGATAAATACTTAGTAAATACTAAATGATATTAACTCGGGTCGCCCATCTCTCTCAATGGTCAAAGCCGACTTATTTTGATATCCTTTGGTTACACGATATTTGAACGACACCAATAGCTTCTTAGCTATCATAGTTTTAAGTTAAAATTTAAATTAATTTGAACTCACGCCCACATCTCTTCTATTCCAGGAGCGCTACTACGCCTCCCTCGCCAACGAAGCAAAGACCACCAACCTTCCAGTAGTTATCACCAAGATCCGGGAAGAAAGCGACACCAGGTTCACACATAACCTCAAGAACTACCGGCAAGACATCTACAAGATCATCGACGATAACACCTATGAAATCATCAGTAATGGAGTCAGTCAGGTTATTTGTTGACCCTACGCTGGGGGAATTAAATTTAGTTTCAGTAGTTAGGTTAAGCCAGCCAGACTGTTGTCCGTATGCATAAACTCCTGCTCAAGAAAAATGCCGCTTAGTGTGATACTGATGCTGTAATCTTTTGACTCAGTGATAGCATGAGTTTGAGAGAAATGAGGAATCATCAAACTTATAGAGAAACTTAAACCATTCTCAGCTCTGAAATATGTCTCAGCTCGCACAATTTAGGTTTCGTCATATGAAATCTGTCACTGGGGCCAATTCTCTAGGGCACACACACTAAAATTACTTGACAATATTAGCTCCGACGCTCTTACGCGGTTGCCATAGATTCCATTTTCGAACTCACTTTTGAATTAGTTCATCAGTACATTAAAATAATTCAAAAGTAAGTTTGAAAATGGAATCTATGGCGACCTCATAAGAGCTGTCGGACTTAATATTGTCAACTAATTTTAGTAAGTGTAACCTAGAGAATCGGCCACACTGTCACGCGCTTAAGGTAACTCTCTGGGTTGAGAGCCATTTATTATTACTGTCGGATTTGCGCTGCATCCTAAATTTCTGGCGACATTTTAAAACATCGAAAGATTGCATGATAAGTACAATGATAGGAGAAAACTTTAATTTAATTTAAGGTTAATGCTAAGTTATAACAATAGGGTTGCTTAGTTGAGATAAAAGGATTACTACGACGCGAATGGATAGAAATGTATTTAAAAGTAAGTAGGTATGTACTGAACTGAAAATTGGATATAAAATTATTTCAGGTGATTAATTCGAAAACTAATTTAATCACATCATATTGGATATTTGGATCAGTGATTAAATTAGTTTTCTGCTACTCAATTGTGGTTTTTTGTAACTAAATGTGCCTATTTAAATCCTTATATTTTGCTACAGCGTGGCTTGTGAGAATAACATTGGATTGACTTGTAACTTGACTTTTAATTTATTATTTCGTGTTAGATGATTAAAGTTAGTTAGTTAGTTGATTAGTTATGTATACTTAAATGAATTCAAGATATGTTGCAATAAAACAAGATTCAGAATTGATTATTTGTTTTTTTGGGGTTTTATATCTTATTTATTGTCCGCCTGTCTATCAAGACCTTTCAATTCAATCCTGTAGGCACAAGAAAAGTCTTCTATCTCTCAAGACACAAATAAATAGGCAGATACAGCTAACAGGTAGAAACAAACGCTTTTTGACAGAACCATTGCATTAGGTTGCGTATAACAGCCCCCCTTCCCCCCCTGAAAATGTCACTCAAATGTCAAAAGATCGTCGGACAGACAGGTATAACCATAACTGTATTTGACAATTCAAGGACATGTGAAATGTCAAATTCATCAGATAAACAGACAGATAAACGACGCTATCTGAGGATGAAAAGATAGGCCCCTAAAAGAATAGAAATGAAAATCCTCAAAGTTCGGCCAAAATATTTTATTTAAGCGTATTTATTTATAATCTTTATATTATCAATATCAATGCTGATAAATTAATAATCTTTAACTCTAATTTTGTATGGCTTTTCCTCAGAAAACACTAATTTCGAGGAATAACTCAAGAAACTTATAACATTCTTACACTTAAACAGTAACTATGCTCTTTTTACGATTTTACAATTCATTAAAGCATGTCTGAATGAATTTAATATTAATGTTAGTATACGTACACTGGGTTGAGCCAATGCATTAAATCATACATACTTAAACCATGTTTTGTACTTAATTTTAACAGCTTTGCTTCAGTAAATTCCTTCCAATTAAAATACGACATATTTTATACAAAAATACTTACTGTATCATCAGCATATTCAAATATTGTTGCCGAATTTGAGTTTCGATTTTAATTTATTTGACGTGACAATTCGTCTTTACATGGTTGTTATTGGGTAAGTATCTAGGTAATATGTAATTAAACAGCAGCTAAACGTAAATATTAATTAATATAATGTGAACAAACCTACATGTACCAATAATAATTACAAGACATTCGTATAATCGCGTCAATAGTATTAAAATAGCTCCCATACATAAATTAATTAAAGTTCGACTTAGTATTTTGGCCGTCTCATACAAAACCTAGGTACTATACTTTCCTTCCATCCCTGATGTTTCAGTCCTTATACTCTTCAATATACAAATTTGGAAACATTAAAAGAGTTTATTTAAATTAAATAGGTTGGTACCCAGTGAAAATGCTACAAATATTTTTATAGAAAAATCTAAAGTGGCAACGAGTAAGCAAGATGATCAAAATTATACTACGATTAAAAGAAGTTGCACCTGAGAGTATGATTGTTACAAACTACTGGATTATGTAAGTATCTTATTTATTTACATCTTATAACTACAGCAAAAATAAACAAATTGTATTCAAGCATCTAGCACCATTTAGATATAAACTGTATACCTCAATCAACATAAAATTATCAAACAAACAATATAAAATTATCAGGGCATTATACATCAAAATAACCAACATATCCCTTTATTTTCTACAAAGGAAATAGAATAAAATATTTTTTTTTTTTCACCAATTATATTATCCAAACCAAAATGAAGGATGACTAAGAAAAATCACTGGTCAATTTTGAAAAAAGCAAGACTAGCTAAAATCATATTGCGTATCAAAGATCATAAAAAGAGATAGAAAACACTACACATAAATCTAATAGATACAACATCTGAGATTACATTTCTACATGTATAAAAAATAAATCACTTATCGTCATCCATCATAGTCGTGCGGTTTCCTACATATTTTGTACAGTATCGAAATCGATAAGTCCATAATATTGTCATCATAAACAATACCACCATAATCAACATTACGCAAACTACCTCATAGAAGACGAACTTAGCTCAGGGGTTAATACAATAGGTATCCTATGCCGATTCAGTTTAGATTTTAGTCATCAAAATATCAACATCACCATGTCAACCATTTCATTCTAATACTACATAATGCTTTTTATGCGGTAATTTTAATGTTGTGGATCAGCCTAGGTACCTAAACTGGATCGTCAAAAAGGATGTGGTAACCCCCACGTTATCAAAAATTTTGTCAAATCTAAAAATGTAACAAAGGTAACTTTATAGTTATACATCGATCGATATACTTAATATTCGCCTCTGGGACGCTCGTGTAGTATCTTAGAATAAATAGTAGAACTACTAATACCACAAAATAGTATTTCGCAATGCATGGAAAGATAGTAATTTAAGCCTCAACATCTACAATTGTACTTTAAATCCTGTAATGTAGTCATGTAATTTAAAGAGTGTGTTTTTACAAATCTAATAGAAAGATCTATGTGATGAATCTACAACAACATCCAGATTTAAAAACTGTCTTTTCTGCTCTAAAAATAATAATAAAATTGCAACGATCACGATTGTTTGGTCATACCAACAACATTTTCGAAGTTTTAATACTAGGATCAATATTCGCAAACTCCGACTCTCCGAATCATCCATCACCCTTCCCTGAATGGTAGACCGAAAGCACCATAAATATATTTAAGAACTTTAGGGTCATTTAGAACCACTAGGGTACCATTGGTTCACTGGAGAATGGAATATCGGGTTCCATTTTCAACGTTTGCGGCGTAGGGTCGTAGTGGCCAGCCAGGTAATAGACGTCATTGTTATCGTATACAGAGCTGTATTTCACTGGGTCGTCATTCATGCGATCCTGGTACTGCTGCAGTGGAAGCACTTCGCATCTGTGCGATATCGTCTGGACGTCATTCTCGTCTGTGTGCGGAGACTCGAACAAACCTCCCTGGAAATGAAAATGAATTAAGTTTTACTTGAACTCTCAATACCTACTCGTAACTTTTGACCTAATCAAGTAAAGAAACTGATGAAGATCGTAAATAGGATACGAAAGCTTCAGAGAAAGGTAACTTACCTGATATTTCAAAGTCCCCTGCAATCCTTGGGTCTCCTCAGGGTGGTAAAACCACTTCACCTTGACTGCCATAGCACCTCTCGCTTCCCACAACGCTACTATACGGCCTATGTAGGGCCTGTCTGGGCGGCCAGTCGATAAGAATACTGCTGCATCGCCAACCTGGAAAATTCAGGAGTAGTTTTAGGAGAGAGATCCTTGTTTAACATGGTTTCTTGGTACTTTGAATATCAATAAAGAGAGAGTTTTTGGACAAAAATACTGATTTTGTTGAGTTTTAGTGTAGAACGCAACGACCGTGGTTAGGGGTCGTATTCTAGAACAAATCTCAAGGTCAGTCTCAAGCTGAAATTACGTAAATCCGACTCAAATTTGAGTTTCACTCTCAAGCATCTCCTTTATTCTGAAACCTTACTCAAGAGTGCATCGCTGTGAATCGAGTCTTGAGACATTCACAGAGTAATAAACTACTTTAGGCCTGTTTTCATTTACAATTGGGAGGGAGGGAGGGATGGAGGGAGGGGGAGAGGGAGGGAGGGACGGGGAGAGGGAGGGAGGGAGGGGGAGAGGGAGGGAGGGAGGGGGATAGAGAGAGATAGAGAAAGAGAGAAGGAGAGAAAGAGAGAAAGAGAGAAAAAGGAAAGAGAGAAAAGGAGAGAGAGAAAGAGAGAGAGAAAGAAAGAGAGAGAGAAAGAGAGAGAGAGAAAGAAAGAGAGAGAAAGAAAGAGAGAGAAAGAGAAAGAGAGAGAGAAAGAAAGAGAGAGAGAAAAAGAGAGAGAGAAAGAGAGAGAGAAAGAAAGAGAGAGAGAAAGAGAAAGAGAGAGATAGAAAGAAAGAAAGAGAGAGAGAAAGAAAGAGAGAGAGAAAGAGAGAGAGAAAAAAGAGAGAGAGAAAGAGAGAGAGAGAGAGAGAGAAAGAGAGGGAGAGAGAAAGAAAGAGTGAGAAAGAAAGAGAGAGAAAGAGAGAGAGATAAAGAGAGAGAAAGAGAGAGATAGAAAGAAAGAAAGAGTGAGAGAAAGAAAGAGAGAGAGAGAAAGAAAGAAAGAAAGAAAGAGAGAGAGAGAGAAAGAAAGAGAGAGAAAGAAAGAGAAAGAGAAAGAAAGAGAGAAAGAAAGAAAGAAGTGTTTATTTGCCACATAATTTTTTTATGTACTAATATCACTCTTAAGCGTGGTCGAGATACCGCTCAAGCACAACAACACTGTCAAGAGAGGATCTCAACAAAAGTTTGACATCTGTAGTACAAAAAAGTTTTTTTTTATTTGAATCTTGTTCAAGAATTAGTAAAATCTCTACTCACATCTGAGATCACTCAGATGAATTATGATTTTTGATACTAGTCTCAAGCATCAATTAAGAATAAGTGCGTACTCTTAAGACTACTCTTGAGTAGATCTCAGATTAGAGATTCGTTCTAGAATACGACCCTAAATGCCTAGCATCAGATCACGCAAAGATGAGTCATAACATGGGCAAATCCTGTGAATCTGCCACCCTTATAGGAAAATGGTTCAGTAATTGTATAATTGGTCTGAAGTCTTAATTATATGATACTTACATTCAAAGAATCCTCGCCCCTCTGAATAGCCTTGTAAAACAGTTTCTTCTGTCTCGGCTTAGTGCTGCGTCTATAAGCCGGGCACTTCCACCGCCATAAAGCACTTCCGGGCAGGAAAGCGGCCATCTTGGAGACACCGGAAGTGGCGCCGCCATCTGAAGAAGTGGATGAGACCGTGCGGCGCTTGGCTTTCTGCAATTTGTATATTTTGGATTAGTTTCAAAAAAGCACTCCTAAAGAATAAGTTTTACCACTCTGAACTTTGCAGCGTATGTCTGACGAGACATCACGAAATGTCTATTAGATGCTGCTTAGATCATCTGATACTACAGGACTTACAGGTTAAAGAAAATACCTCCGGGCCACTTAAATATTGATTGAGTTTCAGGTCCCCAAAAAAGAGAAAAAATACCTTTTTCAAGCCATCGCTAGTAGACGGTTCCTCTTCCAATCCAATCCCGCTGTCTTTTAGGTTATCCCTCGACTTTTCATCCATTTTCAAGCCCATCTTCTGCTCTATGTTGCTGAAATCCAAAACCGCAACCTTGACTAGACTCTTTGAAGTCAACACAGCTTTCTTGATAACAGTCTTCATCTTCTCATCGGGCGATTTCTCCATAGCAACAAGTGTTGATAACTGATCGTTTGAATCGCCAGAATCCTCTTTGTTGGAGTCCTGGTAGTCGGAGGATGACTTCTTGTTCTGGTCATCACCAGAAGAGCTGGTTTCTTTGCTGGAGTGTCGCTTTCTGTGTTTCCTGTGATGTTTCTTGTGGTGTTTCTTGTGCTTGCAGTGGTCTTCGCAACATTTGTGTTTCTTCTTCTTTTTCTTGACGTAATCTGCGTTGGGATCGTCTTCGCTGGATTGTAGCCGCTTTAGCTTTTCTTTTTTGTGTTTTTTCAACTTTTTTCTATCGCGCCTATCTTCCTCTTCCGTGGATGGTTTCTGGTTTTCGCCGGAAGTTCCTGGTTTTGCTGATTCGGAGCTGGTATTTAAAACTGGTTTTTTGTCTTCTGGGCCGTTCACACTTGTGTTTCTTCTTCTTTTACTGAGTGTAAATAGCTGGTTTTCGTATTCTGAAAGCAGAAATTCCATTGTTAGTTTTCAAATATTCATGCAACGACTTAATTAACAAAATGTGAACTTGAACGAAGTAACAAAAACAAAGCTTCAACACACATATAACATCTTATCCTAACAAAGTTCCTCGCGGATTTCCGTTGGGCGATAAGTTATAATGTTTGTACACAAACACAGTATAACATAACTGGCATCTCATATCCCAAACGTGCCTCTACCACCTCTATATGAATATTTTTTCGTATATATTTATTGCACATATCAGAAAAAACACAAACAATACAGAAAAGGCATGAACAAAGGCAAGCTTATCTCTAAAAAGAGATTTCTTCCAGCAAACCCAGGATGGACAGGATAAATTTTAAAACTCAAAACGGGTAGGCCTATGTGCTAAAGTAAAAATAAAATATAAATAAATTATATTACTAAATTACTGAATATAATAAATACCTAAGTACCTACATGAATACATATTAATCATATATATCTTAACATAAATAAACCCTAATACATATTTAATACCTACTAACTTTATGAAAGAGAAAGATAATGCTCCTTTACACGATTTCTGAAAATGAAGAGAGATGGACTGTCCCTGATGGCTGAATATGTGTGAGTCCGGAAGTCATTACATACAAAATATTCTAAAAACTCACCAACAACAGGATAATTCGGTTCCAAGAGTCTAATATCCTCAATAGCAATAGTCCCCGAATCCCCGTCGTCAAACTCGACTGCCACAAACTTGTCACATGGCCGTTTCCTTGGCTTCCCGTCAGGGTCGGGTGACGTGATCTCAGCGACGGTACCAGGGTATAAGCAGCGGTACTGCTGTGACCAGTAGGCGCATACTCTAGTCCCGATAGGCAGTTCCGATACCGATGTTGGGCTGAGCTCCAGGATCTGTGAAAAATAAAGATTTGGCTTAGTGAAAATATACAGATTCAATACGATGTTATTAATTTACCACATTACGGCTTCTTAAAAACTTTCTGCGTACCTAAGAGAAAGTAATGTTCAGGTTTCCAATAAAAATTTTAGCCCACATAGTTCCTTATTAACAAATGTGATACTTACAGCATCCCTCAAAGTCTCCTCTCTGGACAAAATGTGTGGTTTATTCCCCCTCTCTCCATCAATAGTAATAGCGTATACATCTGGTGCAGTGACAGCGCTCAGCTTCCCAGCATAAAATAGTCCTCCCATCGCTGTAAGTACTCTCGGGTTTGAATCCAAAAGTTCTTCTGTTAGTGTACATCTTGATGGCTTTAGATTTGGTTCAGGGGCTGTTTTCGATTCTTCTAAGCGTTCTTTTGATTTTACACTCTTCCGTCGCTTTTTAGCTCGACGTTTTTCCTTATCGCTCTCACTTGAGGCACTTCCGCGGCGTAACGCGAATTCTAGTTCTGGTAAATCGTCCCTCGAATGTTTTCTTACAATTTTGTCAACTTTCTCTCGATTTTTTTGCCGAACTTCGTTCAGGCTTTCCATGGACGAACTGGCTGATCTATTCAAAGCATAATCATTTTCTTCTTCTTCAGAGTATACTTTCAAAATTGGTTCTGCTTTCAGCTTCGGTCGGACTTTACTGGTGCGTGCTGCTTCTTCTCTTGAAGGGTCATTTCTTGAACAGACTATTCCACCTTTTAGTTTGCCTTTCGCTAAAAGAAATCCTACCAAGCTGCTCTTGGATTTGGGTTTCTTTGCAACGATAGTTTCTGTACTTGAATCGGGGCTAGACAACTTTCGTGGTCTCCCAACTTTGCGCTTCTTTGAAGATCCTCTATCAGAATCTGGCGACAGAGCGGGAGTGGATGGATCAGAAGGAGTAGAAAGAGGTGGTAAAGGTGGAGTCAAAGCATTTAACTGCGCTCGTTTCTCATCACATTGTCTTTGCAGCTCTTGCAGCCTTTCTCTCATATCTTTCTCCATGGCTTTGACTAGTGCCTGGGCTGTCGGAACGCTAGATATAGCAGTGTGTGAACAATTCGTTGTGCCACATGGGCAGGCTGTCACTCTTCTCAGACTGGCTTCAAGCTCGCCTCCATTATTCCTCTCTTCCCTGTGTCTTCTCATTTTGTCTAACTTGTGCCTCAATCTTTCTTCTCTCTCGCGACTACTTTTTCTATGCCTTTCGCCTGATGAGTCCTCGCTTTGCCTGTGTCTTTCTTTTTTTGAATCACTTCTTTCTATCGATCGCTGTCTGTCGGTTGTCAGGCTCAATATAGGTTCGCTCTTTATAAACGGCCTCGAAGATGTGCTTGTGGAAGGATGTACTTCTACTTCCTCCATGAACCTTTGTTCTGCAAGTGCACAGAGTAAGCCTAGACCATCTAGAGAGGATTTAGGACTTCCGGTTTGTTGCACTGACGGGAATTCGAACCGTCGTTGAGGTTCAGCATCAGATGTAAGAGGTGATTTCGGTGATGCTTTGATGAACAGCTTCGTTGTTGACCTAGTATCGACTGTCAAAGGCGTCTCTAAGCTCGGCATGCTACAACCTGGTGTAGTTCTCTCAAATTGTTCAATACTATTAGATAGCAGCTCTAAACCACTGACATCTACCATAGGCCTAGACGTTGGGGGTTGTGACGAAGGCGAATTCCCTTCTGTGTCAATGACTAGGTCATGAGAACCGCCACTGCTCGAATTATTATCCATTGCTTCATCCCTTTCAATAGCATTTATCGCTTTTTCTACAGCCCCAATCACAGCTGAGGTAGCAAGACCTTCAGAAGACGAGTCTTCCGTACTATCTATCGATGGAGGTTGAATAATTTGATGTTCTTCGGGAAAATGTGCGACTCCTATACACGCAACCAGCTCATGTTCATCCGCCTGATTCGGCGATTCGTCATCATCGTCATCTATGTGATCTGTTTGATTCGACGCATCTTTATGAGCCGGGCACTCGTTGGCTTCAGGCGGTGGTGTAGGCGGACTTGCAGGCGACGTCGCCTGACTTCTGCAAACCTGGTCCTGAAACTCCGGCTGCGGTTGGTAATACATATGAGTCATAGGCTGTGGTACTGGTTCCTGTACAAACATTGGTTGTTTCTCTTGCGGCGGCTCTGCCTCGATTTTGATCAAATGCGGCGTAATCATCGGTTGCAGAATAGGTTTCCTCTTTTCGTGCGGATGCGGTGCCGGAGCTAAGGTAACCAATCGGGTGCTGTGCGTGTGTGTGTGTTGCAACGTAGCTGTCGAGGCGAGTATATCTCCTGATAGCAGCTGTAAGTGGTGGGAGGGGTGTGGTGCTTGCGGGAGTATTAGGGGCGCAGAGGGGTAGGGCATGCTGCCCCAGACGACTGTGTGGGGTAGTTCTGGCGGCGCGGGGAGTAGAAGCAGGGCTCCGGTGGCGGGGTCGCGGATGAGTTGGAAGCCCCCGACGGAAGACTGCACCGGGGCCACGCTGCCCACGCCGACTCCTCCGACCATCATGCTCTCCATGGCAACTTGGCCCGGCATGGCTGGAATGAAGATAAAACTATCGTCAAATATTGAAGCGACAGCTTTTGGAGTTAAAGTGATAGAAGCTGTGACAAGTTTCTTGGGCTCTCGTGTATGATTCTCGCGCATTCGATATCTGGATATTGACACCTATATTGTGTGATTCCCATACAAAATCACTCAATATACGTGTCGATATCCAAATATCGAATGTCGATATCGATATATGATACATACACGGAGCACGATTCTCGCGCCTTCGATATACGGATATCGAGACCAATATTGACAGATTCCCGTACGAAATCACTCGATATAGGTGTAGATATCGTATATCGAATGCGCGAGAATCATGCCACTGGGTTATGATATGATTCTCGCACATACGATAACTGATATCGAGACCTATATCGAACGATTCGCATACAAAATCACTCGATATAGGTGTCGATATCGTATATCGAATGCACGAGAATCATACCCCGATCTAGCTACGACTGTTTCTTTCTCGCATAGGGTAAGGTTGGGTTAGAGAGAGAGAGGTGATATCTTGCTCAGAGCAAAAGAAACTTGGCTCGAACTGTACAGCCTGCAACGCAATAGCCTGCCCAGTCCCAGCTAACTGGGTTGTTGACCGTACGTTACAGTATGTAATGTAAATGTAAGGCCATTTCAAAACGTATTAATCTATAGGAATAATGTATAACATCCATTTTTAGATGTAGGTATAAATGCACAGGCAAGACACACGCAAATACATTTGTAAAGTATTCAAAACGAGCATTTCCTGTCCCAGATGTTGTTTGAATATTTAATACTATGGGAATTAGGGCCTCAAAACATAACCCGTGACGTCACAGTTACGTTACACTGTCAGTAAAAATCTGAATGAAGGCTTTTACAATATAGTTGTCAAACGATCGTATGGCGTGTGAGTGACGTTTACAGGGGGGCGTCACTTCTACGCAACCTAATGCTATGAAATTGTCAAAAAGCTTTACTTAGTTTTGTTAGTTAGTTTAGACTCTACCTGTCACTGCACCCCAAAAGATCGTTGGACAGCTGTAAGTATAACTACAGCTGAAACGGGCGCTTGAAATTCGACAGTTCGTTATTTTTGAAAAACTTTTTACTTTTATAACGCCTATCAATTAGCTCTAAGTAGGTACACGACACCTCTATCAAACCAGAATCATCAACACAGTGAAAATGATGTCAACATCCATGTTAATTACCACAGAGGATGTTGATATTATTTTGACACGTTGTCTGAGAATTTCTGGTTATTTATGATGTGTGTCTCGCGTGCTCAAATTAGTGTATTAGTAAGTAGGTTGCAAACCCATTAATACCATCGAGATCACAGACTTGTATACTATAATATTATTATATCGATGATCTAGATACCAAACGTTGACTTCGACAAAAGTAAATTAGTGTTTGAGTTGTTATGCGGTGATTTCATAACAAACCATACACAATTTCTATACTCGTGTTTTACTATCGCGTGATGTGTCAGCTGTGGCACCAAGAAAAAAATCGTGAAGAAATAATCGCCGTAATCGCAAAGCGCAAAACACCGACAATAAAAATACAACAGTAAAAAAAACATTAATTCACATCACTAAAACACTCAAGGCGGTGTGTTCTATAAGAACGGCCTCTCTAACAAACGGCGGCCTCTGATTGGCTGACGCGATTAGTGGGCGGGGCTTCTCAAGATTAGGGCTGTCCATCATCCTGATTCTGGGGTATCGATAAATGAGTTTTAAGGTCACGGGCTTTTTGTTTTTTTTTGTGTTAATTTACTGCGTGGAAGTGAATGTTCCGCGTGCGTTTTAGAAACGATTTTGAGAATGTACATTGAGAAACGAATGCAGAGTGGCAAGCGTATTTTTTGTGTAGAAAAAAGGTTATTATGGTGTTTTATGGGAGTTATGTTTTGTTAAAGCATTTTGTGAATATTGATAACATTTCTTTTAAATACCACAATAAAAAATGCGTCTGAAATAGTCTGAATACAAAAAAAATGGTTTATACTACTACAGTACATACTTACTAATATTGCGATTTGCTGAAATATATCTCTTATTAGAGATTAACTCGCCCTTACTTCACTTTTTTATTTTACATCTTGTTTTGTGAAAAAAAAAACGTATTAAAAAAGAGCAGATGAAATATCGTAGCTTATTTTTCGAGCATGGTTTGACCATGAAATAAGCCAAAACTGTTTATGAATAAAAGTATAGTTAATAGCCTCCATTGAATGAGTGTGATATTCAACACTGCAGTAATTAATTTCAACGCGTAAAACCTCATTACGGTAATTATAAAAAAGAAAAAAAGGAAACCTCGCGCCTTTTTGTTGGAGGTTGAATCGGCTTCGGTCCACAATGAACTTGGGGTTAAAATAAAATAAAATAATTATGATTTAGAAGACAGTGCGGTTTTTATCGATTGTGCTATTTTTTGGTCGTATTGCCAAAACATGGAGGGCTTTCTTTTGAAAATTACGTAGTGGTCTAGTGGTTAAAGTTACCGAGACATAAAGTTGCGTCTACCGACAGCGGAACTTACCATTTTTAATGTCAGCGTTTCATTTTAGAGCAATAAGACGTTAGGTTATATTCTACGTTTCGCTCGCTGTCGGGGTGCCCCGCCTTTAATGTCTAGTGTAAGCAGGTTACCTATGGCTGTCACCGTATTAAAATTGTGAAACCTGCGAGATGACAATAGGTATAACGGTTTTAAATCCGTTAGATTGTAATCTGTCGATAAATTGTAAACTGTACCGAACTTCATACAATTAACGCATTAGTTGATTAACTGAAATGGCGAATCCCTGGGCAAAGTGGTGGGTCAGGGTAGGTGAAGGTTAAAGGGGGTGACCGGGTGAGTGAAGCGAATCTCCGTTTATCCTTCGTGTTAGATTGACTAGTATATAAGTACCTAAAAAAGCATAAATGCACCGTGTCGACCTTGTGTTTACAATTTATCGACAGATTATATTCTAACGGTTTTTTTTCGTTAGATTTTAATCTCGCGGTTTTTACAATTTTACCAAGTTTATTTTTCTCTAAAAGAGATGTTACTTCGATCTCTTGAGAGAGAGAAAGAGGCGACAGCTCGCGCAGATCAGAGAGCCAAAAGAAATTGGCCCAAAATATACTACTTACATATAGAAGAGATAATAATACGCCACTGAACGTGACACGACAACTACCACGCAAAGGAAAACGCACGCAGATTACGCATTTTTTTTATTTCCTGGATCTTGCATAATTCTGACACCGTATTAATCACCTTATATCGGTTGTTATATAATTCTGACTCTTGGGGCGTGAAACTAAAAACATAGATAAGTAAGAGCCACCTCACTAGACGGGGGAAAAGCACGTTTAGTAATTTGTAGACAATGTAGCTGGCCTATAAGTTTAACACGCCCCTTCGCTTGAGGACAGAAGAGTCCTTTGACTTTGACAGTGGGTACCAAGATGTCAATTAATGTCTACTGCAAGGGACATGAGAACTTGATTTCCCCTAATTTAAATGTCAATTTTTTTTCTTTTCGGCCTGCAGAATGACAATCTCTTGACTGAAGGGGGCAGTTCCTGGAAAATTATGATGAGTACGATCATGTCCTATTTCCCAATTATTTACTTAGTTTCAATTTCAAATTAGTTACTTACAATAGGCTTGTGGCCAAGGTAATCCAATAAATCTAGGAACAAGTTTTAAGTTGAAGCACTATGTACAAAATGTCTTGACATTCTCAGAATTGTGTATTTCCAGCAGTATATTTTATAAAGTCAATTTTATGCAAAAAAGACAGCATTTGATGAACGCCTTCGATCACTTTTACATGACATCATTCTGTTATTATTTCATAGAACTCAGGAACAAAAGCTCCGTTTTGACAGTTCATAAAAAAGTATCTATTTTGACTTGACAGGCCACAAGCCTATTGCTTTAAATTATACTTAGCTGGTGTAGATGTCAATGTCAACGTCAATTTTAAGTTGGCCAACAGCTTTTATACTATAAAAAGGTTGGCTAAACCATTGGCGTCATTTATTTTTATTCGCGGCTACCGATAACTTTATCATTATTTAGTAGCGGTATCAAAATGTATTTATTTTATATTTAAAGAAGAAGCATTGCTGTAAACCATTTCGAAGCTGAGATAATAGAGCTTCAAGTACTCAACACTTTTTGTACAGTAAAAACTTTAAACTAACTAACTTTATCTTAGCCCCGAAATGATTTAGGATTTAGCTAATGTACTCCATAGCACAGATTAATAAAATGTCCATAGTAAGATTAGCTTAATAGAACAAAATACCAGTCCATTGACACTAATGATGCGCCTTTAGGGCTCTACTCACGCGATGCTATCTGTCTCGCGATTTATTGCTGCAAGTTGTATTTCTCTCTCTGTCTGTCTTCCTCTTCTGTCCTCTTTAATTGCTCTTTCAAAAATAACTTTCATGAGTGGCCGCTAATACTTAAAATGCTTAAAATCGACCAAACTCTATGGAAACGTCAAAGCGACGCCAACATTACCCAATGCCATTTGAAAGCTTCGGGACTGATATCACAGGGGTCCCTACATAAAATAATAGAGCATCATCTCTACTCTACCTCCTCAAGAAGAATCAACAAGTTCCTGTGCAAAGACGAAAACATCTGCGCGCGCTTCGCATTCTATAAATCTACCCAAATTGAGAAGTCCATCATTTACTCACGACGCTCTTACAGAAAACTGTCTTTTTAATTCGGCCCGCTTGCTCCAAAAGTGGATGGAATTTCTACAAAATATTGACCAGACAAATTCAGTTGCAACGCCGCCACCAAAGCAGCATGAATTGCGAGGTGCCATTTTCAAATTGCCCGGTGTTTTCGCGGCGGCGCGGTCTCGCAATGCAGTTGGCGCGTAGCTACTAGGAGCGCAGCGCCGCACGGAGTCGGACTCACCGGGGTAGGACTGCCAGAGGGGAGCGGGCGGCGGCTGCGGAGGCGGGGCCGGCCACGCGAGGGGGGCGGAGCGATCGTCGCAGAGTACGTTGGCCACGCCCACCGCCATGGCCGCTTGCGCTGCGTCTGTGGAATGACAACAGAATGACGCCGGGCTTGCAACATTGCAGTGTATGGTGTCGCTCGAGTCAGCATTAGTCAGCAATGATTACGAAAGACTTTTATAATAATAGGTATACTCTTGAGATTTTAAGTCTAAATCAAGGGTTTATTTAGATATTAATTCAGGTTGTAAAATAGATAATACTTATATAGATTTCAAGCAGATCCCTGAGATTGATTGATAAAGTAATGAACGGCAGGTGGGAAAAAGTAAAGCACGTGCGGTTTTTCAACCGACTTTCCAAAGGAGGAGGTTTACAATTCGCCCGGATGTTTTATTTTCAATCATGCTATCTATAGCAGGATAAGACAGCCTATACCCCCTGTTTCACCTACCTACTTACGTATTACATTACAAAGCGATATCCACACAATTTACTACCTAAGTATATCAAATTGTCAACGTGTTACATGGGGAAACTGACAGTTCCATTCGATTTCAGTTACCTTAGAGAAGAATCCTTCCTAAACTCTTGACAGGGATTTAGGTATTATAGGTTTCTATTCTCGGATTTGCTCATCATCCTAAAGGTAAGTAAACTATCTAAGTAGGTCATCAGGCGGCCACATTTGATTTATTTGAAACATTCAGACTCAAGTTAGAATATCGATAATTTATATCGACCTATCCTCAGGTCTAGTCCTGTCAAAGTGACAACTGTCGCAGAGCTATACCTATAAGTTTTACAAACTATACTTATAACATAATTTTGATAAAGAACTATATCCTCTCCATCCTAGGTTTGCTGGAAAAGATCTCTTATTAGAGATAAGCTCGCCTTTGTACATGTTTTTTCTAATATTAAGTGTCTGTATTATATTTTCTGTGCAATAAAGTATAAAGTAAGTAAGTAAGAAAGAACTTAGGTTAATTTCTCAAATGTCACGTGTTTACCAGAATTGACTGTTTTGGACAATTACAGGGGATGATTCTCGCTCAATCGATATACTTACGATATCTACACCTATATCGAGTGATTTTGTATGGGAATCTATGAATATAGGTCTCGGCATCCGTATATATCGAAGGCGCAGAATCATGGTTCGTTTGTTTTTCGAGTTTGTTTGTTGCTCGATTGTTGGGTTTGTTGCTCGTTGACAGTTCCTAGAAGCTAAAAGTAAATATAGCCCATAAGTGTCCCCACCGAGGGGCACAGCCCTTTACTCGGATACGAGTAAGATTGAGTCATACTCCACCACTTTAATGGCTCAGTGCGTTTGGTGGAGGGGGTTTATACCACTCCGTTATGAACGACAAGTTTTTGAATTTTTAACAAAATTAAAGTACGTGCTTGCGTTTCAAATACCCATGAAGATTATATGCGGCTAGGCTACCGTTAAAAACCATAAAAAATCATAATTTCCTCCTAATGTCCATTTAAACCGTTATTTAAGTGCAATCCTTTTACTTATTAGGGTGATTCTTATTTTGGTTCCAGAAAATAATAATTGAAACAAAAAGTAAACTTTAGAAAAAACCGACTTCCACAAACCCTATTTGATTAGATTGAGTTTAATACTAACTGTAACCCCCCCCCCCTTATCCCCCCCCCCCCTTGGGGAATTAATTTTGTCAAATCCTATATCAGTGCTACCCCACGAGACTAAGGAACCCCTGTACAAAGTTTCATGGCTCTAGGTCCACCGGTTTAGGCTATGCGTTGCTTGCCCGTCAGCCACGCATTGTATTTGTACCTAGTATTGAGCAGATCTGGTGGCCATATGTGGTCTTTATCAGCAGTTCCGCATCACAATATTATGCTATGTGCATTCGCACGAGTTATTAGGAAAAACACAAAAATCACTATAGGTCTGCCTATAATATTTGAAGAGTTCTCTCGATTTCTCCAGGATCCCATCATCAGATCCTGACCTGGTGTCAATGGGACCACCCTTGAGGTATTACCTATACGCCGAAAAAAGATTTGTTCAAATCGGTTCATAATTGGCGGAGTTATCGCGTAACAAACATAGAAAAAAAAAAACATACGGGTCGAATTGAGAACCTCCTCCTTTTTTTGAAGTCGGTTGAAAATAAAATAAGTTTTATACAACCTATTGCGATGTCCTACATCAGAAGTATAGAATAAGAAATGCCCATTTACAAGACAGAGATGTTATTTCTGCAGTCTAGCCTGTAGTACAGGCAGGCCCTGTATATCTAGCCTGTAGTACAGGCAGGCCCTGTATATCTAGCCTGTAGTACAGGCAGGCCCTGTATATCTAGCCTGTAGTACAGGCAGGCCCTGTATATCTAGCCTGTAGTACAGGCAGGCCCTGTATACTTATGACCAGCTATTTTCATGTCCTCTTAATTTTATGTTTTATGTTTGACAAAGAAGAAAAAATAATAAATTGGGTAACATAAATGCATAGGAGTAGGTATTTATGAGTGGACTTATCAAAGGAGAACCGATAGTGGCGTAACCGGTTATTAATACCGGTTTTTAGTTCCGATCGGTTTAAATTGTAATTTATTTGTATGCCCGTTAATGAAGAGCAATGAGGCGATGCTTTCGAAATACTAATAAGTAAGTTAGTAAGTAAGTATTTATTAATAAGTAAGTTTAGTATGGAACCGATTCAATCTTATTTTAAAAGGAACGTTACGGTATCAAGTTACTGTCCGAATGAATATAGTTGAGTTTAACCGTTAAGTAAGTAACTACTACCTACTTGTATTAAAATTATCTTTATAAAATGGAGTATTGTGGGCTATTTGGGAGGTGTCAAAACCACTAAACTAAGGAACTAAAGGCACTAAACTGACAACCTCAAATCCGACAGATTTTGCGCGGTGGTGGCGAGGCGGTGGCGGGCGCCGCCGCCACAGATTCCATTTTCATACACATTATTCTGTATGCAGTCCGGTCCTCTCAACTCGCAGGGTCCGTTTCCGCTCATTACCTACTCTTTTTTAGTGGAAGACCGGAATAACTGCATGGGCAAAATCGTGCCTCTGCCACCCAGCATGGGAAATGGCGTGCCGTTAAGTTATGTAAACTTATGATTTATTTTTTTGTCATTTGGCCCACTAATACAAGGTGTATGTACTTAAATGAATTAACGCAAAATGAGAAACTATTATACTTTTTTACAACAAAATACGTACCGTAAGTACATGAACACCATACCTATACATAACGAGCTCCTACTCATACAGAATACATAATAAATAACACATCGTTAAGTTAATAGGGTTCTTTTAGTGCAGGTTTTCTAACCTACCCCAACAATCATCTGGGTATTCCCATATTACTCTCGACCCTTCCTATAGGTTGCCCTCGAGAATTCTCCCCCTCAACTTTACTTGCCGCCATTTTTATTTATTCCATACTAGCGACCCATCCCGGCTTCGCACGGTTGCAATGCACGATGCACTATATTGTGCATGTATTATACATAAAAATAAAAACCTTCCTCAGGAATCACTCAATCTATAAAAAAGTGGCCAAGTGCGAGTCGGACTCGCCCATGAAGGGTTCCGTGGTAGCAAGTAATTATAAGACTTGATGTTTGTGTTGTAACTTTGTTTTTCATAGTGTTTGTATGAATGACTAAGTTATCTTTGCGGTTTTAATAAATGTTTTATATCTTAAAAACTGCTTATTATATTTTGTTCAAACTAATTTTGATCGAAAGTTTATATTGAGATACACAGCATATATTTTTTATAGATTTATCACTTTCTTAGTTTAAAAGTTAGAGTTAGTTACACAATTTTTTCTACTTTGGATGGGTCTGTCTCTTTAAAGATTGACTTTGAGGAAAAATGGTTGTAGGAACCTCTACTTCATTTTGGAAGACCTATCTATAGACACCCCACACATGTAGGTTTGAAGAAAAAAAAAATAGGTTTCAGTTTCATGTATGGGGAGTCCCCCTTAAATTTTTTTTTTTTCAGTTTTATAATTTTTCAAAAAAATAATTAAGGGGGGCTCCCCATAATAGTTTTGGAATAAAGTTGCTGTGACATACGGACGGACGGACAGACAGACTTGACGAAACTATAAGGGTTCCTTGTTTCTCTACGGAACCCTAAAAAACCGCATCAAAATCCGTTTTGTAGTTTTAAGGATCTAAGCATAGGTACATACAAGAGATAGACAGCGGGAAGGGAAGCAACTTTGTTTTATACTATGTAGTGATAGTGTAGTGATGATCTGCCTATGGAACTCCTGCCCCTCCGCCAGCCCACCGTGAGCCAGAGCATGTGGAGTGTGGCTCAATTTTACTCGTATCTGGAATCCCGGATGAAGATCTAACTCAGGAGGACATTAATGCGCTACGTTTTGGTCTTCTGTGAGGTAGTAAGTATAACAGAAAGCCAATATTTTTTTTCGACTGATTCTATTGTGTTTTTTTTTTTTAATTTATTCTCCGCAAGAATCTTTCGGAAACAGTTTTTTAATTTCAACAAACCGTTTAAAAAAAGTTTATCTCATTCGGTCCAGCCATTTACTAGTTTCGCGCTACATTCTGGCTAAATTTTTGCCGACTTGAAAAAAGGGGGAGTTCTACTTTATTAAACACATTTCCAAAAATTACAGTTTCTTTTTAGGTAAGGCCTTTTTATTAAAAAATAATAAAATTATTACACCGTAAATAACGAAAGCTAATAAACCTAAAAACAAAAAACTACTTTCGAAGAAAACGATAACTGGCGTAGGTAGGTAGGTAGGTACTTAATAACAAAATTAATCGCCGCTATAAGTTTTTTCTTCATTTGCACGAAATAAAAGAACGAAACCACAGAAGAGATAATAGTACTCCGTACAGAACGGCCACTCCCTTCCCCGCGCTGATTCAGATACCGCACCCCACCCCTGGCGTCTAGGAACTGGTTGAAATATCAATAGACGCGGTTGAACGCCTGACGAGTGACCGCGCGTATACGGTGAATAATAACCGGTAATATAATATGGTGAAGTTTTGTGCATTATTTGTGTGTCTGTCGTCAACTAGAAACACCAAAGACAGGAGATTCTTTCGGTTCCCGACTGATGAAAGAAGGTAAGCAACAGCAACTCTATTGTTGTTCTTTTGAGAAATAAAAATTCTAATACCTTAACTCCCGGAATGTAACTTGGTGAGCGTTTGCTGTGTGTGTCTCGCTCTCTCACAAGGACAGACTTTGTGCGAGACAGAGACAGAGTTATATGTTTGTAGTACTTACTAGCTACTGACTACGATAATTGATAATAAATAAGTCAGTGTCGTAATATTTTATTTTTAACCTACTTCAAAAAAGGAGAGGTTCTCTAAAGGTTCTCTTTCATATTTTATTTTCTAAGATACCTATTACTAAACCTTCCGTAATACATAATTATCAATAAAGTACATTTATTATAGGTATTCATTTCGTGCTATCCGTTGTTGGTGCGATTCAACAACGCGAACGAAGCACTTCGAGTTGAAAAGTAGGTAGTAGGTGGGTCAATCAACTATTTTACCCACACTTTGCTGTCTTTTTTTCCCATAAGAGGTGGCAAAGGCACTGTGCCCACTTTTAGACAGTTATTCGATACCTACCTACTCCATTTTTGTAACTTAATGTATGAAGGATCAAAGTGAACATTATCATTTTTTAGGATTTCAATGAGAACCCGACCAGGTACCTGTTTAAACGGCAGCGAGCGCCCCTACAAAGTCACTTCATAATAGTGTTGCCGGATAATCGATTATCAATTAATCGATTAGTAGGTACCTAAATAATCTAACAAATCGATCTAGTATCGATTCTATCGATATAATCGATTGGGTCGATACTATCGATTCTTATATTTGTACCAATATAATCGATTATAATCGATTAATCGATTGTAATTGCTGTTTCTGATAATTAAGTCGATTATATCGATAGTATCGATGGTGAGAAGCAAAACAATATAATCGATAAAATCGATACTTTCGACACAATCGATTAAATCGAGGTATCGGTTTAGATTATATTGTTACGTTACAGATTACACAACAATATAATCTAAACGATACCTCGATTAAATCGATTGTGTCGATTATATTGGTACAATTATGAGAATCGATAGTATCGATCCAATCGATTATATCGACTAAATCGATTCTAGATCGATTTGTTAGATTATTTATATGTACTTAGGATAATCGATTAATAATCGATATACGATCGATTATTCGGCAACACTACTTCATAATAATGCAAACGCTTGTGTTCGGGTCGCGCCGTCGTCTTTCGGTTCGCCCGACGCAAATCGCTGCATTTGCCGCGCCACCAGCCCTAGCAATATTTACGCACACATTTGCACGTATACAAACATCATTTAGTCATGTAGTAGTAATAGGTGCTTATTTTACGAGCGTTCTATGGAGTGTCCGAGGTGTGACGAAACTAAAGAAAAAAATATATTTCTCACGAAACAAATTCCCACAATGAGATGTAGTACCGGACGGCAGCAGTGCTAAGAGGCAAAAAGAAGATTACGAAAGAAGCACGTGCTGATACAACGCTCTCTTTCCTAGCTATAGCTGTGTCTCTCTCTTGTGTCAGCCTGTACACAGTATATGATAAATACAGAGTGAGTGATGCAGTGATGTCATTGTTTGCTGAACAATCAGAATGTGTACAGTGTTAGAGGTACTAAATCCAATAGCCTATATACTACCCATTGAATGGCAAAGTGTTTGTGGTAGAGTAGGTAAGTTCTATCAGTACGTGTCGCCGCATAATTTAGGATAAGATAGAATTCGAACAGAATCCCTATTAAACAAAACAATATTTTGTGTAAACCGAATACACTCCAAAATACTCTACCGTACTACGATAATGAACAGTCGCTGTACCAAACAAAACTCTACATACACAAACCACAGCGCCTCTACATTTGTTATTCCGTATACTGTGCTGACTATCAATTGACCTTCACCGCGACATCTCCCTCTCACACCGGCATTCCAGCTATAGCGCTATCTCGCTCCGTCCCGTCGACTAGACGAGCCGCGGGCCGCCCGGTGCACCTCCTCACAGCCGCTGCGAGCCTAGTATCACGCGCGCTGAAGAAAAGGGTTTATCCGACGCCGAGTGACCCGGATGCAGTCTAGCGTTTTCCCGAACAAAAAGCTGCTATATTTTTCATAGAAAAACTTGGCAAGCTTCCCGTGAAAACGTTCCACTGAAGAGTAAATAAAACTTTATTGCGTTTTTTTGCTAAAATGAAGAAATCTTGTCACGTTTTTCCGTAAGTTGATAAGAATTTTTCGTCTTCTGAAATCTAGGTCACAGTCACGCACGTAAAGCGTCCCTATCTAGTATTAAAATAGCTGACACAAGCTCAAAGCGTTGCGTAGCGCATGGCCGACGAAGCGTGGCGTAAATAGACTGACCGCTGCCTGGGCTAGCTATGTGCAATCATAGATATAGAAATGCTGGTCTAGAGATAGACCGAGTTGGTATGGCAATCTGGTATTTTATACCGGCTCGTTCCTAGTTAATGTAAAATATCTAAGAATAATACTTAGACGGTAACTGTTATTTATCATCATGGCCATGATAGTCACGCTCGCGGTCTCGCGTTATCAAAATGTCACATTTTATATCACACGGTTTGAGGACGCAGGTTCACGATTTTAACGTGACGCTCGCTGGTAAGAATTTTACTGAATCTACCAGGCTCGCAAGAATACGCAAGCGATATTTTGAAATGAAATATATAATTTATTTATTATTATGTAGGTTAACGCTGGGCTGCTAAAATAGTTGTAGGTGCTTGTAGAAGGTACCTAATTAATTACAGTCCGTAGAAGTTCGACCGGATCGGAGGACCTATTTTTTAACATTAATATCTGTTGCTGCCGCCACAACAACAAATACTGAACTACACACGAAAAATTAAAGGTGTATTCAAGAAACGTGATTTTTTGTACTTTTTTGGTACGATATGGTGCGGAACCCTCCGCCGTGCCGTGTGAGAGTCAGACTCGCATTTGGCCGATTATTGTCCCTTCACTACACTAATATAAGTAATCTGTCTACGTAAGTACCTCTTAGAGCGAATTTTACCAACGAAGAGTAAATTTTTACTCGAGAGTATCTTCTACTTTTTCATAGAATGATCTCATTTTGAACTGTCATTATCATACAAAATAATCCCCGGGATAATTATTGACGTGACAACGTCTTATAAATTGGTTTGCCGGGTGACACTTCAAGAAACTGCGTTACGCTCCGCTCACGTTATGCGCTCACAATGAGAGCGAGTGAGAGGCACGCGTCCCTTCCACTCGGGCATGGTTAGCCCGCCTAAGAGCGAGAGAGACAGACATAAAAAGTGAAAGGCACGCGTCCCTTCCACTCGAGCACAGTTATAATATAAATAAATGTTTTAAATTGTTACTATTATTTCATCCTTCTTCCTACTATACGAATGAATATTCACATTAAAATTATTTTACCACTCAAAGTCGTTGTCACGTAAAACTTTCGCCCGTATACCGACTTTACAGGCAACCAATTTTGACGTGACAACGTCTTATAAATTGGTTTGCCGGGTGACACTTCAAGAAACTGCGTTACGCTCCGCTCACGTTATGCGCTCACAATGAGAGCGAGTGAGAGGCACGCGTCCCGTCCACTCGGGCATGGTTAGCCCGCCTAAGAGCGAGAGAGACAGACTTAAAAAGTGAAAGGCACGCGTCCCAAATGTATTGTCGTCATTGTACGCAAATGTATTGCAAGTTATTGTATGTATATTTGTATATAAATACGTATGTATGTGTAAAGGTAAAAATAAAATTTTGTTAATATGAAATTCAGTGCGAGATTCTTTGTATAAATAAATGTTTTAAATTGTTACTATTATTTCATCCTTCTTCCTACTATACGAATGAATATTCACATTAAAATTATTTTACCACTCAAAGTCGTTGTCACGTAAAACTTTCGCCCGTATACCGACTTTACAGGCAACCAATTGTTTTTTGAAGTAAAACTTCTTGGGGCACGGGGGTAAAATTTATTTAACCTCTCAACTGTGGGTTATTCATATATTTGCTTTTCAATTGCTACTAGGCGGGTGCTATCACGAGTGGCTAAGAAATGTAACGGAAATTGGAATCGGTGACGTCAGGGTCGGCTGAAGACTTTTAAAACCGCAACTATTTTCAATACGGTTTTTAACTAATCAGATAAGATAATAATACATTCGTACAATAAAGAATGTTAATTAGTGAGAGAAAAACCTGATGAAACTTTAACAAATAAAAATTATTTTAAGCATTCTTCCACGAGTTCTTGATTTCCGGTATGGCCAAGATGGCGCTCACTCTCTTTCGCTAGATGGCGTTAGTAGCCTAATATCTAGCATGACTCAAACTACTTCGTTCAACCTCTTTGTTGGAACCAGAACTTATGTTTGACAGCTGTGCGATGCGATCCATACAGTTTGTAAGAAAAGAGTTTCATCAATGTCACACGGGTCGATATGGATTTCTAAAACAAGCAAAGCAATGCATACATTTGAGCGAGACGGCTTAAAGACGTGACGTCAGATGGTATATAATCTGAGCGAGATGCAAATAGTAGTGACACTATTGAATGAGTTAAGTATATCACCACGAGCGCGACAAATTGTAGATAAGGAATGGTGGGAAATAAATGACATGACGTATTAAAAGTAAGTACAAGTATAAAATAATTTCAAATAATCGGACGTCTGAAACTTAAAAGTAACTTGAAGCAGAGATTGGATCTCAAAATTAGAAATTTAAATCTCTTTTAGTATAGGTAGGTATAGGTGTATAGTATAGGTACCACTTAATGATCTAGCTACAGAAGTTTTACTTCTAACACGTGTACGGTGCTACACGCGTATATTTTTTTTTCGCATAACTTTTTGTTGGTAAAATCCAGCCTTAGTAAGTATACTAAAATGTAGATATCAAATATAAATTAAAATTTAAGAATTAAATTGACAGCTGTACAAACAAACTAAATACGACCGTGCATCGACGCCGACGTCCATCGTCGTCGTCGTCGTCGGCACGCGACACGTTGACAAGATTGAGCGAAGTAAGATCGATTGAGATTGAGCACCCTTCAAAGTGTATGAAATACTTATGTCAATTATAAAACTAAATGCAAGTGTTCCTTCCTGTTAGCGATATGAAAAAAAAAACAAAACAACAAAATAAAAGTCCAAAAACAAAAGAAACATTCGAAAACGGAACGTCTCGCCCATCTTTCCGGGGGGGAAGACACGGTCCGCGGAACGGCGAGACCGAATAGAAACGTCAGGGAAAATACCAGGCGGGCATGGAAGCGCAGGAAGGTATGCGGCAAGCGCTCAAACCCTAATCTGCGAGGGTCGCGTCTAGCGGGGGCAGGGCCCAGGGCGTCTCTTTACCCTAAGCAAGTAGGGATGCCAATTTTGGTAAGCGATAAATCGATCGTTACGAAATGTGTCAGTAACTGTGACAGCAGTATTACTATTGACTTGATCGCTGAGTAATAGTAGCTAGGTTTCCTAAATCTATAGTTTTGGTACGTTAGTTACTTAATTAATAATAGGAAAGAACGTACGTAGGAATTAAAAGCCATGTTTCACCCACTCCCTAATTAGGTACATGATGTCGATATTTCATAATCAGAGGGTGGCAGTGACAGTTCCTCCCACGTTTACACTAATCTTTTGATATTCATGTGTATCATTCATTGGTGTGTTTTATCTTTCTATACTTATAATAAAACCGGCCAAGTGCGAGTCGGACTCGCGCACGAAGGGTTCCGTACCATTATCTATAAAAAACCGCAAAAAAAAAAAAAAGTATGGGAGCCCCCCCCTAAATATTAATTTAATTTTAATTTAATTATTTATTTTTTAAGTAAATAATATACTCAATATATTGTGAACATTTAAAGCGTCTACCTGCTACCATTATCAATATCGAGCAAAAATGAGCAAAAAAAATCACGTTTGTTGTATGGGAGCCCCCCTTAATATTAAATTTCTTTTGATTTTTAGTATTTTTTGTTATAGCGGCAACAGAAATACATCATCTGTGAAAATTTCACCTGTCTAGCTACCACGGTTCATGAGTTACAGCCTGGTGACAGACAGGACGGACGGACGGACGGACGGACAGACGGACAGCGAAGTCTCAGTAATAGGGTCCCGTTTGGCACCCTTCGGGTACGGAACCCTAAAAATGAAATGTTGTGCGTTAGTCTTCCTGTGAATTGGCCCAACCGAGATGTGTATAATGCCTATTGGGTTTTATTTGTGTTAGTCCGGAAGAGGTTTAGGTAAAAAGAAAATAAGGAAAACGTAGGGAAAAAGCCAAAAAATCTAAATAACTTTTTTGTGGAAAGTTCTCTTTTTCGCTAGATGACGTTGGTAGCCATATATCTAGAATCACTCAAACTACTTCCTTTAACCTCTTTGTTGGAAGCGGAACTCGACCCATACAGTTTGTAAGCAAAGAGTTTCGTTAATCTGAGCGTAATTGAGGCTTATTATGCCCAACACGGGGTCGATATGGATTTTCAAAATGATGAACAAATCGTTTTGTGACTGGGAACTATGACAATACCTAAAACGCGCTGCGAAGTCCCGCAACGGGCAGCTAGTAATTAAAATAAATATTATAAAGCCACTGCCAACCCTGGGCCGGGAATCGCGCCAAGTGTGTCTGACGGGCGGACACAGCCGAAATTACACCGACGTGATTAGAAATGCTCCGCGATGGCTGCAGTTCGATCAACTATTGTTTGTGTTGAAATAATGATGGCTGTCTTGAAAGATGTATCAGTTTGAGGGTTAGACTTAAGATTTAAGGTCGATTCACACATATCAGTGATCCCACCGATCCGGCACAGGTCCGTGTCAGTGAAAAATATTATTTCATACATTCTCTATGAGAGTATATTTTTCACTGACACGGACCTGTGCCGTCACGGAGACTGGCAAGTGTGACTACTCTTAGGGAGAATGTACGATAGAATATTTTCACTGACACGGTCCTGTGCCGGACCGGTGCCGGATCGGTGGGATCACTGATAGAATATGTGTGAATCGACTTTATTCCTAAAGGAGAGGCAGAAGCTAGCAAAATTAATCGAATCTATAGGTATCTAATCTTCTGTATATCTATACATTCTACATTTACTGTTTAGATTAGCCAAACCGGTAGAATATCAAAGTAATAAATACTTATCGACAGTGTGCGTGTGTGAGTTGTGGTCTCTATCGTTTCAATAGTGGACAACGCCTACTGCCTCCAGTTACTAGGAGATCATATTTTAAAGAGGAGCTGGTGATGGCTAAAATAAACATATGCAAATGTACAGAATGTTATTTTAAAAGTTCCTCAATTATTTTTTTATTAACTCCTAGAACTAGATCGTAGAACTGTGGATATTATTCAGGAAGGAGGAATTATTGTGTTGTTTTCTATGGCTCTAGAATGGGAACAAATGCATCAATGAGTATTAGAAGAGTTTTTAGCGTAGATACAATAACCGGCCAAGTGCGAGTCAACTCGCGCACGAAGGGTTCCGTACCATTATCTATAAAAAACCGCAAAAAAATTGGTTGCCTGTAAAGTCGGTATACGGGCGAAAGTTTTACGTGACAACGACTTTGAGTGGTAAAATAATTTTAATGTGAATATTCATTCGTATAGTAGGAAGAAGGATGAAATAATAGTAACAATTTAAAACATTTATTTATACAAAGAATTATAGTGCTCGAGTGGAAGGGACGCGTGCCTTTCACTTTTTATGTCTGTCTCTCTCGCTCTTAGGCGGGCTAACCATGCCCGAGTGGAAGGGACGCGTGCCTCTCACTCGCTCTCATTGTGAGCGCATAACGTGAGCGGAGCGTAACGCAGTTTCTTGAAGTGTCACCCGGCAAACCAATTTATAAGACGTTGTCACGTCAAAAAATCACGTTAGTTGTGTGGGAGCCCCGTTAATATTAAAGGACAATGCTACGAATGTATGAAAAGAAAAACCCAGGCCCGGCGCAAACGAAACTTAACTCAAATAATTGGTATAATTGAGTAATAAAATAATCCATGGGAGACATGATCGAAATCGATGGCTAAGTGCGCGAAATTGCTATTCGTGTTTTTACAGGAGTCATACTAATATTTATTTAATTAATATATTATTGCAGTTCAAAAGCGTAATGTAGCTCTTCTATGAAGTGATTATTAATTACTATCGCATGCTGTAAGTTCATGTTAGTAAATTTATATCGTTTTATTGCTATTTAATTAAATTAAGACACCAAATTCTAATATTTTATCGTAATATTATTGTCGGATTTCTATAACAACATCGAGTCCGCGGTCCGTGGCTCGCCCGTACAAAACTCGGATCCAGTTGAGCAACAAATCCAACTACTCGCCGATGAACAGATTAGAGATGCTACCTTTGCGATAATAGTATCCATTTTGGGCGGTGGGTGGGTGGCGTAATAAAATCACAATTGACAAATTATTATCATGATTTTATTTAAACTAACTAGTCTATTCGTGATAAGAATGCAGTGAAATTTAAATTTATATCTGTTAAACACTCACAGGACAGGACACAACCTTCGCGTTCAAAAGTTTGCCTTCAACTGGTCACTGTGAACTTGGCTTGATAATTGGAAACGATTTGATTGGTTACGGGGCGTGGCTAGGCCGCCGGACAGTGATGACTTTACTGCATTCTTATCACGAATAGACAATAGGTATTATGTATGATATTATAGGTTGTGCATTGCAATTTTTTATTACTTATTATGACTGTTACAAGTTCAAAAATACTATATCTGCCGCCCGCCTGAATACAACCACAGTGGCCAATTTTATAGCCCAGTAGCTTGCGTTTGTACGGGTAGTTAGTAATAATACTAATAATTTTGTTCGTCTGCGTATTTTCACTACATACAATTAGCCTGAATTGTATATTATTGTTTTGGAAACCCGTAAAGTTACTTAACTATCATTGATAAGGATGAAATACTGTCATTTTTATTAATTTTAACCCACTTTTTGTGTTCACAGCTTCCCTTAAGATCCCGAATTACGAAATGCATGGAGAAATTTTGCAACATTTGGGAACAACAACATTTTGCGAACCTGGGATCCCAAGAGGACGACTGTGATCTGTTCAACACATTGCCAGACATCTGATTTTCAAGTCCTTGCGAATAACAGGAGAAGATTATTGGAGAACGTAATACCTACCAAGATTATACCGGGTTGAATTTGTGCTGTAAGTCTGTTCAATAATTTAGACATAATAATGAACTGATCGAAATTTAAGTTACATTTTTACTAATTAAACTATAAGTATTTAAAAGTTATGTTTCAATTCTTTTAATTTCATACTCCTTCCTTCTTAATACGATAAATTCCGAAATCTATCGATATTACCATATCGCCAGTTGCGTCAAGCACTATTGACGTCGAAAACTTGTCAATGTGTGAGTTCTGACTCGTCCGTACACAAAAATAGATCGATGAGTGCAAGTTTTGTGGATGTATTGTTTCTTTTTCTAAAGAGCTTAAACCAAAGTATTCGTAAGCCCACTATATGATGAAAATATTGCAGGCGCTTAAGCGCTTATTACATTACGCTGTTGGCAGGGCACGATTTGTATAGATGTATAGATGGACTGAGTCAGTACGTCTCTCGGTGTATTTCCTTAGACTTAGGTAGACATACATAAAAAATATATTTTTTAAGGCCCTCACATATTTTAAAAGAGGAACTGGGGAGTTTCTTGCCCTTCTTTGCTCCATCCCTAAGCCCACAACTTCCGAAAGGGCGGTAGTATACAAAAATATTAATATTATATGTATTGACGTTGACTAAGCAATCTGTATGATTTTATGGTCAATACAATTTTTTTTACTTTGACTTTGACTCAGTCTGGACTGAGTTAGAGGAGCTCGAAGTTTGAAGCTATATAATTCGGTTCATCAGATGAAACTTCGAGCTCTTCTAACTCAGTCTGTACTGAGCACGTACTGAGTGAAGAGGTATGTCATACTAAGTTTTATTCGTTACACTAACTATTCTGCACTAGAAAAACAAGGTTTGATTGATGGCCAGGCGAAATTTTTATTTTTTTGTATTGGCTTTTATCGAGTTTCTATAAAAACTTAACCATGGAGCGAACAGGTTAAGTTTCATAGTGAAAAACTAGGATTTGTTGATCTCCTTTGTATTATTTCCATTATTTAATTAATCTTCGAGTGCAATGTTAATAAAAGATTTAATAGCAATCTGCTTTAAATAATAAAACGATAGCGCTTGACACAACTCTGCTTTAAATGACGGGACTGACAATTCAATATCAGTATCAGTACTAATGATTCATTAGAAGCATTTGCCATGATCATGTCCACAAATAGTTAGATAATTAAGCTCAAACGTGTATCTCGTTAACGATAACGACATTGTAACGAACCAAATTCTATTATCTAGCTAAATGACCCATTACATTATATGCACATATCACGCGCATGTGTATACGCAATGCATGTAATAAGTAATATCTATAAAAAATATATCTAGCATTTGATAATCTAGACTAGTCCATAATAACATGAGAATAAGTGTCATTATTACATTATTGGTAGCGTGCATAAGTTTGTTTATCGGGTGTAATTTATCGTAAATGCAAAATGGTGATTACCATGTAATTGCGTTGGGTTTTTGCCGCGCGAAAATATTTTTCGATCGACTGAAGTCCGCGCGCGCGACGCTTGCCCGTTGCATTCGATCGAAGTACCTAATGCATTTTTTATTTCAATATTACTATTGTTTTTATTTAATTATTTTAAGGGCCTGAAGAAATGAATTAATCGGATATTTCACGTACACTTTATTAATTTTATCGGGAGTATTCATACTTTAAAGGGTTAAGTTCCTTAAAAGTATAACCCCCCATTCGGGTAAAGACACACCCCGAACAAAATTAGACACTGGGTACGAAGACTTCAATTATTGTTTATTGCATGGGGATGAAATCTTAATTTCCCCTAATTTTTATGTCAAATATATTTTTTTCGGCCATGAGAGGAACCGGTATAAAGGAACCCCAATAGGACCACTTAGTTGTCCTTGTCCGTCTATCAAGAGCCTTTTTCTCAAAAACGCGTGGAGGTTTCAAGTTGAAAATTCATAATATCTATCAATCAGGTTTATGGTTACTTTCCCTTGGAACTGCGAAAAAAAAAACGAGAAAAAAACTACCTATAAATACTTCCTTGTCTGCCGCATGCCGTAAACGTGCTGAATTTGCTTGATACTCGCAAGGGAATCAAAACAAAACCTAAAACCATGAAATTTAGCACGAAGCAACGTTTTTTACAAAAAAAAGGGAAAAATGCGAAAACAGTCAAGTAGTTGACAAGAAATATTAAATTTGTGCGAACTCTCGGTGCGCGGGTTTGACTTTGCACTTGGCCGCGATATTTTATCCTACTTGCTCAGTATTCATCTAACTAACATCCTCCAAAACATTATTTTTCCATAACCCGCATCGATTTTCTAACAATTATGCAAAACTATGCATCGTAGAGTCGTGTTTCAACCGACCCTTGACTGCTGGATGACCGATATTTATCAGCTCCCACCAGATTGTGGTTTTCCTGTGCCACAATGAGCTGAATACCTACTTGTAACTTGATAATGGTTACATTTAATTTATGGTGCCTTGGTACACTTGCGTCCGCCATGGCCTTTGTATGTCGAGATTTATTGTGCAAACCGTTTGTGTTCAACAATTATATGCTAATAGGATAGCTAAAGTATCGCTTGAATGTAATTTTATGTGATGATTTTATAATATTACAGAGAGTGTTTTGAAAGGGCAGTATTATAAAAGTTGCGACTTCTATCAGGATGTTAATTAATTCAATAATGAATATTAACACCATTTTTCTTTACTCAATCAAAGCTAGGAATTTGTTCATTATTTTGACAACCTTCTTTGAGCAAAGTCGACGTTGCCGCGCTGCTTATGGAGGAGCCAAAAAAGGCCCCAGGGATTTCCTGTGAAAATCCATTAGAATCGTGTTGTAGCGACCGGAAATTACCTGAAATGAATTCTAATAGAATAGAAATAGAAATATATTTATTTGACAAATAAACAAAGGGATATTAAGAAAAAAAAAACGCGTGTAGCACCGTACACGTGTTAGAAGTAAAACTTCTGTAGCTAGATCATTAAGTGGTACCTATACTATACACCTATACCTACCTATACTAAAAGAGATTTAAATTTCCAATTTTGAGATCCAATCCCTGCTTCAAGTTACTTTTAAGTTTCAGACGTCCGATTATTTGAAATTATTTTATACTTGTACTTACTTTTAATACGTCATGTCATTTATTTCCCACCATTCCTTATCTACAATTTGTCGCGCTCGTGGTGATATACTTAACTCATTCAATAGTGTCACTACGTCACTACTATTTGCATCTCGCTCAGATTATATACCATCTGACGTCACGTCTTTAAGCCGTCTCGCTCAAATGTATGCATTGCTTTGCTTGTTTTAGAAATCCATATCGACCCGTGTGACATTGATGAAACTCTTTTCTTACAAACTGTATGGATCGCATCGCACAGCTGTCAAACATAAGTTCCGGTTCCAACAAAGAGGTTGAACGAAGTAGTTTGAGTCATGTCAGGCGGCGGCGGCGGCGCCATCTTGGCCATACCGGAAATCAAGAACTCGTGGAAGAATGCTTAAAATAATTTTTATTTGTTAACGTTTCATCAGGTTTTTCTCTCACTAATTAACATTCTTTATTGTACGAATGTATTACATATTATCTTATCTGATTAGTTAAAAACCGTATTGAAAATAGTTGCGGTTTTAAAAGTCTTCAGCCGACCCTGACGTCACCGATTCCAATTTCCGTTACATTTCTTAGCCACTCGTGATAGCACCCGGCTAGTAGCGATTGAAAAGCAAATATATGAATAACCCACAGTTGAGAGGTTAAATAAATTTTACCCCCGTGCCCCAAGAAGTTTTACTTCAAAAATAGTACAGTTTACATGTATACAGTTTAAATGACAAAATGGTTTGAGCTCAGCATGTGCTACGTGTAGCAGTGAGCTGCACGTAACGCTGGTTTTCAGCTCACACCATTTCCTAAAACTAGAAACTTAAAACCAAACGTAAGCTTCTAGCTTGTCGCGCTGTATAGGCCTTGGGCTGCACTATGCTGCGCTTTCGGCCACCAACAGTGCCACCAGCAACGCAGTCAGTACAGAACGCGGCAGTAATTGACCGAGCGAGTGAAGCGAGCGAATGGCTCCATTTCTGATTGATTTTGCTTTCGTCTGTCTGTAAATATCTATCTATACATGGAGTAAATGAATTAACGCAAAATGAGAAACTACTTTGTTAGGGACATCAATCTATTCTGAGCAACTTTCATTACGAAACCAATTTGATCAGAGCAACTTTATTTTTCACTTCCCAGTATATTTTGGCCTGAGTGGATCAGCTGATTTGATGGAGAAGTGAAAAAAAAAGTTGCTCTGATCAAATCGGTCTCATAATGAAAGTTGCTCAGAATGATGTCCCTAACAAAGTTGTTTCTCATTTTGCGTTAATTTATTCATTTACACTTTGTATAATGTATGTCTGTCAGTTCCGGTCTAAGGGCCACAGTTTTCAAGCAATCCTCACAAAACTTGGCACACGTGTTCCTTGAATTAAAGTATATTTTTTTGTCGAGAGCAAAAAGTGTCCCGTGATATGAAGTCGCAATGAGAAACTATTTTTTTTATTGTCATTGGAAATTATGCGTTATTTCAATCGATTTTTTAACCCCAAAAACACCTAAGTATATTGCACATCGAAAACTACAGCGCCTTTTTCTACAAATATTCCTCATATCATAAGACGGTGGCTATACCGTAGTAACTATTTAGTAATCTGTGGCTATACTCGGATCCACCAATTAGGGATGTACGCCATTTGAGATTCAATCCCACGGTATTTAATATCTGAAGCTTTGTAGGAGCAACGACAATGCCTTGATTAATAGCTGTCTATTGCACAAAGTTACCGGTCTAAAATTAAAACCGATAAATCACTTTCGCATTAAATTGAAACAAATAAATCTATGAAAAATGCCCTTTACTTTTCTATAATAAAGGCATTTGCCCAGCAGCTTCAGTCATGGAAATTGGTTCCAAACTAAAAAAAAAATGTAAAAACGAGCCTTAAAAAACTTCTGTGCATTATTCTGAAAACATTTCTCACGCAATATTCGGTAGCAAATTCGAATCGAAACGCAAAGAATATTTATGAAATCGCATTTCGATAACCGCCGATGTTCACAAGAAACATCCTTCGCGTGATCGAATCGATTCAAATCGAAAAGTTGCCTCGAACGCAATCAATTCGCTTGATTTACGTTCTCGATAGATTCGTGTGAAACTATTGCGATTGGATCGGAACGATTAGGCCATGTGTTAGTGATTTACTAGTTAATGAAAGAAGATTAATTATTTGTTACCGAACCGATTATTATTAATCGGTGTGTTTATGAATTATTAGCATCTTTATTTATCCTTTGTTTAATACTCAGTTTTTGTTTAGTCTTTTAAAGTGTTTGGTTAAGCTACTGCCTTCCGTATCCGCTATCTCAACTCTACATAATCTCTACTGTAAATATGGAAATGTGACGGTTATTAAACGTAATTTTGGCATAATTTGCATAGACTGAATTAATCCAAGATACAGAGTCGGCCCTGACTCTGATTTCAGATATATTTTCCTTCTAGAACCTAGTCAAGTTTGTAACGGTTTTTATAACATAAAATAAAAAGTAATGTAAGTAGTTACGGTACCTAAAGTTTACTCCACCTAAAAAGCATTTCACAAAAAGTAGACCAACCTGTACACGAAGTTTCATCACTGAATCAAACTGTACTTTATTTCCCGCCGATAAAAATCACGTCAGCACTTCCAACTCGATTAGTTTCCTGATTGGCCTTCATATTAATTTACTTTTTTTTTCATTGCCAGCGCATCGCACAGTAAATACATAGCGGTACTAGGCTGACAGAGGCTCGTGGAGGTGGCTGTCCGATGACGGAACGTTATCGACGTTGACCGAGTAGTGAGTGACTTACCGATATCGTGCATGCGGTGTTGGTTGTCTTTTTGCGATAGCGCTGCTAGCAAGCCTGCGTCGCCTACGCGTTGTCGCGCCACTGCTATCCCGACGGGAATTGAACCTGTGAAATGTTTGGGGTAATCTTAATGTCGGTAAAATAATAGTAAAATAAAGTAGTTACCTAAATTAAATTATCATCAAAATTTAGACAGTACCTACTTTTTTAGTTTGGATGAAAATCTAGCTTTGTTTTGGATAGGTAATTCACTTCATACAGTTTACACCAATAACAGTTAAAGTTATTTTAAGGATAACAGCATCATTAACTGAATCGGTAATAATTAATTTTGTTGTTTATAATTAGAACCAGACGTAATCTAATGTGAATGAATCTTATTTCGGATATCGATCGACCAACACAAAACAAATAGTCTTCCGTCTCCATAAAGGACAGAGACAGAACCGGAGAAGCACAAGTGAAAGGAAAGTCTCCAAAGTTTTTTTCTACTTTGTTCGTAACTTTCGACTTTCATTTACCAGGCTTCCATAAGTTGGCAAGAGTTCTCACCATTGTTGAGCGAGGTCGGTATAGCGGGGTGGTCAACCTTGTTGCCAGGTGACGCTTGCTCAAGTTTGACGGCGACTAATTCTGACATTTGCATTTGGTGTGGCTCCCTTTTGACCTGGACTTGGACGTTTTGGCCTGCGACCCCGACCCAGGCCACGGGGTTGGTCCGGCTGCAGCCACTGTCCGTGCCGTGGGTTATCTGGTAGTGGAAATGGCATTGTTAGTGGCAGTAATTACTTTAGGCTCAGATACTCTAGTGACAAATGTAGCCCTACATGTTGCTGCAACTGCAACGTGACGCTGCAACGTTGCACAGTGGCCGAGGGCAATTTTGGACCATGCTATCCGTTTTCCAAACTACCCGTTCTCAAAACATCCGTTCCCATCACTACGTCATGTAATTGTATGTGTAGTGGTGGTGTAGTATAACCGCTTTACACCACACCATTATTACATGGATAAAACTTCATAAGTATTACGTAAGTCTTTCAACGGGAATAAACATACAGCCTGTCTAACGATCTTTTGGCGTGCGGTGACAGGTAGAAACTAACGCTTTTTGACAAGTTTATTGCAATAAGTTGCGTAGAACTGGCGCCCCCTGAAAACGTCACAAATATCACACGCCAAATGATCGTAGGAACAGGTATAAATAGGGACTTATGTAGGGGTGACACTTATCTTATCTCTCATTTCTGGTTGAAAAGGTCGCGTTGCAGGGTGTTGGTTTGTCATGCATTATTTATTACCTTTTTTGGTGAGCCAGTCAGACAGCATGCTCTCCTGGTGTGTTCCGTCTTCACCGCCAAGGGCTGCATGGCGCTGGTGACATTCTCCAACATCTGACGCTGGGCATCGGTCGGGCAACATGCTTCTGGTAGGCACTGCATCCCTAGTTTCCCCTCATCCATCTTATTGATATTCCTGAGGAAAAATCTTTTATCAGGCCAAAACAGTATTACCTCCTTGTCAAAAACCATTGACATTTCAATGTCGATAGAAACTGACATAAGGCTACATCTCGCACGGAATCAAATCGATCAAAAAGATACAAAGTACCATTATGACAGTTACTGTCGAGAACCACTAAAACTCGTACATATTTTCGGTAGAGAATAAGGGCCCTTGTTCCGACTTCGTCGTGTTCGCCGTTTGCATTTTTTGCATTTCATGCAGAATGTTGAACCTGAGACGATGAACCACCTTTCAATCCGGTTGGTATTGTTTGCTATGATAAATAAGTAGCGCATCACTCGAAAACCAACACCCAAAGTTCAAAACACTATTGAAAACAGCAGCTATTTCATGACGAGGTAATTTGTTAAGTAGGTACCAAAAAAAAGCCTTCACCGCAAACCCAATGCCAAGCATGCAAGAGAGGAAAGTGCCATCACCAATAAGAAAAATAGAATAAGGAGAAGAGGCAAGAGGCCATCACCAAACGAGCACCAAACCATCAACCCATACAAACCACAAAACTACCACCTATGGAAAGGAAAAGTAATGTGGAGCAGAACGTACCAGGGCCTAATAACCATGTTGGAGTTTAGTTAGTTATTAATACAAGGAAGTAAAGCCGAGCAAGGAGCAGCAAATACCAGGATGCGATAACTCAACAAGAGTTACCCTCACCTGTCGGTTTGTTCCAAAGTGAACCGCTGGGAGCAGTTGAGGAATTCCAGGTTGAACGGGGAATACGGGGATTGGGGGGGTGGGGTCGGCACACCGAATGCAGAGAGAGAGGTTGAAAACAGACTCTCTGTTACTGTGGACAAAAGAGACACCTTTATAAGTCTGTGTAGGTACTTCAAACTGATTGTTAACGGGAATGAGTAAACAGAAGCTTACCTAAATCTAATTATAACTCTATCTAATGCCTAAAGGAAAACTAGTACCTATATCGAATGAGACTGTGCAAATAAGTATTAGAGTATTAGACGGACGATTCCGTAGCCGCTTGATGTCAAGGTGATTTATGAAAGACACCTAAATCCCGGTAAAACCTACATCATCATCTCGACCTGTGTCACCCCTCAGAAGTGATGCAGGGCTCTCAGTACAAATGTTTATTTCTCCCTATCCTAGGCCATCTGCTCTTTCTTACTCGAAGATAAATGGATAGATAATTTTACCTGTGTTTGCTCGACTTGGCGGGGGCGCTACCGGTCAATAACTTTATAGTAATTAATGGACCTGTTAGATCGATCTAATAATGGGTAAAAATCCAAAGTCTTGGTACATACTAATTCTGAACAACGCGGACGTCATTATTACAAAGGAGTCTATTTCCAGTCCAACGTCCAACCAAGGGACTTATGCCTTAATTATAATTAGGTGTCACTCGACATCTGGTGGAATCAACTCCAGCGCAAACACATGTGTTGCTGTTACCCTGGTGACAACGTGCGTGTGAAAAATGGCCTCTTAGAAGAATAGATTAGGAGATACGAGATGCTTCTTAGTAATTATACAGTTAGCTCCATGTGGTAATAGGTTTTGAGAATTTCGTGATGTGGCGCGGTTGATAGATGATTGCTGTAAAAGAAATTGCTTTTAGTTTATTTTATGATGATGCCTTTTGTTGTATGACCCAGTGGAGTTCGACGAAACACCAATTGGATCTTGTTATACCAAACTGACCAATCCACAACAGCAGTAAAGTATAAATATAGGCTGACTCGCCTTGTGCATTTAGCATAGGTGCCTACAAGTCCCTAGAAATAACAACCATATAGAACCACGCGTTTTCCCATATGGGATGAAAGAGGGCGTAGTTGTGTCCACATTTAGCTAGTATATTAAGATCAAAACAATGAAGACATACTACCAAACCAATGAACATAAAACACACCAAAATCCAACGACCCATCAAAATCTAGAGATGACAAGCACACAGCCGGGTAGCCCCTACAGTGGGGCCGGGCAGCCCCACTGTAGAACGTAGATAATGAAATTACGAGTGTGCGATGCCTGGGCGCCTGGGGTCCGGTACCCTTGAAATGTTTGACGTGCCACTGCCAGTAGGAATGGGGGATTTATTAAAGTAAAAGCCAATTTTATTACTCTTTGTGTTTATGGTATGCGGCAGAATGTTTTCATCGTGTAAATTGTGATCGATTGGCAAGACTTGGGGATTACCGAAAATATTAATAAACTAATAATGATTTTGATTAGCTACGTAGAATCTAAGCAAAATAACAATTAATCGAAAACACGTAGTTTTACTATTATTATTTTCATTGTATAATAGAAACATAAATAAAATAAATTGCAAAAAATAATAACCGGCCAAGTGCGAGTCGGACTCGCGCACGAAGGGTTCCGTACCATTATCTATGTAAAACTTTTGTTGTTATGGGAGCCCCCCTTAAATATTAATTTATTTTTAATTTAATTATTTATTTTTGAAGTAAATAATATGTACATAATATGTATAGTATACTCAATATATTGTGAACATTTTAAGCGTCTACCTGCTACCATTTATCAATATCGAGCAATAATGAGCAAAAAAAACAAGTTTGTTGTATGGGAGCCCCCCTTAAATATTAATTTCATTTTAATTAAATTATTTATTTTTAAAGTAAATAATATACTCAATATATTGTGAACATTTCAAACCTCTACCTGCTACCATTATCTATGCATATCGATGAAAAATTTGCAAAAAAAACACGTTTGTTAGGTATGGGAGCCCCCTTAAATATTTATTTTATTCTATATTTTAGTATTTTTATTGTAGCGGCAACAAAAATACATCATCTGTGAATATTTCAATTGTCTAGCAACCACGGTTCATGAGATACAGCCTGGTGACAGACAGACAGACGGACGGACGGTGAAGTCTTAGTAGGGTACGGAACCCTAAAAATGGTAGACAGACCATGCCAAACATAAACATAGAATTATATTTTCCCAGAATGCGTCGCACGAACCATTCCTTAGCAATCACGTTTTGAAGCTCGTTTTACAGAAGTCATTACTTGTGACAATGACGTCATTCATATACCATACACAAATAGACTGGAACCATATTGAGGTGACTGGGACTTAGCAATGCAGTGTTTGTAACATTAACTGAACACAGACTGACGTAGCCGAACTTAGCTTTGCATAATATAAACTCCATTCGTGGATTTGCTGGATGAAAACTCTTTTGAGAGATAAGCTCGTAAAGTACGTGAGTTACTGCTACAACTACTTATATACAAAATATGGAGTTGTTTGAACAGCTCTGCATTCAACTCGCGCGCGGACTGTAGGTACTTACTTATTTTTTGTGCGTTGCAAAAGGATAACAATAATTACTGCACTGTGAAACAATGCTTTATTTAACAAGAACGGCAATTATCGTACAGTCTCTCTCTATTGTGTTTTACATCGTTGTTTTAAGCAGCACCAATGCATACCATTCTCGTCCTTTCCCCAACAGGCATAAGATCTATAAAGGCGTGCGAGCTGGTAACAACTCTATCGCATAGTTCACTATGTTATTATTATTACGATGATACAGCCCAGTAATTTTTGTTTCAAAGTTGTTGAATTGTTAGTTTTTAGGGTACCGTACCCGAAGGGTGCCAAACGGGACCCTATTACTGAGACTTCGCTGTCCGTCTGTCCGTCCGTCCGTCCGTCCGTCCGTCCTGTCTGCACGAACCGTAATAGCTAGAAAGCTGAAATTTTCACAGAATGTGTATATCTGTTGCCGCACCAACCACAAATACTGAAATACGAGAGATATTGCAAATTAAAGGGGGCCCCGATACAAGAGACGTGTTTAGATACACTTACGCATTTCAAAATGGAGATCTTGACTGAAACTGTTTATTTATTGTCATAGCAACCATGTCATAGACACATATATGATACTACACATTTAAATATGATATCATATTTCGCGTCAACCCACATGGTTGTGGTAGGTATGATGTAGACTCTCAATCCGGAGGTCGTCGGTTCAAATCTCGTGAAGGCATAAACTTTTTAAATTTTCTTTTTGTTTTTATTTTTATTGTTTTGAGTGCTTTTGATTTGTTGTACGATGGTACGGTACCCTTCGTGTGCGATACCGACCCGCACTTAACCGATTTTTTATTTATAATTTTATTTTTTACCGACTTATTGCGATGGGATTTTGGTTTTAATAGCAGCACCAACTAAAGGTATAGAAAAGCTTCGAGACCTATTGGCCAAATAAAAAAATAATCTGCACATACAAAACAAATATGAACAGCATCACACCTATTCCTATATGGGGAAGCTGAGGCACAATAATAATTGTGCTCGCTTTTAGCCCTTTGTAAATTACCGACTCCATTTTACGTGACGGGGGGCTAGCCCATCGCCGCAGCTATAGAGTAATAAAGGAACAGAGCATATGAATATATAATTTGAAATGGCTTCGTTGGTCTGTTTGGCGGTTAGTAGTTGTCTCACCAAATTTCACGCACGCCATTCAAGCCCATACAAACATGTCTGGGCTAACGCGTGAAGGCGTTACGTCATACAAAACATGCTGAACAATGTAAGGTGACGTTATACCGCAAGAACTGAGTTATGCTTCGGGGAAATCAAATGCCATACGTCAGGAATCAAAAATGGTATTTTCAGAACATTTTTTTAAAACGGATGGTGCGGCTGTGTCTTGTTCGACTTGGCGTGGCACTGCTGTGCCTTTAGTTAGTTAGATAGATATGAAGGCAAGCGGAACTAAGACAAAGGAAAAATTAATACGAATTTACAGACGATTATATCGTGAATATCGATTATATCGTCTTTCATAGATTATATCGTCTTTCATATTACCTAATCAATGGCAATCGAACAACGACGGCAAAACAACGTCTGAAGCATCTTTGTAATACTAAATCTCCTTAATTCGCTTCACTGACTAAAAGACAAGAAGATAAGCTGATCGTCGACCTACCAGCTCGCAACGCAGTCAGGCCATGGATTTTGATTGTTGTCTATGAATTCCTATAACACTGCGTCTACTATCCCTACCGCCCAGCAAAATCTGTCACCCGGCAAATATTAGCAAAGAATTTGTTGCAGTGCGTGCCGAATAATGCCAATAGGTCCAGCAATATATAGGACTTTCAGAGAATGGATATTTCACACGCAGAAGCACGCATCGCGTCATGTCACACATTGTACATAAACGAGTCGGATCATAAATACAAGTTTAGAATGTCTGGTGCCTAAATAACTGGAATAGCCTCATGAATTTGGCACTTACGTTTGAGCGACTATAAAATACAAGTAAATTCGGTATAAGGAAAGGAACCGTCGAGCTAGGTCGAGCTAAACAAAACAATAACCTCGTTTCATAGTCGGTTAATAAATGCATAATCATGCGAGTAGAAGTAACAGGCTTTCATAAATGTCAGGAGTATTATCATCTCGGTCGTTCGCTTCGGGGGACAGATCTGATGTAGAGTGGAACCCACAAGCACCAGGGGCCCAGGGTACAAACAAGCGTAGCACGCACGATAAAGAAACTCGCTTTTGATGATAATTATGAATTATTTCGAAGATTCTTGATTGGGATGATGGTATGTAACTATGGCTACAAAGAGCGGTATCTTTGGCATGGAGATTGTCGTAGAATCTCAAGTGAAAACGTACGACATCTGCTACCCGTTTAAAATTCTTCTAAAATTACTCTTAATTATATCCGTTATTAGAATGCAATAAACTGTCTTCTATTCCCTGACCAATGACTTCCGAACTCTCAGCATACTGCAAAATTGACGCGGTTTATGTCTACCTGATGAAAACTTTATTCCAATAATGTTCGGCCAATCAATGAGTTTGTAACTAAAGGGACTGTCTAACAATGTCGATTACCCCTACATTAGTTTTAAGTGCGAAAGCTTATTAAATCTCATAGAAGAGATCTGTTCCATCAAACCGAGTTCCGATGAAAGAGTTTGATGGAAAGTTATAGGTGATGATTAAATTAACAAAATCGGCACCCAGAATTGCTCGTCCAACGATGATCCAGCACTACAGACAGATACTTACATAGGTACCTATGTGCATAATATATCAGTCGTGTGCGAGTGTGGGTGACCACACCGGAAACTTGGTCCACCGGAAGTCGCCATCGGACTACCGGTTTCAGGTTCGGTGCCCCGTCAACACTGCGATGCTGATAGCACACAAATAAGTAGGTATCCTGCATTTGTAAACGTCCTTTCAGCGAAAATAATTCGCAAACGCATTACAAAATAAAAGAAGAAGAATATTTTTATTGGTGATGGACAACATCGTGAGGAAACCTTTAATCTCAGAAGCTGCGACGATGGGCTAGCCTGTCACGCAAAATTGAGTGTTGAAATAACTGTAAAAAAGTGGGCACAAATAGTGCCTCTACACCTTGTTTGGGAAAAAGCGGAATGCTAAGGTTAAGTGTTAGTGTTAAGTGACTCTACACTAATACGAAAAGGCCCAAAGATAGAGCTAGAGATTATAATTATAGAGTCACTTACGTCACTTCTAGAAAAAAATACCAAAAACTTCATCAAAGAATTTGAATTTCATTGGAATTTGGCATCCGAATGGAAACTTTGCTACTTACCAAAAACTTCCTAAGATGTTAGAAAAACTACGTGAAAACTACCAACTGAACGAAAACAAAGTTACCCAGGGTTCGGCAAACAAAATTACCAAACTTCTACTATATACTACTAGGTTGCCAAACTTCTTCAGTCAAAGTGGAAACTTGCAACTTTAGTCGTGTGCAAACTTGAACTTCGAATGATCGTGGCAAATGATGAACTCCTGATATACTCTGCTGTCCTGGGATATGATCAGTTCAATGAAACTCCGATTGCAAAGAAAAACTAATAAGGGAGCAATTGCTAGCAATAAGCATGTCTACAATACGTAGCTATAATTGATAATGGTTGGTGCCCTATCTATAGTATTATTCTATAAAGTAACTTGAACAATAATTTGAGATGGGAGATTTTATAGAAATCGTGCAAAAACACGTCAAAATCCAATAATTGAAAAGGGTGTTGCCTGGCCTAAGGGAACATAAAATAATTGCAAAAACTAAGGCATGGCTGGACCGCCCTGTAATCAATGAAATTACACCCTTCTCATATTTTACGCATTATAAATTGTCTTGTACAGTTAACACTTCAAAGGTCAAAATTCTAGCCTCAACCTATTAGTAATGGCCGTAAGCTATGCCATCTGTGACAATTAAAATAGTTAAGTACAATGTTTAAAGGTGTTAAGTCACTGTATCATTATAATTAACCACGAATAGGTAATTCATAAGCTGAGGATGATCGATAAATGATAACAAAAAGTCTTCTTGCTTTTACTTGTCTTTTGCCCTCAATACATAGTACTCAATACTTTTGTGGCAGAAAATAATCAACAATTTATTACAATATTTACTGACCCTTAGCATTTCTCTATCCCTGACATATAGTTTCTATCGCAATGGCAAATTGATGTTTCTAAGGATCTTTGCCTTTGGTTTCAAATTCATATTTGAGTCAAATTGGTCAAATGATTCGATCAAACAGAGCGCGTTTATTGAATTGATGTCAGGAGCAGTCTATAATATAAAGCGACTGCTCAGTAAGTTTGGGACAGCTAGGGTTTCCAAAATTCTTTCCTTGGTGATGTCTCGAGCACCGGCATTTTGACCAGGAGATCGGGGACTACGCGAAGACTCACCTTTATGTATGGTAGATCGGTTGCCGGACTGCGGAAACAGCGAATAGAGCGGGAATCGGAGTTGACCTGCAATTTAAAAGTGACATTAGTTTTCGAGGTTGCTTAGAACTCTTTACGTAGTAACACGCGTGAGTAATCTTGCTGTGCATATAAAAAACATCGTCTGAGAAGTAAATTTATATTGTAGTGGATGGAGGCTCAAAGATTAGTATTGCTTCATCCACCTTTAAGGCAAGGATTACCGATTAATATGAACTCGAATGGATTATGATTATGAACCATGCACATTCACAATTCAGAGCACAATTTAGTTTGATTGCGATCGCATTTATTTTTTTAAGGATTTGAAAAACGCGAAAATCGTATGTTTGGCAGGTGGTTTCCAAAATTGCAATACCTGTCAGAGCATTGGGCCTTGCGACGACGACGGTAGCTCAAGGAACTTGAGTATCTTTACTTCTAAATCCCTTTGTGCTAAACACCACCAATAGTACCAGGGTCCAAGAAGATAGCAGGAGTTGCTCCTTCAGATGGCAACTCGACTCACCTTGCTGGTCGTTGGGCGGGCGGGAGCGGGCGCCCGCCGCCCCTCCCAGCATTTCTGGCGGCCCACCTCACTGCCTGGAACAAACAGATAAAACCTTCATAAGTCAGAGGAATTACTTACGTTGCTTCTGGTAATTAAAGAAATGACAATTTGGAAATTCAGCGGCAGTTCTGTTGACTGAAGTTTGATTGGGATTTGGATGGAATTTAAAGTGTTAAAAATTTATATCGTTCACCATCGCCTCCCTATAGCCAAGCTATTGCCATGGATGCGATTCGCGTACAGAATCCGGCTCTTACTATTTAAATGACATGTTTGTTGCCAGTTTGTTTTGTCATTGTAAGCAGGAATAAATCAGTAATAAATACTTGTGGCCTGTCAAGTCAAAATAGACACTTTTTATGAACCTGTCAAAACGGAACTTTTGTTCCTGGGTTCTATGAAATAACCACAGAGTGATGTCATGTAAAAAAAGTGCCATCAAATGCTGTCTTTTTTGCACAAAATTTACTTTATAAAAATTAAAATATATCTGCTGGAAATATACAATTCTGAGAATGTCAAGCCATTTTGTACATAATGCTTCAACCTTATGACTTGTTCCTAGATTTATTGGATTACCTTGGTCGCAAACTGTGATGATGATAATGATGATGCTTTTCGGGCTGCATCTCGCCTGCAAATGTTGCTTTTGTAGGAATGAACACATCTACTTGACCAGTCCCGTCTAAAGGATCGCCGATGACTTCATAAAGTTTTATTTGTACGTAGTAGTCAAAGGCACATACATGACAACTATACTAACGCATCAAAGCATCATAATCAAGCTACCTAATACCACTAGCACTACTGACAATCCCACGCGACCACTCCAAAAACCAGTCTTTATTACCACCGCAATAAATACGATGATTACACAAAAAGTAAGCGAAAGTTGTAGGAGGAGTTAGAGGTAAGGAGGAGGAAAAGGCAACAACAGGTAGTCGTACGCGCGATGTACTAGGCGCTCAGCGCGGCGCAAGAGACTAACACTTACGAGAGGTCTTATTAGAAGCGATTAAAGACTGGATTAAAACCGCACAGGCTTGATCTGGCGTTCGTTGTTTTGTTTATTCATAAACGTCCAGTAAACCTTTAATAGCTAAAATGCCGTTGTTGGTTTGTCTTTCGAGAAGCGTTTGAGAAAGGGACAAAGCAATATTAGTTAGATAAGGCGGAAAGGAAAGTATGTAATAGTTTCGTTACGGTGAAACTTTACGATCATTTACTTGAAAATTGTTTTTTTTTTTTAAATAAATGAATTAATACAATTTAATTAGTAATCTTTAAATCAATGAATATTTATTATTTTTAAAGTTCGTCAAAAGTAGGCTCGAGACCCTATTATTCGCTATTTATTGAGCCTAAAGCCAATAACTTTTGAACGGCTGAATCGATTTAAACAAAACTTATTCAAGAATAAATAAAATTGCAATAAATAAAATTGTCAAACAGTAAATAATTTTGACACCACGATACCTACAGGTTGGACTTAGTGTCGTGTTCACAGATAACACTTTTTTGTAGGTACTTGGCTTTGGTAAATAAATAAACTTTTAAACTTTTTAAACTTTTATGAACCCTTACAGGGAAGTGTACAACCATTTACAGTAAAAAAATCAGAATCCGTCGACGTGTTTCGTCTGTCGATGTCGGTTGGTCGTTCTTTAGATCGTTCTATAATGTGTCCAAGTAAGTAGTCCACTCTAGTGGTAAACAAATCATGATGCGGTTTTCAGCAAATAGTAGTAGACTATATCCTGCAAATGTTTTGGAATATGTTTTGTTAAAATCGGTTTAGCCCTTTTAAAGTGTTGTGTGAGCGAAAGTTTCATGGTTTTTTGGGTACACTGCCGCGCTGCTCGCACAGCACTTGGGAAATTGCAAATCTAGCCCTAACAACATATAGCAAAATCAGACAGTACCTCTTTCACATGTTCTACCTAATTGACAACACATCACATAAGGTTAATCATCATCCTTATCATCCTCAGCCCACATCGACCCACCGCTGGGCACAGGCCTCTTCTCTATAGCGCCAATCTTCCCGGTCACACACGTGCACACAGTTCACATCCATCAATTAATTTCAGTGCGAATTGAAATCTCTTTGATGTTATCGTGAATGCGCGATCAATATTCTGAGCACTACCTATTCATACGTTATGTGTGGTTTGTAACTTTGATAAATAGGTCTACCTTTTATTAAATTATCCTCTCCATCCTAGGTTTGCTGGATGAGATCTCTTATTAGAGATAAGCTCGCCTTTGTACATGTTTTTTCTAATATTAAGTGTCTGTATTATGTTTTCTGTGCAATAAAGTATAAAGTGTAAGTTTAAATATATATGTTTACGAAAGTATTCAGGCAGATACACTCGTATTCGTATCTATAATTAAATATTGCACTTCGCTTATCTTATCACAAAATAGTTTAAAGGCAAAACACGACATACTTATTTCTATTAGGTAATTAGGGTACCACCAATTTATATTAGGTAATTAGGGTACCACCAATTTTCTCTCTAAATTCAATCTCGCATACGGTGTATAAACAAAGCGTCACTCCTTTTCCCATACGGGTTAGCAGAGCGGTTTTAACCGACTTTACAAAAGGAGGAGGTCGCATTGACACCAGGTTTGATCTGATGATGGGATCCTGGAAAAATCGAGGGAACTCTTCAAATATTATAGTGATTTTTGTGTTTTTCATTATAACTCGTGCACTAACTCATGGTAAACATAATATTGTGATGCGGAACTGATGATGAAGACCACACATGGCCACCAGTCAGTACTGCTCAATTATTACTAGGTACAAATACAATCTACTATGCTATCCGTGGCTGAGCGCGCAACGCATAGCTTAAACCGGTGGACCTAGAGCCATGAAACTTTGTACAAGGGTTCCTTATGTAGCTTAGGGTAGCACTGAGATGGGATTTGACGAAATTAATTCCCCAAGGGGGGCGGGGGGGGGGATAGGGGGTTACGGCAAATAGGGTTTGTGGAAGTCGGTTTTTTTAAGTTGAACTTTTTGTTTAATTATTGTCTATTGTAAATCTCGGAGCACTTAAAATCCGACCAATTTTGGAATTTTCGTGGAACCCGCATACACAGGGCCACCGACCACTAAACCAGTTTTATGAAGCCCTTGAGCTTAGTTAGACCCATTTTGAAATGGGTCAGCTTAATTTATTCCGAAAGATTCTGACACTGTTTAATAGGGCGGTGGAAAAAAAAAGTGCAAGTAGGACTCGCACACTGAGGGTTCCGTAAAAGTTGCATTTATTTAAATGGCTTGTTTATTTTCCTTTACTTCGTAATTTCGGTATTTCTTTATTGTACTCCAGAAAACAGACATTCAGAAAATACATGTAGGTATTAAAAACAATTTACAAAGGAGAGCATATCTTTCACAGATATTCTTGTCCTCTGAGACAAATTTTCCATCCTCTAAGCTTGTGGTACCTACCTTGCTTTTGCCGAATTTCATGATACAGGTGAACGCAACGGGCAGTAAGTACCCCAAATGTTTTGATTCCCTCGCGAGTATCAAGCAAATTCAGAAAAAAAAGATATTACTAACAGACATTTGAAGTCTGATTTTTTCACAGCTCTAAGGGACCACAGATCAGACCATTTCAACTTGATACCACCAGTCCACCACGCGCTCCCGCGAGAAAAAAAATATTGACGGACGACGACGACGGGGGGACTAACAACAATTCAGAGTCATCCTATACGGGTCCCTTTTTTTCTTTTGAGGTAGGGTACCCTCAGAACATTTTTGTAGCGTGAGGGTCGTTTTTCATGTTTATTTATTACAGGTTTTCAAATAGGCGTAGACTGGCCCATTCACTTATTTTCAACTCTCACCAAAAGCTACACAGTTTTAGGTTAGGTATCTAAAGTACGCACTATCTGTATATATAAAATCGTAAAATGACTGACTACGATCAACGCAGGGCCCAAACCGCTGGAGCTAGAGACTTGAAATTTTGCACAAAGATATAGAGCTTGCATAGTGTAGGCATCCACAAAGGAGGGATTTTTGGAAGTTCCACCCCTAGGGGGGTAAAATAGGGGGTGAAAGTTTGTATGAAAGTCCGTCAGTTTTGAAGTTAGGATCATCACAAATAATACCAAGTGGCTTTGTGGTACTCGAAGAACGAAGAACATCTTTTTTGATGATTTAACTGTTCGATTTAATTTTATCATCCAATGAACCCTTTAACGTGGCCAGACGTGGGCGAAGCCGCGTGTAAAAGCTAGTCTTTCATATTCGTATTAATTTTATCTACAAGTTCGTAGGTAGCTAAAACATATTTTTTGTAGTGTATTTATCATAATATAGAACGCGTTATTATGCCTCTCCCTCTTTAGCTAACCTAACAGTCGCAAGCTTTGCATCGTTATGGTATCCTAGTATTTGCTCGTCCGATATAACGGAGTAAGCGCCTGCAATATTTTCATCAAATAGTGGGCTTACGAATACTTTTGTTTGTAATTTTTAACCGACTTCACAAAAGGTGGAGGTTTACAAATTCGTCGGGATATTTTTTTATGTATGTACACCGATTGCGCTTAGACGGATGAACCGATTTGGAAATATATTTTGTTGTTTGAAAGGGTTTACCTTCCAATTGGTCCCATTGACACCAGGTCAGGATCTGATGATGGCATCCTGGAGAAATCCAGGTAACTCTTCAAATATTATTGGCAGACCTATAGTGATTTTTGTATTTTTCATAATAACTTGTGCAAATGCACATGGTAAGCATAATATTGTGATGCGGAACTGATGATGAAGACCACACATGGCCACCAGAACTGCTCAATACTAGGTACAAATACAACCTACTATGCGTGGCTGACGGACTACGCATAGCCTAAACCGGTGGACCTAGAGCCATGAAACTTTGTACAGGGGTTCCTTATGTAGCATAGGTTAGCATAGCACTGAGATGGGATTTAATTAATTCCCTAAGGGGGGGGAGGGGGTTACAGTTTGTATTAAACTACATGCACTACATGTTTTATTTCCAAAATCACGACTTTTCCCATACGGGGATGGCAGAAGCACAATAATAATTATGTCCAGTTAAATAAAACAATCCATTTTGCGTGTCAGGGTGCTATGCTAGCACAAAAGAAAGTGAGTCAACTCAATAAAAAGCTGAAGTAGCAAATAAAACTTCGTGTGAGGGCATAACAGTTCGGAATTAAAAAGTTGCTCGTAAAATAAACGGCCATTCTCCTGTGGCGATGGGAATACCACTTGTTGTGAAATTATGTCTTTGCATTGCTCATTGTATGACTTCTTGCTGTTGGTTTAATATGCATAGGGACATTTAGGTTTTCACGTTTTTGTATATGTAAGTATGATTTGTTTTTGTACTGTGTTTCTGTGCTTAGGACCTAAATGTTAGAAATAGGTATTTATTAATTTATTATAACTTTACTTACTACTAAAAATAATTAAATTAAATAAAAAATATCCTTGAGGTCACCGCCGCCGCCGTCGAGTGGCAGGGTGCTGGCTGGCACCATTAACCTCGCTGTATCGCTATCCTAATTCGCTGAGCGAGGTAGGTGTGCCAGCTCTAAAATCCAACATGCATGTTAGTACTTCTTGAAAGTAAGTAAATATTTGTAATTGCATAATGATGTATGTGGAATATTGATTATCTAGCTAAAAGTGGAAAAATTGGGCCACTGCCACTCCGCATCGTTAAAATTGTGATGCTATTTTATGTAATGGGAATAGGTAATGTTTTATGCGTTATCTTTTAACTTTTTCTGTTCACACTAAATGCTTGTAATAGCCACGTCGTGGCCATATCGTCGAACTGGCCATACCATGAAATGGCCAAACGTTAAATCATGAAACGATGAAATATTTTAGGGCAAACAATGCGGTAGCTTAGTTGGTCACTAAAGGGGGCGAGCGCAGCGAAGCACTCGAATAGTCTTTGTGTTAGTTTTTTTTTATTTATTTATTACACATAACACAAAAAACATCACGTACGTGCTTTTAAATAGTAATGGCTGACCGTATCATGATATGACCCTTATATGACGGTACTATAGCTACGATAGCCACACCCATGTCTAGAGGCTAGTCCAACCCGTTAAAAAATAAATATAACGTCACGCCTTTTCCCATACGGGGTGGCATGCCCACTTTTAGCCAGTTATCCAATACTCCATTTTGCGATACAGGGGGCTAGCCCATCGCCACAGATGTCCAAACAAATAGGTAGATACTAAAAACAACCCCAGCATTAAGAGAAAAACATCCAAACTCATAATACCTACCTGTAGATAAGTACACCTGAGAGGGTGCTGCTTAGCAACGTTGAAATCGAGATACCCCTAAATAAAGAAATTTAATAAAAACAACCTCTACAGTATTGCAATAAGGACTAACAATACTTAGTAGGGTGAACAGGTAAGTTGGTAGGGTTGTGCGAAATAATATTTTATTGCTGTAATTTTGTCGCTTTCCTTTTTTGTTATTGTCGTCTGATCTCCCAGTAATGCCCAAGTGATAGCGATGTCGAGTTTAATTTAATTGGAGATTTTTTCTCCTAAGCGGCTATTTCTAAGGCTAAGTTAAGTGTAAATTTTTGATTACCCGATACTTTATTTGGAGTTATCAAAGTTTACTAGATATTTGACCTTAGTTTAGGCATAAGATAGGTACCTAATACAAATTACTTTGAGCACGAGACGGCGTTTAGACAGTATAATTATTTTAGTCGCTTTCTTGACAGCTCATTGACTTACAAGTCAAAGTCCTCACATAATTAAATTAAATGCAATTTTTAACAACAAACAATCCCTAGAGTTAGGTTAAGTGGAGGGTAAATCGAGTGGAGGAAACGACTACGCATAATAAGGGATGTAACCGTAATTTAGCTAAAATAGTAATTCGACTTTGTGGTCACATCCAAGTATTTCAAACACAAACAAGTTTTAAAGCTAATGCCACTTATGTGTACGTGTCAAGAGTCAAGGCTGAGATATTAATGAATAGTAAGTAATAATAATAATAACACGTCCAAAGTCAGCACATTTATTTCTAGGTAGGTATTAATAGTGCTCGAGTCTGCCTTTACGTATCACAAACGTATAATCACAAAAACCCATACTGGTACACTATTAGCACTTAACTAGCGGAGTAAAGCCTAAAACGAGGATATCGCGGGTTCGGCTGATAGTACCAACGTTATCAGACTCCATTCATAATAACAAGGCAGCGATAAACTAGGGTTGACACTTTAATTACGGTAATGTCAAAAACACGTTTATGTACTTACATTTACATTATACTTACATTTGCTAAGTGTTAGGTAAATACCTAGAGTAAAAACGTAATGGTTCCCTGGTGTATTTTCCTTCTCATAAAAATCGTATAGTTTGCTTATAGAGGTGTATAGATAAGCTCACCCTTGTACGTATCTACATGTCTAAGTAAATTGTTTTTGTTTGGTTTGGTTACGAAATTCCAAGTTCAGTAGAATACAAAATAAAAATATTCTGTGTCACCACAACACTTTATGTTTATAACTTTATATGCTTTGATTTTAAGTACTGATTTCCTATTTCAAAAGCTATGAAAATTATTCCGTGGGCTTTATATGAAATGCATCCATTTCATATAAAGCCCACGGAATAATTTTCATAACACCATCGCAGATATGGGTTTGAAATATTTTCCTATAATAACGTAGACGTACCTACTACAATATGCAACATTATTTCAACGAAACATAAACGTAGACAAGGCACACCCACAGAAACACAACATAGCGTCACGCCTTTTCCCATATGGGGTGACAGAGGCAATTGATGTGCCCACTTTTATTTTACGTGGCACACGCGCATTGCTATTTACTATTTTATTTATTCCGTTTATTATTCCGTTTTAGTTATTATTATTTTTAGTAATTTATTCACATTTTTGGAAATTGGGCAGCCCTATCAAGATAATGTTTTGTTTTTCGTTGTATTGCCACAGCGTATTCCGGGAAAGTAATCGTATCATTTTGTTTATTTAGCATCGAAATTATGAATGCTGCGCAAAACATGCATTTTTGCTTCAAACTGAGAGTTTAAATAACAATCCGACTTAGGATTTTTAATTTAACAGTTCGCACAAATAATAATTTGAATGCGCGTTGAATGGAATTCTACACATTATTAGTTAGGCCATGACTAAGGAAAATAAATGAATAAAGAAAAGTACTTTTTATCACATGGAAGGAAATGCAAAATTTTTGACGTTCGCCCTTTGATGGTTCGCCGTTCGAACTTTAACCGTCTTATAAATAATAAAACCGGCCAAGTGCGAGTCAGACTCGCGCACGAAGGGTTCCGTACCATTATCTATATAATTGGAACAAAAAGTAAACTTTAGAAAAAACCGACTTCCACAAACCCTATTTGATTAGATTGAGTTTAATACAAACTGTAACCCCTTATCCCCCCCCCCAGGGGAATTAATTTTGTCAAATCCCATATCAGTGCTACCCCACGCTACTAAGGAACCCCTGTACAAAGTTTCATGGCTCTAGGTCCATCGGTTTAGGCTATGCGTTGCCTGCCCGTCAGCCACGCATTGTATATTTGTACCTAGTATTGAGCAGATCTGGTGGCCATATGTGGTCTTCATCAGCAGTTCCGCATCACAATATTATGCTTACCATGTGCATTTGCACGAGTTATTATGAAAAACACAAAAATCACTATAGGTCTAATCGGTCTAATTTTCCAAATCGGTCCATCCGTTTAGGCGCTATCGAGGCACATACATAAAAAAAAAAAAACAAACATCCGGACGAATTGTAAACCTCCTCCTTTGGGAAGTCGGTTAAAAAAACCGCAAAAAAAAACACGTTAATTGTATGGGAGCCCCCTTTATATTAAGTTTATTTTGTTTTTAGTATTTGTTGTTATAGCGGGAACAGAAATACGTCATCTGTGAAAATATCAACTGTCTAGCTACCACGGTTCATGAGATACGGCCTGGTGACAGACAGACGGACGGACGGATATCTTGAGATTTTAAGGTACTTTCCCTCCAGGACCCATTCGTTTGTTCCACCCTGTATATGTGTGATCTGTAACTGTATTTTTCATGAAATACCCAAAAAGTTTTGTTCAAATTATCATCTTATGTCAGAATAACTTTGTAGCTAGTTGAAAAATAATTGAAACAAAAAGTAAACTTTAGAAAAAACCGACTTCCACAAACCCTATTTGATTAGATTGAGTTTAATACAAACTGTAACCCCCTATCCCCCCCCCCCTTGGGGAATTAATTTTGTCAAATCCCATATCAGTGCTACCCCACGCTACTAAGGAACCCCTGTACAAAGTTTCGTGGCTCTAGGTCCACCGGTTTAGGCTATGCGTTGCCTGCCCGTCAGCCACGCATTGTATTTGTACCTAGTATTGAGCAGATCTGGTGGCCATATGTGGTCTTCATCAGCAGTTCCGCATCACAATATTATGCTTACCATGTGCATTTGCACGAGTTATTATGAAAAACACAAAAATCACTATAGGTCTGCCTATAATATTTGAAGAGTTCTCTCGATTTCTCCAGGATCCCATCATCAGATCCTAACCTGGTGTCAATGGGACCACCCTTGAGGTATTACCTATACGCCGAAAAAAGATTTGTTCAAATCGGTTCATAATTGGCGGAGCAATCGCGTAACAAACATAGAAAAAAAAAAAAAAAAAACATACGGGTCGAATTGAGAACCTCCTCCTTTTTTTGAAGTCGGTTGATAACATTTGAATTGATTCAAAGCTTGCCGCGCTTTTAGGGCCTTTAGTACCTACTAAATGCCGCCGTAAGCAGCACTGTCTACAACCTACTCCTACTGGAAAACGTGAGACACCCATCTACAATTTCCGTACAATGAGGTTCACTCACTCATTATGTCAATGTCATGCAGACTGCAAAACATCATTTCAACGCACCAAAGAGTATTTAATTAAAACATCACTGGCAGCCAAACTTGAAGTGGCCAAAAGGAAAAAATTAATTTCTGTGCTCTGAGATTTGTATGAAAACAAAAGTAATTAAAAACTATTAATTTTATAATTATTTTCTAAAAGTTCTACATAATAAATAGAGACGTCGTAATTCATCAATTAATATTTAAAGTCTTTGTAGAAGTCCGGGGACGACATTGCCATATCATTTAAATTTAGTTTCATTAAAAGAAGGCTTACCTACCAAAACAAAATGGCCTTGGTATAAACTTTTCAAGCGTGTTGTGAAGACGTATCTTGTACCGAGACCACTTTCAATTTGTAATATCTCTCGTATTTCAGTATTTGTGGTTGGTGCGGCAACTATACACATTCTGTGAAAATTTCAGCTTTCTAGCTGTTACGGTTCGTGCAGGCGGACCCGGTGACAGACGGACGGACGGACGGACGGACAGCGAAGTCTCAGTAATAGGGTCCCGTTTGGCACCCTTCGGGTACGGAACCCTAAAAACACTCTACTCTGTTGTTAACTTGTTAAAATATACTTCCTTACTCTGAGCTTACCTAATTACTCTCAGGTTGAACTCAGAGTAAGATGCTTTTACCACGAGAGTAGAGTCGGATAGTGCTACTTATATTTAATTTCATTAATACTGACTTATTGCTCGGAGTAAATTTAGTACTGTGTTAGTCTGTGTTTATTAATAAGACGGTTAGTAATAGTGTTATCCCCACCTCTTTTTTGATTGAAGTTAATTGTGTATTCAGCATTTAGCGTGTCTCCGGCTTGATTGATTGTTTAACTTTCTCTTGAAATGTTAAGTATGAGTGACACTCGAATTGTGTAATAATATAAAGCCAATTATTTGTAATGAAATGACCTTAGCAAGATTGGCAATGGACCTTGGAAAATCTGCAAACTTTTTGGTCCTAACCTTTTATTATGTGTATGTATTCCTTTGTAGATTCTAACTATCCCTATTGTCTCATATATTCCTCTGAACTCTGGGTACCTACATTCTCCGATATCCCACTATACATGGTCACCCTACTAATATACGAAGTCCATACCGTACCCCTACATTATTATTAAATCCTATAGGGGTCCAGAATGACAATTCAAAAATAACCCTGAAGTACCTAAATAGAAGTGATATTTGAGTGTAGGCAGTAGGCAAGGGATGGACAGAAAGCGAGGATGCATCGCAGATTTTTAACTCTGTTAAATATATTGAAATGAAGTTAAGGTTTTTTCTAGTATGGAAAATAAAATTGATCGGATCATATAGCGTAAGTGGTGACTAGGAGAACAGGGGTCTGTGCACATAACATATACCTTTGCCGTTGGCAGCAATGAAACGAGTAGCTAGGGTTAATAACCGGCCAAGTGCGAGTAAGACTCGCGCACCAAGGGTTCCGATCACACTTGGAGAGCGCAACACGTGTAATTAGGTTTCCACATAAAAAACTAAAGTATGATGTCATCCATGTACCAAATTGAATATTTTTTTAGAAAGACATAAATTTGCAGTTTTCAGATTTTTCCCTTTACTTGTGCTATAAGACCTTGCTTGGTGCCACATGATTCTAGGTCAACGGGAAGTACCCTCTAGGTTACACCTGTTAAACCCTGTATAGGTACATGTAGGTTATTTTATTGATTACTTACTTCTTTTCTCATAGAGGGTGATGAAAAGTAGAGTGTCCACCTCAGGAGTAAAAACTATTTTTGGCTCGAGTGATGTACTTTGAATCCCTCGCTCCCTCAGGATTCTACTTTTGAGTCCCTCGTTGCACTCAGGATTCAAAAAACACTCTCGCCCTAAAAATAGTTCTTTACTCCCTTGGTAAACAATCTACTATAATGTAGGTCCTTTGTTAATTGGTTCGTTCGTTTTGACGCTACCAGCAATCTTATGTGTTGAAATTGGAAAATTGTGATCTGTCCCTGGTAAAGGGATATTGCTTTTCCCCATTTTTTACTAGAGCCAACTTAACAGCGAAAGGAAAAGTTTTATGGAACGCACAGTATGTAAGCCCACCCTCCCGCACCCCGCTACTACCACAGGGAACTCAGTTGTATAGTAAAACCAGCGTAGGCTGGCACGGTGAAGTAATAAATAGACAAGTGCAGACTACGCGGGGGGGAGGCAGCGAAAGTGCGGGAGACACCGCCCGCTCTCTCCTCGCGATGTAGAGACAGCAAAAGAAGCGGGTGCGAGACAATGGAATAATCTTTAAGATCAAAATCATTGTAGGTAGGCATATCGTCAGGCCTTTTCCCATACGAGGTGGCAGAGGCACAATTGTGCCCATACGGAGTGGCGGCGATACAATTGCACCCACGTTTAGCCAATTTTTGAATAGGTTATCTTTAAGTTGGTATTTTATATCGTCGCGAAAGGGGATCAAAATCATATCTATGATCAAAATCATAAATGATTTCTGGTCAGCTATAACATTATTATTATTTGCGTTTTTATGGATATTCACTGATAATGGCGTGTCCTGCTAGTCAAAGTAAATACTTTTTAGGAAATTTCAAAACTATACTTTTGTTCCTGATTTCTATGAAATAGCACTTCGTAGCGTCATGTAGTCATGTGGGTGTGGGTATCATCAAATGCTGTCTTTTTGGACAACTTTAAAAATATAACTACTGGAAATATATAATTCTGAGATTGTCAAGCCATTTTGTGCATATTAATGTTGAAAACTTCAGACTTGTTCCTAGATTTATTTGATTACCTTGGACACAATTTAACCCAATTATTTTTTCCAAAAGTATTGTTCTTCTATCTTTGCTGACGGTCCCCGTAGTTTTTCAGCGCTCGTGGAGTGGGATTATACATAATTGTGTGTTTATTTAGGGCTTCCTGTCTGCCGCCAGACGGTATACCTACTACGCATCTATGACGCCCTGGTAACTGCAAATATAATTATCCTAACAGTCTGGGGCCTTTTCGTGTCTCCCTTTTGAGCGACGATGTAGGAAATGTATTTTTTAACGACATTGGTACACCTGATAAATATTATTCTGTCGCGTAGGGTGAGGGCCCTCTCTCACGACTTTCAAATAGTGTTGTTTTGTTATCAGGTTCTAAAATTGCCACTAGATATAGCTAGAAAGTGAGGCAAGGCAACGTAAACTTTAACAACTCCATACAATTACAAACTTTTTGTACTGATCACTACTCTGATCTAAGTTCTGTAGATTCAGAGTCTGAATTCCGGTAAGTAGTATAAGATTACTTATTCTGTGGTACCTATAAGTCCAGTCTTATACCATAACCTAACAGATACCTGATAATAACTCGTCATAAGGGCGCCCCTTCAAAGTTAAACATGCTGGGACCAATATTCCCAAAAGAGGCATTGAAAAGCAAACGCAATTCAACATTTCTATTCTACCCATTGACCACATAAAGAAACGGCTATTTTATTCTATTCTTTCTCGAAGGAGTATAGAGATAGGCCGAATTACTAGAAGAAAAGTTTACTTTGAAGGAAATGCGTCATATTTGAACGTCGTCGCTCATGTCAATACAATAATGATCCTCAAATTCCTTCCTGTGACATCATAACTTCGAATGTTCAACAAACTTTTGAGGCAACTCAAGTCGAGGCAACTTGATGCTGCTTCTCAGACAAGCTCCCAGAGTTTGAAGGTCTATTTTATTTGTAGCATCTATTTGACAACTTAGAATTTACATTTCTAGTTTAATTTATAAGTTTTTGGTTTTCACATTCTAAATAAGTAAAAGTAAATGTAGCCCATTAATGTCCCCACCGAGGGGCACAGGCCATATTCTAAATAAATAAATAAATAATTCTACTTAAGGAAACTGTAGATCTATAAGTCTAATTACTTTATTCTTGTAACAATTCATTAATATAAGAGACTGTTTGATTCTAATAAAAGATAATAAAAAAAATAAAAAAAAAATAAGTGAACCTGTGAATAGTGACGAATACGCAATTCTAAAAGAAGAGCCTGCAGCCTTTGACGAAAACCTCTAAAACGCGTACGGAAGTCGGCTACAGAAATAACCGCCATGATTTGAAGATTCTTAAGAAAATTGGCACATAAAGATCGAAATTGCAGCCATAACCTGACCTAATCTAGATCTTTAACTGTTTAACAGCCAGCAACCAGCTATAACCATAACCACGCTTCCCACGAAACGCGATGCGATTCGCTTTTGTCGTTATTTTTTTATTTCTTTTTTTTTCGGCTTGGCGAAGGTTGCTACCTGCTCAGCCTAGGTAGGAACTTCTTGGAAAAAGGCCGGTTTACCTGATGATAACACTATCATGATTGTGAGGCACACCAAAATGGATCGAATTGCAATTATCTGCTACGAAATAGAAATTCAATAAGAAAGAATACGTAAGAGAAGGATATTTAATTATTTCCTCACATTCATATAAAACTCACGGCATATAATTCACCAAGTTAAATACTTAAATAAAACCGGCCAAGTGCGAGTCAGACTCGCGCACGAAGGGTTCCGTACCATTATCTATATAATTGGAACAAAAAGTAAACTTTAGAAAAAACCGACTTCCACAAACCCTATTTGATTAGATTGAGTTTAATACAAACTGTAACCCCTTATCCCCCCCCAGGGGAATTAATTTTGTCAAATCCCATATCAGTGCTACCCCACGCTACTAAGGAACCCCTGTACAAAGTTTCATGGCTCTAGGTCCACCGGTTTAGGCTATGCGTTGCCTGCCCGTCAGCCACGCATTGTATTTGTACCTAGTATTGAGCAGATCTGGTGGCCATATGTGGTCTTCATCAGCAGTTCCGCATCACAATATTATGCTTACCATGTGCATTTGCACGAGTTATTATGAAAAACACAAAAATCACTATAGGTCTAATCGGTCTAATTTTCCAAATCGGTCCATCCGTAGGCGCTATCGAGGCACATACATAAAAAAAAAAAACAAACATCCGGACGAATTGTAAACCTCCTCCTTTGGGAAGTCGGTTAAAAAAACCGCAATAAAACACGTTAATTGTATGGGAGCCCCCTTTATATTAAATTTATTTTGTTTTTAGTATTTGTTGTTATAGCGGGAACAGAAATACGTCATCTGTGAAAATATCAACTGTCTAGCTACCACGGTTCATGAGATACGGCCTGGTGACAGACGGACGGACGGACGGACGGATATCTTGAGATTTTAAGGTACTTTCCCTCCAGGGCCCATTCGTTTGTTCCACCCTGTATATGTGTGATCTGTAACTGTATTTTTCATGAAATACCCAAAAAGTTTTTTTCAAATTATCATCTTATGTCAGAATAACTTTGTAGCTAGTTGAAAAATAACATTTGAATTGATTCAAAGCTTGCCGCGCTTTTAGGGCCTTTAGCACCTACTAAATGCCGCCGTAAGCAGCACTGTCTACAACCTACTCCTACTGGAAAACGTGAGACACCCATCTACAATTTCCGTAAAATGAGGTTCACTCACTCATTATGTCAATGTCATGCAGACTGCAAAACATCATTTCAACGCACCAAAGAGTATTTAATTAAAACATCACTGGCAGCCAAACTTGAAGTGGCCAAAAGGAAAAAAATAATTTCTGAGCTCTGAGATTTGTATGAAAACAAAAGTAATTAAAAACTATTAATTTTATAATTATTTTCTAAAAGTTCTACATAATAAATAGAGACGTGGTAATTCCTCAATTAATATTTAAAGTCTTTGTAGAAGTCCGGGGACGACATTGCCATATCATTTAAATTTAGTTTCATTAAAAGAAGGCTTACCTACCAAAACAAAATGGCCTTGGTATAAACTTTTCAAGCGTGTTGTGAAGACGTATCTTGTACCGAGACCACTTTCAATTTGTAATATCTCTCGTATTTCAGTATTTGTGGTTGGTGCGGCAACAGATATACACATTCTGTGAAAATTTCAGCTTTCTAGCTATTACGGTTCGTGCAGGCGGACCCGGTGACAGACGGACGGACGGACGGACGGACGGACGGACGGACGGACGGACGGACAGCGAAGTCTCAGTAATAGGGTCCCGTTTGGCACCCTTCGGGTACGGAACCCTAAAAACCGACTTCATGACCTATCACTTAGTCCTCCCCGCTTGGTACACAAATGTCGTCTGTAGGCCCGAAAACGAGCCTACGAAATCTGTCTCCTGACAGTGAAGTCCATACGTATTACATAAACAGCCAGAATTTATCTCGCGACAATGACTATAAACACCAAAAAGACTGGCTTTATAATGTCATCCAGGTAAATCAAATTAAACTTCACAGTTTTTTCATGTAGAAACCTAACTACTGGACCGATTCCTGATTTTCAAAAAATGGGACCAAACTATTAGGCTTCCCTTTCGAACAAACAAAGAATTTTTGAAATCGGTTCATAAATAGTACCAGTTTCGATGTAACAAACATTAAAAATAATATAATTGATAACCCTTTTTTTAAGTCTGTTAAAAAGTGCCCAAAAGGCAAACAATAATCATTTCTAAACTGGCTAAAGGGGGCGAATTTATAGGAATAAGGGCTGTTTTAACAAAATCTATCAAATGTATGGAACTGTCAGGCGCATTACCATTCTGCGGGACTGGTTCAGGGAATGTTCAGGGATCAACTTTTTACTCCCGGTGTGGGGTATAAGTTCGAGGTGAGGCGACTCATTTGTGGTGCATTTATCTATTCACTATAAACTTATATGCTGTGAACTGGTTCCATCCGATGTATTTTCATAAAAAAAGGTGAAAATATCGATTCAACCACGACCCGGTGACCCGTCACGTGACCCAATATCGCCCATAAATAACAAAGTAATAACCATGTAATAACTTTGTTGCAGAACTGTTTATTTGCATATAAAGTTATCACGTTAAAATATCTAGCTTTAGTCAACTAGAAATAAACTACATACGAGTACTTCGTTGGCTAATTCTTGAATGCATGTGTAACTTAATTAAATGTTAGACAAAGGCAAGTTAATCTAGCATCCTTTCAGGGGTATGATTCTCGCGCATTCGATATCGACACCATATCGAATGATTTTGTGGAATCACTCCATAAAGATGGCGATATCAAATCGAAATCGAATCGAATGCGCGAAAATCATACACCAAGACAGGAACTCAGTGTAAGGTCCACGGGAAAAACATAGGACTATGAAAATCACTACGGTGTTTGTCATGGATAAATTGGCTAACATGTGAGTAAAAGAGGGACACCAATAGTTGCCGGCTACATATTGCAGCAAAACCTGGCCCATTCAGGAGCACCATTACAATCTAGCATTAGCTCGTGAAACCACCTATATAGCAAGCAAATCATCCTGAAGTGAAGACTCCCTAGAAACGATTCCGCCTAGATATCCCCAGGCGGTACCAGGATCACAGAACTCCTATAGAGTCAGCGACCAGCTGCAGAAATTGCACATTTCCTCGCCGCGGGCGCATCAGCTGTCAGTTGTCTCGCCTGTCACGGGGTGAAGTTAGCAACGCCTCCGCTTGATTTGCAAACACCTGCCAATCGAGAGATCCATGCGGCGCCATGCGCTTGGTTTGACGAAATAATATGGTCATGACAGAGGTAGGCAGTTACTCCTCTTGTCATACATTATCTTGCTTCATAGATTTCATAATTTCATAATTTCTTTATTGCACACAAAAAGTTACATAGGACAGTAAAAAACATAGAAAAAGTGTACAAAGGCGAGCTTATCTCTAATAAGAGATCTCTTCCAGCAAACCAAATAGGGATGAGACAGGTGGATTGCTGAGCAGGAGTAGTAGAGTTTGAATATCTCAAAAGTGTCTTTAAACAAGCTCGTTGGTACTTCTTTGGGTAACCTCGATAGCACTCTAGGCCCTATCTCAAAGGTTCTCGACGAGCCCTATATTGAACAGATTTTTATGTAAAATGGCAGATGTATCCGTCAGATACCTAGAGCTTATCGAGAACCTCTGAGAAGAAATTTATTTATCTAGTTTACTAAAATAATATGGAATTAAAGGAATCATCATTTGGCACCGTTAATATACATTTTAAGAACTGTCAAACGGTTATTTGGTACGTGAATTCTATGAAAAATGAAAATACAAGTTACAAGACCTAATCCAATTTTGTATTTTTACACGAGTTTGAGATGAAATAAATACAACCGGTGCAAATAATATTAGGTCGGGTAATTAGTTTCTTCGTTTTTTGTATGAAGACCGTAACAGTTCGAATAAAAAGGTGCATCTTTGACTTAAAATTTCCGGATTGAAAACGCTTAAACCAACTTAGTGCTACTTTTAATGGCACTGTATTAGGTTCATCAACATCATAATTTTTTTCCACGGCCGTTGTTGCATGTCTTCCCTTTTTTCTACAACTTTAAAATGTATTGACTTTCTCCATTAGATCCACTCATTGACATAAAGACAAACAAATGAAAAATTGGCGGAATCAAAATTTTATTATATTTATTCCTTTTTTGAAATATAAACTTTTAATGTCATCAAAATCTCTCGCTAAGCTCGCCTTTGTACACGATTTTTCTATAAGATATCTATTTGTCATCATGTGAGTACAATAAAGAAATTACGAATTACGAATTACGAAATCAGCCAGATACAATTATTAAATCCAAAGATATTTAGTTACAAATATACACATACAAAATACGAAAAGACTTTTTACCCGACCTAATATATTAAATTCTGATGTCAAACTATTATTGTCCTTCTTCTTACACCTTTCTGGATTAATTAGACAAAGGTATTCTCATACATTATAGAAAAGTACCGAAATAGTAGCAACGATGTGGTATATATCAAAATAAGGATACAATATCAAGTGAGTGAGCTGAAAAACAAAACAGCATTTCAGTATTTACGTCCAACATAGTAAGTACTAAGTAGATTGCAGAGAACTGAATAACCGGCCAAGTGCGAGTCGGACTCGCGCACGAAGGGTTCCGTACCATTATCTATAAAAAACCGCAAAAAAAATATTGTTTGGGAGCCCCCCCTAAATATTAATTTAATTTTAATTTAATTATTTATTTTTTAAGTAAATAATATACTCAATATATTGTGAACATTTTAAGCGTCTACCTGCTACCATCATCAATATCGAGAAAAAAAATTCAAAAAAATCACGTTTGTGGTATGGGAGCCCCCCTTAATATTAAATTTCTTTTGTTTTTTAGTATTTGTTGTTATAGCGGCAACAGAAATACATCATCTGTGAAAATTTCAACTGTCTAGCTACCACGGTTCATGAGATGACAGACAGGACGGACGGACGGACGGACGGACGGACGGACAGACGGACAGACAGCGAAGTCTCAGTAATAGGGTCCCGTTTTTACCCTTTGGGTACGGAACCCTAAAAATTATAGTCAACAGACCAGCAACAACGTAGAATTGCGTGTGTAGGATAACATGTGTTTAGCAATGGTAGAGCGAGTGTGTTAATATTGAATAGACAGAGACCTAGGGGGTCCTAATGAAAGATATTTGCATCTAGACGACTTTGAATTAAATTTTACGGTCCCTACTTTACATGACAATGACTATTCTTATCTTAGGTAGAGTTCCAAATGAAAATAAATAAATACTTAGGAGTAAAGATAGATGAGAAAGGTTTCTTAGAAGAGACTTTCGGGTTCGGTACCTGAAGCGAAGGGCAAACACGAGCCTTTTACTAAGCCTCCGCTGTCCGTCCGTCGCCTGTTCTGCGTCAGTTCTGTGGTTCTATCTCACGAACCGTTATAACTAGTATAGGTAGAGAGTTGAAATTTTCAATGTTCAATATCTGTTGCTGCTATGTAGGTACTACACTAAGTAATAGGTACTAAACAGATAGAGTGATTCAGAAGATAATGTCCTATCCTAGATTCCTAGCTAATACAAAAGAACACGTTTCATAATATTACATCCAAAGCAAGGACAGTTTCAAATTACTAGGTTTCCAAGTAAACCGGTTCCGCATTAACATCGAACACGTAATGAAAAAAAAAAACCGGCCAAGTGCGAGTCGGACTCACGCACGAAGGGTTCCGTACCATTATCTATAAAAACCGCAAAATATATATATATATATATATATATTGTATGGTAGCCCCCCCTAAATATTAATTTAATTTTAATTTAATTATTTATTTTTTAAGTAATTAATATACTCAATATATTGTGATAAACCTAGTTTAGGAGACTGGGATGCACACAACTATGGGCCTAACTTTTTATCTGAATAAATTATGAATAATGAATTGTGAACATTTTAAGCGTCTACCTGCTACCATTATAAATATCGAGCAAAAATGAGCAATAAAATCACGTTTGTTGTATGGGAGACCCCCTTAATATTAAATTTCTTTTGATTTTAAGTATTTGTTGTTATAGCGGCAACAGAAATACATCATTTGTGAAAATTTCAACTGTCTAGCTACCACGGTTCATGAGATACAGCCTGGTGACAGACAGACGGACGGACGGACGGACGGACGGACAGACAGCGAAGTCTCAGTAATAAGGTCCCGTTTGGCACCCTTCGGGTACGGAACCCTAAAAACCAATAACCATGCAAAGTGTAATCAGGCGGAACTTCGAAGGGTCCTATAAATGCAAATTCCAATGGGTCCATCCAGGCTACCGTGGCAGCACCTGTCGCTGGCGATTACCGCCTCGGGGCCCTGAGGTCCTGGTAGCCCCGGGGTCAAAATTACGTGGAATTATCGGCAATTCGTATTTAATGGTTCCTAGTCAGGGCATGGACGGACTAAGATTATTACTAGGTAGGTCGCGCGAAGCTTGGTACATGAGCGCCGATTGGAGAGGGCAGCGAGCAATTTTGCATTTCACTGTATGGTCAGCACTTTCTCTCAAATCAGAATTTTAGAACTCATAAATCCCGTCCTGCGATGACATTCCATTTCTTATTAGAGGCGTCAATAAATCTAATGCACTTAGGGCATGAGTCAGAACCAGAAGTCATGCATGCATGCATGACGCATGAATAATAGGATAATGAACAATAGAAAAGGTCAATAACCCATCATTTAAAGTCGCCTCTTATGTCCTAAGGTTTCAAAGAACAGTATTTTATTCAGGTGCATCGCCGAGCAAAAGGTGTAAAGTGAATCACAACATGCAAAATGTAATCCACAAAGGATATGTGTCATCGACTGAACGTAGATACTTGCGGGTCAGTTACTCATGAAGTAGCTCAGTAATGTGCAATGTAAGGTGTATGACTCAATGCCGTTAACTATGTAAGCACTATACTTGAAATGTTTGTTATGGGTAGATAGAGAGTGCTTGGGACTTATACAAAAGTGTAAACCACGGAACTTCATATCATCTTAGAGCTGGGCATGGGCAATCCGAAGAGATAGAACTTAGAATTTCACCGTAAAAGTTAGTGAAAGAAAGCTTACTCCCAGAGTCTCCCTACAGGTGACACAAAAAAGTGGTCAAGAGTGGTCAATTTAAAAAGCGGCACGAGCTTGCCTCAAATTACTTAAACAAGAGTTTCACCAGGTACAATGCTAATTTTCGTTTCAGAAAACGAGGCGTTAGTTAGCAAAAATGAAGCTGACAGCTTTCGCTTTCTTCGACCAGATACAAGTTTGATGTCAGGAGCACAATGATGCAACTTTATTTACTTTTATTTGCATCTTACTTAGAACATCTAGGTTTAACTAATTATAGTAGTAAGTCAATAGGTTCTTTTATATTTTGCACGACAGTTTTAATTTAGTACTTATTTCCTGTCAAACGTGTATTGTAAAAAATAATAAAATGATTATCTATCTATCTATCTATTTACTGCAGGCCCTAATATGGCTATTGCGTGTAATCCACAATCTTTGTATCCTGGTTATTTATTACATTGTTACTTACAGAACATGTTAAGATAATAACTAAGATCCGTCCGCATAGGAAGCATCAGTTACCTGAGAAATAAAGAAAATAAACGATTAGATACAATGGGCTTATAAACTGCCTACTGCTCACTTCAGAGGTCGCCACTGTGGACCGTCTATAAATTTGACAGTTCCTCTTAGTAAACATGTAAACAAACTAATTATTTTATGAATAAATTCTTTCAATGCCTCGTTGTGCAGCTGTTGATTGCAAAAATGTGGGGATTCATATATTCCCTAAAGACGCTAAAAGAAGAAAATTGTGGGAGAAAGCTCTTCGTATAAAAAATTGGCATGCAAGTACTTCGTCAAGGTTATGTGCTACCCATTTCCTACCTGACGATTATTTTGGACCAAATTCGTATACAGGTGATAAATCTCTAATCAAAGTGTTGAAGAAAACTGCTGTACCGTCTTTATTTTCACATTCTAAGGTCAAAACAATCACACAGACAACACAACAACAACAGCGATCGGATAGACAGCTTCGGAGAACTCTTCCAAGTCAGGAATGACCGGGATCTCATCCTCGAGTTCATCTTCAACTCCGAGAAGGTTATTCTTGTCGTACGCCCTTAGTCTACAACAAGAAAATGGATTTTACAATAAAACCGCAACATAACCTTTATATCATAACAATGCCAGTTTATAACTTACCTTTCAATTAAAACTGCTTTTTTACCAACGATGGACGCTTTTCTTTTTCTCAGCTCGACTTTTAATTGAATCACACTCCATGTCGCATACATTGATATAGTTTATTTTGTTTTTTCAATTATTCGTGAAACAATAACAACTAGACAATATGGCAGTTCTTAGACACCCCATAGTGCTGCCCTCTGCAATTGGCTTTCAGTTTCAAAGCCCATTGATTGTAAGGTCTTGTAAGAAAATATAGGCCATTATAGGCCATTTTTTTTTTGTAAAATTATGCTACTAGATTTCGAAGCCAATACTGCTGCCTCATCCCAATACTTGACTCCAACGCAAGACGTTTGAGAATTATTCTCAAACACACGGTGTCGAACAAATGTCTACAACTATGACAACGTAAACTCTATAATAATATGTTGCTGCTGCTGTTTTGGAACAGCTGCAAACGAGAAGGAAACAAACATTTTGTTTTCCTCGTGCGTTTTAGGCTCAGAAATTCAATCTACATGTAGGCTAAAACGTTGAATTCTGTGCCTAACACTCCCAAGGAAAACAAAGTGTCTGTTTGCTTAATATAGCAAGCAAGAAGGCTGAATAACAGATGATGAACTTAGATTCGACCTTATTTGAACGAAACATTTTTGTGTGAATTTTCCAAAGATGCGCCAAAAAGTGTCACGTGATCTGTGGTCGCAATGAGTTAACTTACTTTTTTATTGTCATGAATTTATGCCTTATTTTCAATGTACTAAAGTGAAATTGTCAATCCTATTGGACGGGTATGAGAAAAGCATGAAAACTCGAAAATATCGCGATTTTTCAGTTCTTGATCGATTTTTTGCCCCCAAAAACCCCTATATTGCAAATTACATCGAAAACTACAGCGCCCATTTCTAGAACTTAAGACATATATATCGTTACATACAAATATTCCTCGTTTAAAGGTAAAGGCTACCGCTCGGCTTCGCCTCGCAGTCACCAATTGGGGATATACTCTTCTATGTATAGTAATAATACTCGCAGGGGCAGCAAATTTTTATGGCGTATGGCTGTCGACAATTACTTAGATCACCCGTGTATTATCCCGTGTCGAGTATCAAATTACATATTATTGAAAAAAACTGGCCCAGCTAAGGTACAATCTAGAATCTAGAATCTAAGTAGGTACTATTTTTGAATCATCAGCAAAAAAGTGGAAGGAAACTTATTACGTATGAGGCTGTCCGAACTCCCACCCCACGAATAAGTGTATTATGATTATTTATGATGCCTGAAAATACGTTTATCTCTATCTAATTAGCTAAAATTTTATTCTCTACTAATCTTCACCAAACGCGCTATCTTTCCTAATCTTCGATAATACTTAATCATCATCATGAATACTATAAAAGAACAAGTACTGACTGACTGAGTCATCAGTGCAGGGCCCAAACGGCTAAAGCTAGAAGGCTTTGGATTGGAGCTTTCTTTTATGAAGCGATTTTATTATAATCGGACCCTAAGAAGGTCAAAAAGACCACTTAAGTTTTTAATTGTGTATGGGAAGTTCTTATGGACAAAGAACTGTGTTCTTAATTCGACCAAAAAGTGAAACGCAGACGCAATTCCGGGTATAAGCTAGTCACAAGTTACAAGCATCCTTCACGAGCTCACAACTAGAACTAAATTAAATTCGAAAGCGAACGAAGCGAAGGCCCCAGGTGGTTGGGGAGGGTTCACAACGCATGCGCTGGAGATGACCAATCCACCCTGACACCTTTGATAGCCAAGAATAAGTTTTACGGCGTAATGGTAAGAATCAAGTGGTGGATGTGAAGGGGTCAAGATACGTTGGGTAGTAATATCTGACCTCCAATGACGTAGGAAGTGTGGGGAAGATCGGATTTGTATGGGCATAAAATATGTAAACAGCGACACTTAGTTTCTGCATAAATAAACCCCTTAGCTGTGTCACCACAGGAACTGTTTTGCCATACCAAATCCGTAAACAGGCGCTTGAGATAACTCTCAGAGCAGATAACGGTTTATTAAAGTATAACAATTACATACAGGCACATACAATGCTTTTGGCCCCACACTAGAATACCCTGAGTCGTAGGAACCAGAAACAGCGACATCACAAACATGGAAACATCCAAGACTTACAAATACAAATACAAAAATACAAAATGCTTTATTTAGTAAAAAGAGTTTTAAAATGCTTTATTTACTAAAAAGAGTTTTACATATTCTAGGTGAAACCTGTGTCCTGGAGGCCATACATTCAAGACATTACAAGTTGAGACAAACAGTGGAGCTGTCTGTAGGAAGGATTTCATTATGTATAATGAGCAACGATTATTTAGAATTAGAGAAAAAATAATAACAATCAAAAATCTACACTTATCCAAAGACCTTTTTAGAATTTGGAAAAAATAAAAAATAAAAACAGCAAAAACCACACTTATCCAAAGACCAACGACCCTTGTGCATATAAATATAAATTAAGTGTTGTTCATGTAATTGATGTACCTATACATTATGTATGTGTGAGTGAATAGATATATGTGAGAGGGTGGGAGGGTGAATGTGGTTGTGTAAGTAAATATTTAAATAAATAAATTAAAGTAGATCACAAGTTTGACATGAGACAAAGAGAAAGAGTATTCGTCCCAAGACAGTCAGGTATGTAAAAGTTAATTTTCATTAGGGCTTCAGTGCTGCCAGAGTCAAGAGCCGCTTTATATCAAGTGAGCTGTTATCTTTTTTCTACTATATATAGATAGGTATTTATTTCCATAAATAATCGCTATTGTTTGAAGCGTGCTTCGCAGGATGTTTGAAGGAAATAGTTATTTCAACAAATAACAAGCGCAACGCAAACATAATAAAGGCTTATACAGGATGTCACAGTACCGAGTGATTTGAGAATTTTATGAATACCTGTTATGGAATATTATTTTAAGGTTGATATAGGTACCTACTCGAACTACAACTAAAGCTGGTACACAGATAAATAAAGAGTTAGGAAGTAAAGTACCTAACTTTAAAATAAAATATCTGGTTACCAAGCTTTGCTGGGCAGTTGGTGGTACAAACACAATAAAAATATTATATTCATAGCACATACAGCTCTACTCAAACGGAACTGTTACTGTATGTCGATACAAATATTTAATGCCATACCAATAGAACTGCATGACATGCCTTTTAATGTTTTTAGGTACAAATTACGCAAATGGTTGATTGCTAAATGCTATTATAATATTAAAGATTTTTTTGACTCCCATGCTTATAAAATTAATCTATAAATGTATAAATTTAATAAATCAATTAGTAATTTATTTCACTACCTACCGATCTCTTCATGGTTATTCTTGTTGAAGTTAAGTAAAAAATGCTCACCTACCTACCTGCTCTAAATATTATTATTATATTACGACTTACTTGCATTTAAGAATTGTATTGCACTACCTTAGTGCTATTTCTGCATGTCACTACGTGGCTAGATGTGCAGTACCGATAAATGTTATGTTACCTTCCACCTGCTATGTAACCATATCTACGCAAAATAAACACATTTGTAAACACACATCGATTAATATGCTGCTCTGCTTTGAACAGCTGCAAACGAGAAGCGAACAAGAAGGTTGAATGAAATGAAAATGAAAAATCGTTTATTGCCATAAGGAAATACAATTCACAGGTATGCTGACCCTCACACTAGGCATAGCCTATCTTGTGAGGGAGGAAATAAACATTTGACAATCCTTATTTGCGGCGATAACATGAAAATTTAATAAAATTTAATTTGAATTTAAGTTTAACAATGAGATCACTGTTATTATTGAAATTTATATTATATTATTTAATAGAAGATGATGAACTTAGATTCGACCTTATTTGAACGAAATCTTTTTGTGTGAATTTTCCGAAGACGTGCCAAAAAGTGTCACGTGATCTGAGGTCACAATGAGTTAACTTACTTTTTGATTGTCATTGGAATTTATGCCTTATTTTCATTGTACTAAAGTGAAACTGCCAATCCTATTGCGCGGCAATGAAAAAAGCATGAAAACTCGGAAATACGCGTTTTTTTACAGTTATGAGACCTAGCTCCATCGATTTTTTACCCCGAAAAACTACAGCGCCATTTTCTAGAACACAAAAAATATATCGTGACATACAAATATTCCTCGTATTAGGTATTAGCTACCGCTCGGCTCGGACCTACCGCTACTCGCGGCTGGTCCTCGCCTCGCGGACACCAATTGAGGGATATTACACACGTGCCATATCCCGGTCTACACACGTCCATATCGGTGTCTTTTTATATATACGTGACGGGAACTGCAATATTTTTGTTCTCCCAAGTCTCTTCAGATTGTACCTACATAGTCTACCAGGCTATCAGATTAATAATATCCCTAAGGGCGGATAACAGTGATGACGATGACAACTATTATATTAGTTCCACTATTATATGTATCTGTGGTTCCACTGAATAATTAATTTAGATTCTTTTCGATTGTTTTGTTACCATCATGAAGTTGTAGGCTATCTGCCATGTGACTTATGCTGGAATAGTCTGCAGTAGGTACCTAATTATATTCTGGCCGCTGCTGAGAGAATGCGATCCTGACACATGTACATATATAATATGTATCTCCCTGTCTGTCCCGCGCTACTTTTCACTCTATCTCACCTCTCTTTATAGATATAATACATGTGTCAGGAGCGCATTCTCTCAGCGGCCAGAATATACCTATCTACACTGTCAGCAACCCATGAAGTTGTCTTCGTCTGAACTGACTCAGGGGACCCCCTCTTATCGTCTGTGCTCCTGGTAAGACCAAGTTTGCTACGAGTCGATTGTGCTGCAAGGGGCGGAGAAAGTTTCCGAAGTTACGGGACAGCGAGAGTGAATAGAAAACGACCGAGACCGATATTGTAGGGAGAATTGAAACGTGGACGAAGGCATTCACGTTGATTATTGATTTTAATTCATAAAAACTAACTTGAAAATAACTGGCGAAAAGTGGGCACGTCCAAGGTAATATAATAAATCTAGGAACAATTATTAAGTTGAAGCATTATTTACAAAATGGCTTGACATTCTCAGAATTGTATATTTCCAGCAGATATATTTTATAAAGTCAAATTTGTGCAAAAAAAGACAGAACTAAAAAATAAGGTTGCTCTGATCAAATCGGTTTAATAATGAAAGTTGCTCAGAATGATGTAGGACTAACAAAGTAGTTTCTCATTTTGCGTAAATTCATTTCCACCTTATATAGATCCTAGGTTATGTCCCGTACCAACAACCAAGACAGTCACTGATCCTCAGTCAAGAAAGTACCACTAGAACGCAAAAGTGAAGATTTAATAAATCATTGGTGTTGTCAAAGTTTACTTGCCCCGTGTAGCTAGTGGACCAAAGTGAACTATCATTGTTGGAATTGGAAATTCACAAACTACTTTCTGTACTTCAGATCATATCATAAAATATGGTACAATATCAACGCTACTAGTACCTACGAATCTAGTCTATACTTAACTTAAATTTCTAAACTTCAACATTCTTTAAATTAGTTTCAAACTGTTTCAAAGGAATACAAATTATGAAACTTTTCAGGGGTTTACACTGAAAATGTTTTTTTTTTCTTTTCACTAAGTAAATGATGAAATCAAGTCATGTAAAAGCTGGCTTACTATTAATTTGTAAGTAAAGTAAAGGTTACTGAAGTCCGATGCGCTTGCTCACTCGATGCGTGGAAATGAACTGTATCCAGGATCCCTGCTCATACCACTTTGCGTTTTACCAATCAACAACAATTACAATTTAAATACCAATTACATCAAAATATTCGATAGAATCAACATAATTGACGTTGTAAATTATTCAACACACTAGTTTTTACGGATAGTGAAGTAATTTCGGTAAAAAAACCACTGTACTTAATGGAAGAAAAGTCGTTAATCGTTATAAATGTGTTGGTTGCGTGTGCGCCGGCTAGAATGCCAAATATGGACGGGATTATTCTGCGAGCGTGCCCGTTGGGACAATGTTGGCATAGTGTTTGTAGTTGTATTGGAGCCATACATTCGCCAACTCGAGCGTTAACAAAACAAACCATAACAAAGAATCGGTAGAATCTTTATCTCTAACATCTACAAAAATGATGTATTGAACATCCTCGAAAGGGGTTTGGGAAAAGTTGGCGTCGTTTTGAGTCGTTTGGTCGATTTTGAGTTTTGGCGGCCACTCATGAAAGTTATAAATATTGAAAGAGCAATTAAGCAAAACAAGCTATGGAGTACGTATAGCTAAATCATTTCGGGCTGAGATATCACACTTTATAGTTTTTTCAGTACAAAAAGTTACATTAAAGGTTACGTTGAATCTCAGCAGCTTCGAAATGGTTTACAGCAATGCCTCGTCCGAAGAGATTAGTAACTGAATAACATACTTCTCTTTCAGTTACCTATACTAATCTAGAGAATGAGGCGCGAATATAAACAGACAGTCTGTATTGGTGAAAAGTAACTTTTAAAAGAATCGGGACATGTCAAGTTCGAGCTGCCATTCCGAAGGATTGCTGGAATATCATAATGTAAGTACCTATTACTAGAATCGACGCAGTCAGATCGATCGGTCGGACAGTGCATGGGCGGGCTGTGTTCACCGGACGTAGTTCACTATTCTCGGGTATACTCAGAGCTTTTTGTAAAGCTCTTGACTTTAGAATTCATCACCATTATACACGTTTGTCGTAGAGTTTGCTTGCTAAGCAATTGCTTATTTCGTTGCCTAGATATCTATAGATATGAACTCAAACATTGACTTTGATACTAGCATGGTTTATCTTATCACTGTTATCACTCATCAATATGACAACGTGGCTCGTTGTGGGATACTTACAATTGCTCATCGATTTTGCTTCGGTCGCATAAGTTTGTTCATAAACATCGAAAACTTTAAAATACCTAAGTAATGTCCCCTACATTACTCACCTTTTTTAAAGTTTTAAACTACGACCAACTTGTTTAACGTCCATTTTCAATAACTTCTATCCATTCTTTTCATTTCACATATCAAGAGATAGATTTGACAGTTGCTCTATGGAACTTATGTCAAATTATTGTTGACTCTACTATCTATCTGCAGATTGAGGACAGTTGTTTAGTCATTGAAAACGGTCGTAAGATGACCTAACCACTAATCTCGCAATAATTTTGACAACTCAATAAAAATATGGTGTTGTTAATGTGCAGTCTGAGAATAGTAACTTGTATTCTATCTGGAGGCCTATGAGTTGGAGGCATTGAAAATGGTCGTCAGTCTCTCCGATTGATTGTTTAGGCTCCTATCCTCTACCAATGTGAGACGGATCGATCGACGTCAATAAACAAAAAAAAGTCACCGTCGTATTTTTCTTGCTACCAGGACAGCATAAAATAGCTAAGGTCCGTTGCTTCGGTTAAGCAAGGGGCGCGCTTCAAAATGCACCGACGAAGCGCACTATTGTATGGAGATTGCGGCGGCCATAGACTGCGCAGGTTAGAATAGACAGTTCAATGAAACTCGTAGACACGAAGCTAGGGCCTGCTGTAACTGCAATCTACAGAAAATAAGCTTCAATACGCAGTTTGTGTCAACTTAACAGCCCATTTATTCAGTAACTCTCAATCGATCGAAAATTACGGAAAGCAGAGAGACATCTACATAATGTTTTGATATACTTAAACTATGTCCATTTCACAGTAGATTGCTATACATTAAAAAGGGGCCATTAGTTTACGAAGATGCCTGAGTTTAGGTTGGTAACGGGGCGTATAATTTTGTAAGAATTGTTTGTGTCTAAGTGTTTGTGTACTTATTTATATCTATAAACACCATAAAAGAGATAATAAGATATGACACACCTATCCACATTTATCTAACTGTTAGAGTAAATTACCATTTCTTAATTAATTGTGTAATAATTTATTACTAATAAATAATCATACGAAAAGACGCATTTAGTCACTGTCAAATCTATCCCCGCTGAATGTCCTAATCTATGACCGTTTCAAGTTGCTCGTCAGATATGCCGTCGCGATAATTCTGAGGTCACAGCAGATCATTTCACACTGGGTGGGTCTAACTCAGCCTAGTGTTACAACGCCCGTTTAAGACACCTACACAGACTACATGATATCGGTGACAATCTAGGCTAGAGTGAAAACGTTTGTTAAACTGGAGCTGCTTGTTGTGTGCGCTCACACACAGCAGGCGACTCCAGTTGTTTAACACATTTTTACACACTAGTTAGCGCCTGCCGCAGGCGTGTGTGTAGCCCACTTTAGTAGAGTTAAGTTCAGCTGCACTGCTTGGCCAGAGTTAGAGATTTAGCTAAACAGGTTTTCAAATAGTGAATTTGACGCTGAAGCACTCATCTTGCAAGCGATGACGTAACCCTACAACCGGACTGGGAATGGTGCATAGTTCGCGCCAATTTTAGAGCTTTCAGGCCTCTTTCTCTTACCCAAGCTTTTATTAAGCGAGAAGGAGTGGTCACACACAGATTGGTCACAGCCAGAGAAACTTAGCGCTGACAGTGTATTAGAGTAGTTTCTGAACGCAGCTGTCAAAGTAAAACTGATGCCAACTCGCTCTAGCAGGCCTCTCGCTCTCTCGTCTAGGACATGGTGCTGAAGATACACGTAACAAATGTAATAATTAAAAGTAACAGATTTAGAAATAAAACCAGTGCATAATAAAACAAATAAAGTGTTTGTAATCAAGTATAATACAGACAGTGTGTGTCATGTTACTCCCGTTAAGCTTGTCCGTAAGTCTTGTAATTGTAACTAAGTCAGGGAGCACTTATCCAGTGGAGATACATTTTCCTTTGAAACACAACTCACCAATTTACGGGCGGCGGGGGACGAGGTAAGAGAGCTGTGATTGGTCAGTCGCTGCGAAACTGTCTGGCGTGGCCCGCCTTTCGTACATAGGTTGCGTATGCAAACGTTTGTTGAATGCAACAAACGTTTGGTGAGCCGCATTCCCCCGCAGGCGCAGTCAATTGGATATATAGTCTCTGACCTAAGTCATAAGTGCGTAATTATCAGCTGATCGTTCGCTACTAACCATATAAATGGTCGGTTTCAATTATGGTCACAGTCAGTAAAAAGGGGGAAGACACATAGAGGTACCCCACCCTAGCCTAGCCTAAGTAAAGGGAATCGTCATGAGATAATTTTAGGGTTTTATTTAATTAACTACCAGATATTTTTCGATGAACTGGCGCTAAAGAGGCTGCAAATTGTGCCTCTGTCACTCGGTATAGGAGACAGGCGTGCCGCTATTTTAATTGCTATGTATAACCTATCCTATTTTTGATGTTTAAAGTTCTCTGTTCAAATTACAGAGTAAAAACTTCCAAGTTTCTTTATCCCTGAGCGAACTACAACTCTCTCCCTGCTCGCAAAGGGTAAGGCAAGTTAGAAAGAGAGATGTCAGCTCGCTATCCAAAGAAACATGGCGCGAACTACACACCCTTTTTGCCCCACAAGCCGTGGGGCCATCCGCGGTGTCGGGTGACAGATGGTCTTCGAGCCCAGAGTCCCGGCTTCGAGTCGCGGTCGAGGCATGTGGTGCGCATGCGTGAAACTGTTTTGTTTGTTTTGCAGTACGCTCGACAGCAACATTCTTTAGTGGTTCTGTAGCTTGATTCCGTATATCATAGCGTAGCGTCACACCATTTCTCACACGGCGTGGCAGAGGCACTTCTGTGCCCACGTTTAACCAGATTTTCTTTACACTATTTTGTACAGGAGGCTAGCCTATCGCCGCAGCCATGGAGAAATGAAGGTTTCCGCACCATACATGTTTTCCATCACCGATAGTAGAACGTCCGAATGTACCTACTCTTAAAATAAATTACGATTGAATTCGTTATTCGTTCGTCTTTGTAAATTCCTTCTCTGTATTTTTTTGTGTTTTGTCTTTTATGTGCAAAAAATATAAATTATACGAAATTTATACGAATTCGAACCTGCATCTCCTGCGAGAGAAGCAAGAGTAAGTGAGACCCAGCCAGTAGACCACGGAACTCTTGATTATGTATGCACTGTACGCAAAAATGGAGTAATGAACCACTGGTAACTCTTTATTAATCTGTGCCACTGGCGAAAACCTGGAATGGCACATCTGTCCGTCCCTCTGCCAAACCGAATGGGAAAAGGCGTGACGCCATTTTATGTCATATAGATATAAAATAACTCCGATAGTAAATTAAAGAGTCAACCTGACGCAAATCCATTTCATTCACAAATCTTAATTAATTCGTTCCACACAAAGCCTTCGGGCCACCAGAATGGTTCCCGTCGTAACACCAAAACAGGAAATGGAGATTAAAGGAGTTAAATTTGAATTTGAATAATAATAAATAAGTCTTGTAAAAAGACAGCTTGGAATAAAGCATTGGAATATGAAACTAGTTTGGTCGGATTACAGATGGCTGGTGATGATAAAATGAAAAGATGTGAAGATGTTTTTTGTTTTACTGTTTTTTCCTCTCATGCCTAGGTTTGCTGGAAGAAATATCTTTTTAGAGATAAGCTCGCCTTTTTACATATCTTTCTGTCAATAATGTTCCGTGTTATTTATGTTTTTGTGCGATAATATAAAATGAAACATTTGATAGAACTGTAACTCTGAGTTGAATTAAATGTAAAAGGAGCCCATTAATGTCCCCATCGAGGGGCACAGGCCTTTACCCGGTTTGGAGTAAGATTGAAATGTACTCTCCACCACGACCCCTCCCCTTGCTCCCACCACTTTTATCGGCGGATAGGAGGGATTGAGACAAAGTTCACACTGGCACATGCCTTGTCATGTCATTTTCAATCGTTATTTTTTCCGATCAATGGAAATACGGAGCCACCAACTTAGCTTTTCAGGTGGGAAAAATTGGTACTACGGACTTGTCATCCGCCATCAAAGATTATACATACTACACTATGTCCGCTATTATGAAGACTACTATGACACTAGTGACCTCTATCAACTGAACACTGCTAACTTGGTGGCACTGTACGATTTTATACGGTCCCGTAACTTCAAAATGTCAAGGTAAAATCTTAAATTCAGAATACAGGCTGAGTTAATAGGTTGGAAGCCCCTGGCTTTGCCAGCATTAATTTTCCGAGAAATGCTAATTATAACAGTAAAAGAAGCACTCCCAAATAAATTCAGTAGTCAACGTTGATTTATAAACACGTAAAACATCTTCTATTGGTGGACTTACATTAAGGACGACTTGTACCAGACTCCGCAACACCGATACACGGTTAAATACTCTATGGTTATTGCTAACACATTGCTTAAGGTTGGTACGAACTTAGAATGGCATGTGTTTGAAACATACAAAAAATATTTTATATATATTCTGACCCCCTTGTGACTTGTAATGAATATTATCAATAAACGATGTCTATGTGTCTATGAAACTATATTTAGTGGCCATCAAAAATGTGGTATAAGACAGCCTATACTTAAACGTAACCAAGAGTAGGTTTAAGATGTTGATCATAATATTGCAGCTTCATTAAACAGAAAGGAGAACAATACCCAACTATGTAAGGTCCAAGTTCCAAGTTTAGATGAACCTTCATTAATTACAACTTTATGCTTTGGCATAGGTCAAAACCTATTGAAACTTGACCTTTCAACTAACTTTACAAAACCACAAAGTTCATCATTGCTAGTTGATTGAACTAATCGATTAGATGCACTAATTCTTTCTCAAGAGTTTTGTAACTTGATTTTTGATTTGTATCTCTTGACATATCCTGAGTCCGTTCAAATTAACATTTCACCAATAATGGGACCAATTTAGGAGAAAAACGCACTAAACTAAAAAGGCAACAGGCCTCTAAACGTCATAATGTCGTCATTTTAGTTGATATCAATAACTAAGATAACGTCATTATGAGACGTTTAGATGACTTAGTTGCCTTATTAGTTTAGTTCGTTTTCCTCCCAAATTGGTCCCAGTGACAATCGCTTTAAATGACAGCTCCTGACACCAATAGTTGATTGGTCAAACGTAGAGAGTAGAATGCCTTTAGTGCCACCAAGTTAGCAGTGTTCAGTTGATAGCGGTCACTAGTGTCATAGTAGTCTTCATAATAGCGGACATAGTGTAGTATGTATAATCTGTGATGGCGGATGACAAGTCCGTAGTACCAATTTTTCCCACCTGAACAGCTTAGTTGGTGGCTCTGTATGGATGTAGGTCTGGCAGACCTAAGCGAAGCATCAGACGAGCAAAACTCGCCCTGAGTCCTCATACACACACCGGTACTTACAATGTTTCGGGGCAACTTTACGTGTCCTCAACAAAGTATTTAGATGCAAGATCGGATTTCGGATTCGCCAGCCACAATAGAGCACACAAAAGAAGATAGCAGAGATAGCTGTCGTCGGATACTACGTAGAGGACATCATATCATCAGTGGTCTTCCATTTATTTATAAGAAAGTGTAGCAGTACAACAGAACAAAACACACATTAAACGTAGTCTAGGTTTTAGTTACGTCCAATACACAAAGGGCAACTCAAGAAAATTACGCAAACAATTGATAAATAATATTGACATGCCTTGTACAATATTGACATGCCTTGTACAATAACACCGATACAATATTTTACATGCTTTATAAACATATGCCCAATCACACACACATACAGTCCCGAAGCCCTATGGCGTTTCCATTATGGGCAAGGTATAAAAGACGCACTGGCAGAAGGACGAATATTATACTACTACTACTCGGCAATCCACCAGGGGGGCAATTCTGGCGCTAGCGAGATCATGTCCATGGTCGAAATATAGATTTTGAGTTACCGAAATCTCTATCAAAAACAAGAAAAAGCTATTCTTACGTCGAAAACGATCTCGATTTATATTCGATCGAAAACAGGTCGAGATATCTCGGTTGAGCGAAACGCTAGTCGTAAGAATAGCTTTTTCTTGTTTTTGATGGAGATTTTGGTATCTCAAAATCGATATTTCGACCATGGACATGATCTCGCTAGCGCCAGAATCGCCCCGCTCTGTCTCATCCTTATTTGGTTTGCTGGAAGAGATCTCTTATTAGAGATAAGCTCGCCTTTGTCCACGTTTTCCATGTGTGCAATAAAGAAATCATGAATTATGATTTATGAGTAAGTCGTCAGCATCAGGGAATGGACGGGAGTAGCCAGCGTAGAACAGCTGATGCGCTCGGCGAAGAACAGAGAGGATTATGAAGAGCTGACTGCCAACCTCCAGTAGTGGGGAGGCACTCATCATCACTGGCCACAACATCTGCGGAGATGATTGTTGCAGCGCTAGTGTGTCAGTTGCACCCCACATCGTCTGTGATGGCTATACAGCCCTATTGCGGCATTTCTTGCCACATCGATTGCACTCGTATCGCGAATCCGTTGGAGGAGATGAGCGACAGCGAATCTTTTTCTAGGTACTAGAAGAAGAAGAACGTTCTATCCGTATAAGTCTGCGAAGACGAAGTTGTGTGTAAGTTCCGTAAGTTGACTCTTGTTGAGAAGCCCATTAGCCGTATGCACACACACAATCGCAAATCTAGAGTGTGATTCTCGCGCATTCGATATACGGATATCGACACCTACATCGAGTGATACACAGTCTTTCAACGATCTTTTGGCAGAGATGAGTGACGTTTACAGGCTGGCGCCACTTCTACGCAACTTAATGCAACGAACCTGTCATCAACACGGACCTTTCATTCCTCATTGTCCAATTAGCGTTAGTTCCACCTGTCATTGCGCGCAAAAAGATCGTTGGAAAGCTGTACAAACACACTCGCTATGGGTGGAATCCAGAAACTATATATCCAATTGACTGCGCCTGCGGGGGAATGCGGCTCGCCAAACATTAGTTGTAATCAACGTATTCAACCTATGCACGATGACGGGCCGCCAGACAGTTTCACAGCGGCTGACCAATCACAGCTCTCTTACCTCGTCCCGCGCCGCCCGTAAATTGGTGAGTTGTGTTTCAATGGTAAATGTATCTATGCGCTCTCCACTGGATAACTGCTCCCGGAGACATGATTCTCGCGAATTCGATATCTACACCTATATCGAGTGATTTTGTATGAGAGTCTGTCAATATAGGTCTCGATATCCGTATATCGAAGGCGCGAGAATCATACCCCCTGGTCGAATCATATTCAAGTCTTGTCTTCTTTTGCCTGTCACATTTTCCCAACGGCATGGCAGAGGCATGCGTACTTATATCCAGTTATACTCAATTGCCCAGTGAACTGCCCTATCCCCTATGCTTCCCTAATCCAGAGGAAGTGATCCATCAGGATCTTATCTACCGGAAGTGTTCTCTCCGACTGTACCGAGTTTGTTTATTTTTGAACGCGGGTTCGCCAGTCGACGGTCTTTGATTGGGTTATCTGTGCTCTATAGTCGTGGATTTAAGCATAACTCTAGTAAACTTTGAATATCTCGATAGAGTGACAAAGACTAGAATATACCTTACCTCGGAAGGTTTCGTCATTTTACTTGAAACATCAACATTGGTCTAAAGGACGAATGGCTCATCAAAAACTTGCATTTCTGGCGTTTACTCAGTACTATCTAGTTATTCCGTGGTTTTACTTAGTGTAGGGTTTCACTCAATACTTAAGTTAGAGTTGTGCATTCCAGCTATGGCGTGACTTTTGACTACTCAAATAAAGTGCTCGGTATTCTGTAGTTGTCCTTTCTTTAATCGGTTTGCTTGCGTTAAGTTAAGGCACCCAACAACAATAGCGAACAAGAAACGTGCCAGCGAGAGAGTTAACGAAGAAAAAGCTCTAGCATGTTTTTGAGTGTCACTCATTTTTTGAGTCAGAGTTGTGCATCTCGGCTATCGACTGCCCTCAGCCGAGCGCGGAGGCCGTTTTACAGTTAAACTCTGCGGTTTTTACTGTGTGGTTGTTGCCCGATATGAGAACTTAACAGATGTGACCATAGGGTATACATACTTATTGCCGTGGTACATGCACGTAAGTACGGTCGCCTACGTCTAAAAGTATACGGGCAGGTCATATTAACGAGTGAATCCCGCTTATACTGCTTGTATACTTTTAGGCGCAGGCGACCGTACGTACGTGATGTTTATGCATATTTAGGTAAAGTAAAATTCAAATTTCCTGTTGGACTTGTGATAATTTATTTAACTCAGTCAATTATGGTCAAATAGAGATTCTCAGGAAAATGAACTCCGCTACTAAACCCCAGGTCATGGATGTTTACGTGTTTGTGATGTTGCTGTTTCTGGTTCTGACGACACAGGGTATCCTAGTGTGGGGCCAGAAGCAATGTATGTGCCTGTATGTAAATGTTTATGTTTATACCTATGTATTTAGTTAGACGTTGAAATTGTAGAGTTTTTCCAATAGAATGAGCAATCTGCAATAATCATCTAACTTTTCACAAACTTATTCTTCTAAGCATAAAAAACCAATGCTGATTACCTGCTGATAACAATTGACCACATTGTATGATAGATATCGATATCGCCATTCCATTAAAAAGAACAAAAAGTGACCAAGTCCAAGTCGGACTCACCCATGAAGGGTTCCTTAGTAGCATCATAATACACTTGATACACCTAGCCCAAATATCACCATTCTTCATCAGCACATAATTACTTTGTTTTTCATAGTGTTTGTATGAACGACAAAGGTATCTTTGCGAGCCCCCCCATTTTTTATCTTTAAAATTAAAGAAAAAAATCGTAAAACGTTTCACAGAATACATCTACATATTTACTAAGTTTTAACTGTGCAGTCCTAATAGTTTCGGAATAAAGTCGCTGTGACATACGGACGGACGGACTGACGGACAGACAGAAGAAAACTATAAGAAACTATAAGGGTTCCTTGTTTCTCTACGGAACCCTAAAAAAGGACTGCATCCCATTTTCAACCTTTTTTTTTATTTTATTTATTGCAAAACAAGATATTTTACATTTCATTTCTAACTATGTAGACATGGTTTTGTATCTAGTAAATTATCCTAAAGGGTGTTCTCATATCGAGGCTACCTGTAAATAACTTTACAGTCCCAGGAGGGCAGTAAAGTCGGAGGGCTGTAAAAAGGCCATTTCTTCGCATTGCAGCCGCTTATTGGCATCTGCGAAGGCATTACGCGTAACTGCCCCAAATAATGCGTATCCTAAACTTGACATAAATAATGCGTAACTGCCTAAATAGCCAGGACAGGAATAAAGTGAGAAAATTCCGGGACACGGCGGCGTTTTGTAGGATATTTTATTGTTTAGAGGGTTCCGATTCCGATCCTTAAAAGAAAAAAAGTCCATCCGTCCGTTTATCTGTCTGTCGTCCGTGTGCCACGAACTTGCAGGATATTTTGTTTTTAGTAATGCCAAGTGCCAACCTGGTATATTCGTACATGTTCATATCGATTATTTAGACTCAAGATAGTTTGGGGCAGGCAGTTGCTTACGTTCGAAGAAAATACTTTTTGAACATACTGCCCTTCTCGTCCTTCCCAGGTAGCGTTAGCACTACCTCAACACAACATCCTCAAGACATTTCCAGGTTTCCTCTTGGAACCTACCCCCTTAGACAAAGTGAAACGCTAACCGTTGCGAAACAAAACGATAACTTTTTATGTATGCGATTTAACATTTGGCTTTGCTAAGGTGACGTCACGTAGCGATTCCAAATGTCAAATCCCATACTTACATAAAAAGTTATCGTTTCGTTTCGCTATCCTTAGCGTTTAACATTGTCTACAGGCCCTGGGGTCCAATTCTCGCGCATGCGAATTGAAAGCGTACACGCAAATTGTCTACGACACATTTCACATGTCCTAAGAAAATGACAATATTGTATTTTACGTGGGTGATAGTGGAGCCCCTGACCAAATTGTGATCTTTCAAATACTCTTGACACTGGCAAAATTTACCTCAAGAGAGGTTCTAAAGAAAGACAATTCAAAATTATTCATCTACACTGCGCTAGCGTCAACACTTTTGTGTTCAGACGCTAGGCCAGTTAAGTTTATTTCACTGTTGAACAAAGAACCATTAGTGGAGCGATTAGTAAACTGAATGAGTAATTATTGCTTTACTCTCAAGCTTTATCTCTGCCACGGAACTTAGGCTGCCGAATGCACAACTACAGAATAAATAATAACTAGATACTACTAACTAGATACAACTATTACCAACGCATATTTTGAAGACCTCACGTTTCTCGGGAAATGATACCAGTACATAGGTATTTGAGTCGCACTTTGTTTGAACTACTTTTGTGCATATTACCACAGATACTATAATATTATCCTAATAATATTACCGAGACTTATGTGTAGATCTGGTAGATATAGATTCTAGATAGATTATATGATATTGATATCACACTAAAAATGTTGATCTAATATTTAAGCGCCGTGTATCCCAGTAATAAGGATACAATAGCGCTCAACGAACGACGGGATGAGCTATTCATTGAAGAGAGAAAGTTGTTGAAGCGAAAGAGAGATAATATGCCAGGATCGTAGCAAGTGGAGGTCTATAGTCTCTGCCAGCTCCTCTCCCGGGAGAACGGCGTGAGCATTTATGTAGGTATCTGTTCCGCCTGATTAAAAATACTAAAATACCTCCTAATTAGTGATGGAAGCGTCCATCAGTAGAACATAAAATGAACATTTTATACGATGCTGGATTTAAAGGTCAGTGACAGAGATGACGTAGAAAACGTGGGATAGTTTATTACTACTTACAGTTTAATTTTTAACACTAGTCCAAATGATCAATCAAGCTTATTACAACGGTAGTCAAATAAAATCTAGGAACTTGTTTGAAGTTAAGAAAATTATTTACAAAATGGCTTGACAATATCAGTGCCTGCAGACAATGTTAAACGCTAAGGATAGCGAAACGAAACGATAACTTTTTATGTATGCGATTTGACATTTGGCGTCGCTAAGGTGACGTCACCTAGCGAATCCAAATGTCAAATCGCATACATAAAAAGTTATTGTTTCGTTTCGCTAGCGTTAGCGTTTAACTTTGTCTAGGGCGGCCGAATTGTATATTTCTGACCGTTGTATTTTATAAAACCAATTTTTTGTAAAAAAGACAGCATTTATTGATGACGTCATTTGGTTGGTAATTTATAGAAATTGCGAACAAAATTGTCGTTTTGGAATTCCTAATAATAACTATTTTGTCAAGCAGTAAAATAGCATTGTATTTGTCATAATTAGCTTCGTCGATGGACTAGTTCCTCGTTCACTTAAAAGGAATAAATTGAAAAATTAAATTAGGTAAATTAAATTAAATTGTTTATTTTCCAGACAAGTGTCCAATATAAAAATGAAAAAAGTTTAAAATAGTTACAAATATTAAAATAATAAGAAGAAAAACAAACAAATAAAGAATGGCTTACCCCCGTGTGGAAAACGCGTGATGCTATGTATGCCTGAGGGAATCGTGGTTTGCCTTCCAGAGATATTTACCATTGCTACATACATTAATGTTCATGCATGTCAAAGAGCATGTTTTATTTCACAAAATTCATTTCGACTTAAAAAGGGTATTTGAGCGAGGTGTAGGGTTACAGTACATTGTGGAACTAAAACTGGTCTTTGTTCTTTACTTTGTAGTATCGTTATAGGTTTTTAACTCAACACGTTAGATTTTTTGCCTGCACAACAGCTAAGTTAAAATATTGATTTGCAATTGTCGTATAGCATTCCGTTATTCAACCGCTCTCAGATTTGCAAGTTGTCTCAGCTATATCACAATGGCAGTATTTCCATAAAACATCTCTCGTTTTCACGGCTTGAGATAGCTCTCAGAGTCGAGTGAGGCTGTATTCATACGGAGTTTACTGCTCTAAGTTTTTCAGTATTAGTTCATATACTTGATCATTCAGCTTTTCAATTTTATTCTGATTTCAGGAGACTGGAGTGCCTACCATTAATCCGCTCTGAGCAAACCCATTATTTTCTGAAGTTCGTGCTGTGGAAGACATCGTCAGATATTAATAATCAAAAAGATAAACTTGATCAATGAATGTACAAGTTCATATTATTACATTTGTTGTACCTGTATAGTCCAGTCAGACGTATACACAGATAGTAGTAGTAGTAGTAGAAGTAGTACTAGTAGTAGTATGATGTGTTGTAGCACGTCGCGGAAAGTAAAGTCCCAATACTGGCCATTGTCTACCTATTTGCTGCGAGATCAGTAATTCGCGTATAGGTATAAGAAGACTAAATCGATCCATCGATTTAGACAAAATTCATCTCAGTTGCTTTAAAACAACAACATAACATAGCGTCACGCATTTTCCCATACGGGGTGGCAGAGGCACAACTGTGCCCACTTTTAGGCAGTTATTCAATACTCCATTTATCTACCTACATAATATGAAAATTCCATCCGGTGGCGGTGGTGGAACCAAGTTCCGATGAGTGAGTTTGAAGTGATGATGATGTACATCATGCAGTAACTGTACGTGTTTTCTGGTTATCATATCACATTCTGGGAAACGGATTATTTAGGAATTGGTAGTGACGGGAACGGATGCTTTGGGATGAGTGTTTTGGGAAACGAATAGTCTGAAAGGGTCTCTTTGGTATTAAAAGAGTGCAAGCATGCTCTACCATCTCTCCCGAACTGTACTATATCTATATCTCGCCTGGCACCGCTTCATCGCACTGCTACATACCGCCTGAGCTTATCTCATTAAAACCGCAAACATTCAAAAAGCACCCCTAACCTCCATCCTATAGAATTCAATATGAATCAGCAGGAATACATCGATTTTAAAACGTCTAACTAAGAATGAGCTTTGAGTGTAAGCTGTTTGAGATGAAAATCGCTTGGATGGGAATTCTACAGGGGTCGTATAAGACACAAGTTGTGTTGTTACAGGATATTGGGTTTTATGTAAGGGAGGTAAAGTAGGGTTTGGGATGGGGATGGGTTTATGAGTTTTTTTTATGGTGGCGTCGGCAGTCAGCTGTTTAGGCACGCGTAGTCCCGGGGGAGATGATGTCACCGGTTCGATTCCCGGTTTAGGATTATGGATGTTCAAATATGTAATTTTCTATATCGAGTAGAAGCGTCTCGGCGGCGGCGGCCGAGCGTGTTTCGCACATCCGAAACGATCGTGCGGGTACAGCAACATCTGGTTGAGACCGGTATGGATGGGTGTCCGTTTCTATGGCATACCTATGTTTTCGGACGCTTCCGTGTTTCGGATGACACGTAAACCTGTACCTACAGTCTATTCGTGATAAGAATGCAGTGAAATTTAAATTTAAATCTGTTAACACACACTCACAGGACAGGACCTTCGCGTTCGAAAGTTTACCTTCAACTGGTCACTGTGAACTTGGCTTGATAATTAACTATTTGATTGGTTACTTACTGGGCGTGGCTAGGCCGCCGGACAGTGATGACTTTACTGCATTCTTATCACGAATAGACTAGGATTAATCAGTGGCCTAGGTCCCGAAATTATCGCTACTCAGTGGTATTGTAGTAGTCGTCAAGCTGTCTTAGAGGCCCTAAAGACTGACAGTCGGATTGGCCGCTAACGCGACACCTCTCCATCAGCCCTTACTAAGTCAGCGTGGTGTAGCATGGCTCTATATTACTCGTATCCGAGTAACGGCCCGTGCCCCTAGACTAGTATTATATAAAGAGGTAGACCCTTTGGTTTGGGTCTACCCCTACTCAGCAATCCACCGCGTTCCGTTGTCAGGGTCACAGACAGGGGGATAGACAGGGGGTAGACAACGGGCCTACAGGTCTTATCCCAACTTGGTTTGCTGGAAGAGATCTTTTACTAGAGATAAGCTCGCCTTTGTTCACTATTTTTGTATTACTTTTTTTTTTAATGTCTGTCTGCAATAAAGAAATTATGAATTATGATGAATGACCTTCCAAAGTGGAAAAAATTGTAACTCGTAACCTCTAACTTAGTAAGAGAGTGCAAAATATAAATAACCGGCCAAGTGCGAGTCGGACTCGCGCACGAAGGGTTCCGTAACATTATCTATAAAAAACCGCAAAAATAAAAAAAACATTTTGTATGGGAGCCCCCCCTAAATATTAATTTAATTTTAATAATTATTTATTTTTTAAGTAAATATTATACTCAATATATTGTGAACATTTTAAGCGTCTACCTGCTACCATTATCAATATCGAGCAAAAATTAGCAAAAGATCACGTTTGTTGTATGGGAGCCTCCCTTAATATTAAATTTCTTTTGATTTTTAATATTTGTTGTTATAGCGGCAACAGAAATACATCATCTGTGAAAATTTCAACTGTCTAGCTATCACAGTTCATGAGATACAAGCCTGGTGACAGACGGACGGACAGACAGCGAAGTCTCAGTAATAGGGTCCCGTTTGGCACCCTTCGGGTACGGAACCCTAAAAAAAAAGGTTCTGTGCACTATCTCAATCTCAATAAACAGTACACAGTTTCAACGACAATTGGTTTGAACAAAATCAATTAAGCAGTTTTTAAGATAATAAAACATTTTTTGAAAAACCGCAAAGATAATAACTTTGTCATTTCATATAAACACTATGAAAAACAATGTAATTATTTGCTAGTAAAGGAATAATGATAGTGACATTTGGGCTAGGTGTATTATGAAATTATGATGCTATTACGGAACCCTTCATGGGCGAGTCCGACTCGCACTTGGACATTATTTTTTTTGTTTTGTAACTTTTGGTTATTTGTACTTTGTATGTACCTACTCCACACTTCATTTGACTACCTTAGTCGTATTCTAGATCTAGATCACAACACCCGAACACCACATGCGTTTTTGTTCCACGCATGTGCATGGTCTGTGTCAAGAAAGTCTTTTTCAGATTTTGAACAGAGATATTTTACCTGTTCAGTAGGGCCTACTGATGTGCCGTGTTGCCGGCAATATTGCCATTTCTGGAAATGTAATGTAAGGGCCAATATTGCCGGCACGGTCCCCATAAATGTAATGTAAGGGCCAATATTGCCGGCACGGCCCCATAAATTTTAGGGAATATTTTCGGACAACTGGGCAATACTGTTTGGTAGACCCTTTGAAGTCTGTGACCCTAGACTATTTTTAGATTATCTGTTCCGGGAATCGGACTGACAATTTTTTAATGCTATCAGGTAAAATAGCAGCTAAAATTGGTACCTAAGTTAATAGACTACTAGTCTACTATCTGCCTACCTACTTAGATTCTAGATTGCTTCTTCTGTTCTTTGTTGCACTTGAGTTTAGAAAGCATAATTTTTAACGTATAATACTACCTAGCAAATAAGTTACCTGTCTACTGTCTAGTAGCAAAAATAAAGACAAACTTTAGCTTGTCGATCGTTTTCGACTGAGGTTGACAAGAGTTTAGGAATTATTTGTCATCCTGATTTGTAGTTTATGCACAGATTAATAAAGTTTATGTTATTGTGAATCATTTTAGACAGAGGAATATTCACAACACCTAACAAAAAATCTCCAAAATTAAAAGCTAAAATTTGTAGAGTCGTAAAGTGTTCGGTTCGTTAACCGGTTAAATTTACCGGTTGCAAAAATAATTCATTTCCATTTTTAAGTCAACTCCTCAATCGTTATAGTACCTAATCTAGGCATTTTATTAGGTAAAATTCAACCAAAAATATCACAGATTTATTTATAGAAACTCAGTAAGAGCGCCAGCAAACTTCCGTAATGCACCGAGCCACCAATAGGCCTACCGCTAGAGCGCCCGGCAACGGCTATAGCATCGCGCTGTGCACTCCATAACTGGTTTTTAGAACCTTTAAAACGTGTTTTAACTGTTTTAAATTAAACTCACCTCATTGACAGCAAAAACCGGGCATCCAGAAGATAAATCCAAAGAATGGTAGCACAACTTTTTGGAGATATTTTGATGACAACACCTTTTTTCACTAGGAGCAAAGATTTCACTGTATTTTCCTTTTGTGATATGTCACAGCACTAAAATCACTTGTTTGTCTCTTGCTTTGATTGGTTTTTCGGTAAAATCTCAAGATTTTGAAGCGAAAACTTACTATTTAACTCACAGATCTGAAAATAACCAGTGAACAATTATACTCGTACACCTTATCTTACAGGGACATTCAAGATGCACAGGTGTGATTTATAAAAACATTATCTTTTTCTTGATATTCATTAGAAAAATCCTTTTAGACCGCGTCCTTAAAGTACGGGACTCATAAATCAGCTGTTTGGTCGGCAACAGTGATGGGAAAATCGATAACAACCGGATTTTGGTATTAATATTCATAACCGTTAACGACCACAGCTAGATATAACACAAAACACTAATTTATTATTATCAAACCTTTATTTTATCTATCAAACACACCGTGCTCCTCTAATAACTCGCAGTTTTATCAATATCTACATTTTTTTATACATATTCTTCAACTTTTGGTAACTAAACCCTTTTGAAAAAGAGTATTTTACACAGAAACCGGCACATGTGGATATTGTTTTATTGTGGAGGGTCAGTGGCTGGGCACATCGCGGATGTCAGACGTCGCGCGCGGCAGCCCGGCAGAAGTCGCGGCAGTACTGGGGGCTCGGGGCCGCGGGGCGCGGGGCGGGGCGCGCCGGGGGCGGGGCGGTGCGCGGAATGCTATTGTAGGCGATCTTGCCGCCACTTTTTTTTTCTCAATTCTGGTCAAACAAGTTTCGTATACAACCTGCATTGTAAGGATTCCGCCATTCTTCGAACGCGGCGAGCGGTCTTTCTAAAAACTTTTCGAGCGATATAGGATTTCGACGAAATTTTCCAGACTCGACGCGAAAGTTCTGGTATAGGTATGATATGACTCGGTATAGACATAAACTTCTCATACTCAACTAGATAAGTAAAAGTTTCATTGGCTTTCAAGTGCTGAACTAACTTTTATGTATTTCAGGCTTGAAAATTCATAAAACTTGCTCAGCAACTAATATCGTATCTGTAACCGCAAAACTTTTGCTTCAAAAGTAAGTACTTAAAATCTGTATTTTAATTTATAATGCTATTTGTCTCACATGTGACATGATATTTAAGGTTTTAAAAATAGGACTGTTTTTACTTTTCTGAAATTTAATGTAAATCGATAAAAAGTCCAAGCCAAACATATAAATACCTATCAACTTATAGATAGGCATCCAATCAAAAACACAAAAACTATAACACCATGTTCCATATATCAGAGGGACCATTCACCCATGTTCAAACTGAAATAAAAAAATCCAAAAAATATTCTATCCCATTACCAAATCAGCTAAACTCAAACGTAATTAAATCGGATCGAAGAGATTTACGTCTTTGATGATGTGTTCTCGATTCTTTATGTTAAAAACTAAACGCGAAAATGCATCTTGGAATGGAAGATTGAGAGGACACTACCTAATAATAACTCGATGTGTCCTGTCAGGAGCTGAAATCAACAATAAATGATTGTTAATTAATTATGAAAAGATACTCCTGAGATATTATTATTTTATAAAGAATCTAAACAGTCAGAAACTTTCATACAACTGCACTAGAAAAACAGGGTGAAATTATAGAGCGGCTGCGATGCTCGAAAAATCAATTTTGTCAGTCACGACGTCTAAAGCACCTGTGCATTATGATATGAGAGTTCGATAGGTTTTTGTATTTATTTTAGATATGTACATAGGCTCAAAAAGTTTTTACATTCTTAAATCTTAACAGCTGTTTGAGACTTCCATATTTATAGGAAGCTGTAAATGAGACTACTTCTGTTACTTAATGGAAATGCAAAGCAATATGAAGTATATAAAAGAAAGTATCCAGAAATTCCACAGAACAATGCAATGGAATGGTTATTTTTAAACAAACATTTTGATTGTATCAGCAAACCAATCTTCGTAATAAGCCCTAATAAATTCAAAGTGAAAACTGCGCACGCTTTTGACGTCAATGACAAATGTACTTTAATCAAATTGTCGCTGTCTTCAACGAAACGTAACATGCACATAATTGCACAATGATATCGGTAAATAACCGGTTATTTCGTTCAACAGGTTATTTCAGAGATTGATGGCAAAACCTGGTATTTACATGGCTTATTCTTCCGACTTGTCTGCATTTGGTTCTATAATAATATAACGGAGTGTTACTTTTATCCTGCTGATATGCTGAAAACTTTACCATTACCACTTTGTTTTAGAATCTTTTTTGGTGATTATCTTCTCTTTAAAATATATATACTTAATATTCTTCCTCTTCTTATGGCTGCAATCTTCTCATCTTGTCGTTCTTCTGATTTTTAATATGTCGTTTCCAGGTTTCTTATATTATTAAATTTTTATTTAATCGCTATTATTCGCAGGTAAGCTGGCCTGGCTAGGTCGCCATGTAAAGGATGGGTCTATGGAGTGGAATGATACGAGTATAGTGTTCAATTGACAGTCGTGTAATGCGCTCTGAATCGTGTTATACAAGATATAGATGCAAGTATGTAGGGTTCGGGTGTTCATACACTACACTACCTTATACTAATGTAGATAGATCTGTTCAGAAATATGCTTCCATCTTTATTCTAGTCACATAAGACTGGTCATTATTCTGACTTTTAAAAAGTTTAACCAGCCAGGTGGGTTCGATAGAGTACACAGTTCAGGACCTACCCCAAAGACCCCATATTTTTTGTGACGACACAAGTGTTTGCTCAAAGATAAGGGTATCTATTAAAACGAGCGTGAACTACGAATTTAATTCTCACCCCAATAAATAATAATATGTAATCAAACACAATAGGCGAGGTAATTATACCGGTATTACGATACCAATCAAACATGGTGGGATTGAAAAAGGAAACGGTATTCAATTTATTCTCCCACACAAATAGTCTCGGAATAAAGATTACTCAAACTCTGTAACAAAAGAGGTCTCATTATGTTTTGGGAGAACACATCATAACAATTTCTGGGGCTAGTCGGAAGGCGAATATGGAAACCACACAATGAAAAGGTGATAGATGTCCATTCATAGGACAAAGTCACGACATTGTATAGAAAAGACCCATAATGCGTTCAACTCAATGTCTACGAGTCTAACGGCTATTGTGAATCAGTGCAAGTGGGTATTCCCTCTTTGTAAAACTTTTGCACCCTTCCATTTAAAGATTGGGTGAAGGGACAGCTAATTCACTTCTCGTTTTTCGGATGGTCCTTAATTTATTACAAAAAATATACTTTTAGAAACCCCTCGTCTGTGACAGTGGCCGCTATGGGCAGATAGAAATTAAAATGTAATTGTTATAAAATTACCCACTGACGAAGGGACTATACCTAACCTAGTGTGCGTGCCTACCTCTATAAGCTGACAAGGGCTTAAAATTAAAACAAATACATAAACTTTGAGTAATAATAATAGTAGTTCAATGTACATAAATGACAAAGTAACAACCATTTATAGCCTTCGATATTTAGAATTACCTATAATCAAGGAACTTAGGTTGGTAGGCTATAGTATAGAGCAAAGATTTACTGTATTACAATTATTGCGTAATCGGTATCTCTCATATGGACATAGGCCGAACAAACTTGCAATGGAGAACATTAGAAACGTCGTCGGAGCGAGAGGACCTTTGTTCCTAATTTAAATCTACCTTAACGTTACATTGAGAGTTCATTGCAATGCCTGAAGTGGTAGAGCCACTGCATATGGGAAAATTCGTGAGGCTGTTTTTTTTATTCAACAATGATACCCAATATAATAATAGTTGTGTTTATTTAAAATAGAAAATTCATCAAAAAACCAATCGTCAGAACAACAAGTAGGTAGGAGGTACTCATCCAAATACCATTTGCATAAAATTACCGGTATCTTAGCATTTATAATTCAGCTTGCACCCCGCACGAACTTGAAATGCCGACGGCAGCGGGGTGTTGGGGTGCGGGGTGCGGGGCGGCATCGATCTGCCGGCTTGTCGCGCTACGTTGCCGCTCCGCGTGTGTTTTGTTTGGGTTCGAAATTCGAATGCAGCGGCAACACGGCAACAGCCCGCTTCGGCGAAATGCTGACTCGCCTGAGGCGCCAAACTAACAAAAAGCTCGAGAAAAAATAGTCAAAAGGACAGAGGAACAAAGATTTTGGAGTTTGTATCGGGAATGAATGGTTCACTGTTGGTGGTGGTGATGGTGACTAGGTGGTGAGACACTGAGGCTGGATTTTACCAACAAAAAGTTATACTAGAATAACTATCCCGGGGATAACTATTTATTGTGTACATGGACTTAGTAGTAGTACTTCCATGATTGTGTATGACAAATGAAATGAAATGACAGTTCAAAATGAGATGATCTGATCTAGGTGTCACTGGTGTCTATGAAAAAGTAGAAGATGCTCTCGAGTAAAAGTTACTCTTTCGTTCGTAAGATCCAGCCTGAATCAATTTGTGTAAAGTACGTAAACTTAAAAAATAATGGTATTATTGAGTTTTGTTTATATTTTAACATAAATTAATGTTAAAAATTTATACCGTTATTCCTACCGGTACCTAATGTAAAAAAAAACCGTTTGTGTTCCACATTTCCAGACGTTTACGTAAGAATTAAACAAGATGAGGGAGTGTGTCAACGAGAGTTAAATCAGGAGAGGTGCCAATAAATCAATGGGCTTTTAGATCAATTAAAAATCTTATTCCTATAGCGTTACACGTCTAATTTATCATAGTGCCCATACGGGGTGGCAGACGCACAGTGGTTCCCACGTTTAGCCAATTATTCAGTAGAATCAATAGGTAGGTACTTAATTTTGCGTAAAAGGGGGCTTGTTCATCGCCGCAGCTAGCGTAGTCAAACGTCCGGATAAAGCCGGACATGGTTATACAGGGTGACATTTAATTAGCTGACCATATTTTGGGGAATAATTGTATCCATCATTATGAAGAACTCTCCCCAAGGAACATAGGGTCACAAACGAGAAAAATACTTTTTGAGTGTCCGGCTTTTTCATTGAGAAGTCTTGCTAAACTGGGCGAAAAGTCCGGTTTTCTGAATTTTACATCTGGCAACCCTAGCCGCAGCTAAAGGAAGTAAATGCTCAACTAGGGGCACAGCACCGGCCTTTACCCGGATACGAGTAAGATTCAGCCTGATTCCACCACGCTCGCGGGCTGATGAAGGGATTTTGATTTTTACGACTACTACATACTACCGAGTAGCTAAGTAGACGGGATGTACAGCTTATCGTGTCATCCGAAACACCGAACGACCAATTCAATTCAATTTGTTTAATGCAATAAATTACATGTTTCATGAAGGTGTTACATTTCGCAATTCCGATAATTATCTCATTGGTTTGGTACAATAGTCAGCACCGGGATTCGAAACTGCATCTCCTGCGTGAGAAGCAAGCGTGAGACACCACTAGACCACGGAGCTCTTTATCGCCGCAGCTATGGAGATAGGTATAAAGGTTTCCTCACAAAGTTTTCCACTTCCGGATTCAAACCCGCATTTCTCGTGCATGAGAAACGATTACGGTACTTAACTCTACCAAAGTAAGGTAAGTATATGAAGCAGAAATTAAGCAATGGGCTAGCCCCCTGTCAAGCAAAATGCAGTATTCCCTAGTCCTGATCCACCCTGTGTGGGTATCGTTTTATGCTGTTTAGTAAGAAGGCAAGTTATATGGAGAACTTGAAAGAAAGATATATTTCTTCAGTAAGTTTCTCTACAACGACGGTAGCACTATAGTGTATCTAATATAACAGAAAACTTGACAGATGTCAATCTTAGCCTGTTAGTGAGGGGTTGCTCATGAAAATCGATTAATCAAAAGAATCGATACACCCTTGAAACATTTGTGAATCGGGAATAATTTTACAAGATTTGCAAAGAGACATTAGATAGAATACATAATTAAGTTGAAAATGAACTAATTATATCCATAAGGGCGGATAGCAGTGATGACGATGATGAGTCTTCTGTTAGTTCAACGAATGAACAATTTCGATTCTTTCCTATTGTTTAAAAAGTGGATTTTACGAAGTTTTAGGTTAGCTGTCAAGTTGCTTCTAAGCATGGATAGAGTATAATAGGTAGGTGATTCGGTGTATAATAGGGTGTGGTGAGCGGCTGACTTACGTAGATTTGTCAAATCGCTAGTAAGAAGTTCGCTACTGTTCTGTTACGCTTCCAAAAAGAAACATTTCTAGTTAGCGCCGCCGCCGCGCCGCCACAGACGGACAGACAGACTTGACGAAACTATAGGGGTTTCTTGTTTCTCTACGGAACCCTAAAAATGCGTCTGGTTCATTATTTATCGTTGTAGCGGCAATAGAATTACACAATTTGTGTTTAAACTCTCTAATTAATTCGGTTCTTCGGATAGAACCTCAGACTAATAATTCCTCCGAGGATAGAACCCACTGACCGGACTGAAGGACGGTCGAACGGACAGGAGAAGTAAGAGGCTTAGTATAAGGGCCCGCCCCCTTTGTCACCCTTCGTGTACGGAAGCCTATGCTACCTTCAGAACAATAAATTAAAAATTTAATTACTTGAAATAATATTGTTAGATTTTCTGGGGACGATAGTGTCCTCGCCAAGTCAAGCTAAAGCAACTCTTTCACCTTCCAGTTTCTTTATATCTTCGAATTATTGGCAATGTAGAAAATGTTCGAAACAATTGCAAAATAGGCAGATTGGAAATATCGAAATTGGTATATATTTAGAGTAGGATAAGTAAAAGTACTTATGTAAATACCAAAAACGAACAAATTCTAAGCCGATGAGCGGCTACCTGGCGTAAGCACATTTAAATTAACAAGAAACTTTATATTTTAATCAGTATGAAATCGGGTTGATATTGAATGATATTCAACTTGAGGTCCGGTTCATCAAACTACTAAAATCCAATAAAAAAATACAATATTTGAAGCAAGCAGTGCCATCTATTGAGTAAATATTAAATTAGCTGTCGTTCTGAGCTTGGCCGGCAGTCATCACTTCTCTGTTGTGCATGCATTGCAGAGCTTGGCGCAATTCTCAAATTCAAAACTATTCCCGAAGATGGCGCTGTTTTACTTTAAAAACAAAACCGTTACGTTTTTTAGAACCTTAACCACTTAATTTACGAATAAAACGAATGAAACTAGCAGAAAACAAAACTGTTTTTACAGAGAGCAATGGGAGAGCAAATACTTGTTGGGAAAGTTTTATAGAGCACAGACGTTGTCAGGTCAGCATTTTGCAAATAGATCGTTCAGATCGTATTATGCATAGTAAAAGAAGAAAAATCATGCCTAGGTTTGCTGGAAGAAATCTCTTTTTGGAGATTAGCTCGCCTTTAGTAGGTAACTAATGTTTTCACTTACTGTGTGCTTCGAGCAACACGGCCTTTCCTACGGAGCTCGAAAACTGTTTGCAATAAAGCAAAGCAATAAAGTATAAATGAAATGAAATGAAAAATATATGTATTAGTTTTACTTTATATACGTTCTTATTTGAAGGAAAGTGAAGGTAAGTAACCAGAATGTGCGACATATATAACAACACCTGTAGTGAAACCGACATAGACATATTTCATGATCACTTACCTGTCTTCAGGAATAAAATCCTGAAAGATCAAACTAACTTGAACCTAGAATGATTCTTATAGTTCAAAAATATTATTATATAGCTACCTAATTAAATTCCAAATCCTAATTAACTGTTATTTACAGGGATCGGAATTGAGGTGTGAATTTACCTAAAGTTTGCAGTGAGACATAACATGGAGTTGTTATAACCACTTGAGTTGAATCGGTTTGATGAATTTAACCGGTTAAATTTCGGGTTTTTTGTTTAACCGGTTATTATTATTTTTTAGTTTAACATGTTTCTTACATTTGAAACACCGAACTATAAACATTTTTAAGCTGCTGATTCCCAAAAAAAAACATTATACTTTTTATTTTTCAAGTTTGCGAAAAAAGAAAAGAATAATAATATATACAATTTCTAGAATCTACAAAATAAAAATATAATTTTAATTTTCTCCAGAATTATTAAAATCAAACCGGTTCAACTCAAGTGGTTACAGCTCCATGTTATGTCTCACTGCAAACTTTAGGTAAATTCACAGCTCAATTCCGATCCCTGGTTATTTATTACTACCTATACATACTTACATTCTAAGTTAAAATATAAAATTAAATTCTAGTACAACAATGGCCAATGCTGTGCTCATCTATAATAGGCACTCATATAAGAACAATACCGTCATATTTCTATTGTATAATTTTGTATATGTGTGCTGTTGATGTGCCTAATTAAATAAATAAACATTTAATTATAATGAGTGAATACCTATGAAAAATGAAGCAATTTTTTTACTGTACGTACATATTAAAATTAAATACTTTATTAATTATTCGGCCTAAAGATTGAAAGTAAAAGCGCGATATTGATGTTACTTTCAATCTTTGATTGAAGAAAAGTATAAGTAATTTCATTTTGGTTTGGGGCATATTCTTGCGGTACCCGTACGGTAAAGTTTACTTTCTTTTGTATATTTCTGAACCGGCCCCAAAGTCGAATGTGTTTTATTCTAAATAAGTACAATAAGAAAATGTCGGCACGATTCGACTCGACGCGATTGCACGAACTGGCATCGTCGCGCGGCACAGTCGCCAGCCCGCGACCATCGATCGCGCAACGTCGCATCGCATCGCTGGCATCACCCCACCTTATTATCGCCTCAGTCGCGTCACAGTCGCACAGATAAACCGTCGCATGGCCGCTGCAATACAACAGCAATATTCAACATGGCCGAGACTAAAGCAGAGAAAAGAAAGAGAAAACCCAACAATATCTCAGCGCGGCAATGTATCATTGATGTGCCGATAATGATTCAGGAAGTGAAAAAGAGGCCTTGTTTATGGGATCCTAAGACTCCCGGTTATGGTGATCGCCGAACGGTGCTAGAGACGTGGTGTGAAGTTAGCGAGGCAATGGACGTTGATGGTGAGTCTTTATTGCGAGCGGTGCGGTGGTGTTGGGTTGAGATTGAGATGAGAATGTGTCGATTAAAAAAACAACCGGTTAAACGGTTTTTTTGTTTGTACACTTAATAATCGAGTGAGTCACTAGATGGCCTTTATCACCTTAAAATAGTATACAGGGTGTAACAGGAAGGTATTGTCATATTTTAGGGGGTTGTTAGGGAAACCATCCTGGGCAACTTTTACTATTTTAGTTGGTTCTACATTTTGATTATTTTTCCTATCCATTCTGGATTTGCTGGAAGAAATCTGTTGATAGAAATAGGTAAGTTCGCCTTTTTACATGTATTTTTCAAAATTTATTGATTCTGTGTGCAATAAAGTTTGTACTTATATTGAATATTAAATCTATTTCAGAACAACTTTATCTTTCACTTTTCGATACAAATCAGCTGATTGCCTTGCACAAAACGTGAAGTGAACTATAAATTTGCCCTGATCAAATACGTTTCATAGTGAAAGTTGTTCAGAATGATATCCCTTACCATTACAACCCCCTAACATATGACTAATAAATTTTATTTATTTATTTATTTATCCACAATTACATTATCTTTACAGGCTTAACCTAACGTGATAGTGTAGTATATCTATTATAATTCGGTTACCTTTAATATTTCATATTTTATAGCTTATTATAGCCAGTGATACCCTTGTGAATTCATTCAGAGCGCAGGAGAACAGATCTAACTCGTCCGCTATCAGGTTTAGAGTAGAGAGTGCGCGTGTGAGCGGCGCCTTGCCCAGCAAGTTAGTGCGCGCGTGTGGCACCGCCAGTAAGCGCGGGCGCCTCCGCCGCTGCACGTACCCGTTTGGTACGCACAGACCCATTATCTGCAGCATGTCCGCATTGTACACCTTTCCTCGTAATATTTTAAAAAGATACGTTGCTAAAGCCAGGTCCCTCCTAACTCTGAGTTCGTTATACCTTTATAATAACCATTCTGTTACTACCTGTATAAACTTCAGTGCTCTTACGTTCTTTACAATGGCCATTTCTGTTCTTTCTGCTACAGTGAATACGCTGAAGATGAAGTGGAAGAACCTTCGCGACACTCACAGGAGGATCGTGAAGTATGAGTTGTCGGACACTCATCCGAAGAGTAACTGGATCCATCTAAAAGAAATGGAATTTCTAGTAGGTAAGCTACAGCTTCAGGTGTTAGCTTAGCTTCAGGTATAGGAGTAGCTTTTACTTTTTACTTTTACTGCTTACATAGTAGGTAAGGAATATTTTTCATCGCAGATATCAACATTTTATAGCTTTAAGATGTCAAAACTCAAAATTAAAGTGATACGCTGAGACTATGAAACCTAACCCAAAACATTGTATGTAAGAGTTAGGCCGTTCAAAAAGCAAAGCCCTGGATATACTAAATATGTGGTCAAAAATTGTTTGTTGACCGTTATAAACACTCAAATGCATAGGTAAGTATAGTTCTATGATAAGACCAAGCCATACTTTGTGATCCAGTTATAGTACTTGAATTTAGTGAGAACTCTCTGTAACAAAGTTTAATATTTATTGTTCCAGGTGCTTTGGACATAACCGTTGAAATAGAGGACGATGAAGTATCCATAAAAAATATCAAACAGGAACAATCAAGTCAAGAATCACGCAATATTGAATTAGAACCCTTAGACTTAGATTATGTAGATACCTTCAAAACAGAATATGAAAGTCATGACATACTAGACCACAATTCTGTAGATTACAACGATAATGATTATGACTTGATGTATCTTAAATCTTTGTTGCCATTTTTCAAAAACCTGGAGCCGTATAGAAAGTTGGTAGTTAGGAATAAAATACAAGACGTATTATTGAGTGAGATGGCAGCACAAGCGCAACAGATTCGCTCGAATAATGGTAAATAGAAAATAAAATGGAAAATGTAGAATTTAATTAAGTAGATAAACAATTCATGGCTGAATGTGAGCATAACGCTTTCTACCTTCGTCTTTGCGGACGCTAAGTTGTTGTTATTGTAAGTATGATTGATTTGCAGGTAATGAATCGTCTGTGTCTGTAAATTTCCTTTCTTTCTATTTTAAACTTACCTTACCATAATTAAATTAATAAGAATAGTCTCGGACACTATTAAGGGAGGCCAAAGATCAGTCGGCACTAGTCGGTAGACCACGCGTGCCAGATGGTCCAGTAACACGGCGGGAATAGCAGGAAAAAATGGAAGCAGTTATATGACCGCTTTTAATGGCGTGTACTACCTGAGGAGGCTCCGACCACAGATTAATAAAGAGTTAGGAACAGATTGGACACTGTACATAATCGTTCAACTAAAAAGTGACCCTTGCTACAACGCAACAAAGTACAATTCATGCTGTGTAGCGCGGCGCCCGCACTTCGATTACTTGCCTAAAAGTTGCCTCTCTTTCTGTCGCGTAACTCTGTCCTCGTCTGAAGCGGCCCGTGAAACTAAGGGTTGTCTCTTGTGACAAATAAAACTGGATATTTACTTAACTACTAACTACGAACCACTTTATTCTAGATTTGTGAATAACATTTAATATAGGTAGTATAGGTACCTACCTAACCTTTTACATGATGGCCAGAAATTCTATTGACAGTCATTAGGTAGGACAGTGACCTTTATTCATCTGAGAAGTGAGAAAAACCAAAGGTTCGTATGTTTGTTATTATTCAGGCAGCCAAATGCGATGCAATATTTCTTCGCCTTCATTTTAGTAAGTAACTACACGCGGGGCACGTGGGGCTAGATAGAACGGCATGTGCAACCCGGGCGGCGCTCGGCAACCCACTGAGTCGGGCCGTGCAGCGGGGCCGCGGATCTACTTGTGGCTTTGCAGGTAAAGAGCGGAGTGTCACACGCCTGCTCAGACTCAAACTAAACCAAGGGTTCTCTGACAGGCTAATGATGACGATCATCATCTGCTGTGAACACAGTACTTCATGGTAGTAGAAATTAGAAACACTAAGCAGTGAGTAAGTCAAAGCTAAGGCTGAAGAAGTAAACTGGCGAAGCACCAGTCGTATGTTATAATATAATAATATGTATAGCAAAAATAGATACATAAATAAAAATAAAAAAAAAAACTTAACGAGGAGAAAAAAATAATAAACTAACAGTGCCGAAAAACAAGGAAAAAATAATATACCAATCTATACATATATGTGCTAATAATGAAGTAGGTACGTAACTTAATATTGTAATAACACACGCGTTTATACTAGAATGTCATGAAGCACTTAACAACTTAGGGAGCAAAAAAAAAGTCACAGTCCAGTGGGTAAAAGGTCACCAAGGAGACCAGGGCAACTGCGAGGCAGACCAGCAAGCAAAAATAGGGGCTAGAAGGACGGCGATTGGCCCGCCACCCTTCTCGCCATTATCAGCTGAAGCACTAAAGAAACGGCTAAAAACAGCCACACAGTGCAACATAGCAAATTGTGGTCCAGTAAAGAAGACTGTAAAAACACAAAACTATAAACAAGTATAACTAACTACTATATATACTTACTATCCAATAAGGCTGCCTTGCAGCAAAATAAAAATGCTAACAGGCCTTATAACAGGCCATTGTACACTAAACAAATCGAGCACATGCTGCTGGCATGTCCATCCACAATTGAAACCAGGGTAGCTATTCTGGGAGAAGCAACAACGACCCATGAGCTTCTTGAACACCCAGGCCTCCTACTCCAGCTAGTGCCAGGAGCTAGGATGGCTGAATTAGATGAGCAGGCAAAGGAGAAATGCACAAAGGCCCCGCACATGTCAGCCATGTGCAGGCGTTTTAACCCCCTTAAAGAAGAAATTGAACACACGCGTTTTCCTCGACATTTTATTTTAGAGACATCATTTGTATAAAATATATGAGATATAAAACAGCACAGTCGTAAGTAAATTAAAATATTACAATACGATACTGTAAAACATGACAGTATTTTAATCATAGCGAAAATAAATTTCAATGTTGATGACCTAATTAAATTTTATACAGATTTTAGAAGGTAGTCACCCCCAACATAAACTCTAGTTGCATAATGTCAAAAAATTGATACAATAACATAATAGACATTGCATTATCAATTTATTCTTAAAGATCCAATTTTGAAGACCATAGGTGGATACTGCCAGCACATTTTGTTTTATTGGTTGTATGATTTGTATCACACAATGAAGATATTGTTAGTTGATAGATAGGGAAAACAGGAGTAGCATAAATATGTACTTCAAATATTTATCTTAAATGGAATAAAGCCGAGCGTACCTACTATGTAGTACTCTGTTTTCTTCACGTACACACCTGCCAGTTGACAAATAAAAATAAACAGTGAACATAATACATTTTACATATGAAATTATATAATTTTAATTATTTATTATGATTTGTGACTCAAAAAGCAACAAAGGAATGTCTGAGAAGAATTAATTGAAGTTTATATCAGGAAATCAACAAATATACATTTTTTACGAATAGCTGCCTTCTTTTAATTGAATAACTATCTATCATCATAAGTGTTTAATATACATACACCATGTATGTTGTACACTATGTAAAATTTACTGCGTCGATTATATATCGTATATCAGACATATCTAAATAATTCTGACAAAATGGACTCATTTTTCAATTAGTATAATATATATTTTAGCTCAGTATTTGACTGCATCCAAAATTATTAAGTAATTCAATTCCGTACCCAACAGCTGATTTATAAGTACAACATTTTCATTTAATAAATTAATTTAAGTTTTATACATGCTTTGGTGTGGTTTTACCACAAATATTTGGCACTGCAATTAAATAGATTTAAGCGCATCATTAACAAATGTAATTCCCTTCGTCAGTGGGTAATTTTATAACTATTACAATTTTAATTGTTATCTGCCCAAATAACATTAATGCCCTGTTTTATTATGTCTGGATGACTCTATCAGATAGCTACTTCATACATTTTATAAAATCATGATTTATGTTAACTTCGTAGGTAGGTAACTTTTCCGGACATAGTAAAACAGTCCAAAATAGATTGTTTCTGAAAATATAAATAAATTAATATGTATAATATATAAACGAACCATCGCACGACGTATAAAAATCATCAAAATGTATCAATGATGTACACATAATATTATGACAGTAAAAGTTTTAAAGCTTATGGCACGTTACATACATTAGTATATGTAAGTTTGAATGGATTAAGGTAGGTACTTACATAAAGTACATACATGTTCATGGATTGAAGATTGTTTCACTAATTTTTAGATATGCAGGCAAATTATAATTTTTGGCAACATGTTTCTATAAACTTGAAGCAATATAAAGCGCTAAAGCTAACATGTATGAGTATATTTGTGTAATACATGATAACACTACATTGTTCTTAACTATTAGAACACCAATTAACATATCAATATTTTATGGAATAAACAAACATTAAAATTCAGTACAAATATCTACATTACAATATAATGAGACACACGAAACAATATGTTTTTGTGCCATGTTTCAGATTGTTGCAAACTTTTAATTTTACTCATTGATGTCGAAGATCTGAGGGTTTATATTATTTGCTTTATATTGTTATCACGCGCAGGTGATATTAAATGCCGATTAAAAGTTATAAATCATCTTACTAAAATACCCAATATCTTTCGAAAAATATTAAAAAATAATATCGTTAACACTCAATGTGCAACAAAAATTAAGAATATATTTTAAATACGTTTATAGATTAGAACACTATACTCAGTCTCTTAATATGGTTAAAATTTCAAACATCTATACATATTTATGTATCAAATTAGCAAAATCATGTAAAGAAAAAATATTACTTACTTAATTAATTCACATTTATGTATGCCTAAACATTTTCACAAAGAATAATATAACATACAATATTCATCATCATAGATTTTTAATATCTACTGATATATGATTACATGAAGTGGGCCATTCTCTTATTATAGGGCCCATTTGCAGCTAATTCCCACGACTTTTTTAAAATATTAAAGTAAGTATTTTTTTAAATATATGTATCGATATAAGTTGCCCAATAACTGAAATATATGGCACTTGTGCTTGCCGCGATGTTTTCCTAACAGAATATATATTTTTCTTAAGTAATACAAAAAATGCGGAAGAAAAATGACAACTGCGTTACTTCACTTCAGAATCAACTTTTATTTATGAGGAACTTTAAATTCAGTTCAAAGACTTATAAACTACAAACTTAAATATTGCTTCTATTCTTAATTGAAAACAAATCAACAAAAACTAAAAATATTCATTTTTAATTAAACTTACAAAACCACTGCGTTACCAAATGTCATATTTTTGACACATATTTTAATTTTAATCAGGTTAGGTGTAATGAAAGGTTATGAAACTATTTAATATACATAAAACAAATTAAAATGTGGTAATGATAAAAAAAATGAGCGTTTTCTTTCATAGTAATCGGAGATATAACTGAATTTATAGTACTGAAAATTGAGACAAAAAAGTAACGCAGTGGTATCAACAGTAACACAGTGGTAAAATATTAATCAATCACAGACAATCTTTGATGTAGTATAAACAATTCGTAGAAATATTAATTATAAGACTAGTACACAAAAAAAAACTAAATTCTAAGTTATCTTTGAGCCTTATTTTTCAAAAATGTTAACCGGTTGAGAAAATTCGTAAAACAGTCTCTTACCCTTCATAACCATCTTTGGTTGAGGTACTATCTCCAAAATGTTTTCATAGGGTTCGTAAGAAATATCCTTTTCATCCAGTTTGAACTTTCTTCCCGAACTATCTATTGTTTTGAGAAACATTACTTTCACTTCTCCGTCTTCATCTACGTCACTTTGTGCAACCCCTAGGAAAGAATACTGTTTATTTTTCACCGAACAAACTTTGAGGATTATGTAAACTCCTTCAACTATTTTAGACGGATGTACATTTTCTTTCTGTATTATATCTTTTTCATATTGGTTAGAAACCGATGCTGCCAAGAGGTCCTGCTCTCGGCCTACTTTTTGAGTAGATTTAAAATTTGATAGAGGTTCATCTTCGTCTGTGCTTTCATTTGAGGAGTAGACCATATCGTAAAATGTCTTTTTCGAAATGTAATTTGATATGTCAGCTAATACTTTTTCTGCCTCTTCATCATCAAAATCACTTTCTCGGGAATCAGGCATGTCTGTCATCATTTGTGGTTCTGTATTGGTGCCAGCAAAATCATTTTGAGAAGTAGCAGCATGACCGAGCTGAGGCTTGACTCATCAATAATTTTGTTTTTGTGGAGAGCATCGAAGATGTACTGGATATTGGCATGTGTTTTGCAAAGGCAGGTCTCTCTGCCATCGACACTTGGTGGTTTTACATAGAATGGTCGCTGCTTCGCAAAATACGAATATGAGCAGTGTTCAGTCAGGTTTTCTTTTTTGAAAGAAGCGTGAAGATTACGCATGGTGTCTAAAAGGTATCGTCTTTGCATTTTCACCTTTTTGTAGGTTACTGTTTCACGTTTGCCGGCAGTGGCTCTGGAAACATCGTCCCTATGGAAAAATATCTTTATCTTTGTTGCCAGAATTGCTTCCTTAGGTACGTTTTGAATTTTCTTCATTTTATCAATGCCTAATGTGTCACGTATTATGTGCATTTTCATCCTAGAGTTCTTTATGGCATTTCCTTGGAATACTTCTTTAATAGCTCTCTTTTCTCTCACTCCCTTTATCTTCACGTAGTGATCTTTAATAGCATTTGTCAAAATCAAGTATTTGCTTTTAAAATGAGGAGATTGTTCTTTTCCCTGCTTGCTTTCTTTAGAATTTATGACTCTGTAATACCTTCTTCTGTATTTGTTGGCCTTCTTCTTCAGTCCTTCCAATTCTTTTTGTAATTTTAAAGTTTGTCTGAATAGTTTAGATCGATCTCTCCTCACATGTCTTCTTCCCCTTGATCTTGGACTCAGAGAAACAGGAGTACTCGGCGAGATAGGTGTCCTAACATGTCTTCTTCCCCTTGATCTTGGACTTAGAGAAACAGGAGTACTCGGCAAGATAGGTGTTGTAGCTGGTGTGGAAGCTGGTGTCTCAACTAAAATCGCTTGTGCAGCTTGTGCTAGTTTCTTACGTTGCTGTCGTTTTTTGTTGGCAATCTTCCATCTACGTTTAGCAACTCTATGTTCTCGATCAGTCATGTCTTTTACCAGCTTTTTCTTCGCATAATAGCGTTGCAGGTGCTTTTGCTTGGCTTCCGCATTCTTAATCGGATTTTCCTTAAGTTTTTGTCTGTAACGCCGTTGTTTTTCGGCCGGTGTTAGTGCCATTGTACTTTGAGTACATATGCTTTGATTATTTAGCCTGGAAATAATAAAACAGTTGTGAAAAGTGTGAAAATTGACTTCAATAAAAAAAAAACCACTGTGTTGCCAATGTAACAACTGCGTTACCACCTGTAGTAACGCAGTGTAGAGGTAACGCAGTTGTTAAAATCAAACATATATCTACACTGTGATTACACAGATTAACATTTTAATGAAATTATAGCAATAATCGAAACATTACACAATAAGTACCTAAACAAAAACATGAGATATTAATTAATCAAAAAAACTCACCTCTCGCGGTTGGTAACTCAGTTGTCGCACAATAAACACACGCACCTCACCTGACGACTGCTTGCCGACTGGCTCGGCTAGTTCTACCCTGCCGCCCACCACCCGCACCCCGCTAAGCGTAATGAAATACTGCGCGTGATTTGAGGTGGTGTGACATGGAAAAGCATCAACATTCGGTTATTTTTTTTATGGTAACACAGTGGTTCGATCATTTGGTGTGTCTATTGTGACACAAACTAAAATATTTTTAATAATTTTACTACTATTGATAATTCAACTGTTTATTTGTTAAAGTATTGTTTGGGATCCGAATCGTTGATGCGAGTATTGTAAAATTTTAATCCTATGGAAGATTTTAAAAAGACTCGAGTTTCTTTAAGGCAACCTGTTAGGTGTGACAAAAAAATATTATATGGAAAACACCTGAGTTACCACAAAGTACAACAGAGTTACCATTTTTTTTATAAAACCTGTTGTTTTTGATTAGGCAGAGTACCATTTATGGAAAGAATATTTATTTACGTAACGATACCCAGCTGAGTGTTATTTAATATTATGTATTTTTTGATAATTTCTTACTTATACAGAAGTGACACGTTATGGGCCCTAGAATAAGAGAATGGCCCAAGTATCTATACATTACCAAAATAAAACTAGTTCTAAGAAGATATCTAACTTCACATAGACGTAATAGATAGATTAAACGTATTGGTCTAACGGACTTATGAACGTATATATAAAACATCGACCGACAACACCTATACACAATACCTAACTATTAAATGTGTAATGCTCCCTATTCTGGCTAAAAAAACACGACTTGCGAGACTTGGCGGGGGCACTTCTGTGCCGTTCTTACTTTATTGCTCTAAAAAGATAACCCTAAACATGAAAATAAGAAACATGCTTTACGCCATTCCCACAGGGAGGCAGAGCTACAGACAGTTATAATTTCAGAATTTATTTGTTGCACTCAATTAGTTGAAATAAAACAAAACAACACAACATAACATAGCGTCACGCCTTTTCCCATACGGGGTGGCAGAGGCACCACGGTGCCCACTTTCAGTCAGTGATTCAACACTCCATTATGTATGACAGGGGGCTAGCCCACTGCCGCAGCGTTGGAGTAATGAAGGTTTCCTCACGATGGTTTTCCATCACCCTTTGAGTGTCCGTTTATCGAACTTAAGATAAATGACTTATTTCATTGGTACATAGTCAGCACCGGGATTCTAACTTGCACCTCCTACGTGAGAGGCAAGCATCTAACCTACTAGACCACGGAGCTCTTTTAAAACAAAAGTAAATAAAAATAGCGTGCAAAGGAGAGCTGATCTCTAAAAAGAGATCTTTTCCAGCAAACCAAGTTCTGATGAGAGAGGTTATCCCCTTCGCTTCCACAAGCAGAGTCTCCATACAATAACTGACAGTGGGTACCAAGATGTCAATTAATGTCTATTGCAAGGAAATAAAACTGAATTTCCCCTAATTTGAATGTCAAATATTCTTCTTTTTCGGCCAGGAGAAGAATCGAAGGGGTTAATAATTAAACAGGGGTAGACCTATGTGTACAACAATAAACTGAACATACTGTAACATAAATAGAATATGACAGTCGTTCACTCGTAATAATGATATTGGATAAGATCTTTGTTAATTTAGCCTCATTAGCCAGAATAGTTAGTAGTAGGTAAAATCTATATTTAATGACAAATCCATCATGATGGTTTATAAATAATGGAAGTAGTAATGTAACGTCTCAGGGTTAATGAAATATGGTATCTATTTCAAAAGCTCATAGGTTTGTGGATAGGTACTAGTTTATTATATTGTGATCAACGACTGTAAAAATAAGTTATTACATTCAATCATATCAAAGCTTAGCATTTCGCCAATTCATTGAGCTGACTAAAATAACGAATTATCAGAAAAAAATATAGTCGTGGCGTATGCTGAGATGCAGGCGGTATTTTCGCGCTATCGAGATATTGGTTTCAAAACAGAAAACGATCTCGATCTCACATGTTTTTGACGCGCAAGTTTGCCTTGCCAAAATGTTTTGTACATGACCTGCGGTTAGCATACGTCGACCAATAAAAACAAAGTTAAAATCCCGACTGCACAAAATGAAGGGAAATGTTTTTCGATTATAGTTTGCTTCCTCTCAATTTTGTGAGTTACATGGTCGGTGACGCACTGTGAAACAAACGCTTAACCTTTTTTAACATAATAATATGTGTTTCAAGGTATGTGGTTATACGATCATTCCAAAACATACATGGAACATTTCGTAACACATTTAAGTTCCAGCTCTTTTTTAGGGTACCGTACCCGAAGAGTGCCAAACGGAAACCTATTACTATTTCCCTTGTGAGTTACTACAGTTTTAGGCAGTCGGGTCTTTTATCCAGATTTTCATAACTTTTGTGTTTAATTTCTGTTGTTTCATTTCTTATTTCCATTCTACGGACGGACGGTAAGAATTTAGAAATTACGGAGTGAATGAGATCAAAATTATTCGGAGAGCTACTCTTAAAATGATGTTTGTGGTCCATGGGCAATGATTATGTGATATAATTTTAATAGGTATAAAAATTATCCAATTTTAAATATAAAGGGTTACAAAAATTACAATTTAAAACCACTAGATTTAGTAGACGGTAACTCTCACGTATATTTTTATATTTACAATCCAAATTTTATATTATTCCAATCACATACTTCATAGAGAGAAAGGTAGGGTCGTGGCAAATTATTATCTCAAAAAAGAATGGTTGATTTCTATTTAAAATGATATGCGCCGAACATTGTCAGTTTCATGGACCATAGGATTAATAAAATAAAATAGTAACATGGAAAAACCCTTATATAAATTGCGCTAATGTAGTTAAAATCTTGTAAATAAATGTTATTTAATAATCAATTTATCATCGGTCTTCTAACGCTGTCCATATTCCCGACTTTTTTGCTCCACGATTTATTATCATTTACCTTCAACTTCTATTTGTTTCTTCAGAAACAATTTTTATTCCAATACATCATAATTTGCAAAGAGCAGGGATCAGAAGACAGATAAATAAATATAATGAACATTCATTTACTCCACCAACTCGTTTGCTTCCGGGTAAAGGCCTGTGCGCCTCATTGGGGACATCAATGGGCTACATTTATCCATCACGTAACACAACACATACCTATATGACTTGTCTTACTATAGCAACGTGACTATACTTCATTATTATTAAAAGTCAGAACAGTACCTACTTGTTTCATTCTTCTCCCAACTCCCGACAATTTTTAACTTACAGACCACGACCAAACAAAAGTCCACCGAAACTCATCGCAACTCAAACTGACGGATGCTTAAATAACATCGTAATTTCTTACTCGACAGCCGTCGCTTGTTTTATAACACTGTCAGCCTCTCGTCCCACACTCACTTGTGTCTTCAGTCGTTTCTCGTTAGCGGTTTTGTGGGTGTCGTGAGCGTGAGCATGGCCGTGAGCTTGAGCGTGACCGTCCACTACACTCACAGCTTTCTTGTCTGCGATCGCTTGAGCGCGCTCCTCGTATTCTGCTTGGTACTTGCGGTTGAACCAGTGCAGGCAAATGCATCTGGAAATTAAAAAAATACTATTTATATATTTTGACTTCACTTTTAGTTCCGAAAAGTTTTGAGAAAAAAATCTGTGTAATGATGGACTTGGCGGAGCACTGCTGTGTTCTGTGTTCCCAGACAGTTCTAACATTCAGGCAGGATCTAACCTTCCCGAAAAGAAATATCTATAAAGTTACCAACCTGCCATTGTGTCAGGGAACGTTCAACCCAAGATAGGCTACATACGCCATATGAAGGCACACCAGCAAAGCTCTCAATAGCCAAAATAGTCGCCGAGACCGAAACTGGTTGAGACATCATCATGAAGTTACCTGAGCAACCCAGTGAGGACGCCAGCAGCCAGCATGGCTCCGCCGCAGCCCATTAGGTAGTACCGGTGCTGGGCAGCCTCCGCGCCAGGAGATAGCTGCACCAGACCCACCACCAGCACCACGATGCCGAGAAGGAAGAGACCGACGACCGCGTGGAGGGCTGCCACCTGGAAACACATTCATGATCGGTTTTAATCCAGTTTTTTATATCTATCTGATGGAAAAGGTTGAAGGGAAACGAGCCGTCGGAAGAAGAAGGACATCGTGGCTCTCGAATATAAAAAAATGGACCAGTATAACCGGCGTCGAGGACCTGGCAAAAGACAGAGAGGGGTACTCAGAGCTGACCGCCAATCTCCAGTAGCGGAGAGGCACTGAAAGAAGAAGATCTATCTATCCAGCCTCTAGCAACCACTGTTGAATAAAGGCCACTTCATCATGCCATTTGTTGCGGTCAGGGCCAGCCACTTTTGTGCGGCAGTTTTGGCGATGTCATCCGACCATCGGTTGATCTTGTCATTTCGCAACGGACCAATGGGATCGGGTACTTCAACGTACAGCTTTCCAACGGTCTTTTGGCTAGCGGTGACGAGTGGAACTAACGCTTTTTGACAGGAAGTTGCTTAAACTCGCGCCCCGTCTAATCGTTACTCACGCGCCAAGTTGAAAGACACTACAAATAGGCACACTAAGGTGACCATTCAGCCCCCATTTCCATCGTTATTTCCTTGGAAGAAGGAAGTATATACAGAGATTTTCATTGATCTGAGATTTTTTTCTCCTCGGACGTCCTCAAACACTCAGGCCTCCAGCTACTGCAGGAGTAAGGATGGCTGAACTGAAGTGCAGGCGCAGGGGCACAAAGGCTCCGCTCAAGGGGGCCAGGTGCAGGGCACTACTACCCTCCGGAGACGAAGAAGAAGAAGAAGAAGAAAGTCTTTCAACAACTTACCTTCCCGCAAACATAGAGCTCCCCCCTCAGCCGGTGCCGATCAGGGCTGGGCGTGGCCTCCCCCCCCACCGCGCCCACTTGCAGGGGCAGCTGTGACGGCCGCCGCCCCCCCGCCCGCTTCTCTGCCCGCCGCCGCTCATGCCGGGCAGCTACTGCTGGTATCGCACCAATCATACCGCTGTAATGTACCGCTGGTAAAGTTCCGACGGAAACGGCAGGACCAGCGGAATAGGGGAGAGGGTTTTTGTGCCAATGCTTAACCGACTTCAAAAAAGGAGGGGTTGTCAATTCAGTTGTATGTTTTTGCTTTTATGTGTGTTACATCGAAATTGGTAGGTACTATTTATGAACTGATTTAAAAAAATCTTTTTTGTTGAAAGAGTTACTGGTTATTCAAAACAATTAGTAAAAATATTCTTAAAATTACTTATGTGGCCTCTTTGAAAGGTTTAATTGTGACCACTGACCACTGTCAGTGTAAGTTTGGTCCCATTTTTTGAACATCAGGAATAGGTCCAGTAGTTTGGTTTCTATTCTACATGGAAATATAAGATATCTGTTTGGCATCATGTGAGTACAACAAAGAAATTACGAAATCACGAAAAAATATCTGAAAAGTATAATGTAACGGTAAAAAAAATCACGTAATTTGACTGAGGGCTGACTGAAGGCCGCTATATATTGTGTAATGGTCTCGAAGTCGGTTTTTTTGTTTGTTTTTAAGTTTGTGAGTTATCCGGCAAAATAATAAGGATACTGTTGCGCCTTTGTTTGCTGACTTGGCGGGGGCGCTCGCCCGCAGATATAGCTTGTTAAACGTACCAAACTATTTACTTCCATCCACTCCAGTGAGTCTGAGCCTGTACCGTGATCACCGGGGGATCAATTTTTTACTACAATTACGGCTCAAGACGATGACGCGACGCGGTAAACTTTAGTAGGTACCTAATTCATAACTTTTTGACCTAGTCTTGCAAAAAGTAATCATAAAAATTAAGTAACTGATGAATCATTTATGTAAATAAGTTTCTAACCAAAGAGAAACCGAACATAAAAGTCCGATATTATAGATTTCTAAAGTTGACTGTATATTTTCACTGGACAGACATTGTTTACCGGAAAACGAAACATGTGTCACAACACAAGGGTAGATGGCAAAAAAATAATGTGTCATCCACCCCGGTAGCACCGGATGTAATAGACCGTGAATGGGAGTAAATCTACCAAACATCTGCAATGACGAATTTATAAAAGGTGTGACGTGTTGGCTTGCGTGGGTCGCCATTTGCCAAAGGCTTTCGGGAGTTTGGCAAACCTTGGCAAACAATGTTAGTCAACGGGATAAGCCGGATAAAGATTGACACAAGCTCCGTCCCATATTTGTTGTGGACTGGAAGCCCCGTTTCGGGTTATCTAGAAATCTTCCCCGATCATCACCACTGTGGGAGTAAATGGAAATTATGGACAAGCTTTTACATCCATTTGCAATATCCTATCTATCCATGATTTTCACATGGATTAGTACGACAGTTAGATTTGACAGTTGCGCTATGGAACTTATGTCAAATTTGACTCAATCTATCTGCAGATTAAGGAGAGATAGGTGAAAACGGCCCTTAGATAGTGGTTACGCACTATGACCACGTCACGTAGTGCTTGTAGGTCAGTGGGACAATTAGTATTAGCACACCAAGCAGTGAGGATTATCGGTGAGGATTTCTGGGAAAACTCAAAACTGCAATGTCCGTTAACGTCGGAATTTTATAAGCGGTTAAATAAGCCTGAGGAGCAAGCATGAACTTTTACTCAGCAAGTACGAGTGGCGAGTTCTCAGTGCAAAAAAGTTTCATCTTGATGATTATATTAATATTTTCGATACCTCAAACAAAAGTTTGTGCTTACTCTTCTGTTATGTAATTGCTTAGCTAAGATGGCAAAGCAAATCAGTAAATACATGGTTATGGATTAGAGTTCATTATTACGATTTATTGATTACGAGCCCACCAAGTCCCACTGCTGGGCAAAGGCCTCTCTCCCCCTCTTCCACTCTATCCGATCCAGAGCAGTCTCCCTCCAGTCCTTGTCCCATAGACCCAACTCATCACTCCATCTCCTGGGTCGGCCACGCTATCTCTTTGCATTTTCTGGGAGCCAGTCTGTGGCTCTCTTAGCCCAGCTTTGAGATTAGAGTTCAGAAATATCTTTATTATTATTTCTTAACAAAACACACAGAGTCACGCCTTTTCCCTCGGGCTGTGCATAAGCACAGTTGCGGCCACTTTTAGCACGCTATTCAATACAGCGTGTGCATTATTACTTGAATGTAAGTACATTACTTATTGTATCTCAAACTCTTTCTCGGCGTTTGATTTGGCACGTGTCAGGACGAGAGCGAGATATTCGTATAAAGATAACGCTGTACAAAACCGAAATCAACCGAATATCTCGCTCTCGTCCCGACGAACGTGCCAAATCAAACGCCGAGTACAAAGCATGTAAAAGTAAATGTTTCTTTGAAGGATTCCTCTATTCAAGTTTCGTAGACATTTCCCGGTTCAACAGGTTTCACAGTAAGTACAAGTTTCTTTCAAAGGAGTCGGAAATAAGATAACAAATAACTCACGGCTGTCAAATGATGCCTTTACTAAAGTTACTTATTTGTTAAATGATTTACTACACTTGTAGGCGTCAACTCAACTGGAAATAAAGACAAATTCATAATTCATAAAATCACGCCATTTTCTTTGCTATTAACTCGTGCTATTAATTTCGGCGAATTGACGATAGGTGGAGGTGTAAGTGATGCTTTATTTGAGTGGCAATTTGTGCATTCAGATATCGGTGATCGAAACTGCAGTTGTGTACATACAATAGAGATCTTACCTCTTTGGTTTTCTCTTGGTTGCAATAAAGACTGGAGCATATCTGGAACAATAATATGTTAAAAGGTTTTAATTTAAAATTAATTCTGAATCATAAACGGAGTAAAACATAACATAGAGTCACAACTTTTCTCATACTGTATGGCAGAGGCACGTTATTCAATACTCCATCTTGTGTGACGGGGGGCTGGCCCATCGCCGCAGCTGTGAAGTCATGAAGGTTTACTTACGATGTTTTTCATCACCGTCATTGGGCTCTACTCACGATGCAACCTGGATTGCAATCTGTCGCTGCAACTCATAGAAGGCAGGTTGCCTTGCAACCGCTAGAGAAGGACAGAACGGGAAGATAGACAGAGGGATAAATACAAGTTGCAGCAACAAATCGCGAGACAGATTGCATCGTGAGTGAGATTGCACCCTTATCCCTCAGGTCTATGCTCAGCTCCGGGATAAGGACTTGCTTCTGTTGCGTGGAGCAAGATAAAACATTAAACTATTTATACAGGAACATACATTGCTTCTAGCCCCACACTACATATACTGGAATCCAGAGACTATATATCCAATTGACTGCGCCTGCGGGGGAATGCGGCTCGCCAAACGTTTGTTGTATTCAACAAACGTTCGCATACGCAACCTATGTACGATGACGGGCCGCCAGACAGTTTCGCAGCGGCTGACCAATCACAGCTATCTTACCTCGTCCCCCGCCGCCCGTAAATTGGTGAGTTGTGTTTCAAATGAAAATGTATCTATGCGCTCTCCACTGGATAAGTGCTCCCTGATTGAATCCAAGATCTAGCATTCTTCAACAACATTCTTGCAGCAAAATTTAGCATTCCACAGTATTTATGATTATTTCCATCGCTTGTAGGCTTTGTTTCTACGATTTTTTTAATAGCTTTTTTTGTGGATAATATTTGATGTTCTTCATACCAGATCGCTATGTGCACATTATGAAGACTCACACTGTATATTGTAATATTTTAATATTGTCAAATTCGTATGAAATGTCGTATACAATTTGAGTACTATTATCTCTTCTGTGGTTACGCTTTCAATTCACATGAGCAAGAATTGAACCCCATATCCTTAGCAACAGAAACAAATGACAATTGTATGAGATTCTCGCCCTAAATCAGTAAGGTGACAACCTTAAGTTTCAAAATTGTTTCGTGTAACTCAGGGTTAGGCCCGCAAGTGATGATCCTAGTACTCGCATGTCCTACAACTCGCATGTCCTAGTAACAAGTAACAGTTATCGATTAAGTCCATTTTGTACTGTGCAGGTAGCAATTAATATGCGCTCACCTTATTCCCGCAGCACTGAGCCAGCGTGGTGGAATACGACTCAATCGTACTTGTCTCCGGTTAAAGCACATTAAAGCTACATTAAGGCCGGGACTCCACCAAAGCGGAGATGTGCGGAGATGTGGAATATTTGTATGGCGCGATGGAAGCGGAGATGTGAGCTGTTTCCATCTCGCATACAAATATTCCACATCTCCGCTTTGGTGGAGTCCCAGCCTAATGCCCTACACTTTTTTGGTATCTTAGCGATGATGTTTTCAAATGCGTAGCTGCCACGAGCATTGCGTAGCTGCCACGAGCATTGCGTAGCTGCCACGTGCATTGCGTAGCTGCCACGAGCATTGCGTAGCTGCCACGAGCATTGCTACGGGTGGCTGAGGTTTCAAACGCGTAGCACAACTTTGCTTTACTACGCGCTACGAAATCGTAACGTCGATTAAATGAATGAATGATGGTTCCATTGCCATCAAAGCTTATGAAAAATAATTAGGCAATTTAATAACTGAATACGGATTCCTGACATGTTATTTATAATCATTATGCCTGAAATTAATTTATTCTACAGATATTTGTATATGTATATTATTTGTATAGGTACCCTGTCATGCAATATTTTATCATCAATAAATTATGATTATGATTATTATGATTAAGATTACGGAAATATCTTTTCTAGGTGTGTCTAAATGGATGAAGATTTTGGAAAATATTTTCTTATAATTTACGAAAGACGCATTCACTATTTTGGCACTAACTCCTGAAACGTTAACGTTAATGCTGGGTCATTGTATCCTAGGATCAGAAGAGAGCTCAACCTTCACCCATCTATTACTGCGATGAAACTTGGTTTTATCAAATTTTGTAAGCTAGAAAATTACATTGCGGGTGGGTTGCCTAGCAAAATCCTGGCAAGGCTATGATTTATTTAATATTGAAAATAAAAGGCCTTTTATTAAGAATGCGTTGACTTATCAAGCTGAAATGTATACCAATTTCTCAAATCTATCGTCCCTTAAAGATGTGAAAAAATCAACCTTCAATGTCAACGCAATCGAACGCTACGACCGTTTTTTGCCATAATTTTGTTTTCACGGATGACATCATACTTGTATTTTTATGTAGTTACTGAATTGCACCAGTTACGAGAGGTAGCAATCTACAAGTGTGATTGGAACCCTTAGCGCACGAGTCTTAATCGCACGTGACTGTTCATTAATTAATCATAGCCTTGCCAGAATTTTGCTAGGCAACCCACTTGCGATGTATTTTCTAGCATACAAAATTTGATAAAAACCATGTTTCATTGCAGTAACAGATGGGTGAAGGTCGAGCACTCTCGGATCTTGGACCATTAGATTTATCTTGAAGGTTATTCTTATTTCATTTGAATCCTTGTAGCGTCCTCCCTCAGAATACAGCACTGTGTGTAAACAATATGCACGTATTTCCACAAACACATGCGTGAATAACCATGAACCATGTCCTATTTCCGATAGTACGAATCTGAAATGGGACACTAATCAAAAGGCCTTGGAATGACTCCAGAATGCTTTATCATTGTGTGTGTGTGTGTGTATGTACTTAGCTTAATTCCATTTGAACCCAGTCTAGACGTCGCGTCGGTCTATAGGACTAGTTTAGGTGTAACAGTTTAACCGTGGGCGCGGTAGCACCCCCTCCAAGTCGAGCAAACATAGGCGCAACAGTACCATCCTTTACTGAAAGCCATTCAGCGCAAAGGACTTTATTAATTTTGGGCCAAAAGTGAAATTGCCGGCCGGAAAAAAAAGTTTAATATTCGGATAGAAAGAACACACAAATCCCATTTTTTGACTATGACAATTAACCTGTGCGCTCTATGGTTATGTTTTATAGGCTTTTGAAATTCGATAAAAAGCCTATGCTTCAAAGTTTTTTTCGTGTTCGTCGTTTGGTTTAAGTGGGGACATTATTTTTATATCTTTTCACTGATAGAAGATTCTAAAACTTATTCTTATCAAAATGCCGACTTTTGGATAGGCAGGTTGCTAAATATTTTCGACGATTTACATTTTGATTAAGAGAAAAAGGCTGCGACATATTACGACCCGTAATTATTTATCTTTGTTGGCAACAGGTTGTTTGTTAACACATTGCGTGACGCAATCGTTTTGAAGTGGTAGTTTGTATTTCATTTAATGACATGCGACCGTGGTCCTTAAATTGTCGTATAATTTTAACCTATATAATGTATTACAAATTTTTAAATGTATTCTTTAGTGAATATACCTGCATAGTTTTTATTACTTCAAGTCTTAGATGTCTGTATACATATGTGTGTGATGATGTAATGTAGGTACACGTAGGTATAATATAACTATATAATATAACATACTATGTGCATATAAAACATGATTTTGCCTTACTTTACTGCCCTTTGTGAAATTATACTAACTAGTGGGGAGCTGGAAAAATAGATATATTTCATAATTCATAATTTTATTAATTAATTTAGTGTTAATTTGAGTGAACATAATAAATTGCTAACGTGATACAATGCGTGATCCAAGATAAATTGTAATAACTTTTTAAAAACAGCTGATTAATTTACAAAAAAGTAGGTTTATACTATTTTATTAGTGTCATAGATTGTATAGAAAAATGTCTTAATAATTTAAAATTAGGTTTCTATTTTGATGACGTCATATTTGTGCACATAATTCACATTGGTTATTAATCTGTATAATGTATAGACGGTACAAGTAAATAACACAACACAGCACAAAAACACAACACTATTGATATAGAAAAAGAATATTTACATTAAGCTTTTGGTAATTGCATTTACAAAAATCAGATAAGAACATGATATTTTACGGAAAAGTGGTTTTACTGTGTAAGAGTTTACAAAATTACTCTTATATTTTTTAATTGATATACTTAATTAAAACAAACACTTCAACAGTATTTTAGCCCTGTTGCTTATCTAATGTGTTTAATAATAAACTTAATCATGAATCGAAATTATCATTCGTTTTACTACAGTAGAATAAGTGAATGGCAATAATTTGTACAGAATAAGTCAGTTTTCTTCAGTAAATCGGCGCAAAAGCGTTCATAAAAATTCCACGACACCGAAATATGATAGAAAGTAATCACACCCAACTTGAGCAATACACAACAACAATATTTTCACGGTACATCAACCTTACGACACTTACTTTTTAATTTAATCAGGACACAGTTTCGCATCAAACTGAAGATATACAATGTTGCCAATTTCTCACTGTAAAGTCCTTTTTGTACACGCCGCCCCATGTTTCTTATTTTTTATTTATTTATTTATTCAGGTCTGTCTGAGAATGCCATATCCAGTCTCTATTTGCGGTAAGGTGGGGCGCGGGGTGATAAAGAGAGAGAGGTTACAGCTCGCTGAGAGCCAAAGAAACTTCGCGCGATAGGTACATTGCTACATGCTTGGTAATTGGAACTGTTTGGCAAAACTTTGCAAGCCAGTATTTTCATTTTTTTTAATACTTTATTGCACACATTTTCATTACATTTATACCTTATTGCACACATTTTCATTACATACTTATGCACATAAGCATGCATTTTTGCTTTGCAAGAATTCAGGTATTGAGACAGTGTGAAACTGTTTTCGTTCATTTATTCCTGAATAGACTGCACAGTTGCATATGGCAAACTTTCTTATACCTATTGTATCAGGCACCATAATGTACCACAGTATAGACATTTAAAGGATCGTTGTAGAGACAAAATACTAAAAGGTGATTTGATTTAGAATTTTACATACTTATTGCTTATTTTGACACCCCGACTATTGAGTTATTGACTGAATTTTATTCGTTACCTAGTAGTTTATTTTATTACCAATATCAAAGAATCTGTTGAGTTTATTTGTTTTTATTTGGGTATGTTTTTTGTATGTTGAGATTATTGAGTATTTTATTAATTACTGTCATATAGTCATATAGCCCATCACATTGAAACATAGTAATATTTACATCAACATTTAGCACAATCTCCTCCCTATCAACTATCAACCTCTACACATGTACTAGGTATAAAAAGATTTCTACGTATAGGCACAAGAATTTCCATAAAAGTGTGCAATAGCTATTATTCGCGATATTATGTTAAGTGCAAATTACAAAAGACGATATTTATATATTTATATAGTCTTATCTAAGAATATGCTCATTATTAGCTAATCATAAGAAAACTAAACAAGAATATTGATTAATGTAATAGCTGTGTTTTTTCTACCCCGCACACGAAAAGCCGTGACGGTATGATTTAACTTTATATTTTACTAATGGCCTATTTCAAGAAGACCATATAACATGCACATACATATTCATCTGTCATTTTCCATACAAGAACCTTAAAAATTGTGCTAGTACAAATTCCCTACCTAAGTAGTGTTATAATTTTATTATAAGGCAATCGTTTATACACAGCTTTCAAAGATACTGAGAAATTGAATAGAAGTGAAGAGTAGGATAAAATAACTTTTAGGGGTGTACCTATTACTATCATCTATATGTGATGAGATTTAAAATATAACGAGTGGAATCAGGGTATGTTGCATCTATTCATAGGTTCGAAGATTGAAAACAATGTAAGGTCAAAGAAATGCTTGCCATAATACTATTAATGGCCTAATATCAATTTGTACATTTGTAGGGTAGCGGTCGGTGTTCACAGCCTTAAAAATACAACAAAAACGCTTTATATTTTTTGATACAGCTATTTAGTTTAATGTTTTAAGTATTTGTTAATAAGTATATTTGAAAAGAATACTAATGTAGGTGGTAAAATATTGCTTACAATCGATATTTTTTTAAACTTCTTGTATCTCTTATTTTTGTAAAAAAACGGTTGTATACAAAAACTAAATGGTTTGGCACAACACCGGTAACACTGTTTTTAGATGATAATTTTTGTTATATGGAATGTCTGACATTAAGTAGACCCGTTTTAGAAAGCTGTCAACTGTAAAAATAAGAAAGCATACTTTAGCTTCAAAATAACACATTTACAAATAGTGCTAGGTTCAACGAATTACAAACATTGAATTATTGGGTAGGTACAATACATTGAAAATAAAATTATTGAGTAATATCTAGTCAATAAATTATTGATAAAAATTTACAGTTTATACGAAAATCAGTCTCAAGCCAGTGTGAAGCCACATTGGAATGCTAATAAAATCACATATATTTTTTGTAGATGTCAAAGAAATGCTTGACTTGGCGGGGACGCTACAGCGCCCCCATATTAATTAGAATCTAAAAAATCGGCTTAGTGCAGGTCGGACTCGCCCTCGAAGGGTCCCGTACCACCGTACAAAATACTTAAGCACTCATAACATAACAATAAAAAAATAAAATATGCACTCACGAGGATTTGAACCGGGACCTTTGGATTGCGCGACCTACATCTTTTAACGGCTGCGCTACCACAAAAATGTGGAAAGACGCGTTTACGATCATATTGAATAACTTTGATATTATTTTAATGTATGGTAGGGTGTATCAAAAAAACGTCTATATGGACCCCTTAATTTATAAAATCTCGTGTGGTTCATTATTTAAATCTGTAGCGGCAATAGAAATACACATTCTGTGAAAATTTCAACTCTCTACCTATTACGGTTCGCACCTGAGAGCCCGCTGACGGACAGACGGACGGACGGACGGACAGCGGAGGCTTAGTAATAGGGTCCCGTTTGGCACTCTTCGGGTACGGCACTCTAAAAACCGCATCGGATGTTAAAAAAATGCTCAAATAAACACAATAAACACTATTGCACCATGCTAGAATGAGTGATCCACTTTTTATAAAAAACCGCACCATTTTCTGAATGTATAACGTGCCTTAGCAACTAAGTAAGAAAATGGTAGGTATGTAGTACAAGTCGTAAACTATGTACATAGTCTGAGGTCTCACCTTCGCAACAACGTAAATTTTACGTTCCCATGAATTGTTTATGAGAACTCCAGCCTTGACTAGGCAATGTTATAAACGAATGACAATTCTAGTTACTGGAAAGCTTAAGCAGTAGACACATTTACTCGTATTAGTGAGATAACGGTGTAATTGGTAAATGTATTTCGTAATCAATGAAGAAAATTATATGACTGATAGAGGGCGGTACAGCATTCGGAAAAAAACGCCTGATGAATGACCAATGAGGAATGAAAGATCTCTGTGGCATCTTGATGGCAGGTTCGTTGCAATAGAGCTGGCGCCCCCTGTAACCGTCGTTCATCAGCCAAAAGATCATTGGAATGTGTTTGTTAATGTCACACTGAAGCAAAGGAATACAGTACAATTTAAATTTAACTAATTGGGCTTTCTTCAGTCAGAGAGATTTTAACTTATTCATAAGTATACCTATTTTGTCTCACCACTTGATTGATTTCCCATCAATACTTCGTATTTGAAGTGTATAGATAACAAGCTTATTTTCTGATACACAACGCGAATGTATAGAGCTGTCAATCATACGATTAATCGATGACAATTTCAGTGGTCTTTGAAGTGTTGAGTTGTGCGATTGCTTTCAGTACACGCTATTTTAGTTGTATTTTCGGACTATTCCATTGACTAGATATACAAATCACGGTAATTGAATTCGAAAATTAAATGCTACGTTCAACTGAGTATTCCCAAATTTATCATACTATCAGTTAGCTACAGAAGACTTAACCCTAAAACTACCGAGAGTTGGTCCGTCTGATAAAATAGAGTTACTGAAGCGTTACAGTTAAAAACTACATTTCACAAGCTTCGAAGCCCGCAAAGTGTTAGCAGAATTAAATTCGAAAATCACACAAAACATTTCACAGTCAACTTCACAACGCTCAACTTAGCTCCGGCCTTCCACCAAGTTTCGAGCGTATGTATCAAGCGTCTCCGAAACTGATTGCAATAGTTCCAATAGGAAATCCAAGAAGATTCAGTGCACTCGGAGAACTAAATGGAGTGAAATACGCTCTCTCGAAGTTCCAAGCCTTTCAACCAGCTTACATTCTTGACATAATCATGTATCTTCCGTCTGATAGCAGCTCTTTAGTATCGGATGGAGAACCTGGACTCAAGCTCGGGGCTACCGATGGGGTGGAGTAAGTATCCTTGTTGAACCTGCCGAGTCTCCTTTCACTCTCAGAGACAACCGATACTTCCTCTTCCATGATTTGTTCCAATGGAGACTCTCTCAGTGCGTCTCCGTTCAAAGCCAAAGCGTTAACGAACCCGTGCTGTCTCTCAGCAGCCTCTGTGTACGTCTCGCTCGATTCGACTCCCGCCTCAAACGCTTTAGCTCGCCTCGCATGTTTTGTATGCATACCGCCAGTCTCCGCATCCCTTTCCAACCTATGTCCAGAGCGCGAGCGTGTGAGTTGCTTCTGAACATAGTCTTCCAACGCGTCCTCTTCGCTCTTCGTCAAATACTTGTGCAACACGATCAGGAATATGCCCACCCCAACAGCAAACAGTCCAGAACATACCAGCTCGTTGAACCAGCTGACGGATCCAACGCTGCTCCAAGACGTGACGTCATCGGGCAGCCAGCCGGACCCGACTAGAAACAACCCAAGTACCAGGAACACAACACCGAGGTGTAGCATTCCTACTGAAGATACCACCTCGCTGTCTGTGGTGGCGGTGCGGCGGTGGTGCCGCCGTCGTTCGAGGCTGCCGGTGGAGCAGTGGGGGGAGGTTATCCCCGATTCGGAGGACTGTTGGCTGTGGCGGCGCTCCTTGGCCTGCTGCTGCTGGATGCGCCGCTTGCGCTCGCGCCGGATGGCGAGCGCGGAGTGGAGGCCGACGCCGTGCATCCTGCAAGCACGGGGCCGGGTCAGACGGTGCGCCGGCAAGGGCGAGCGGCTCGCGCGTGCCGGAGCCGCGCTCTAGTCTCAGTCGGTTTCTCGGTGGTAAAGTTACTTCTCGATTCAAATTTATTGCCCACCAACAGCGCATTAATCGTCATGAATTACAAATGGGATTTGGAACGTCGCTGTTCGTTTGTTTGGGCTTTCCAAGGTTTGGTTTGGCAAACTTTCCATAAATGTGTGTGATCGGAGAAACTGAGAAACGACTGAGACTAGACCCGCGGGTGACCGCCGACCCGAGCCCGTGCCGGCCGCACGAATCATACTTATTCTATGATAAATATCATCAGATACCATATTAACGTTACCAAGGACCAGACAAAATAAGTTGGTTTATCATTTTATCTTATTTGTTCCATGGTATTATTACTTATTACTCTTCACTTCAAGACATCAAAACTATCTGAGGAATTAAAATTACAACCTTAAATTCAACAGCTGTAGTCTAGTTAGTAGCCATGAATTTTCAAATTATTTTAGTTTCGTTGTGATGCCTGAGGATCAATCCTAGTATTAGACAAGACAATTGTGACATTAACATGGATCAGCTTCGTAATGACAGACAGACAAGTCAAATAATACTAAAAACATAACATCATCATCATGCATGCCTGAGCTGCCTGAGATGGCTTTTCCCATACTTGGTTCCATCAATGCAATTTTGACTGGCTTAGCTGTCTTATATACGAGATCGTACAAAAATGTACACACGCCATAATATTGTCCTTGAATGTGTATCTCGATTCTCCCTTCTAACGACCCTATCGAGATTCGATATAAGATCGGATCTTTTTTTATTGGACCATAAAATACTATTGATGTCTTCATACCTATAGGTAGATAGATATCTAAACGGACACTTATAAAAGAAGCTTCAAAGCTTGCTCAAATTCACAGACGCTACAAAATCATTGCAAATACATTACACTCCGAGCGATAGACGAGACGGTGAGAACATGACGTTGAATGTCTTCAAATATTGAGTTGTCTTGTAAATCCGGGTCTAAAGTGTAATAAAACGGTGGTTGAACTGATATCAAGAGCAGAAATTCGTTATATTGGATCCTTGTTTCGAGTAGCTTCTTGAGACGAGATCGCTTCAAGGACAATACTGTCAACAGTATGAACTGAACTGTACCAGGGTATAAAAGGCGAGTCTAAGAGCGGCTTCACCTTACAAAAACCCCTTTGTTTTATGGTCTCCTGGTACGAACAAAGCCTCTTGATAAGTCAATCTTTCGAGACAAAATTGCAATTATTCCCTTTGTGTAAGGGTTATAATTATGGGTATAATCATATATATAAATCTTGGGTAGTATGGACCAAAACACCAGAAATAAATGAACATAGTTCAAAAGCGAGGGTAATAAAATAAATCAGATATCAATATTTTAGCCATCGAAAGGATTGTTAAGCGCCAAAACTTTTTCCATAGAGGGTCACAGAGGCACCAACTGTGTCCTAATTTCGACAAAAAGTGTATTATGAATCTGCTTAACTTTTTATATGGTAGTTTCAGATGCAAGTAGACTACACCCTTCATTGAAATGTAAACGTAGCGAGGAAAGTCAGTCGGATGATAGTCAAGCACTTAGCAAAACTAGGAGGTGACCTAGATTTCAGTAGGTACCTCACACGTAATGCCCCGTTTATACAGTACACAGCACCCTCCAGAGAGTCTAGACTAATGAAGATAGAACCTAGAACTTACTTAACATAGGAAAATTACTGAATATGCAGGGAAAGAAACCTTCAGATAACAAGCTACGGGGATGGTCGCAAATGGAGAACTAAATTTCTGTCAGTATGGAAATAGCCGTGGAAATGTTACGTTATTTATATTTATTTGAAAACCTGCAAAACCTGATATTACATATTGTATGAAGTTATGAAGCCTCAAACGCGAATATCGCAGATGCATCCAGCATCAACAAGTCTGGTCCCAGGTCTGATCTACTCCCACCTGGCAAGATTCCAGATGAATCCATCTCCCTAACTAGGGCTGTACAGTGTACTGTACACGATATGGGCTGCGTCCTAAATAAAACCTTGCCATGTCATCCTCATTTTGTGCAACCCTTTTGGGAATGATTGATGAGAATTACGTCCGAAGAGCCTAATATACTGTCCGGGGTTCATTATTTAGCAATATTGTTTCTTTGGGCTGTTTTGACTAGCACATCGGTCACAGCTTGAGCTAGAGAAAGTAAAAGAACCGGCTAAGTGCGAGTCAGACTAGCACACCGAGGGTTCCGTAAAACCCATTTTTAGGGTTCCGTTAGATAAACAAGGAACCATTATAGTTTCGTCGAGTCTGTCGGTCTTTCCGATCGTATGTCACAGCAACTTTATTCCAAAACTATCAGGACTACACAGTTGAAAATTGCTATGTAGATGTATTCTATGAACCGCTTTACGATTTTTATACAAAATATTAAAATTTTAAAAATAAAATATTAATCCCCATACATATTATGGAACTGACACAAAAAATATATCATCAAACGTATATGTGTGGGGTGTCTATAGATAGGTCTTTAAAAATGATTCCAAATTCTAAATTCCTAAATCCATTTTTCCTCATATTCAATCTTTAAAGAGACAGACCCTTCCAAAGTGAAAAAAATGTGTCCTCCCCCTCTCTAACTTTTAAAGTAAGAGAGTGAAAAATCTAAAAAAAATATATGCTGTGTATCTCAATACAAACTTTCAACGAAAATTGGTTTAACAAAAAATAATAGATTAGTTTTTAAGATATAAACAATTTATTAAAAACCGCAAAGATAATTGTCATTCATACAAACACTATGAAAAACTAAGTTACAACACAAACATCCAGTCTTATAATTACTTGCATTGAACCCTTCATGGGCGAGTCCGACTCGCACTTGGCCACATTTTTACATGAATAATTCCAGGATTTTTTCCTGTATTAGTGCTGTAAGACCTTGCTTCTTCATGATTCTAGATCAACAGGAATAATCAATTAACCGCTGTATATTTCTTGCGTTGACCTAAAAATCATACTTACCCCCAGTTTCTGAGACGCTGATCACAGCTCACGATTAACTAATCGGTGGTTAATTAAGAAAAATAACAAATGGATCTTTTGGGGTAATCTATTATTGGCTATGTAATTGGTGTTAATTTTTAAGGATATATCTGTTTTGTAACGCTGTTGATTACCTGAATAAATAAATAAATAAAAAAATAAATAAATAAATAAATAAATAAATAAATAAATAAATAAATAAATAATTAAAAATGGCGGTACACGATTGGCTGATGGCGGCACGTGTATGGCTGAAATTAGTTTATCACTCTGTTAGCTAATCGCTAATCGTAACCTTTGATCAGCGTCTCAGAACCCGGACGTTAGTCCATCTACTTTTTGGCCAGAGCGGCAAGACATATCTAGTTAAATAATATCATGACTCCGACTTGTAAATCAGCCGAAACTGACAAAGCAAATCCGATAACCCTAGCCAAGTCTACACTCCTGACTCATTCAAACTGTATGCGTTAGCATGTTGAATCTCCGATGTTGTACGACGGAGTACGGATGTATTTAATTTGTTGGTAATATGTTACAAATTGTATGATTGATCTGTTAGTCAAGTGTTTTGTTTGTTTGAGCTAGAATGCTCAGAGTGATCGTTCCTGCTAATGATACTTAGATTCTGGGAATGCATTGCTTTCCGAACCGGAATGGATGTGTTGGACTGTTTTATTATTATTTGGTCACTACATTCAAATAATTAATTCTCAATTCAAATAATCATTAAGATGCCGACTGCCCAGGCGTATATATGATTTCCGCGTATTCGATATACGATATCTACACATTTACGATTGATTTTGTATGATAAATCACTCGATACAGGTGTCGATATCCGAACATCGAATGCACGGGAATCATAAACCAGACGGCTGTTCAAAAAAAGTACCACCTAAAAGTACCACTTAAAAGTGTCACCAAAAAGTACCACCTAAAAGTCATAATAAACAGCTTTCCAATGATCTTTTGGCGTGCAGTGACAGGTGGAAATGACGATTTTTGAGAGGACCATTGGATGAGGTTGCGTAGAAGTGACGCCCCCCTGTAAATGTCACTCACACGCCAAACGATCGTTGGACGTGTAATAATGGCCTTTTCATTTCCAAAGGGAAAGAACGAAATAATTGTTAGGTACCTACGCTTAAAAATATAAGGCCTATCTATGAATCACACTACACTTGGGTCTTGGGGCCCCGTTTTCTTTTGAAAATAGCATATCAATTGCACCCAAGGGCGCAGAATGCCATATTTAGCAACAATTGGTGCGCTATCGATTCGCTATGCTTTTTTCATAAGATAATCGTCCCCTTTGTCAAGATGGCAACATTTGAAGACTACTGCGTTTTTAGGGTTCCGATCCTTATAGGATCACTTTGTTGTCCGTCCGACTGTCCGTCTGTCCGTCTATCCGTCTGTCCGTCTGTCCGTCTGTCCGTCTGTCCGTCTGTCCGTCTGTCCGTCTGTCCGTCTGTCCGTCTGTCCGTCTGTCCGTCTGTCCGTCTGTCCGTCTGTCCGTCTGTCCGTCTGTCCGTCTGTCCGTCTGTCCGTCTGTCCGTCTGTCCGTCTGTCCGTCTGTCCGTCTGTCCGTCTGTCCGTCTGTCCGTCTGTCCATCTATGTGTCAAGACCTTTTATATCAAGAACGCGTGGACGTATCAAACTGAAATTTATATCAATGGTTATGGTCTGTGGTCGCATATAACTGTGAAAAAAAAAACAACTTTTAGGTCAACGCAATCGAACGGTACGACAGTTTATGCTGTGAAATTGTAAGATTTTCTAATCGCAATGGGCCCAAAACCTACAGGGTACTTCCAGTAGGCCTACTCATGAAATTTGACACAAAGCAAGGTCTCTTGTAGCACAAGTAAAGGAAAAAATCTGAAAACTGCAAATTTCTGTCTTTCTACAAAAATATTTAATTTTGTTTACATGGATGATCTTTAATTTGATGATCATACTTAGGTTTTTTATGTGGAAACCTAATTACATACGTTACGCTCTGTAATTGTGATCGGAACCCTACGTGCGCGAGTCCTTCTCGCACTTGACCGTTTATTTATTTAATGATGATGATGATGATGACATCTGCTGGTTTGTCAATCAAAACACGCAGTGGTGTCCTATTATGTCACTTAGGTTGCCATTATTTTTTGTCTAGTATTTCTTGACAAATTAAAACTAAACTACAATGAAGTCACCGGGAGCACCATAGGTGGTTCGATTAACAGACGCCCCATATAATAATTAATAATCATATTCCGCTATGTTCCCTTCGATGAATGATGAGAGTGAATAATAAACAGTTTTAGATATTTTAGTTAGATCAACCACTGATAAAATTCTGAGTAAGGAATATAGGTTACGGGTTCATTATTTTTCCTTTGAACTCAAACGACCTACCAGGGCGGCATAAGTGCTACGTACGACTCGTATTAACGCAATATGTGAGCTGAAAGACACGCCCCAGTTGCGGAATCTAGAGCGATTCTAGCGGAAATGCGCTCGAATGCAATGCGACTGCCTACATACTGCTGGGTCTGGCTGGTATCTGCCACGCAATAACACTCTCTTTTGTTAAAACTATTGCATGCCTTCATGATAATAAGAGACGCCTTTGTTCTCTAACATCCACAGAAATATTGACAAAATTGACAAGCCATTTTGATATGGTAAAGTAACTTTTCCAGAAAATCTGGTCGATTTGAGTTACAACTTGGTAAGAAAGCCTAGAAAAAAAATGGCAACATATGTGACATATTAGGGCACCACTGCGTGTTTAGTTTAACAAACCAAATTGTGTCATTAGAAAAACACGCATTATTCTGCAATAATTGTGGCCGTCTTTTAATATCTAGCATATCTTGCCAAGTTGTACCTACTGAATAAGGGTGCAGAGCTAACTTATCTAGTTACAACCATAGTTGCGAAATCATGAATATTATAAAAGCACAAGTCCTGACTGACTGACTAATTCATCAACGCAGGGACCAAACAGCTAAAGCTAGCTGGAAAGCAAAGGAGGGAACATTTACTTTCTTTTAAGTAATATAACCTATCTCCGAGGAAATCTTAAAGGAAAATAAACCAGAAGGACCATTACTCTTACACTTTAATCAGCACTGGTGATATAAATCTACGTTTGAAGTTCAAAACTGCCCCGGAAATTGCACATTTGGCAACGAAGTAAGGTCCAATCTTACCAGAGGCCCGAGACATAAAAGCCGCGAGTAAATATTTATAAAATTAAGACCACTGAAAACATTATTCATATACTTTATCCGGGGGTTCCGTATCCGTATTAATCTCTAAATAGGCACAGGTCTTCACGCGGTTCAGAGTAATATAGACCAAAACTCCACTACGCTGGCTCAGTGCGGATTAATTATATTTTATTGAAGGGTTTTACCACTACAACGATCAATTAATCGATTGTAACTTGGACATACAGCATAACGTATCATCACCGAAATACAGAACGTCCGAAGTACATCAGATAAAATTTATCTTAACTCATTGGTAATGAAATAAACTCATGGAGTATGGCTCAATCTTACTCGGATCCGAGTAAAGGCCTGTGCCCCTCGGTGGGGACATTAATGGGCTACATTTACTTTTACTTTACATTGGTAAATAGTCCGCATCGGATTCGAACCTGCATCTCCTGCGTGATAAGCAAACGCGAAACCACCAGACCAGGGAGCTCTTCTTGACATCTACTCCTTTTATATCAATAAACTAAATATAATATAGAAGTTTGCGGTCATGTAGGGCAGTAATGATTGATGTCGTCCGATCTTATTATGTCCAGATGGTGTCCGTAATTTTACTCCCACAGAGGCTATTCGTCTCTCAGGGTTATATATTAATACATTTTGCTATTTCGATTTATGTTTGTTATTCTTGTCTACTGTTAAGAAAAGGTATATCATTATTCTATTTGGAAATAAATTAATAAAGAATGGAATGTGTGGTTTATATGTCAGTTTATACAAGTTGGGTGTTACATTTTTTGATTAGAAAACATAATTTACCTTTCCGAGAGTAAATGCACGAGTTAAGTACTATGAAAATTTCAGTTGATAAAGGCCTGTATATTTAAATAAGTTTGATTTTGAACCTATACTTTACTTTCACTTACTTTTTTTTTTTTTTTATTTACATACAGGCACATACATTGTTTCTGGCCCCACACTAGGATACCCTGTGTCGTGGAAACCAGAAACAGCGACATCACAAACACTATACTAAACTTTACTGCTATACTTTATGAATAAACTTACTTATTTACTTTCAAGTTTTATCCACTATTTACATCGAACCGCAACTGAATGCAATATTATTCCATTCCAGGCCGTAATGTATTTACAGACGGTTCGCAGCGCGTCGACCTATTTCATTCGCAGTCGATGTTTATGATCGATCGACTATTATATACGGAAGCTGACGCACGCGCCAGCGAGCGTCAGAATTATTACTGAGATCGATACAGCTGTAAAGAAGAGTTCCGTGATCATGTGGGTCTCACGCTTGCTTCTCATGAGGAGGAGATGCAGATGTCAAAATGAGATAAGTAAATCTTATATGTTTTATAGCAAACTAGTAGCAAGAAAACTACTTCAGGCCATTAAAACGATTGTCCAGCAAAATGCCCATCTTTAAAAAGTTATTCCAGCAGTTTGAGATACTTCCTGAATCCACAAAAAAAATATGTTATAAAACCGTCCCTTGGCTAAAAATTATGTGTTTGAAAAAATCATAATGCCATTGGAAACTATATGAAAAAATAATAATCTAATAGTTTCGTAATTTCTTTATTGGACTTACATGATGACAAACAGATATCTAATAGTTGTTTTTTACCCAAAACGAGTTATTCCAGGAGTTCTACAAGGAACGCTGGTATGGTTGTTATGTGTAAAAATCAGTAATCAAAATATCTAATGTTAAACATTTTAGAAACCATCAGCGGTTTTTGTACAATTTGCAAAAAACACACTTTTCGCACTTTTTGCGCGGACGTCGCGCTGTCAGTTTACGCCATTATACTATGTATTTTATCATTTTTCTTTTATGATTTGTGAACCACCACCACAAACCCAGTTGCTAATTTTAGCGTTACCGTAGACAAAGTTAATAACGCTACGAAAACAAAACGAAACGAAAACTCAAAATGTATGCGATTTGACATTTGGTGACGCTAGCGTAGCGTGACTAAACTTCAACAAATCGCATACATATTCTAGCGTTTCGTGCGAACGCAACTTGTACGTATGTTAAGTGAAAGGAATAGTAAATAGAGCTATCAAGTAAGTTATGACACAATTAATTTGTTTAATTGTGAGTTGGGGTTGAATAACTTATAATCCGGTAAGCTTGTCACATATGTCATTTCTTCCTTGCTTTATCTTTCTTTGATCATAACTCTCTATGAGTGAGTAATAGGTACTCTCTGTTTCTGTAGATTTTATCAAATATGTGTATATAGAAAACTAACATTACTTTGGACCATTGATGAGGAAGAAAAAATTCTACTTATCTACTATCGCCATAAATAAAAGGGAAATGACAAAAGTACTTTGTAAAAACTCCCAGGAGCATATAAAAAATAATATACTGTGTTACCCTAACCGAGTATGTTTACAGAATAAGCTACCAGGAGTACAAAGCTGTGTAAGCATTGTCAAGTTAGAGGTCGGCGACCCTTTTCAGGGAGAGTTCACCTTTCAGCATATTATATGTATGTATACCTACCTCTTATGTTGTTTACCAGTCCAGCCAAAGCTCTCATGTCGAGATATGAGGGTATTCCCCCGAATAAACTAGATGTATAATCGGGTGGCACAATCTAAAATACGAGCATGAACGGGAAGGTAGAATAGAATATAAAGTACAAAGGATAGAGATATTTGTATTGTTATACTTCAAAGTAAAGTCTGAGTTTTCAATGTGTGTTGGATTTGACGGCAATTTTCACATTTTAATATAGAATACTTATAGCTTCACGTCTTTTTCTGTACGGTGGGGTGGAAGCACAGTTGTACCCGCGTTTACTCGTAATGTTAATGTACAAAATTGTCGCTCCATATTTCTCAAACACCCAGACTCCATCCATGCCCGTGAGACCACTTCCCTGCCTAACTGAATCAGTTCAGGCACAGAACAAAATATCCGGTCAAAGCTCGAAATGAGCGGATAACTCCGCCCGCCCAACTCTTATCGGCTCGTATCTTGGGCGGACGGCATCTGGCGTTTATCTCCCGCCCAACTTAGGCAGCGCGCTACATCTCTTGTAACATTTACAAACTTTACATTCAGGTCTTCATCACGGCTGCTTGACTACAATTAACTTTGTTCACAGGGTGTGACTGAAAGGTGTAGGTAGTATATTTTAAAAAGGCAGTTAGCATATAAATATGCTTTTTCAAATGTTGATAAAAGTTGAAGTATACATCATTATGTCAATAGGTAGTTAAGTTAGGGTTTACTTGTATGTGTATGTATTTATTGAATTATAGAGCTGTATTGTACGCGCAGGGCTTCCCCCGCTCAACTATCTACCTTTACCTTTCCAATGGTTTTCTGGGAGATTTTTTTGTTGGAGATAAGCTCGCCATTGTACAATTGTCTATCTATTAAAAGATTTCCGTAAGTCATTCTTGTGTAGTACAATAAAGAAAAAACAAATTACAAAAGTTACAATATCGCCTTGTAAATAATGCATAACTTATTCTGCGGTAGGTAATATTAATAACAACGAATACTTCTACGTTCTAATGTGTGTTGCTTCAGACCTGACCTACAAGTCATAATATTGTACTTAGTACTAACTAAGATTGTAGCGAGTACTAACTAAGATTGCCCTATTAAAGGCGACTCCCACAGTTTGACCTACTACACCCGATGTGATATTTATGACGATGATCTCTGAAGTGCATGCATACTTTGTACGGAAGTAATTGCTTATTAAATACGAATTGTCGTTGTTTTGTGATATGAACGGACTTTTCTCAGTGTGATTAGGATCGAGGTAGTTAATAATTTGATCTCTGCATGGAAATGTTTGGAATTATTGGAATTTGTTTTATTATATTAAACATTTCCGTGTTATATCTCTTGCTAAACCTATCTGTTACTTGCTAATACTTGCGGGCCTTGATAGTATAACCAAATGTAAGATGGCAAATGGCACAGTCTCACATACAAGCGACCGCCCGCAAGGCTGGTGCGGCAGCGGCAACCGCAGAAGGCAACAAAAGGCGCAAATTTGCCACCCTTGGCCAGGGCTACATATTTGTGCCTTTTGGAGTCGAAACTCTCGGTCCATGGGGCCCAGAGGCGCGAGTACTGTACAAAGAACTCTCATCGCGCCTGGTCGATGCCTCAAATGACCGGAAGGCTGGAGCCTACCTTGGGCAACGGCTGAGTCTTGCCATACAGCGAGGCAACGCCCCGCCAGTCTTCTGGGCACCTTGCCCAGCGACGGCAGTGATCTGGCTCATATTTTCTATTTAAATTAACATTTTCATTTAATTATTCGAAATCTATATAAACCTGTAATTATGTAAAAATAAAGAATTAATACAGACCGAAAAAAAAATGTAAGAAATCTCTATAGATGTTGCAGGCAAATTGTAACACCCGTATACTTACAAGTTTCCTAGGAAACTTGCAAGCCTCCGGAAATTTGTTAGACGGCTTTTAAATTGACATGTTTCCTAGCATATTTCAGGAAACTTATATAGTGTAGGACGAGATTATTTCTGACATATTTAAAAAATCTATGTTTTCGGAAACTTGTAAATTGCCAAGCCGTTCGGCAGTATACTGAGTATAGTTGGAAATGGAAAAGTCAATTTACGCTGAGTGATCAATTTTGTTACAGTGTTTTAGATTGTTTCATACATGAATGATACTTGTACACGTACAATAGACAAGATGTATCATTTCGTAATTCGTACGCCTCGCAACCAAGCAACAATGAACGGCTTTCATTCATCAAAGCGAAATGTCGGAACAATGGCCGCGGCGTGTAATCGAATAGGTACTGGCGAATTGGGACCGAGTCTCTTATGTTATGATATGAAACATGAATATAAACAGTGTATCTGTATAAATCGTGTATCTTAGAATTGGCCATATCATGATTTCGCGGGTTTTAATGAAAAATTTAAAACATGATTTTTATTCAGCACTACGTGATGTGTTTGCCCTAAAAAATTTCATCGTTTCATGATATTTCACGGTTGGCCATTTCATGATATGGCCAATTCTACGATATGGCGCCGACATATCGATCGCCGAAAACTGAATAGTAATGTGTGTGTAATTAATAGTCGGTGTTATTTAAGAATCGCTAAAAGTGGTAACCAGTAAAATATCGTAGCCGTATTGTAGAAACAAAGGAACGACTTCAACGAAACTTTCAGAATTGAAATAAACGAATGTATCCGTTTCCTTTAATGGTAACGGCCATTACAGGAAATGGATATTGCTATTGCATTGCATTTGCTTACACACTCTGCTGTTGTGGTAACTCCAACTAACTCTACTTTTACTGACACAATTCGACAACTATAGTATAAAGTTAAAGCAGAAAATGCTTCATGTTGTTTGTTTTATTGAATGCCAACAATCTTTCGGATATTTTTTGTTCAAAAATATATTTCGATTCCTAAACATTGACACTGATGTGATGAAGCGTCACAATAATAATTTTAACCTAATTGCAAATGCCAACTAAGGTTTATTTATACAAATAAGAGATCATAACATAGCGTCACGTCTTTTCCCATACGAGTTTGTTGTTTGTGGCCAAGTTTATCCAGATATTCAAAAGTAACTACGCAAAATGTATAAAACACCTGTGGAATACTTTGTGGGGTAAACTATATGCATTGTTAAAGATATACAGAAATAGAATCATAACAAAGTTCGCCTGTCGACAGCTATTTTTAAATGCACAGTTTGCACGAAGTATGGTTGGCCCAGGCCGTAGTAGGTATTCAGTTATTATTATGTAAGTAAACATGAAACTAAATGTCCTTGTGAAGGCCCTTGGCCTTTAAAAACACCCTTTTATTAGGTCGACTTCTAACAAAATAACAGTGAGCAACGAATCTAGGAATGGAAATTTCGCTCACTTCTGGTTCTTATCATTACAAAACTTGGTATCATACCAATACCATACCAATATACATGTGTTTGTAGTTTATTTATTTTTTATTTTAATTTTTATTCACAGGTCATTTTTTGGCATCAACGTTGGAAAGGTATCACCGGTGCAACAAATTACAACATGGCGTCACACCTTTTCCCATACAGGGTGGCAGAGGCACAAGCTAGTTATACCATACTCCATTTTGCGTGACAGGGAGCCAGTCCATCGTAACACCGATACTGGCAATATTTACTTATCCAACCCCCATTCGATACTTCAGCATATAAACATATCCAACTGGAATTGGGAACCATCCTCATTTGATACGCTTCATATGCAAACAGTTTAAGCATCATTATTCATCGCCTGACGTTGCCTGTTCTAGTATTTGCACATCAATTGTTCGGATGGCAGCATGGACAATAACGATGGATAAAACAAACATTTACAACATGGCTGCGTGACAGTAACAACACTTTTGACTCCAATTCTGCTAAGTAATTAAAAATAACTTTTCGAATTGTTTAAACAACAACGATATTATACTTATTTCATTTAATTTGAGGAAGGTTCAATTTAAAAGAAGCGGAAACGATTGTGCGGGTAGCATCTGCCCAGGCCCAATACTGGATTCGTTTCTATGTGGCTTCCGAGATTCGGATGACACATAAACTGCAGGACAGCTGGAGCATGATTCTGGCGCATTCGATATACGGTATCTACACCTATATCGACTGATTTTGTAGGGGAATCTGTCAATATAGGTCTCGATATCCGTATATCGAAGGCGCGAGAATCGTGCTCCTGCTATTATCACTAATTCTCAACCGTATTCGAGAATTATCTGCAGGTAAAAATTGAGACAAAAAGATATTATAAACGGGAGCAACACGACTGGGAAAATAAGCTGCAGAGGAAAAAAGCGACTAGGATAGAAAGAAAATTAGCTGCAAGGAAAACATGCGTTTGGGAAACTCATCTAACAAATCAAATCGCTGAACATCGTTAAAAAAACATCGCTTTTATATAGGTTTCAGCACTTGACAACGGGTCTGATCGACCAAGAGTAATTAACACAACAAACTCCGTGCTCACGACAATCGCGCGGGAACCGGAAGACGTTGAAAAATGGCCGCCAACCACATCCGGATATAACCGGATCATCCGGTCCCGATAGCGGTAACCGGCTTGACGGGGTTTCCGGATTGGTTGCCACCCCGCGGTCATTTGTTGATCGGTATTTGAGTTTTTGCAATGTTCATTTTTATTACAAAGAAGGTATCACGTTGGATTTTGGCGGGAATTCTACTCAACGAACGTTATTATCTTCCTTGAAATGTTCGAAAAGTTTTTTTTTTTATTTATTCGGCCCAATACGTATTTAAGTTAAGTATGTATATCGTAAAACATTATACTTATAACGACTGACACAAAACGGGTATCAATACGTTTTATAGCTGATAAAGTGTTGCACGCGGCACAAAATACTCTCTTTTGGAGTCAAAGTCAAAGGCATTTTATTTGCAAATATAGGTTGATTAGGTGTTATGTACATTTATAGGAGCTTAACTATATCTTGGAGTTTATTGAGGAAGAGATAAAGTACGTAACTTTTACAACATGACTTTTAGTGATTCATCGAGTAAAGTAACTGGAAGTAAGTGGCTAGACCTTTTGTGTAATACAGTAAAAGATGGAATTAGATGGGCCGGCCTATTTCCTTAAGTGACGACCTCTATAAGGTTGCGGAAAGAGGCTATCTCCAAAGTGAATTCAAATTCTAAGATCGAATCCCGACTGGAGAACAAGAAATCCGCAAGAAAAATTCGCAATACAAATCAAAACATTTTCTACATCACCTTTGCAAGGCAAAAATACATGCTGACTGTAGGTTATTGCTCCTTTATTGTAATGTTATGTAGTGAAAGAAAATATTCATGGCATTTCGGTAATGTCGATCTTGGCATAATATAAATCCTTCAAGACGTGATAAGACGTGCTCCTGTCTTCAGCATTTCGGGGAACCAAGGCAAATGACGTCATGATGTGATACTTTCGAGAATGCGAAATCATGTTGACGCAAATATTAATATGGTTAAATCTTCATAGTAATTCACAAAGTTAAAAACTTAAAATAGCCAACTTCGAGACCTATTTCACAATATAGACGAAGACATATAACGGTCCCTTCAGCCCAGCCTCCAGTCACAGAAAGGAAAAAATACGTTATTTTGTTTACTGTTTAATACGTTATGTGACTTTATACTTTTCAGATATTTTCATGTAGCAACCCAACTACTGGACCGATTCCCGATTTTCAAAAAATAGGACCAAGCTTATGAGTAACCGTTTTCATACAAAAAAAATAATTTTGAAATCGGTTCTTAAATAGTACCAGTTTCGACACATTAAAAATAACGACACCTATATCGAAAGCTTCCCGTACGAGATCACTGGACATAGGTGTCGATATTAGTAGGTATATCAAATGCACAAGTATACCCAAGAACCCACATCACGATGACAGACAACCCGACACGTGCCAGCTGGGACCCGATTACGCTAGGAAAATGACCGCTCAGTGACAGTGGCGAGAGGATGACGCTTAAATTATATATGGCTTTTAGAGACACTCCAGACAAATTAAGGCAATTCATAATAATAATAATTCATAATTTATTCAGATGAAAAGTTAGGCACATAGTTGTGTGGATCCCAGTCTCCTAAACTAGGTTTATCACCTGTATTTCAGGAGGCCGGGCTCTTCCATTATTTGGTCGTTGAATTTTGTAACAAATTTAATAAAACACCATCTAAAAAGTAGTTTATGAAATGGGTAATGAGATATGTGTAGTGTAGGTGAGGGTGTGTGAGGAAGAGGATTGGGAAAGAATTAAATTAAATTAAAGGTAGAATGTAAGGTAATTAGTAATCAATCCCCAGTGCCCAAAAAGATAGGTACTACAAATGAAAGATAAGCGATATCAGGTGGCGTTTCGCGCCGCGACCGCGACACGACACCGAGACCGCGCGAAACGCGGCCTCAAAGTTCTGCGTTATCGTCGCGTCAATGTCTCTTAGCGGTCATTGCGCTACCAGAATCCAGGCCCTGTTAATATCGACCGAGTTACGCGAAAGACGATGGGCGAAACTACAATATTGTTTCATCGACAAAGCCCGAGTGAAACGTTGTCCATCGACAAAAATAATAAGCATCGAGACTTTAAAGCACATCACTCAATCTCTGCAGGCACGTGCAACGAATTAATATTTCACTACGAAATATTGGATGACGACAGGTGTGTGCTGAAAGCGGTTTTATTGTTTTATTTATTTATGGGGAATTATAAAACGATCGAATAAAAAAATAACTGAGCGACTAAATTACTTGTCGCTCAGTTAGTATTTTAGTCGCTCAGTTAATATTTCGGTTAGATTAGGTTAGAGTGTTTTGGTCACTCGTTTAAATATTACCCTTTATTTATTAGAACCATACATAGCTTCTGGCCTCACACTAGGATAAACTGTATTGTGAGGACCAGAAACAGCGACAAGACGATTTTTCCCTATTTTTCGGTTTGATAAATTATTTTAAAAGATAAGGCATGTTACACCAATAAGTGACCCATTCCAGAGGCGTCACAGGTCTCAACTAAAATTATATGTTGAAAATAGTATTCTTGGCAACCAGAAAAGAGCAATCAGAATGAAAACTGTCACTTTAGTTCGATAAGTATCGAAACTATACCCTAATTACTACCTCTATAAAAACGAAGTAAACTGACAACATCAAACGTCACTTCTTGAAATAATGTTGCCATGTTCAGTTTGATAGTGATGTTTTCATTCATTCTAAATACGATGAACATGAATAGAGTAATTCTTTACAATCTAGATTTGTAATAAGTATTTGTCACAATTTATTAAAAAGCAAAGCATTACGCTTTTTCCCATTTGAGGTGGCAGAAGCAAATTGTGCCCACTTTTTGTGAGTTATTCTATTGCAAATGCTTAATTTTTCTTACTTATCATTCGCAAGCAAAGGAGGGGGCGCGTCATTTCAGCGTAATAGGAGGGTAGCCTATCGCTGCAACGGAAATAAACTATTTTTAACCGACTTCCCAAAGGAGGAGGTTTACAATTCGTCCGGATGTTTGTTTTTTGAAGTAAAACTTCTTGGGGCACGGGGGTAAAATTTATTTAACCTCTCAACTGTGGGTTATTCATATATTTGCTTTTCAATTGATACTAGCCGGGTGCTATCACGAGTGGCTAAGAAATGTAACGGAAATTGGAATCGGTGACGTCAGGGTCGGCTGAAGACTTTTAAAACCGCAACTATTTTCAATACGGTTTTTAACTAATCAGATAAGATAATAATACATTCGTACAATAAAGAATGTTAATTAGTGATAGAAAAACCTGATGAAACGTTAACAAATAAAAATTATTTTAAGCATTCTTCCACGAGTTCTTGATTTCCGGTATGGCCAAGATGGCGCCGCCGCCGCCGCCGCCGCTGGCTGGGATAAACAAAACCAGTGACGTGACCAAAAACTACTTCGTTCAACCTCTTTGTTGGAACCGGAACTTATGTTTGACAGCTGTGCGATGCGATCCATACAGTTTGTAAGAAAAGAGTTTCATCAATGTCACACGGGTCGATATGGATTTCTAAAACAAGCAAAGCAATGCATACATTTGAGCGAGACGGCTTAAAGACGTGACGTCAGATGGTATATAATCTGAGCGAGATGCAAATAGTAGTGACCTCAGAACAATAACTAAAGGTAGTGACACTATTGAATGAGTTAAGTATATCACCACGAGCGCGACAAATTGTAGATAAGGAATGGTGGGAAATAAATGACATGACGTATTAAAAGTAAGTACAAGTATAAAATAATTTCAAATAATCGGACGTCTGAAACTTAAAAGTAACTTGAAGCAGAGATTGGATCTCAAAATTGGAAATTTAAATCTCTTTTAGTATAGGTAGGTATAGGTGTATAGTATAGGTACCACTTAATGATCTAGCTACAGAAGTTTTACTTCTAACACGTGTACGGTGCTACACGCGTATCTTTTTTTTTTTATGTATGTGCCCCGATAGCGCCTAAACGGGTGGACCGATTTGGAAAATTATTTTTTTGTTTGAAAGGGTTTACCTTCCCATTGGTCCCATTGACACCAGGTCAGGATCTGATGATGGGATCCTGGAGAAATCGAGGGAACTCTTCAAATATTATAGGCAGACCTATAGTGATTTTTGTGTTTTTCATAATAACTCATGCAAATGCACATGGTAAGCATAATATTGTGATGCGGAACTGCTGATGAAGACCACATATAGCCACCAGAACTGCACAATACTAGGTACAAATACAATGCGTGGCTGGCGGGCAGGCAACGCATAGCCTAAACCGGTGGACCTAGAGCCATGAAACTTTGTACAGGGGTTCCTTAGTAGCGTGGGGTAGCACTGAGATGGGATTTGACAAAATTAAGTCCCCAAGGAGGGGGGGGGGATAAGGGGTACAGTTTGTATCAAACTCAATCTAATCAAATAGGGTTTGTGGAAGTCGGTTTTTTCTAAAGTTTACTTTTTGTTTCAATTATTACATCTCAATTATATTCAAAAATAACATAGCGTCACGACTTTTTTCATACAGAGAGGCAGAAGCACAAATTTGCCCACTTTTTAACCGACTTCCCAAAGGAGGAGGTTTACAATTCGTCCGGATGTTTTTTTTTTTATGTATGTGCCCCGATAGCGCCTACACGGATGGACCGATTTGGAAAATTATTTTTTTGTTTGAAAGGGTTTACCTTCCCATTGGTCCCATTGACACCAGGTCAGGATCTGATTATGGGATCCTGGAGAAATCGAGGGAACTCTTCAAATATTATAGGCAGACCTATAGTGATTTTTGTGTTTTTCATAATAACTCATGCAAATGCACATGGTAAGCATTATATTGTGATGCGGAACTGCTGATGAAGACCACATATAGCCACCAGAACTGCTCAATACTAGGTACAAATACAATGCGTGGCTGATGGGCAGGCAACGCATAGCCTAAACCGGTGGACCTAGAGTCATGAAATTTTGTACAGAGGTTCCTTAGTAACGTGGGGTAGCACTGAGATGGGATTTGACAAAATAAAGTCCCCCCAAGGGGGGGGGGGGTAAGGGGTTACAGTTTGAATTAAACTCAATTTAATTAAATAGGTTTGTGGAAGTCGGTTTTTTCTAAAGTTTACTTTTTGTTTCAATTATAGCCTATTCAATACTCAACTCGGACATATTAATTTCAAGGATGGCAGTTTAATCCGAGTGACGTATAATTGAATGAACTAATTGCCTGCACATGTGCCAACTATCCGATATTTGCATGTTTCGTGCCAAGTACAATTAACTGCACACAAACTAAAATAATATCAATAGTGATTCAGTTACAGCTCCATAAAATACAGATTCTACGTTTCATATGGCCGAGGAAAATGGTGCTGCTACGATGAATAATTATCAATAAATCTTTTGAATATTTTACCAGACTACTCTGGAAGGGGGGTAATGTCGGGATATTATAGTTTCGAGCGTGTTGATTAATTTGTTTGCATATTTCTCAGACAAAGATAGAGGCTTGACGGATATCAAATGACGTGTTGTTGTATTCTCTTGAATGTAGGAGTGAGGTATTGTATTAAGCCTGCGAATACCAATGACACTGACCAAAACTTATAAATACTTATTGTTTCAAAGAGATACTCGTTCCTTTGGTCATATTTTTATAAAAATATAGCATCAAACGTACAGAGTATAATAAATCTTTGTAACAACATCACCAAATTGTTACGTTTATCCATTACGATGAACGCTTGTAAACACAACCACACTGTTTCCTAACAGATTCCTCGATTAATGGCGAGTCGTGTGCTTTGCCAAACGAATTGAGAACTCAGGGTCAAACAGTCGGATAAAATGTTACCATCGACCTATGGATTTCTCGAGTGAACTTTACCATTTCCTATACCTACCATGTTCAATGTCTGTATTTTGTTTTTGTGCAATAAAGTATTAAAGTATCATTTATACAAATCGTTGACACGAAATAAGTCTATGACAAGAGTCTTGTCTCTTATCTTTGGGGCGTAATTTGGAATCTTATTCACAGAGATCTTCAAATAAATCTTAGAATGATCCGATATCAGGATGTGTAGAGATGTATTAAAAGATGTGTAGAGTAAGGATCGTAAAGATGTATTCTCATCTGTTAAACTTTATTATATTCTCATCGAGTTTGAAGACTACATTACTGTTTACGGCATCGAATAACTAAATCATGTTGATTGAGACACATGAAAACAGCTCTGCAATAAACTTATGTTAGTGTTGACAGTTAAACATCTTGACTTTAATACTCAGTTAAACCACAGAATAACTAATAGTTCTACGTACAGAAGGTTCAATCCCAAACAAAAGTCGAGTTTAGGTACAAAAAATTGCCTACTGAAAGACCTTTATTTGCTCGCATACGAAATTTAAACTTATCGTATGACACGAGCGTTCATATTCCATTAGACACCGCTGAAACGATGCCGATCACGCGGGGTTGCGACTCGCACTCGGTTGTTTCGGCGTCATTGTTTTCACGCGGCTAGCGCGCGCGCACCGAGAGCCGTGCGGCGACCTTCTGACAATTGCCGACCGGGCAGGCAGGCCGGACTCCCATTTGTTTTAACAACGCTTGATTGACGAAATCTTCGGATTCTGGATCCTAAGATCATTTATAAAAACATTGACATGCACGACGCTGAATATCTCAGAGAGGGGCTAGATAGAAGCAATCTATGTGACTATATAATAATAATAATAAATAATAAATTGTTTATTTCAGGCAATATAAAACACATAAAAATTTAAAAAAAAACACAAAAAAAATATATGTAATTATAATATACGTAATTTTTTAACAATTTCCCGATTCAACAGATAGACGAAGCGAATCGGGAAATACCCGGTTATCCGTGAACGCGTGCGAACCGACTTAGAACAATCGACAGAACGCAGACACAAAGATGAATCAATCTGGCGCGCGCATAGACTAAGCAGATAGGCGGTGCGGACCACACATGCACAAACATGCTCGGCATAATTGTTTGTTAATATTTCTGTAACATTAAAAAAAATATAAAACACGTATGTTTTCTGTGCACGGAGCAGTAGACTAACATGACAGTTGGATTCGCTTCGTTTTTTTTTTTCTTTTTAATGTTTCCTGCTCTATACTTCTACTGTTGTAAAAACTGATTCAGTACAAATACAAATGCAAATATTATTATTTTTTGCGTAGATATGGTTACATAGCAGGTGGTAGTTAACATAACATCTAGCCACGTAGTGACATGCAAGATATCACTAAGGTAGTGCAATACAATTCTTAAATGCAAGTAAGTCGTAATATAATTTAGTAAAATCGAAAACATCCATTCCATTGGAGAAATATGTAGATGGCGCAGAATCAATGGCGGGGGCCAAAAATTGACAAAAATAATTAATTTTATTAGTTTATTTAGCAAATAAGGTTGCGAAGATATTGGTGAAAACATTAAATCACTTCGTCAAAGCTCAAAACTAAGTGTATTCGGTACATAGTTTCTTTAATAATCGTACCAAACTTTGTGTGTGCTTGATTATGGCCTAGCGATAGTCTCGCTTTACTAGGCTAATAAACTACAAATTGGACGCTGAAAAGTCGTTACAAGCTTCCCTTGACAAAACGTATTGGTTAATTAGACTGTAGGATCGACTTCTCCCTTCAATTATACACAACATGTTGTTTCGTGCACAGATTCCTCCGTGCTCTCGCCAGAGATAATATTGAACTAATCGGTAAATTTAGACTTACGGTGTAATCTCAACGTGGGAGCGGAATCATCAATACATCAGTATTAATGACCCATACGTTTCTTTATAAAATAACTTGCCTGCTCATAGAAGCTAAACTGGAGCAATATATTCTAATAATGGTCTTAAAGACCTTTGTAACATTGAAAAGATGCAAGTAAAACCGCAGTTTCAGTTAGAACGAAGTGATCCTAGTTAACTGGTTCACTCTCAGAAGCATACCGGTCGAACAAACGAACAATGGAGAACAATAGATAAATAAGATGTGTCGACGAAAGGGTTAAAAGTATAATTTGCTAAAAATTAACACAATTTAGAATAGAACTGGTTATACATTTCAGTTTCTGTTCTAATACTAAAGTTAGATTGTGCCAGGCTGCTAGGCTGCTAGGCTGCAACCTGAAGACGAAACGTTTCACAGAACGAACGGTTTGGTTGCATAAATGGCATATATTTTTGACCAGCAATAAACTCTACTTTTACTATTTAAATGCCACGTAGGTCACGGGTGGCCTCACCCTGCCTAAAAAACTAGAAAATCATTTTTTTTAATTGGTGTGTTAACCAGTGAAAAACGGGGGAGTTTTTTGCCCTTCTTTGCTCCATCCCTAATTTCCGAACGGGTGGTGGTAAAAAGTATTATTATCATATTTAGACGTTGACTAAGAGCAATCTGTATAATTTTATAATCAATAAAAAAATAACTTTGGACTTTGAACGCGAGTTATACTAAAATCTATTTTTTCCTGCAACGTAACATAAACTTTCTATTATTAAATAGCTACTATATTAGGTGCTATGGTGGTAACCTAACACAAGCTATATTTCAGTCTTTTACTCAATGCACATCGCGTGACGAACTGCAGTTAAGGCACACCTCGGACACTCCATAGAACGCTCGTAAAATAAGCACCTATTACTACTACATGACTAAATGATGTTTGTATACGTGCAAATGTGTGCGTAAATATTGCTAGGGCTGGTAGCGCGGCAAATGCAGCGATTTGCGTCGGGTGAACCGAACGACGACGGCGCGACCCGAACTGTCCCGAACACAAGCGTTTGCATTATTATGAAGTGACTCTGTAGGGGCGCTGCCGTTTAAACATACCTAGTCGGGTTCTCATTGAAATCCTAAAAAATGTTAATGTTCACTTTGATCCTTCATACATTAAGTTACAAAAATAGAGTAGGTAGGTATCGAATAACTGTCTAAAAGTGGGCACAGTGCCTTTGCCACCTCTTATGGGAAAAGGCGTGAAGCTATGTTATGTTTTTGTTACCTACTATTACGTATTCTGAAGTAGGTAAGAGACACTTGGCGTGAACTGTAGGTAGGTACCTACCTATGTAAAAACATCGTTAGGATTGTACAATATTCGAATTTTATGTTAAGTAGGTACCTAGTCTCTGAGAGATTCAAAACAACCAAACCACTACAGGGTTCGAGCGAGACCCGGCCGAAGCTCGCTATATGTGGACCCAGCTAATGGCGGCGCGCCGCCGCCGCGACAAAGTTAGTGCGTGCGTACTTGGGTCAATCAACTTAACCCACACTTTTCTGTCAACGCACGCACTCTCTCTGAAAGTTCTTCGAGGACTGCAGCTCAACGGCACTATCAAAGGACACCATACCGCGCCATGTGAGCAAAAAAAAACACAAACGAAGATCTTCGAGAGCGTAATCAAGTTCCCCGTAGTGCCTGCTAGCTTAGATACTATTGTTATATTCGTAAAATGTGTAAATTTAACCATTTAGCGTATTTTAATAATAAATGGTCGGGGACAGCAAAGTGTGGGTAAAATAGTTGATTGACCCACCTACTACCTACTTTTCAACTCGAAGTGCTTCGTTCGCGTTGTTGAATCGCACCAACAACGGATAGCACGAAATGAATACCTATAATAAATGTACTTTATTGATAATTATATAATTATGTATTACGGAAGGTTTAGTACTAGGTATCTTAGAAAATAAAATATGAAAGAGAACCTTTAGAGAACCTTTCCTTTTTTGAAGTCGGTTAAAAATAAAATATTACGACACTGACTTATTATCAATTATCGTAGTCAGTAGCTAGTAAGTACTACAAACATATAACTCTGTCTCTGTCTCGCACAAAGTCTGTCCTTGTGAGAGAGCGAGACACACACAGCAAACGCTGACCAAGTTACATTCCGGGAGTTAAGGTATTAGAATTTTTATTTCTCAAAAGAACAACAATAGAGTTGCTGTTGCTTACCTTCTTTCATCAGTCGGGAACCGAAAGAATCTCCTGTCTTTGCTGTTTCTAGTTGACGACAGACACACAAATAATGCACAAAACTTCACCATATTATATTACCGGTTATTATTCACCGTATACGCGCGGTCACTCGTCAGGCGTTCAACCGCGTCTATTGATATTTCAACCAGTTCCTAGACGCCAGGGGTGGGGTGCGGTATCTGAATCAGCGCGGGGAAGGGAGTGGCCGTTCTGTACGGAGTACTATTATCTCTTCTGTGGTTAAGGCTAAAAGGCTTTCCTTCTACATTGTACCGCTGTTTTAAAACTGCGGGCTAATTTTAAACAGTTTACGAAATTTATGTTCAGAGTTCGTTCCTCTTTTGACATTACAATAAGTTGTAAAACATAGGATTACGGAATTAACTTAGTCTCAAACGATACTGTAGAAAAGTAGAAAACGATATATTTATATTTGTCAGAAAATAATTGAAACAAAAAGTAAACTTTAGAAAAAACCGACTTCCACAAACCCTATTTGATTAGATTGAGTTTAATACTAACTGTAACCCCTTATCCCCCCCCCCCTTGGGGAATTAATTTTGTCAAATCCTATATCAGTGCTACCCCACGCGACTAAGGAACCTCTGTACAAAGTTTCATGGCTCTAGGTCCACCGGTTTAGGCTATGCGTTGCCTGCCCGTCAGCCACGCATTGTATTTGTACCTAGTATTGAGCAGATCTGGTAGCCATATGTGGTCTTCATCAGCAGTTCCGCATCACCCTAATGACTGTGTCATAAAGTGTGATATTTGTATTAACTTGTGTTAAATAAAGAACTTTGAAAAACAAAACAAAACAGTTTCGCATCACAATATTATGCTATGTGCATTTGCACGAGTTATTATGAAAAACACAAAAATCACTATAGGTCTGCCTATAATATTTGAAGAGTTCTCTCGATTTCTCCAGGATCCCATCATCAGATCCTGACCTGGTGTCAATGGGACCACCCTTGAGGTATTACCTATACGCCGAAAAAAGATTTCTTCAAATCGGTTCATAATTGGCGGAGTTATCGCGTAACAAACATAGAAAAAAAAAACATACGGGTCGAATTGAGAACCTCCTCCTTTTTTTGAAGTCGGTTGAAAATAACACTCATGATCTCGCTAACGTGACTTTAGGAAGCCGTATTATTAAACATTGTTTGTTTGTATTTAAAGGTGCACTTACCTATGCAGCCTAGGTTTACAGGCAGAAATATTATATAACAGCTAAGCTTGTCTTAGTAAATATATTTTATATTAGCTTGCGTGTTTTTAACGTGCCAAAAACATATACGAATAGGAAAACATCTTATCATCTTATTCTATTATTTTAAACCCTCACAAAATGCCTTGTTTGGTCCAAAATTAGAGTTTCTTTATGTCGGCTGTTACAAGCGCTACGACGTAGACGCTACGCAGTTATGCTACGGACTACGTCGTAACGGACCCTTGCGTAGAAGCGTAGCGATCCAAATGATAAACTAAGAATAACAGATAAGGTTTTTTAAAGGACTGATATCTTGATTAATTCAACAATAAATAAACAAGTTAAAAAACTATTTATTTCTCCTAGGTAGGAATGAGACTGTCACACAACTTCCCCTCTTGCCCTACGAGATGGCAAAGGCACAGATGTGCCCACGATTAGCCATGAACTCATAACTATGAATTAATATAAATTAAAATATGAATATATTATCGCAAACGAGGTGCGTTTTCTCATATGGGGTGACAGTGACCACAACTGTGCCTATGTGATAATAACTGTGCCTATGCCATTCTGTACAGGAAAATGCACAGCAATATGTTATCTTTGTTTGATCTGGCTCTTTTCTAAAGATAAAGATAAACACTTTTATTTGCGATATATATGGTTATACAAGGGTGGTACAATATACAATATCTAAATTAATATTTTTACTTCCAAAAAGAATAATAGTTTTTTAGTATATATCTTGTATAATTCAAATATTAAATAAAAAGGTCTCCCCTGTTTGTTTGAAAAGTAAACAATATAAAAATAAAAAGTACCGAAGCCGTTCCATGGAAAGTTCCACAATGAATATAATGGCTAAGATCGTAAAGTCCGTGAAGCAAGCATAAAGGAATACAAATCCGTCTGTTGAATGCGAAAACAACTGGTTTCATGAATAAACCATAACCTCCCAACTCCACAGCGAAGGGCTAGCCCCCTGTCACGCAAAAACAGTATTGATTAAACGTGGTCATAGATGTGCAAACTGAGCTCCGTGGTCAAGTGGGTTTCATGCCTGCTTCCCACGCAAGAGATGCAGGTTCGAGTCCCGGCGCTGACCATGTACCAATGAGATAAATCATTTATCTTACGTACGTTATAAGGATGTTCTAACGGTGATGGAAAACATCGTGAGGAAACCTTTATTAGTCCATAGCTGCGTAAATGGGCTTGCCCCCTGTCACGCAAAATGGAGTATTGAACCACTGGCTAAGGCAGGCACAGTTGTGCCTCTGCCGCCCCGTATGGGAAAAAGTGTGTCGCTATGTTGTTGATAAATATCCGGACTGGATTCAAACTCAGGACCTCTCGCTCACAAAACTTTGACCAACCGAAAGAAAACAGTTGTATTCAGTCACGATCCTTAATTACAGTAATTGGGGGAGTAGTTAGGCGGACACATTACAGATTGGTCGTTGTTTGTGGCTGCATAGTTTATTAATGGCCAGTTTAATCAGTAAGCTGTTTCTTGACCGCGACATTCATGCTGATCTAGTTAAATTTGGGGCACAGGCCTTTACCCGGATACGAGTAAGATGAGCCATGCTCCACCACGATGTCCTGTGCCCCTCATTGGGGACATTAAAGAGGTATTTGTTTTGTCAGTCAATATTACATAGTTTAAATACTTATGCTAATTTAATGAAGGTTTGTATGTAGCACAATTAAAGTAAAGTAAATTAAGTGTATTTTACGATTCGAAGGATATTTGCCAGCTTCCTGTACTAATTAGATGCAATTGTTATTTAAACTGGCAGTAAAAATTGCAATCGCGATAGATGTAATTTCGTAATTACTTTACTGTACTCACATGACAGTAATAATTGAAACAAAAAGTAAACTTTAGAAAAAACCGACTTCCACAAACCCTATTTGATTAGATTGAGTTTAATACAAACTGTAACACCTTATCCCCCCCCCCCCTTGGGGAATTATTTTCTTCAAATTCGCATGAAACCACCCTTTTGATAATACTTATTCAACAAAAAAATAATCCTTCAAATTGGTTTATAATCGGCGGAGATATTGTGTATAAAAAAGTTCATCCCCAATTTTCCACCCTTGGGGGTTGTTTTTTTATTATTAAATTTAAATGGGACCACCCTTGAGGTATTACCTATACGCCGAAAAAAGATTTGTTCAAATCGTTCATAATTGGCGGAGTTATCGCGTAACAAACATAGAAAAAAAACATACGGGTCGAATTGAGAACCTCCTCCTTTTTTTGAAGTCGGTTGAAAATAGCTTAAGATAGAAAAAATATGTACAAAGGCGAGCTTATCTCCAGGTGTAGAATGCACGAGATACGAGAGCTCTAGCTCGACGGCGACGTTAGTTATTGGAGATTTTATTTATTTATTTATGAATTGTTGATGTTTCACAGCCTGTAGTAGACACAATGAGAAAAAATAATTGAAACAAAAAGTAAACTTTAGAAAAAACCGACTTCCACAAACCCTATTTGATTAGATTGAGTTTAATACTAACTGTAACCCCTTATCCCCCCCTCCCTTGGGGAATTAATTTTGTCAAATGCTATATCAGTGCTACCCCACGCGACTAAGGAACCCCTGTACAAAGTTTCATGGCTCTAGGTCCACCGGTTTAGGCTATGCGTTGCCTGCCCGTCAGCCACGCATTGTATTTGTACCTAGTATTGAGCAGATCTGGTGGCCATATGATTTGTTAGGGGGCTATTAATAAACAAATACTTGTTTGCTATGCAAAGTATATTTTCCAACTGAAGGTAAAAACACTATCACAATATATTCAAAATAAATATGACAGTGACAGGCTTGACACAATGTTCCAAGTAGTTTTAACACCCCCCCGCAATGTGTACAGCCTGTATAATAATAATACCACAAACACCCTGTATAAAAACACCTCACATGACAAAATAAAACTAATAAACTTTATACACCAAAAAACATATTAAACACACAAAATTCATATACATACCTAACCTAACCCTAAGCTATTTATACACTTGTAGTGCTTCAGTTTTGGCAAAGGTTTGGTGAGGATGTCGGCAGTCATTTCTGTGGTATGAATGTATTTGAGTATGAATCTATGTTCGGATAATGATTGGCGTATGAAGTGATGTTTGATGTCGATGTGTTTGGTGCGGGCGTGGTATGTGTTGTTTGTGGCCAGTTTGATGGAACTCTGATTATCCGTGTGTATGATGAGGGTGTTCGTGAGATGGAATACTTCAGTGATAAGTTTATGAAGATATATGGCCTCCTTGCAAGCCTCGCCCAATGCCATGTACTCCGCTTCCGTACTGGAGAGGGCTACTGTGCGCTGCTTGCGGGATTCCCATGACACTGGAGCTCCACTCATCATGAACACGAAGCCGGTATATGATCGATGGTCCACGAGATTATTGCCGTAGTCGGCATCCACGTACCCCAAGGGGTAAAGTTCAGATTTACGCGAGAAGTTAAGAGCCATATCTTTGGTCCCTTTGAGGTAACGAAGGACCCGCTTAGCGGCCTTCCAGTGTACCCCCCCGTAATGTGCATTGAATTGCGACAGGTAGGAGACCGTGTGAGCGATGTCAGGTCTAGTGCATATTGCAAGGTACATTAGCGACCCGATAAGCTCTTGGTATGGTACGTCTACTTCTTCTTCCTTGCTAGGAAGAGTTAGCTTTAGACCTGATTCCATGGGTGTCGTGACTGAAATTGCGTCTTGCATACCGAACTTTTCTATCAGCTTCTCTATATATTTTGTTTGATCGAGTTTTATTCCATCTTCGGTCTGAGATACTCTCATTCCGAGGCAGTCTTTGAGTTCCCCAAGATCCTTTATAGTGAACTTTTTCTCAAGGTTGCTCTTGAAGTCTGCCTTCATTTTATCATTTGTGCTTAGCACGAAGAAGTCGTCCACAAACACTGCAACAATCAGTAGGTCGTTGCCGCATCTTCTGTAGTATATACAGTGCTCTGATTGAGCTTGAGTCAGTGACATCTCTGCCATTGCCTGACTTACTTTTAAGTTCCACTGACGTGGAGCCTGCTTCAAGCCGTACAGGGCTTTTTTCAGTAGGCATACTTTTTCTTTTGGGTTTGTTGAAAATCCCTCTGGTTGCTCCATGTAAATCTCCTCATCTAGGTCTCCGTTCAAAAAGGCGGTTTCCACATCTAGGTGGTCCATTTGTAGTCCATGGTGGGCTGCGTAGGCCATTAATAGTCGAACCGATGATAATCTGGCCACAGGAGAGAAGGTTTCACCATAATCCACACCAGCCACTTGGGTGAAGCCTTTTGCTACGAGCCTGGCTTTGAATTTTGTGATATGGCCTGAAGTATCCTTTTTGATTTTGTAGACCCATTTACATTTCGTTGTTTTTCTGTCAGTAGGTCTGTCTGCTAAGGTCCAAGTTCCATGTTTTAACAATATGTGGTCTTCATCAGCAGTTCCGCATCACAATATTATGCTTACCATGTGCATTTGCACGAGTTATTATGAAAAACACAAAAATCACTATAGGTCTGCCTATAATATTTGAAGAGTTCTCTCGATTTCTCCAGGATCCCATCATCAGATCCTGACCTGGTGTCAATGGGACCACCCTTGAGGTATTACCTATACGCCGAAAAAAGATTTGTTCAAATCGGTTCATAATTGGCGGAGCAATCGCGTAACAAACATAGAAAAAGAAAAAAAAAAAAAAAAACATACGGGTCGAATTGAGAACCTCCTCCTTTTTTTGAAGTCGGTTGACAATAATATAAACAGGTAATAATAATTTAAACCGTTGTGTAACCGTTGCCCTCGCAGCACTTTACGTCCTGTTCCCGGAATGTCCAGTCGGTCCGTTAAGTCCATTTCCCTGAACTTCCACTCCCTGAAGGTCCACTTCCCTGAACGTCCCATGCCCTGAATGTCCCATTCCCTGAATGTCCACTTCCCTGAATGTCACCTTTCATTTTGACCAACACTTTACACGATTTTTACAAAGGCGAGCTTGTTCCAAACAAGAGATCTCTTCCAGTAAACCATCTTCAAATTATGATTTTTACAGCTGTCACTATTTTTGACAGCTGTCACTATTTTTGACAGGTGTCACTATTTTTGACAGGTGTCACTATTTTTGACAGGTGTCTTTATTTTTGACAAGTGTGTTTATTTTTGACAAGTGTCTTTATTTTTGACAGCCGTCACTATTTTCGACAAGTGGCTTTACTTTTGACGGGTGTCTTTATTTTTGACAAGTGTCTAGCTTGTATGAGAGTAAGCTGGAAAATTGAAAATTAGTTTTTTTCCAATAATAAAATTAACGATCGCAGTTTCTTGTTTTAAAACTAAATCAGATACTTAAAATCATGACATTATGGTTCATATTTATTTATTGCCTTAAATGTACATGTAATCTCGTTTTCCCCAATTTTCATATTTCATAATTTCATAATTCATTGATAATAATTTCTTTATTGCACACAATTAGTTGAAATAAAACAAAAGCAAATAAAATTACTGTACAAAGGCGCGCTTATCTATCTCTAAAAAGAGATCTCTTTCAGCAAACCAAGTTCTGATGAGAGAGGGTAATAATTAAACAGGTACAATTAGACCTCGAATTAATTATTAACCTCTCTTATTTTCCATCCTTGGTGTAATGAAAAGGTTCATCAAGAATTTTTCCTGCTTCCAGCTAAGCTTTATACAATGGAAGGGCGGGGCGGCGCGCCAGTACAAGGGTTGAACTTTTCTGACAGCCCTCGACACAAGAAAAGGACATGCCCGCCGTCCTCACGACCCTAAACTTATAAAAGGGGCCAAGTGCGAGTCGGACTCGCCCATGACGTTCCGTAGTAACCAGTAATTATAAGAATGGATGTTTGTGTTGTAACTTTGTTTTTCATAGTGTTTGTATGAATGACAAAGTTATCTTTGCGGTTTTTAATAAATGTATTTTTTTCTTACAAACTGCTTATTATATTTTGTTCAAACCAATTTTCATCGAAAGTTTATATCGAGATACACAGCATATATTTTTTATAGATTTATACTCTTACTTTAAAAGTTAGATGGGAGGGACACAATTTTTTCCACTTTGGATGGGTCTGTCTCTTTAAAGATTGACATTGAGGAAAAATGGTTTTAGGAAATTTTACTTCATTTTTGAAGACCTATCTATAGACACCCCACACATGTATGTAGGATTGATGAAAAAAATAATTTTGGTTTCAGTTTCATGTAGGTATGGGGAAAAATTATTTTTTATGTTTTTGTATAAAAATCGTAAAGCGGTTCATATAATACATCTACGTACCAAGTTTCAACTGTGTAGTCTTAATAGTTTTGGAATAAAGTTGCTGTGACATACGGACGGACGGACAGACAGACTTAACGAAACTATAAGGGTTCCTTGTATCTCTACGGAACCCTAAAAAAAGCAATGTTTTTAATATCTATCACTGTTTTGCAAAAAAATAAAGGGTCAAGTGCGAGTAGAATTCGCACACCAAGGGTTCCGATCACACTCGGAGAGCGTAACATGTTTAATTAAGTTTCCACATAAAAAACTAATGTATGATGTGTAAACCAATTTAAATATTTTTGTAGAAAGACAGAAAGCAGTTTTTTAGATTTTTCCCTTTATCTGTGCTATAAGACCATGCTTTGTGCCAAATTTCATGATTGCAGGCCTACGGGAAGTACCCTATAGTTTTTGGGTCCTTTGCGATTACTACGAAAATCCAACAATTTTACAGCACTTGATTGCGTTGACCTAGAAGGTTGATTCTTTTATACCTATTTGCGACTATAGACCTGAGCAATAGAGATATTTTCAGCTTGATACGTCCACGCGTTCTCGATATAAAAGGTCTTCACACACGGACAGACGGACGCGGACGGACGGACAACGAAGTGATCCTATAAGGGTTCCTTTTTTTCCTATTAAGGATCTAAACCCTAAAAATTAGGACTTTTCAGTAAGGCTTAGTAAAAAACCTTACTGAAAATTCATCATATATTTTACCATTTTTCATTAAAAAAACATTGTTTCTTGGACGCCGTTAATTAAAACGTGACACTTTGCAACATACTTGAATTAACTACATTTCGCAACTAAGTTTCCCGAGGTCATAAAATACGTCATCAGAATTCTTTGTTTTTCAGGGTTTTAGTAAAAATAACTAATTTCTTCTAGCCATAATGTTGACTGCATTTCGTTGCGTACAATCAGAGCCGGATGCATGTAACCGATTTGTACCGGTTTAGATCAAATGTTGACACGGTCGGCACGTGACTATTGCAGATCCAGCTGAATCGCATGATCGCACGGTCCCGGGCAAGGCTGCCATTTGTTCGATTTTATATCAGGCAATAGAAGATTAATTCAAACATAAACATTTACATACAGGCACATACATTGCTTCTGGCCCCACACTAGGATACCCTGTGTCGTGGGAGCCAGAAACAGCGACACATCATAAAAATGTAAACATCCAAGACCGGAAACCGGTTAACCTTTTGACTATCGTGAGGGAATATCAACCATAATGGAGAGATGTTATTTGCGATAAGCTCGGCTTTGTACATGTTTTTCTTTCTTACGCTACCTATCTGCATTTTTTTATTTTAACTGTGAGTAAAACAGAGAATTACAGAATTTGTAATGGTTCACACATTGAGTGCAAGAGTCAGTTCATTTAACGCTTGGGTCATCGAGAAATTCGAAGTAATTTGGCAAGAAACAACTGTGAACAACAATGGATTTCGGGGAAAAGAAGTCGGGTCAGGTTTTTTTTTGTCGCATTCCTGCGAAATGTGTACGGATCAGAGCCGATTTGGCTGCGCGCTGAATAAATTATTGATAACTAAATAATGGAAGTTTCTTATGGAACTATACGGAGAAAGCTAATGTGTTGACTGCAAATATACAGTTGCGATTGATTATTACGTTGTGGTGAGTCTGACATCACGGGTTAGCATATCTTTCCAGTGATCTTTGTCTAAGACGCTAGCGGTCGGGTAGTCAGGCTTAATTAATTGCAACCGCTTTACAGCCAGCGATCGACAAATTTTGTGTATCAACAATACCAAATGACTTAAGTTATAATATAACCGATGGTTGATTATAGAAATTATACTACACAAAATTGTAGACAGCGGGCGTGCATGGAATGTTTGATTGAAACTAGACCCTGTGTTGATAGTAATAAGGAGCTTGCGCTTGGGCAGTATTTGCGGGGGGGTCGCCGTCTTGCCAATGTGTGGCCAGGTGTGGCCCATATAAATACGTTGACAGGGGTGGAAATGGGATTCAGTCCGTACGTCAAACCACTGTGGTGCACGTGTCTTTGTTAAATCTGATCAGTTCTGTCAGCTGTTTTACGCGTCTGGAACTGGAAGATTTGTGATTGTGTGCTACAGTGGCATTTCGTGTGAGTCTGAAGAGCCGAGATCGGTTCCTATCCTTTAAATCAACCTACCCAAATTCCAAAACTATCCATGGGTCGTTAGATAAGAACTTTTAGGTAATTTTTAATCTGAGTCTGAGTCTGGGCTTGGAGCGACCCTAATTTCCTTTTTCCTTTCCCATAGGATTCCTGGATTAGCTCTTAGGAAATTCGCGAGTTGATCCTTTCCTCATCCCTTTCGTGTAGTGAGTTAGAAATTCCCATACACAAGTCGTTGAACACACAAACACATTCAATTCACACACAACCATCTTCGAGTGGTGTCGATGATGGACATGGTAAAAACACTAGGATTTTAGACTAGGCTAGACAGGAGTTTAGTTGCGGCTAAACCTAGGTTGTCTAGGGCATAGGAAGACTGTTTGATCGATGGGGTTCCGCGGATGTAAATAACAAATTCAGAAGAAAGTATAAACGTTGTCAACTCAGGTAACTTATCCTGTTGATATTTTTGACATTTGAGTGTTGTCGGGGACGCGCGAAGAGATCAAATTACAGTCTAAAGTTCATTGTTTATGGACGGGTAGATATTTTGCCTTGCCTTGGATCGTTTTGATTCAAGTTGCATCTTTAAATTAAATGTCAATTTCGCTGGGAGACCTAACGTGTAGATTGTGTCACGCATTTATTTTGCTGGGCTCAGTCGAGGCGAGCTGTGGTAACGAAGTACCTAAATCGGTATTTTCCGAAGTACGTAACTCGTTGTGGAGAGGGTTAGGTCTCTAAAGCGCTAAAGAAAACGTTTCGATAACATCCAGCTCGAATTGCGCAGAGTTGAAGGTTTCAAAACGTTACGTTCCTATCGAGGAAAACCGTTAGTTCAGACCCATTTCGGAAAATCAAATCGCAATTGTGTAAACCCGGTCTATTTGGATCGTTATTGCCGTGAACTAATTATATAATTGGAGCCACAAAAGCCGCTATTAGCGAGCACATAAAATATCATTGAGTACTCACGTCGTAACACTACGACGAATAACCAAACAAATATTATAAATTGTGGTCGACCACGTAAAAGAAGCTCCAAGCGCCCATATATACAAAAAATAACTGGTACCAGTACACAAATTATAACAAAGATCGATCTGGCGCAAAACACCGCTAACTGATGCGAATTACCGGCTTGCAGGCATACATGGCTTTCTCTGTTTAACTTGAAACTTTAACTTCCTAAACCAATCTTCCGTAAATTGTTGCATATCTAATGGATTCTCAATAAACGAAAATTTCAGATTTATCATACTGGACTTGACATTATCACAGCTGAATTAGGACATCTCTTTGGGGGTAGATAGAATAGACGATCATAGCTTTCTGACAGCGGTGGCTCGGCCTTAGCCATTTATGCCGTTACAGATTTTTTGGTGCCGAGACCGAAGGATATTCTAGAGTATAATACCTAGATATTCTAAAAGAATCAAGGTCTAGCGCGTTACTATTTAAAAATAACACAACGTAGAAACGATTTTAAACAGTTCAGTTTCGTAAAAGTAAACAAATAAGCAACTACAAAAAAAAAGGGCATTGGTTTCACAATTCATCGAACAAAGACGAGGGTTTAGTATCGAGAAACAATGGGGCGACCTAAAAGAAATGTTAGTCGGGTTGTACAAGACCATACAGACAGACTTTCGCAGACGAGTGGACTTAATAATGGAATTGCGTCAGGACAGGTGACTCAATTGTTGTCTGAAATAGTGAGCAGATTAGACAGTTTGGAACGTAGTTCAAGTTCAAACAATAGCGGGGAAAATTGTAGTAATGCTAGTAGGACTTCGGACAGACAGACAGACAGACAGGAACTAGAGACGGTTGAACAATCGGTAGAAAAACGTCAAACATGCATAGTGAAAATGACACAGAAGTTGCCGACATTCGATGGGCGGAGTTCGGAAAATCCGATGATTTTCTTAAGAGATCTAAAGGCTTATATTAAGGTCTCGGGAGATAACTCAAGGGCTTTGATATGGGCAACTGATAGTTTGGTAGGAATTGCAAAAGTTCGAATGAGCATATACAGAGATTCATGGCGTACCTATTCGGATTTTGAAAAAGATTTCAGAGAGGTATTCTGGGGAGATAATGAACAGGAATTAATTAAACAAAGATTCCTAACCGCGAAGTTCGATTCTAAGAAAGGTCAAAGCATGGAAGAATTCTTTGCCTCTCAACTGAATAGCATATATGAGCTAACGATACCGTTTACTGATACGGAGAAGATCAACACGATTTTCAGACAGTTGCCGCGCGATATTCAGGTAGCGTATTTTGCCAGGAAAGACCCAATGACGATACGAGACGCGGTCGAGTTTCTTCGACAATTAGAACGGAATATTGATGGAGGATTAAATGCGTTGCATAGATCGGAGACAATAAATACGAACAATGTAAATCGGAATAGCTACATGCGAGGGCAATATCGTGCTTTGCGAGTAAATACGATGCGGTATAACGCGGTGAGTCGTAGGAATAATTATAACGCGGGAACAAAGACACAAAACGAATTTGGGACGCGCGCTCGTGGTTATTTTCGAGGTAGAGGTAGACAGCCTCAGGCTAGTTTCAAGGCAATAGAGTTCCAAAAGGGCAATGATAGTTCCGGTAATACAGAGGCAGGGCAAACTTCAAGTGACAGGAATAATGCGATAAATCAGAATTCAAAAAAACTAGTGGATTCGCGCGGGTCGTTCGCGCTCAGATATTTATTACGTTTTGGATGGACAGTCGATCAAATTGAAAGAGATCATAGAATGTATGATTTGTGTAATTTGGATTCGAACGTGGGTGTGAATGAATTTATACAATTACTAACGCATAAAGCGCATGGATATGGCGTATGTTTAGATGGAAAAACGAGTTTGGATTGTAGAGACCGGAATGACAGGCGATTACATACGATACTCAGAGACGACAATTCGACTGAATGTGGACGCGATTTATGTAGTACATTGACATTACCTGAGATAGATGTGTGTATTGGAAATACTGTTGTGAGGAGTTTGATTGATTCGGGGAGCGAAGTCAGTGTAATAAGTCGGGGTGTGTATGATGAAGTATGCAGGCAATTGGGAAAACCAACGGAAATACCGATCCCAAGTTTAAGAATCACAGGTGCGTTTGGAGTCAGTAAAGAGAAGGTGGATAAGTTAGTCACGTTACCATTAACAATAGGTGAATGCGTTATCGATACTCCAATGCTAGTATTAACAAGGGTGCCTAAAGATTTAATTTTAGGGTTTGATTTTATACAACAGACGCGAGCCAGTTTAATGTGTGAGGGAAATAAAAGGCTAATTATACGAAGCGCCGGGCGGATGTGTGAAATACCACTAGGTACGGGGCCCGATCAGGAAGCTTGTTGTTGTACAATGGAAGTACAGGACCAAGATACCAGTAGAAATATGATAGAGGAATATGTGAATAATTCATCAATACCTGTTGAACACAAAACAAAGTTATTGCCGGTGTTAAATAAACATGCAGAGTTGTTTAGCGATAGGGTAGGTCGGACAAATAAATATATACATGAGATAAAAATGAGAGATGAAACGCCTTTCGTAAAACGAAGCTATCCCATACCGTTTGCGTATCGCGATAAAGTAACAAAACGGTTGGAAGAAATGGAACAGATAGGTATTATAAGCAGGCAATCTACGGATTTCAGCAGTCCATTGACTTGTGCACTAAAGAAGTCAGGGGAGGTTCGGATATTACTGGATGCGCGACAATTAAACACGGGAATGGTTGGGGAAGTTGAAACTACACCATTAATGAGTGAGATATTGCAGTCGGGTCACAGGATAAATTACATAGCGGTCATCGATGTCAAAGATGCGTACTTTGCTATACCGTTATCAGACGAATCTAAACGATACACGGGTTTTGTATATCAAGGCAGAAGTTACGTTTACAATGTTTTACCTCAGGGGTTGAAAACCAGTGTGGGTTCATTTTCGAGGGCGATGGACTTAATCCTAGGGCCAGAGGTTAGGTCATATTGTTTAAATTTTGTTGATGATTTGGCAATTTTAACTGAGGGCGACATCGACGAGCATTTGTCTCAAGTGGACACGGTTCTGAGTAAATTGAAAGACGCGGGCTTCACATGCAAACTAAAGAAATGCGAGTTCGCACAAAAAAGGGTCAAGTTGTTGGGGCACATATTGTCTACAGATGGTTTAGAAATGGACCCGGACAAAGTCGAAACACTCAAATTATATCCATCACCCAAAAGTATCAGACAATTGAGAGCGTTTTTGGGGTTCATAAATTACTTTCGGAGATTCATAAAAAAATTTGGAACACTAACGCAACCATTGTACAATTTATTACGGTCAGGAGTCAAATTCATTTGGAGTGCACATGTGCAGAGTGCTTTTGACGAGATAAAAAGAAGTTTTTCAGAAAGTATAATATTGAGTCAGCCATTGGCGGGAAAGACGTATTATGTTCAATGCGACGCCAGCGCTATAGGAATTGGGGGTTACGTTTATCAATTAGATGATTTGGGCCATGAACGAATTATAGGTTTTTGTTCGCAAGCATTTCGGGGAGCTCAGACGAGATGGTCTGTAAGCGAACAGGAAATGTATGCGGTCATATATACTTTAAAGAGATTTGAGACATATTTGCGAGGAGAAAAAGTTGTTATTAGAACAGATCATAAGAGTTTGACGTTCATTAAGTCGTGGACATTATTGGGGGCACGCGTAACTAGGTGGATTATGTTTTTGGAGCAATTCGATTACAACATAGAATATGTGCGTGGGGTTGACAATCAAATTGCCGACACGCTAAGCAGGCACACAGCGGGTCATGGAAGTATGAATGTCAGTATAAATGTTCAGCCGGGAATATTCTGGTTTCAGGCGTCGAATACCGCAAGTGTTATTTCGAGTCTACGGGACATTGCGAGATTACAAAGCGAAGATGAGCGGTTAAATCGAATTAGCGATTGTATCAGACGTGGGGTGGTAGATGCGGACACGAAAGGATTTGATAATTACAAGCTAGTAGGTGATACGTTATATTTTCACGTGCCGAAGCGGAACGTACGGTTGTTAGTGATTCCGGAATCATTACAGGAGGAACTAATATTACACATACATGAAGAAATAGGTCACTACGGCAGATATAAAATATTAGCACTGATGAAGGACAGATATTACTTTCTTCATATGAGTAGGGTGATTAACACGGTGATAAGAAGTTGTGACATATGTCAAAAGGTCAAACCAAGTACTAATAATACCGTTGGTCCTTGTACACCGGTATTGGCGGAAAAGTTGGGTGAGAAAGTTTTCTCGGACCTTTATGGGCCATTGGCCGTAGGTAAATTCGGATATCAATATATATACGTGATTCAAGACGTGTACAGTAAGGTAATAAAATTGTATCCAATGCGGAAAGCGACAGGTAGGAGCGTGCTCGCTTGTACAAAGAGATTTCATAGGGAAATACCTATCGAAACTATAATCACAGACAATGGACCTCAGTTCATATCGAGAGTTTGGGAATATGGTCTCAAACAGCTAGGGATTCGGGTCACTCATACGTCGGTGTATTGTCCAAATTCTAATAGCGTGGAAAGAGTGAATCGTGAGCTAGGTCGACTGATTAGAACCTATTGCGGCGGAAGTAATCGAAGTTGGGTCGACGCGTTACCGGACATTGAAAGTTGTTACAATAATATTGAACACACGAGCACTGGATTCGCTCCTAATGAGTTGGCGTTTGGTAGGCGGGAACCGTTAACCATTGACAAAGAATTAGGCGATGAATGGATATTAGGTCATAATGTGCGCGATACGGAACAGGTACGGAATTTAGCGATAGAGAATTCTAAAATTGCTAGTGAACGACGTAAACGACAGGCAGACAAACGGCGTAAGTTAGAAGTCTATCGTATAGGTGATTATGTGAAAATTAAGACTTTTGTACGTTCAAATAAAGAACATAAAATCATGCGGAAATTTTCATTGTTGTATAAAGGGCCTTATGTTATTTCGGCAGTGGTATATCCGAACTGTTATACTTTAGTAGATCCGATTTCAAATGAGATATTGGGTAACTACAATACTATAAATATAGCCAGGTATTATATGAGGACGAATAAGGGCGTAGACAAATAAGATAGTGTATAAATGTTATAAGTAAGCTAAAGTCTGTAAATTTGAGTAACTACCTTATAGATTTAATGATCTTGCATGGTTTGAGAAAAAAAAAAAAACAAAAAAAAAACAAAAATATTAATACGAATTAGGATAAAGTGCGGGTGTGCGAGGTTGTATAGATAGGTAGATAAATAAGATAAGAAAGGAGAGAGCTCAATCGAGTTGTGTAAATATTATACGCATAATTGATAGATTCATCGGTCTGTGTACATGATTTGAGATGTCCGTGCATATAGAGAAGATATGGACAAAGCATGGGTTAGCATTGTGGTAATGAGATCCTTGCGCCATGTTTAACTGAGATAAACAGTGTCTCAAGGTCTGGGAGGGGGCTGTAATGGTTCACACATTGAGTGCAAGAGTCAGTTCATTTAACGCTTGGGTCATCGAGAAATTCGAAGTAATTTGGCAAGAAACAACTGTGAACAACAATGGATTTCGGGGAAAAGAAGTCGGGTCAGGTTTTTTTTTGTCGCATTCCTGCGAAATGTGTACGGATCAGAGCCGATTTGGCTGCGCGCTGAATAAATTATTGATAACTAAATAATGGAAGTTTCTTATGGAACTATACGGAGAAAGCTAATGTGTTGACTGCAAATATACAGTTGCGATTGATTATTACGTTGTGGTGAGTCTGACATCACGGGTTAGCATATCTTTCCAGTGATCTTTGTCTAAGACGCTAGCGGTCGGGTAGTCAGGCTTAATTAATTGCAACCGCTTTACAGCCAGCGATCGACAAATTTTGTGTATCAACAATACCAAATGACTTAAGTTATAATATAACCGATGGTTGATTATAGAAATTATACTACACAAAATTGTAGACAGCGGGCGTGCATGGAATGTTTGATTGAAACTAGACCCTGTGTTGATAGTAATAAGGAGCTTGCGCTTGGGCAGTATTTGCGGGGGGGTCGCCGTCTTGCCAATGTGTGGCCAGGTGTGGCCCATATAAATACGTTGACAGGGGTGGAAATGGGATTCAGTCCGTACGTCAAACCACTGTGGTGCACGTGTCTTTGTTAAATCTGATCAGTTCTGTCAGCTGTTTTACGCGTCTGGAACTGGAAGATTTGTGATTGTGTGCTACAGTGGCATTTCGTGTGAGTCTGAAGAGCCGAGATCGGTTCCTATCCTTTAAATCAACCTACCCAAATTCCAAAACTATCCATGGGTCGTTAGATAAGAACTTTTAGGTAATTTTTAATCTGAGTCTGAGTCTGGGCTTGGAGCGACCCTAATTTCCTTTTTCCTTTCCCATAGGATTCCTGGATTAGCTCTTAGGAAATTCGCGAGTTGATCCTTTCCTCATCCCTTTCGTGTAGTGAGTTAGAAATTCCCATACACAAGTCGTTGAACACACAAACACATTCAATTCACACACAACCATCTTCGAGTGGTGTCGATGATGGACATGGTAAAAACACTAGGATTTTAGACTAGGCTAGACAGGAGTTTAGTTGCGGCTAAACCTAGGTTGTCTAGGGCATAGGAAGACTGTTTGATCGATGGGGTTCCGCGGATGTAAATAACAAATTCAGAAGAAAGTATAAACGTTGTCAACTCAGGTAACTTATCCTGTTGATATTTTTGACATTTGAGTGTTGTCGGGGACGCGCGAAGAGATCAAATTACAGTCTAAAGTTCATTGTTTATGGACGGGTAGATATTTTGCCTTGCCTTGGATCGTTTTGATTCAAGTTGCATCTTTAAATTAAATGTCAATTTCGCTGGGAGACCTAACGTGTAGATTGTGTCACGCATTTATTTTGCTGGGCTCAGTCGAGGCGAGCTGTGGTAACGAAGTACCTAAATCGGTATTTTCCGAAGTACGTAACTCGTTGTGGAGAGGGTTAGGTCTCTAAAGCGCTAAAGAAAACGTTTCGATAACATCCAGCTCGAATTGCGCAGAGTTGAAGGTTTCAAAACGTTACGTTCCTATCGAGGAAAACCGTTAGTTCAGACCCATTTCGGAAAATCAAATCGCAATTGTGTAAACCCGGTCTATTTGGATCGTTATTGCCGTGAACTAATTATATAATTGGAGCCACAAAAGCCGCTATTAGCGAGCACATAAAATATCATTGAGTACTCACGTCGTAACACTACGACGAATAACCAAACAAATATTATAAATTGTGGTCGACCACGTAAAAGAAGCTCCAAGCGCCCATATATACAAAAAATAACTGGTACCAGTACACAAATTATAACAAAGATCGATCTGGCGCAAAACACCGCTAACTGATGCGAATTACCGGCTTGCAGGCATACATGGCTTTCTCTGTTTAACTTGAAACTTTAACTTCCTAAACCAATCTTCCGTAAATTGTTGCATATCTAATGGATTCTCAATAAACGAAAATTTCAGATTTATCATACTGGACTTGACATTATCACAGCTGAATTAGGACATCTCTTTGGGGGTAGATAGAATAGACGATCATAGCTTTCTGACAGCGGTGGCTCGGCCTTAGCCATTTATGCCGTTACAAATTACGTCATCTAGGTGACGATATGTTATGTTTTTGACTCGCTATTTCTTGTTGCTTTATAGTTTTTTTTAATTTCTTCGACCCTTTGCTTATACACAAATGCGTATGATAAGAGATGGTGCGTATGATTAGAGGAAAATGAACAGTAAAACATAGACATCTAACGTAATGTTTGATAAAAATATAATATAATATTTTTTTTGCGGCCTGTATTTCTGATTCTCGTGACACGGGTAATTATATCTGTAGTACGTAATGAGTACGTATAAATAAATTAAAAGCAATCGCCGAAAGTTCAATCTACTGTTTTGGGACAAAGCAGCCCCAGGACAAAGTTGGTCCAAAATATCCCGAGTTCACGGTATCTGCGATCAAACACACAAACTTATTTTAAAGGTGTGTTGCTAATTTATTTATTGTACTCACATGACATTCTATCTTTTGTTAATTAATCCTGTCCATCCTAGGTTTGCTGGAAGAGATCTCTTATTAGAGATAAGCTAGCCTTTGTACTTTTTTTTTCATTATTAAGTGTCTGTATTCTGTTTTTTTGCAATAAAGTATAAAGTAAAGTACCTATGACATAGTATAAAGATAGCTAATGGTAGGAAGGTATAAAGATAGAAAAGGCAAGCTTATATCTCTAATAAGAGATTTCTTCCAACAAACCATGTATTATTCCTAACCAAAGTGAAATTAACTATCTGCTACTGTGCTTGCATTGATTGCTGCACTCGACGCAATCTTTGTGATAAGCTTTCATACGAGCATTTGCTGTGTCACACTGATATCCGGGAAAGCTTGATTGATAAAGCTCTACCAGTGTTCACGGTGGATGTTATCAGAATTGGAGTAATCTGTCACAATATATTACCGTAGCTGATGCACGTGTCGTGGCCTCTTTATAAAATGTATCATTTCATGCTCTGGCCAACCATAAGAGTACAATCTACAAATCTAGTCACTATCTCTGAGTTGCACGAAACTATTTTGAAATTTATGATTGTCAGCTTTGTGATTTAACTAGCCTAGCCTAGTAGCTTCTGGACAAAAAAGTCCTGGGGCCCGATGCTTCTCTGGGAAACGCGTTTAAATTGGAACGCCACCGCTTCTAAAACGCCCGAAATGGCGTCATTTGGTATTCCGCTAACACATCGCAAATGGATTGCCAGTATTCGCAAGGCGTTTTTGAGTCATTCTCGCGGCCTTGCAAATAGCTAATGGAACGCTTATTTTACTGGACTTTGGAAAACTTAATTTCCCCTAATTTTAATGTCAAATATATTTTTTTTCGGCCAGGAGAGGAACAATCTCTGCACTTAAAAGGTTAAGGACAAGAATCTCATAAGATTATCAATTGTGTTTGTTTCTATGCTGAGAATATGCTAAAACTTTGTTACGTGTCTCTCATGGCCGATTTCACCAACAATCCCTATCTTTAGGGGACACTTTATTTCCTTTCAGGGGCCACCTACCGGTTGTTTCGCTAACCTAAATTTAAAAGTCATCTAGGCTACTAAGGGACCCCCTAAATTTAAGAGGCCGGCCTCCGAAACACGCTACTGTTGGTGAAATTGGGCATCTGGGTACCTAAGTCAGAAAAGGCACACGTAGAACTACCGCGAAGCCTATTCAAGGGTTTCGCATTTCGCATCAATTCAATTCAATAAAAAATCTTTATTTCGGACTTCCGCCCGACATGGACATGGACGAGAGAGGCACCAGAGCGCACGAAATGGCGGTCAATTGGGGTGAGAAGAAGAAGAAGAATTTACAAGTAAAATATAACAACACTAACATAAAAACAAGAAACCGCCTTACTGTGGAACTAGATCCGACTCCCAGACACTGGGCCCTTCCAGTTCTTATTCGAGGCCATGTGTAAAGATTCCCAGTGTCTGCGGATCGGACAGTCCAACCTTCCGGCAATGATCGCCAGGATGGAGTTGGCGCCGCACACTGGTACCAATATGAAAGAAACTGAGAATAGGGTCGAAAGTTGGAGGACTGCCCCCAAAATTTTTATATAGATAGTTCATTTGATTTCAAACAACATTTTCAAATACCATTTTTTGATAAAATAAATCCTTTGCACTTAAAAAAAATACTGAAGTTTTTTTTGTATGGAGAAAAATTGTTTTTTGATGTACATTTTCACAAAACCAAAAGTGTAAAGATGAGACCCCATACATATTGTAGAGGACATGTACCTCGATGTTTTCTCCAAAGTAACTATGTGCGTATCGGTGCGTCCACGGGAGCCAGAGGCCCCTAAAGGTTGTAACTTTGACATAGCTATATTGTTTAAATTTATTGCATTTATCTCTCAAAATTAAAGTTAAATAGAGTAAAAAGACTTATTATAATATTACAAATGGTCAAAGGCCATCAAAGATTACGAAATCGGACTTAAGTTATTTTTCTTTAATTCCTAAGTAAAAGGCATTTGCTATGCCTACTTGTATACTAAACTTTAATGGAAGTACTTTTAGAATGCCCACACACCTATTTTACACTAATTCCGCATGTACAGTCAGTGGATGAAACCTGCTATAACTATGACTCATGCGTACCTCACAGAGTTCCACGAATACCCTGCGTAACAACAAGGGTACTGTTGTTGTTGCGCAGAATAATTGTTCAATTGCACGTGGTATTTTTTTAAATCAATTACTTTGAATTATGACTATGTTCCGTAAGTAAGTAAGTAAGTATGTATGTATTTAGCAAAATAAAACAGATAATATTTTAACTGAAGGTCTACTTTTTTTTCAATTCAATCCATATAATTTACATTAGCAAAAATTCATTAATTTACATTTACAAATAAGACATCTTAGACAGGCTCTATAATGCTTATTAATAATAATGGAAAAATTAAGCATACCTATATTAACTATCATGTCACATCAGTCTAAAATTAAGATAAGAAAAGTATTTCACAACAAAACAGCTCATAATACTAAATAAAGTGAAATTGCACACATGTCTACTATATAGCCAGTGGATGAAACCTATGACTCATGCGTAACTTTCGTTGTTGCCATTGTTATCCATACTATTGTTAAGTTTTTGTCCTTGTCTAACCTCTTGCTTTTGCAGAGGTTGCACAATACAACCCCCAATTAGGGCTATATAAACAAGCAGGTTACCGGTAAAGATTAGTCGTAAGTGCGCTATTGGCGAAAGTATTACTGTGATTTGCTGTTATAATGTCGGGTTTCGTTACTAATTTGGATATGTTCATGGCACTGAAGGCCTTTCTGAGGTCCCAAAAACTTCAGCTGTTTCCCGAGGCAGAAAGTCTACTTGCAGATGAAATCCTTGATCAGGATGTACCATTTGGGCTCGAGGAAGATGAGGTCTTCATTGATTTAGAAAACTGTCCTCCTCCAGACCCCTCCCATTTGGGCTCGAGGAAGATGAGGTCTTCATTGATTTAGAAAACTGTCCTCCTCCAGACCCACTAGCTTAAGTTGAGTTATTGTTGTATATTATGTGTGAAAATGTATGAATATAGTACTTTTAAGTTAATAATCATTTTATATTTAAAAAACCTTGTGTTTGTCTTATAAATGTAAATATATTGAATTTTTACTATATTAGTATTAAGTTAATTAATAAGCACTGTATAGAAATTTAAATAAATTTTGAGTACCTATATATTTGTTTGTAAATGTAAATTGATTGTATATAGTTGTTATAAATATTTATTTTTAATTTAAGAGTATGGATTTTACTGTAAACAGTAAACCTTCAATACAAATATTATCTGTTTTATTTTACTAAATTCATACATACTTACTTACAGAACATAGTCATAATTCAAAGTAATTGATTTAAAAAAATACCACGTGTAATTAACAATTATTCTGCGCAACAACAACAGTACCCTTGTTGTTACGCAGGGTATTCGTGGAACTCTGTGAGGTACGCATGAGTCATAGTTATAGCAGGTTTCATCCACTGACTGTACATGCGGAATTAGTGTAAAATAGGTGTGTGGGCATTCTAAAAGTACTTCCATTAAAGTTTAGTATACAAGTAGGCATAGCAAATGCCTTTTACTTAGGAATTAAAGAAAAATAACTTAAGTCCGATTTCGTAATCTTTGATGGCCTTTGACCATTTGTAATATTATAATAAGTCTTTTTACTCTATTTAACTCTAATTTTGAGAGATAAATGCAATAAATTTAAACAATATAGCTATGTCAAAGTTACAACCTTAAGGGGCCTCTGGCTCCCGTGGACGCACCGATACGCACATAGTTACTTTGGAGAAAACATCGAGGTACATGTCCTCTACAATATGTATGGGGTCTCATCTTTACACTTTTGGTTTTGTGAAAATGTACATCAAAAAACAATTTTTCTCCATACAAAAAAAACTTCAGTATTTTTTTTAAGTGCAAAGGAGTTATTTTATCAAAAAATGGTATTTGAAAATGTTGTTTGAAATCAAATGAACTATCTATATAAAAATTTTGGGGGCAGTCCTCCAACTTTCGACCCTATTCTCAGTTTCTTTCATATTGGTACCAGTGTGCGCCGCCGCGCACACGGGACAGCAGGGAAGCCGCATCGCTCATAGCATTTAGTCTTCACCTTAGCTACATCAGTGTTTTGCCCTAAAATATTTCTTCGTCCAAAGAAACTTTTAGCTCAACCACATAGTTGGCTAAATCATGAAATGATGGATTCTATCATATGGCAACACAACACATGCAGACATCGTCATGAATCATCTATCTAACTTTACTAAATTGACCTATGACACAGCTTTTCCTGAAACTCCAGGTACCTACAGCAGAGGAGAAAGAATTGAACTAATAGGGCCCAGATGTATAAACGACCACTCAACATTTGACAGACACTCAAAGACATGTAACCAATGACTCTTGCTCGGGATTTGATAGCGCTAAGATAAGATTTAAACAAATGCGTTTCTTTAATTAGTTTGGTTAATAGTAGAACTAATAGTACAGTGTACTAATCTAACCGAAAAACTAAATCAACCTTTACACAAATGGTGAAATACGCTGCAAGATTCATTAAACATTTTCCTAACATCTACCTACCCTCATTATTTTCGCACCAAATATTTACGAAGACGTCCGTAAAAAGCTAATGCCTCAACATTTCACGTTCCATTCTGACATTTATTATTGCTCCCTAAAGCTTAATACAACTGAAAAGCTTACCTTTCAGCATACATTACCCGTCAAAACTACGCAAATCAAAACATTACAGACATGTGAAACTCACCTGAAGTTTTATTTTACTGATGGCAGTCAAGTATCTCCGATGGTGGTATCATTGTAAGGTAAATAGTCAACACAGAACGTCACTTATCCCAGCTGTACGAACTACGTGCGGTGTGGCCCGCGGTTGGGTCTGGACTGACGCCGCCCCTGTTGGTGGTCGATACGACGTGCCCCCCCCCCCTTCCCTCCTGTCCTGACAACAGGTTAAAATGATTGCGTGCGCTGCTCCGAGGAAAAGTCCTGAATGATAGAGGATTCCCGAACCTTTGAACTTTGTAGGGTTTGTGGCGATACTATGTAGTTTAGTTAACATAAATTCATTGTACTAATTGTCGAAGTATATGTATAAAAAAGCGTCACACCTTTTTCCCATACGGGATGGTAGATTCACAATGGTGTTTTTTGCCTGTTTTTCAGTTCTCTATGAATGAGTAGGGCCAGCCTATCAATCAATGTGCTCCCTGATCAATGCTAAATCGCATTGGATTGGAATCTCTCTCTCAACAGTTGTGCCATTGCCATCCCCCCACAGTTGACAGGTTAAGAAGCGCAGCTAAGACGCTTACAAAGGTACACAACACAGTACATATGTGTGGTCCTTTAAGCCCCATTGAAAAGATAAATCATAAATTTGGTATGTAAAATAACAGATGGAGTTCATCCAGACCGCTTGGGACGGACTTGGCCACACTGCAGGAACAACTATTGAATTCCATAAACGACAATCCATATTTTTGAGAAATATATAACTTGTAACACAAATATTAGGTAACGAGTGGCCAGAAGTGCAAAACTTTCAGTGTGGCCTAAGTACACTGCTTCACTGTTGTGAGATTGCTTGTGTTTGAAGTTCGGATGTTATTTTATTATCCAAGCGACTGTTTAAAAGGTTTAAAAACAGAGGGGGAACGCAAGTTTATACCATATATTTGTATAAACTGGCGTTCCCCCTTTTTGCGTTTGTATGATATAATATTCAAAGCGCCTAATATTATATTATGTCTCTCTCTATATGTATAGGGAATCTGAAATTAAATACAAAACGCATTTTACAACAATATAATTAGTATTTAGACAAAATTGTTCACACGATTGACAAGACTAATGCCCGAGTTCACCAACAGATAGGGGACACTTAGCTAATTTTCTTAAGTGCTGTCTAGCGATTGTTTCGGAGGCTTAAATTACGGGGTCCCCTGGTAGCCTAGATGACCCTTAAATTTAAGTCAACAACCGCTAATAGGCCTGACGACTGTTATTAAATAAATAATCAAAGATTTAATGAATTTAAGGGAAAATATTAAAAGGATTTAAAACACTAATTTAATTTGATTAAAAACATTGAGATTAATATGATTTTCAATAAAACGAAAAATTAAAATACTGCATTCGGGCATTGTGATCGAAACAGGAATCATAGCGCATGACGCCGCATGACGTCATGACGATGTAAACATCATCTGATATAAGCCGATTACTCATTTGGACATTGACATGTTTACCTAAGCGTGACATCAAAGCCGACGCCATAACACCTGAGAGCTTTTTTTCGCGCACTAAAACAAAATATTAGAAAAATTGCTATAAACTTCGTTAAACTTTAGTTTATTACCGAAATAAAGTTTTTTTTCGTAAATAGTAAATGTGTACCCACATTTATGGTAGAGGATTTCAAAGTCTTTCGTGATGCCTATTGGCCCCTGAATGGAAAGAAAGTGTCCCCTAAATGGTGGATTATCAGTGAAATTGGCCATGATTAACGTTAACTCGCTTCAAGTAGAATTAACTTAACTAACGCCGGGGGCGTGAGTCGCGCACTCAATCGCACGTCAGTGGCTATAGCGCAGGCACATCCGGTTTGTTTGTATGTGTGCGTATGCACCGTCGACAAGCTAAAACCGGCTTGTTGGCAGTGATGTTAAACTATCGATAGTTGACCTTGAAAAACAGGTCGATGTACTATCTAAAATATCGAAATTCTGTAATAGTATCGATAGTTTTGCTTTAGAAACTATCGACGTGTTTTCTATACTATCGACTGGAAATAAAACGCCACCTGGTCGGTAACACAGGGACGCAAATAAACAGCAATCTAACAACTAGTAAATTAATTTACTGCGAAATACTGCGAAAATGGGATAGATGAACTTTGTAATCATTAGATACCTATATTACCTTTTAGGAGCAAGTAAAATATTTGACTATCGATAGGGCAAAACTATTGATACTATCGATAGTATCGATACTATCGTCACTCTTTCTATCGATATTATCGATACTAAAGATAAAGAAAAAGATATTTTATTTGTCTGAATGTGGGTTACAGGGTTGTTAAATACATGATGTTCTTGCCACACTCTACCTTAAAGGCGTAAAAATATTAATTTAATTACTTACCCTCTTATTTATAAAACTTATCACATTTGATGAATAAAATGTGTTTTGTTGCTTTCTCACAAACACAAATTTCAATGTGAAAGAGGAAGACAAACAAATTTTAGCGGCATTTTAGCTACAATAGGTTTATTGGACGTTTATGAATAAGAGCGTAAGTCTTTAGCAATAGTTTTACTTAAATTTAGCTATCGATAGTATCGATAGTACCGATATTTTCGATAGGACTATCGATAGTATGACTGAATTTCAAGGCCACGATAGTATCACAATACTATCGATAGACTATCGCTATCGCAGCATCAATTTCCGCCCTCGCTATCTCCATGTCATTCCTGTACCCGACTCCCGGCCCTGATAATATTGAAGATGCGTAGACTCGTAATAATCATTGCTCATTCCGGATTGTGCTGTAGTCGTCCGTCCACGCCTCCGAGGTGGGGGGCTCCTGCTCCGTGGGGGTAGGCGGGGTTGGGGCGGTCGAGGGCTGGCAGTCTTCGCCGGGGTGCTTCGAGCAGCTTCCGTCCACGCAGTGAGGTCCTGGCCACCAGCAGGAGCTGATGACGCCACCAATGGGGGTGCAGATCAGCTGGCGCTCGCAGTCAACGCAGCTCGCTCCCTTGGGTTAGTGGTAAAGGGGGTGAGTAGGCATATAGGGACCGGATAATGGTAAGGGGTTAGAAGGGTTATACAGGGTGGGTTGCTGGCTCTGTACGCCACTATTAAAACGTCACTTTGCTGTCAGTCTGTATGCATGATGTATGCTGCTGTTGGAGACTTGGAGTAGATGGTGGCGCCATCGCTCATTATATAATACAGATAAGATGGTGGCATGTTCACTCAAGTCTTCTCAAACGATCTTTTGGCGAGTGAGTGACGATTACAGGGGGCAGGCGCCACTTCTACGCAACGACGACGGGCGAACGTCACCAACGTAGACCTTTCATTCCTCTTTGGTCTCCAATGACTAATTTATCAAGTGTGCAATAAATAATAAAGAGATGAAATGTAAATCTGTATTATCGATAATTGGAAACATAGCTGCGGCTATGGGCTAGCCCCTTGACCCAAAATGGAGTATGGATTCACTGGCTAAAAGTGGACACAGTTACCATTACCATTACCTTATCTTATCTTACTTACAGGTGTTTCCGTATAGTTGCAAGAAACGAATTCAGGCAATCGAGACGCCAGGCCGACGTCACTGACATCAACCTGTCTGGGTACACCGGACACGAGTGCCAGAGCAGCCTGAAATGCAGTCAATTACATATACAAAGTTACATTGTAACACCACAGATACTGTATATTATTATTATTATCATCATTTATTTCAGACTGTATAGTCCATAGTCTATAACAATATCTAGTCTATAGTCCATAACAATATCTATAAATAATGAAATATTGATAAATAGATATAATTCATGATCTCCGGTACTTATTTAGCGTTTGATCGCTGTCGTCAACGTCACAACTCATAAAGATGGCGGCTTGAGCAGCCATTTGATAGCCTCTTCGTCAGCGGAGCGGAGCGGAGCGGAGCGGAGCGGAGCGGAGCGGATCAGATGATCGCCGGTGAATATGAATAATAAATAACTGCGCCTGCTTATAACTACACTTTTTTGTGCAATCCAGGGTGTAAAAGTGGAGCCGCCTGCTGTTAGTGAGTAGCCCGATTGTAGCAGCGCAGGGTGTAATCCATCACACACTGCAGGCGGCTCCTTTAAACACACTTTCTTCAATTTTTCAAGCCTTATTAATTTATACAGGGTTACTTTTGGACCCCTAGCCAAAAGTTACTATCTATTTTTTAGGGACATCATTCTGAGCAACTTTCACTAAGAAATCGATTTGATCAGAGCAACTTTATTTTTCAAATGTCTTTACCATCTCAGCGCACAGAAATCCAAAGAGGGGCGATGGACTGAGTCCGTCCGTCTCTCTTCGGTGTATTTCCTTAGACTTAAGTAGTACATAACATTGTATTTTTAAGGCTCTGACATAATTTTAAAAGAGGTACGGAGGAGTTTCTTGCCCTTCTTTGCTCCATCCCTAAGCCCACAACTACCGAACGGGCGGTAGTATACAAAAATATTGATATTATATTGACGTTGATTATGTAATCTGTCAATAAAAAAAAAACTTTTAACTTTGAACTTTGTCCCTAAAATAATAGTAACTTTTGGCTAGGGGTCCAAAAATAACCCTGTATTGAGGCAATTAAAAACTCACCAGAGTTACCGCGACGCACAAAATTAGATAAGACGTCATGATTACCTATCGGAAAGTAATATTAGTAACGATTCTAACCTTATTCTAACTAATGCAATCTTCGTCAACTTCATTTATAGTATAAGTAGTCTTATCCTGTTGTTATCAACATGTTGTTGAATCTAGATAAGTATGTACATTGTTTAAGAGGCTGGAAAGTGTGCAATAGATGGACGTGTGAGTAACGAGTCTGTGGGGTCCGTATGTCACATGTCGCAATGTAATAATAAAGCATTTGTCACCTGCGTGTGACCGCAGCTACTATATAGCCTCCAGTCTCTCGTTTTCTACTTGACATTTTGCCTGTATCTCGCATTCCTTGTACCTCGTACGCTAATACAGCATTTTCTATTCATAACAAAGACTTTCTATTGTTTCCTCAACCACTCACCCGTTACAAAACGGTCTAGCTATTGCAATTTTAGCAAAAAAAATACATTGTACTTTGTACCACTGCTTCGAGTAAAGTACTATGTAATTATAAATATCTTGCGAACTATAAAGAGCCACGTGGTCTAGTGGGTTTCACGCTTGCTTCTCGCGCAGGAGATGCAGGTTCGAATCCCGGTGCTGACTATGTAGCAATGATTACCAGGGACACTGATAAATAATATACGTTAAGGACATTATACGGTGGAGAGTGGCACAAGACAGGAGAAGATGGTGGTTCTTCGGAGAGCCCTTTGCTCAAAAATGGGCGACTAAATCAGAGCAGTCAAACCAAAATGCAGCAAATTAGTCATTATAAGAGGTTTTATTATTATTATTTACATTATACGGATGTTCTGAAAGTCATGGAAAATACCGAGAGGAAACCTTCATTACTCTATAGCTGCAGCGATGGGCTATTGGACTGGATACCTGGCTAATAAAAGTGGACACAGTTGTGCCTCTGCCACCCCGCATGGGCAAAGGCATGACAGCTTGTTTCGGGGCTACCTTACAGACAATCTATCGCCACTTTTTCGCGGCGTAAAAAGTAATGGTAAATTATCCTCATAGAAACAACTAATAGGAAAAAACTACTTACTGTGTGTAACATAATCATACTGAAGTGTATTAGCGATACATGATACATGACTGATAAAATAGGTCGTGAGCTTGACGACTACCCATAGGTACTAGAAGGAACAATAGCTAAGAAGTTCGCAAGATTTCGGAATTTGTAATTTCTTTATTGTATGTACTACAAAACAGACATATAGATAACTCATAAAAGAATAAAGGGTCAAGTGCGAGTAAGACCTTGCTTGTTCCAAATTTCATGATTCTAGGCCTACGAGAAGTACCCTATAGATTTTGGGCGTTGGCGATTACTATGAAAATCCAACAATTTTACAGCACAAACTGTCGTAGCGTTTGATTACATTGACCTAGAAGTTTGATTTTTTCACAGTTCTATGCGACCACAGTAATAGCTATTGATATTTTCAGCTTGATACGTCTACGCGTTCTCGATATAAGGTCGTGACACACGGACAGACAGACGGACGGACGAACAACAAAGTGATCCTGTAAGGGTTCTTTTTTTTCCTTTTAAGGATCGGAACCCTAAAAATCAAGTACAACGGGTCATCTATCTCTATAAAGGGGTTTCTTGCAGCATACCGTGACGGGCAGGAAAGGTAAGATTTTTTTACTTTATTTTTCGATGTTCTTCAAGGAAACTACAACTACCTTAGATACAACTGTCAAAGCTCAAAACAGATGTCTGGACGACTGTAACAGGCGATTAATTGAAGATTTATTCAAAATCTAAAATGAGTTTACATGATATTAACAATCTGTTATATTTGATCGCTCTCTCAGAAACCGGGCATGTGTCATAAATTACGTGATTCTATTTATGCCATGATTTATGCACAGCACTCTAAATACTGAGTCACGCGTTTATGTTGCAAGAATCCATCTGAAGTGTCGGTAATTACCCAGTACCTACCTACCTTGTAGATTAGAGAAAATGGTTAGCTATATATCCTTGAGTAATGTTTAATTTAAATCATAATACCTACCAGGGTAGTATGTGAGTTAAATTGATAAAAATGTTTAGCTATGTCTTCGAGTAATGTTTATAATTTAAATCATATACCCAGAGTTGCACGATCGAATTTTAGCATATCTTGAGCATTAGAAACATATGAAAATCCTATGAGATTCTCGCCGTTAAATCAGTATAAGGTGACGTATACTTGCATCGTGCAGTGCAAACAAATAAAACATTACATCACCTCTATCAGGCTAACGTTTATTGACCAAAACTTGGTTGTATTCCACATTTATTCAACACCAACGACACTCAAAATGTATCCGCAGATTGCTGATTACAATTTTTGGCATAATCCTGCTTATTTTCTCAACTGTCTTTCTTGCTCTTGAAAAGTGATGTGAATTTCCCAGACTCGTATGTCGGCATAAAGGGCAAGTACGATGTCCATTTCCACCTGAGAATTGAGAAAAGTGCACTTTTATTATCAATAACTGAGAATAACGCTGGCAAAACGACATCCTAAGTAACTCGAGCCAAGAGTTGAGTTACAATTACAATGTAAGTGGAGACAATAATCTGAGCTTGAAGGTACAATACACGTCATTCTGCATTAGCAAATGTGATAAACGAACATCAAGTATTCTTGGAAATAATAGGTGAACGTACAGTTTTTCTCAATAAAGCAATCAATGATTTTGATAAATTCAAGGTGCTTTATCAATTTTATCATACTTTGTCGGTCAAGAATTATTATAAAAGGGCTTATACATTATTATACCATTCCTTTTATAGTAAATTTGTTTGAGCAAGCTCCTTTGTTTTATCAAAATCATCGGAATTATTTGTTGGTGCGTCCGTGGTGCGTCCATACATGTATGGCCTGTTCAAAGTCCGGGAAAACCGGATAAGCTCCATGTGGCAGATTCATTTGTCATTTTACATATCTGTCACTGGCTTATCCAGACGTCTTGAAACAGGCACGTAGATATTTATATTACATACCTGCCCAACGATCTTTTAGCGTGTGAGTGACGTTTTTAGGGGGGCGCTAGTTCTACGCGACCTAATGCTATGCACCTGTCAAAAAACGTTAGTTTCTACCTGTCACGGCACTCCAAAAGATCGTTGGACTGTTGTGCACCATAATGTCCATGTAGTGTCTGTATGTCACAATTGTATTCTCTTTGGTCCTTGCGTGCTCGAGATTATGCAAGAACTGAGTAGGTACCGACTACCAGGACTTCATACCATACCTGCGAATGTAGCTCATGCCGACAGGAAAGTCGTAGGTATCGCCGCTCTCACTCGCTCCCGCTGCGTCTAGCGACATCTCTTTTGCCCACGCAGCCAAGCCGCGCTCTTCAGGCGTTCCTGAATTTCAACAGCAATTTGCTTTTAACTTCTCACAGAATTATTTGCTCCTGGTGCTTTTCATAATTTCTTTATTGCACACAGAAAAAATACATAGGACAAAAATACATAGTAAAGGTGTACAAAGTACATGTATTTATCTATTTATTTGCATCAGCGAAAGGCGAGCTTATCTGTAGTAAGAGATCTCTTCCAGCAAACCAGCTGCTTTCCAAATGCTTTTGTTAATGTGTTGGTAAGCGTGACAATAGAAAACCACTGCACCGATTTTGATAAGCTTTTTTAAACTGTTAGTTGTCTAAGTCTGTCTGTAAGTCTCAAAAAGTTTCTGAAACCAAAACATCTTTCGTTCCGTTAATGTTTATGGCATTGGTAGTTCAATAGCTTCTGTCTACTACGGTCTGTGTGGCCCTTTGGACCATCTGATTAAAATTAAATTAAAAATAAAAAAAATAAAAAAATAAAAATTGTTTATTTCAAAAACTTTTTACTTATAACTAATACAAGGTAAAGACCTCCTATTAAGTATAAAATACCTGTGCCAGGAGGTCTCGCTCTCCATAACAAAGTATACATTGAAATAACCAATCTGATCACCAATATCTGATTAACCAATAAATACACTCACCAGGAATTAAATTGTCCAACAGACAGCCCAACACTCCACCGACCAGGATCGAAGTGGACAGCAGAACTTGCAGAACAGCATCCAAGGCTTCCACTCCTGTCCTGATGATACCACTGTGCGCTGACATCCATCTGGCAAGGAAACAAACATTTATACACAGCTAATAAATTGCTTCATCACCCTGTATCTTGGGAATCAGATACAACAACGCCACACTATAAACATCTTAGTAATTTTTCCAATCGGGATTTGAACCAGGGACCTCTCGCGCGGTTGTCAAATAACCCATCACTCCAAAGACTCCATGCCATCGACTAGCTTGTCATTTATTGCCGATAATTCAGACTTGTCTTTGACGGGGAAAGGCCTTCACCAGGATACTAGTAAAATTAAGCCATACTGACGACCTCTGTGACGTATTGACGACCTCTGTGGCGTAGCGGTTGTGCATCTGCCTACCATGCGAGAGGTCCCGGGTTCGAATCCCGGCTGGGGACAAAAAAAAAGCCCCCAGGTCTTGGATGTTTACATGTTTGTGATGTCGCTGTTTCTGGTTCCCACGACACAGGGTATCCTAGTGTGGGGCCAGAAGCAATGTATGTGCCTGTATGTAAAGGTTTATGTTTAAGAGTACTGAATAGGTGTCTGTGGCATTTGCTACGGGTGCCTTCGAGTTTCGAATGGCACGTCAAGCTGTAAGTTCCGACGGTGGTATAGTAGTAGTCGTAAAGTTGTGTCTGACATAGACACAGGAAAAGGCTATAAGATATTATTTTTTTTAAAAAAAACTTCATCACGATGGCTCAGTGCGAGTTGGCGAAGGGGTTTTACGACCACCAAGAAGAAATTGCAAAGGAGATATTGTGGAAATTGCGAAATAATAATACACCAGAAAAGGGGTTTACGGTAGGAGCTAACACTGAATATACCTGGTAAGTACCAATGGGAAGAATAGGCTGAACCCAATGATGTACAGGTTCCTGGAGCTATTCAGGTTCACATACTGCAGGGCTGATAAACCTGGGAAAGGAAAATTATTCAAATTATCAGACTGTGCCAGTGCCTTGAAGTACTTACGGTAAGGACCAAAAAATTATAGTATGTACTTTAAAAAATCGGTCAAGTGCGGGTCGGAATCACACACGAAGGGTACCGTACAAGGGTACGCAACAAAACTTAAGCACTCAAAACAAAAACAAAAACAAAAAAAAATATTATGCTCTCACGGTGATTTGAACTCACGACATCCGATTGAGGGTCTACAACATACCGGCTAAGCTACCACAACGATGTAGGTTGACGCGAAATATACCAAAATATTGAAATGCCCCACGCATTTCTATTTCATGTATCAAAAGCAGTCTCTTGTATGGGGGGACCCCCTTTTATTTGTAATATCTCTCGTATTTCCAAATTATATTATACATTATAAAGTTGATCTTATCAAGTCGGTCCCATAGTGAAAATTGTTCAGAATGTTGCCCCCCTTTCCGCTTGTACACCCCTTTCTGTTACACCCTGTATAGGTTCATGTATGTTATTTTATTGATTACTTACTACTTTTCTCATAGAGGGTGATGAAAAGTAGAGTGTCCACCTCAGGAGTAAAAACTATTTTTGGCTCGAGTGATGTACTTTGAATCCCTCGCTCCCTCAGGATTCAAAAAACACTCTCGCCCTAAAAATAGTTCTTTACTCCCTTGGTATACAATCTACTATTATGTTACTGTCCTTTATACATTGCAACACTTGTGTATTTGATGAGTGAAATTCCCAAATCACAAATTCTAAAACAACCAACTGACCGAAAGCGGAAATCATCCCGAACATGACGCAGAAGAGTCCGCCCACGATGGGCTGCGGGATGATGATGAACACGGCTCCCAGCTTGCCGACCACGCCCTGCAGCAGCATCAGACCTGCCGCCCACTGCACCACGCGACGGGAGCCCACCTGGAGGAACTTGTGATGATGATGGGGCAGTTTGGGCTTACTATTAGCTTAGAGGTATCACACCTAGGTAAGGATGCGATTGGCACAGGACCGGATAAGTTGGCACAAAAGGGAGGTGCAAATATCAGTAGTGGGCGGAAACAAGCTACCGATGAAGATACATAGGTAGTAAGTAATGGGTACTACCAAGGTCTACACTCAAAACTCAAGAAGTGGTTTAAGGCACTGGAAAATTGTCCTTAGGCCAAGTGAAGACACCTGCTTGCCTGTCCAACATATTTCTTGAAGACCTCACTTTTTAAAAGAAATGTGTATTAAATCGCCTGCGCCACTAAACGGGAACAAATGGCTCTTGGAGGAAGGAAGTAAACAAAGAGTTTCATGAAGAGGGCCTGACACACCTGCCATTAAACAGTTGGGACAATATTAAGAATAAGGAAATTAATCAAAACGCACAGTCCTAGACCAATCAGTCGGCTGGACGATGAGGATTATGATGATAAATCAGTAAACCACAAAAATAACCAGCGGACGAACTGACAGCAGACTCTTCGTACCTTTGTCACACCAATAGCCCCAACGTTTTCACCGAAGGTATTTGTGCCGTTACCAGAGCCCCATAGACCAGCCAGCACAGTCCCCAGGCCCTCAGTACCCAAGCCCCGATTGATGGCGTGCAGCGGCGGCGGTGGGGCGGCTGTGGAACATAAGATCGAAAGTAAATACTTGTTGGAGTTTATGCTTGCCTGGTAAATTCGGATTTCCTTTCAAGTGAATTTTGAGATATTGGTCAGGAAAGCCCAACTTCTTGCGGCCATAAAAAAAAAACAGTCATAGATTTTTCGTTCTGCACAGTCATCTGTGTAGTGTGAAAAATCGTGGGACTTTATTTCGGCCTCTCTTTCGTTTCATTTATATTGTTAACGTATGAACTCGCAATGAGCAAACGCATGATTTTTACGGATTGAAAATTCAATCAATTATTTTGAGAATCAACACGAAGCAAGATTCTTACCACACATCCTAGCAGTAGTAGGGTAATAGCTGATCGACTCAACAGTGCAGGCAAGCACTCCAGCCAACATTCCCAGCACTCCTGCGACGCTCACAGTAGGGGCGCCCCATTGACCTGCATCGACAGTGAAACACTTTCTATAAACTTATGCTACCCTGCCTGGTAGCTCAGGCCACTGAAATTGAGAAATGGAAAGTAATTTGACAATGCAACTCATACTTCTCATTTTGAGTATGGCAGTGGCACAAGAGTGGCACAGATGAATGCTGGGCGCATCTAAATAACTTCTTTCCGACTGATTTATCGGATTTATCTGAGGTGATCATACCATATTCACCATTTATTCGAATGACCTCTTCCCGTTACGACAAGGCCTTATATTATAATGAAAAATTCTTATTGTGATAACTTCTGAGTTCTTACCAATTTGACTACTTCACACATGAGTAGTAGTAGCGCCCTTGCGCCCATGATTTCATATGCACCTTTGTATAATTATCTCTTGTACATTGTAAATTACAATCACGACAAAGGCTTTACCAGGATAAGGCACGCGGAACCACGGAGCATCTTCAATGATGCGAAGCTTCAGATCAGTCCTGGCTGGGTGACCAGGGGGAAAGACTCCCGTGGAAGTGAGGATCTGGCAGATCACCCACATAATCATTATCGTGAGCAGCACCTGGGGGCAAAGAGAACTGCTATTATGATTATGCTATCCTGGTAGCTCATGCAACCTATTTTTTTATAGCACTACGGGATTTCGATTACGTGTGTACTTGTTTGTCTGTACAAAACGCATGGTCAAAGAACGGATACACAGCCGGAATCTCAAACATTCTCAAAGTTTGATTGACACTCCAACATATTTTCTAACCATAGCTATGTCCACACTGTGCCTTTTTTTGTTCACTAAGGGCATGCGTCATAGCGCAGTCAACAGCGCACGTGAGGCATTGACAGTTGAAAGCGAAGCGCGCGCTGTGATGAACCCTATCCGGCGTCGGCTGGTTTTCTGTGCCTCATTGCGTTCAACATCAAGATGGCGGACGAAGAAAAAGATTTAACATTAAAGTTTATAGAAGATTACAGAAGCTTTCCACAACTTTGGGATCAAAATAATAAACTTTACACAAATAAAGTAAAGAGGAACGATGGTTTGCAAGTTCTGGCTTGTAAATATAACATTAATATCGATGCCATCTCGTATCCAAAAGTTTCTCCTGGTTCTTTTTTTTCTGGAATTTCTTATGACCAAGTATGCTGCACATATCCCACCAAGTAAAATATTATCGTCGCACATGTTTCCAAGAGATGCTGTGGACTACGACTGAACTGGGTGTTGCGTTCAATTAACGCATTCAATGTTGAATGCGCCAAACGAAAGTTGAATAGAAAGATGAAGACGAAAGTTGAAGATGAATGAGGCACAGTGTGGACATAGCTTGAATGCTTAAACAAATACCAACAGTGCGTTCATTCTTTAGTCATTCAAAATGAGTGCAAACATTTCAAACATAGTAGTAGGTATTCCAGCACCGAGGACTGATGTCCTGCTAAATAAAACGTTACGACCAACATTCATATCGCGCATAATTTAACCAAACGACCGTAAACGTCATCAAGGGTCCGTAAAAGCTGGACAGGGAGCTTACCACAACGTCTTATTTATTTTTTTATTTAGGCATAAAACACAGAGAGAAAGCCGATACAGTTTAGATTTCTAATTGGACACCGCCTGAAAGTATCAACATCGGCACTGGTCTCACCGCCGTCGATCAGCGAGAAGCTAGAACTAGAAACGAGTTGGCGAGCAGCGAGAAGCGAGTGTGTAGTTCTGATAGTTTTGTCGCTCGGCTATGCTGAAGCGAGTGTTCGAGTGCGAGGACGGGCGATTACTCGCACCACTCGCTCAGGCGCACTCAAATACATGTTGTACAGTAGAAAAATCGCTCTGACAGCCAAGCGAGCATCGCTTAGCGAGTACCGCTGAGCGAGTTTTATCGTTGATAGCTTTTATCGCTGCGCGACCAACTAGTGAGGAGAGTCCTCGCCGCCGCCTCGTTTGTTTTCACCCCTTTTGTTCGTTTCTTGAGCGAGAAAATAGTCGACAGCTCATCGCTTTCTCGCACTTGGTGAGACCAGTGCCTCATCATGGCAGCCTTATTCAAATCATTACTCCTGAGCTTTATCTAACATTTACCAGACTTCTTTTAAGCCGGTCATGTTAATTTTTCGTATCATTAGGTACTTTGGGCCTTACTCCAACCTTTTAACAGAAGAAGCTGCAGTGAGGTCCCTTATCTAACCCTAAAAAGGTTGTGGTAACCCCCGAGAGCTTATTATGTTACATACAGGCTACGGAAAGCATCCGTTAAATTGAATTTCGAGGGAAAAATATACACTGTTACTGCGGCCATCCTGCAACTCATAATAATTGCATGACAGCAATTGAAAATAATACACGTCTGGACTGGACTAGTAAGTACTTCAGTGACGCGAACTAAGCGAAAGGAAATCAGTTTTATTTCTGAATTTGCTTGTAAAATGCTGTATACATTTGTGTATGTTTGCACATTATATTTTCGTAACTGACAATAATTTATTGAAGAGGGTAGCAAATACGGTTGACAGCATTGAAGAACTGGCATAACGTATGCACAAACGTGCCTCTGCCTCCCCGTATAGGACAATGCGTGACGCTATCTTGTTTTTTTTTTTGTACAAGTTATTTATTTTATCGGTTAGCTCTGTATGTACAAACATAATGAAATGGCATCTTTTTAAGCGAGACCTCATCCATCAAGCATCGACAGATTCATTAAAATCGGGAATGAAAGACTACATGTTCTTCCATATCCGGGGATATCCATCACTCGATGAATTTATGTTCATTTGAAAATTGCTTTGCTCTGAAGCTTACAAAAATGAAAGTGTTATCTAATTGCTTTTTCATCACATCCATTCAAAAAGATCTACTTTAGTCCCGGCAAACAGGGACTAAAGTAGGTCATTTAGTCCCTAGGGACTAAAAGTAACTTTTTAATTTTGTTGCCAGTTCAAAGGAAAAAAAATGCTGTCACTAATCAGTTTCACTACCACTCAGGCTGAGAGACCCAATTAAAAGAGAGATCGATTCTAAACGCAGCCAATAAAAAAAAAGTTTGTACTAAAATGCGTACTCTACACAGATTAGATAATCCGATCGACCGAATCGATTGACACCGATTGGTGACAAAACAGAGAAACAACCTTACAGAATTGATATCGAAACACGGACCAAATAATTAAAAAAGTTGTGGAAAATTTGTAAACAAAGCGCGCCAAATCTGAATGCTGTAATTATTTCAATTTCGTTTGCGGATATGAGTAAAGAATATGAGTGAAAGTGAGTGTCTAACTCCAAACGCGAATGACAAATACAAGATCTGTTACCAATAAAATCACAAGGAATATAGGTATGTAAAAACTAGTGGTTATCTGAAAATGCTTTTTGAACCAATTTTCAAGATTTAGCCAATACTAAACAATCTTTAACTATGTGGAGGACATATTCGTAATTCGTAATTTCTTTATTGTACTAACACAAGAATGACATACAGAAAACTTATAATAGATAACAAGAGATTTCTTCCAACAAACCATTACACACAACATATCACGACAATTGTGTAAATAAATATAGGATGTAACAGAAAGGGGTGTACAAGCCGAAGGAAGGTTGTTAGGGACATCATTTTGAACAACTTTCACAATGGGACCGACTTGATCAGAGCAAAATTATTTTTTACTCCACCATACAGATCAGCTGAGCGCTAGGCCCGAAATATACTGAATTAAAAATAAAGTTGCTCTGATCAAGTCGATCCCATAGTGAAAGTTGTTCAGAATGATGTCCCTCTTTCCGCTTGTACACCCCTTTCTGTGACACCCTGTATAGGTACATGTATGTTATTTTATTGATTACTTACTACTTTTCTCATAGAGGGTGATGAAAAGTAGAGTGTCCACCTCAGGAGTAAAAACTATTTTTGGCTCGAGTGATGTACTTTGAATCCCTCGCTCCCTCAGGATTCAACTCTAGAATCCCTCGGTCGCTCAGGAGTCAAAAAACACTCTCGCCCTAAAAATAGTTCTTTACTCCCTTGGTAAACAATCTACTATTTAGGGTAGATTTTATTTGAATGTATGTAGGAGCTTCGTATCCATTAGAGCAGCCTCAGGCTGAGCAGCCTCGACTTGAAGCAAAACGCCTCAGATTGAGGCTACTCGCTCTCTCGAGGCACGTTGCGGATCAATACGAGGCGACACGCCTCTGTTTGATCCACAACGTATCAGTTTAGAGTCAAAACGCAATGCACGTCTCCATCAAATACACGGCATGACACGGCTTGGACAGAGGTGCCTTTGAGCACGGCAAAAAACCGACGAAATATGGCTCGGCTCGCGGCGACGAATTTGCCTCGTGTCGCGGCGCGGCGTGCCGCGTGCGTGCCTCAGGTTGAGGCAGCGTCTCCACTTGCGCGGCCCCGGAGCGCGGCAGCAGCCCTCGGGCCGAGGCTGTCTCAAGTGGATACGCGGCTCTTTACCAGAATCACAGCTAACGGTTGAAATTGGTTCAAAATGTGGAGTAAAAACGACTTGCGAATTCGAGGGATAAAAAAATCTCCAAGTTTAGAATGCGGCCACTGTATAAAGCCAGGGTAATATGTACATGCGCCTGTATTTCAAATTTTATAATATGTTAACGTTCATTTTAATGTCAGCTCACCGGGAACAGTTTGAAGAGTGGAAACCAGCTGATCCTGCAGCCCCGGTCTCTGGACCAGGAGAGAGTCGGCACCGTCACTCCTGGCATGCACTGGGAGAACAGCGTAAGTAGGGTGAAGGTCCTGGGACGAAGAAAACAGTCGTCAGAGAAGTGTGATTCTCGTCCTTATGGTAGCTGTAGTATGTCTATGGCATGGTTGCCATGGCAACAAGTAAATCAGTCTCAATCTAGAAATTGATCTTTTACTACAGGATAGGTGTGTAATTGTGTTTATTTGATAGGGAGATGTAGTATGTCTATGGCATGGTTGCCATGGCAACAAGTAAATCAGTCTCAATCTAGAAATTGATCTTTTACTACAGTAGCAAACGCCGAAAAGACAAATGAGGCCAACTTTACCCAAACTTTGTTTCGTGTAACTCAAGATTAGTCAAGTCAAGAAGAACGGGATCATCACTAAGCCTAATCAACTGTCTGTCTGTCCGTCTATGTGCGTGAGTCCACCTCTCTCTTGATTGAACGATCTGTTTAAATTACCGCCCGTTGTATTCGTGAGAATTGACGTCATAAAGTTAAGTTAGTTCTTAATCCATTTATACATATTATAGTACTGTGCCTTCTGGTGGGTATACAAAAATACGGGGTGGAACAAACGAATGGGCCCCGGAGGGAAATTCGTTTGTTCCACCCTGTATAGGTCATCGCATAGTGTTTTAGATGCACTTAACATCTCCTAAAAGGTTTAACCAACAAAACTTCTCCCTGTAGTATACAATGTTCAAAGTTTTATAATAACGCCAACGCTAACAGCAAAATAGCAGCTGCCCCGGTGGGGAAAACATTTAATTACCTTCCTGAATTTCGACTATACTTCAAAGTTTACCTTGCGTTTCGCCCTACTAAAATGCCGCAAAAGCTAGGTCATCCAGGTACGAAATGCAGTTACTAATCGATATAGCCTGTTGCACCGCCCGCCCAGGCGTAGGGCGGTGACCTCGGTTGCCAGGCAACTGTCCGGGCCGGGATACCAGGATGCCATAGCTCCAATGAAGGTCTGATTCTAATGAAAAGGTGTGATGGTCTTATGGGAACCTGGTAGCAAATGAGTACGGGACCCGGAGTTGCACGAAAAAATTAAACAAAAGATCCGTCCATTGGACGAGCTAGTACTAGTAGATACGAAAATATTTTGTTTTGTACTACTTCCGAAGATTTGGCACTTCGTTACAGAAGGCTTACTTCAAATCTCCGTTTACGATGGCAGCCTTCCCAATGCAGCAACAAGTAACAAACAAAGATAACAATGTACTTGGTATTTGTTTGTGATACTGTCCGTGGTCTATAGTATTAGTTACACCTTTCGTTTGTGCCGGGCGATCAACTGATTTGTAGGGAGAAGTGAAAAATTAAGTTGCTCTGATCATCTTCATAGTGAAAGTTGTTCAGCCAGAATGATGCTCCTAACAACTGTCTCAAATATGACTACACCTTACCCTGTATAATAAATAATGTAGGTACCTATGTATTATATAATACATATTAAACCGTGGTATTAAATAAAATCAATAGCCCGCGCTAACGTGCTTCAGGCGCGGCGGGGTCACCGACCTCGCTGACTTGATTATTTCCCTGCACTTGTGTTGTCGACTGATAACGTCTAAGTTGCCAACAGCCTGCTATTTATGTACTCCTGGTACCGCTCGATAGGTAATAGCAATAGTTATTAATCCTTTATGATAAACACGAAGTGGCAAAGTATTTGCAAAGTTAAGTTACCTACCTAATCGTTTGATTTATCAAAAGGGTTATTTATTAGGGTAATAATTCTGAATTACACTTTTGATCATAAACCGATTTGATCAGAGCAACTTTTAATTTTTCACTTATTTATGAAAATCTGCTGACACCGCTAAACCCAAAACCTCCATAGGGACACAAACGTACCACACGAACCTAAACATATCATAGCGACTAGCCTTTTCCCATTCGAGGTGGCAATTATTGTACCCATATTATTGTACCCATATTTAGCCAGCCGCAGCAATGGAGTAAACAAGGTTGCCTCACGAATAAATTAACCTTTCTGTTACTCCCTTTAATAAATACTTATAGTACATACCTACAACAAAATTACTAAACTGGTTTCAGTCGCAGATTTCAGTCAGCATTTCAAAATTCCATGGAATGAGTTGGCTCTCTTTACGATGCCGCCTGACTTGCAATCAGTTGCTGCAACTCATAGAAGGCAGGTTGCCTTGCAACCGATAGAGTTCAATACCTGCTCCCGGCAACCCGTCATTCACTCAACCGCTACTCAGATTTAAAAAGGCTTCTAATGTAGGTACACCTGATAACGTGGTTACCCGGACGACACAAGTTTGTGTGGTGTGACAGCATCGGGGCTGTTTCGAACTGTATTCGCAGAATTACTCAATAGAGAGTAGGAAGCAGGTTGCAGTCAGCAGAATATTGTGATTCTCGGTAAATAAAATTATAAATGGATGCTGTAGCCGTAAACATGCAAATTGACAGTGGGTGGGTATGCAAATTATTTTGTTCCAGGGTTTTATTTAGTTCTTGGAATGCACTTATTCAATCTAAAGCGAGAGAAGATGAAAATAACTAGGAAATATCGCTATTGCTAAGAAAAGTTGAGCCAATATTTAAGTCATTAAAATAAAAGTCATATCATAACAGATTCAAGGTCCCGAAACCAACCTAACATGCTCTAGTCATTTCCGAGCCTCGACTCAACGTATAAAACGTAATTCATGAGATTGCTGTCTTTCCAACGATCTTTTGGGGCGCGGTGACAGGTGGAACTAACGCTTGACGACCAATGTCAATGAGGAATGAAAGGTTTGTCTTGATGACAGGTTCGTTGCATTAAGTTGCGTAAAGCTGGCGCCACCTTGTTAACGTCACTCATCAGCAAAAAGATTGTCGGAAGACTGTATGTAAGGCCCGAAAGATGAAAGGGGAGTCAAGCACTAATCTCAGGCTCAGGTCATGCTGTTTCAAAATATTTTTGGAATTTTCAAATCACAGAGTTTGAATCACTCAAGAAACTCCTTCATCGCGTCAAACTGACTCAAGATTGGTGCTTAAAGTGCGTTTCACGAAATAGTTCCTTTGTCGAAGTCTTTATTGTCAAAGGTTAAGTACGAAAATGGTTTGATCCAGGGGACTTTAAACTTGAAACAGACTTTACTTGCTTTCTGTCTAGGTCTGGACCTGGGGTCTGACTTACCCAGCAGCAATACCCCACTGCTGCGAAGCCGCGTCTGCAGCATGGTCAAACAGCGTCAGACCAACCAGGGCGACAGTCGGGGCTATCGTCAGCGGCGTCACGATATGCAACAGGGAACCGATCACGCCGAAATAACCTGCGGGACCGTGGAATCTTCTATAACGTCTGTTGTCCTGGTACTATTTTCGCGGCTTCAGAGTTTTGTGTGATAGGAAGCAAGCTTATTGCCGCAGTTTTAGTGGCAATCCCTGTACAGCTTTCCTTTTCCGATCTTTTGGCATGCGGTGACAGGTGGCACTAAAGCTTGATGACAGGTTCGTTGCGTCAAATTGCGTAAAGCTAGCGCCCCCGTAAACTAAGTGCTCAAAGATCGTTGGAAGGGTTGGAAGACTAGAGTTATGTCAACCTAAATATTATACTCTAGTCTTCCAACCCTTGTTTTGTCCCTAACCCTTTATCAAATTTTGATAAAGGGTTAGGGACAAAACAAGGGTGTAATCTAATAACACCAACCTTAAATCCTGTCTTATTTCTTCCTAGTATTAGGGTTATCCTATCTCTAGGGACTGGGTATTGGCATTGGACTGTCTCCTAATTTAGTTTCACACATTTCCACCGAAAATCCGGCATACCCTGCTTATTATGCGGGCACACACACAAGCAAATGGTTGTCGGATAACATAAAATCACCCTCTTTGAAATCAACAGAGGCATGAAAAACCGTTCTATAGGATTTCTTGGCGGTTCCGTCAGAATGTTAATGATATTGTACCTATGCGGTTATTTTTGACAAGGCCTTTTCCCATAGTGGGTGGCAGAGGAGTTTTTGTGCCCACTGTTAAGGCCTGGTCCTTTGATCGAGCTAGTTATTCAATACTCCATTTTACGCAACAGGGGGTTAGTGCATCGCCGCAAGTAGTACCTACTAGTAGTTATATACTTACCAAGAAACAGTTGTGCCAAAGCTGAAACGGCAATCGCGCCTGATAGCTCACACATGCGGCTCATCCAGACCTACAAGGAGAAGAAATTGACTGTTCTGCCACCGTGAAATTACCCAAACCTTTAAATTAAAATTCGTTAGATAAGATTATTAACTGACGATAAAGTGTATAGCCATCACCAATTTATCTGCAGAACGACCAATGGCACCACGCACCATTCTACAGATAAGATGGTAACACTGTGTACAGTCAGAATCAGATTTAAGTGATTTGTGACAAGACACTCAAATATCGTTATCTACACATCCACATCATATAGAAATATGTATGTACACAGCCAAAGTTTCAAAATTATTGTTGAATCTTATAATTTTTACCCATTTTTGTGAGACGATTTTAAGGATCTGTTTCAATCTGTCTCGATAAACTCTATGCTGTGGCTCTATGTGACAGATTCGTCTGTCATTTTTCATACAGAAACAAAAGGGCTTATCGACACTGCTTGAGAATAGTGCATGACGTCTTGACTCTTATATACAACGTGTAATGAGAAACTACTTTGTTAGGGACATAATTCTCAGCATCTTTCGTTGATTTGATTTGATCAGAGCAACTTTATTTTTCACTTCCCAGTGCATTTTGGCCTGAGTGGGTCAGCTGATTTGTATGGAAAAGTGAAAAAAATGTTGTTCTGATCAAATCGGTTTTATAATGAAAGTTGCTCAGAATGATGTCCCTAGCAAAAGTAGTTTCTCATTTTGCGTTAACTCATTTACACCTTGTATATCCTAATTCCTACCTATAACAGTGCCTGTAGATAGAGATAACGAAACGAAACGATATTTTTTTATGTATGCGATTTGACATTTGGAATCGCTACGTTACGTCACCTTAGCGAAGCCAAATGTCAAATCGCATACATAAAAAGTTATCGTTTCGTTTCGCTAGCGTTAGCGTTTAACTTTGTCTAGGAGGCCAGGGTCGTGATTCTACAAGCGAATAGTATGACAGTAGCTACAGCTAGTGCTCTTAATTCCGGTTTTGGCCTGTCGACCTCGCCGACTCGTGCTGCGCCGGGTATTGTGGCGACTCGTCGTCGCCACCCATCTTCATCATCACCATCTATTTCATTTTATATCTTTGTAAATATCATTTCCCATCTACTTCATTTTTTTTTTGTCTAGGTAGACATGTCGATGCGCGCGCACTAGAAATTCTCAACCTTCCAGAACCATCCATCTGCTGTCACTCTTCTCTTTCTCTTCATCGCAACTGCATGTCGTCTGCCCAATTTTATCCTGAATTTTGTATAATATTTAATATTTCTTCATCTTTCGTTCAATACAGTCTTGTAAATATTCGCTAAATCTCTGTTTCATCTACTCTCCTATCTCTCCAGTCTAAGTTTTCTGCAAACCTCTATCCACAACTTCACACCTACAGTATAAACAAACCGGAATTTTGCGCCGTCCCTATAGCTATTGACATGCGATTCGCTTGCAGAATGCGGCCCCTGTAGGTGGGTTGCCACAAACCTGTTTCCTCTCATCATCGCTCATAGCGTCCAGGGCCGCGCTCTCAGGGCACCGCCACGCGGGCAGCCCCAGGATCGCCAGAGTGGGCACCAGGAAGGAAATGGTGCCCCCCTGTACTATCGGCAGCCGGCAGCCAAACGTGGCTTGCAGCCAGGTTATGAGGCCTGGAAAAAACTATAGTCACTATCCCCAATTGGTGACCGCGAACTACATATTCAAATTATTAATTATTTTTCATTTCAATTTTCTGCTGTCGCTACAAAATAGGACAGGGATTTCAAAATTCTGCTGTCATCTACGTCTCGTTTTGTTTTCATTCACATCAACAAATCCTGCGACACCAATACCTGTTTTGCCCTGAGGCGTCTACAATAATGTGGCAGTGTGGTGTGAAAGTACGTAAAATGCAGGGCATTATCACAACAAAGCTATTGTATATTTCAATCCGTTTATTATCGGGGGTGTAACTCAGTGGTAGAGTGTCTGCTTCGCATGCTGAAAGTCCTGGGTTCAAATCCCAGCTCCTCCAAAAAATTACAGTTTTGTTGTTCATCTTTACCATTCCTATCCTACCGTTTCGCAATGGGTCTTTCTTTTATCCTAATAATGTTTAATTTTGTATTTACTGTAGTTACTATAGAAGTTGCTGCAACAACCATTCACAAAGCAAAGCTCACGCAAACACAAAGCGAAGTGGTTTGAAAATACAGGGGTCGAGCGCTCCGCCCCGCTAAAATAAAGCTAAACTTTTGATCAACGACGCCTGGTAAATGCAACGAGCAAGTTTCTACCCCGATGCAGATTGCTAGTTCACTCGCCTCAGGCTTTTGGCGCTTTATATTCCTAATTCATAGTTCGCGGCTCAGAACAATAACTAAAGCAGTTCGCGTTCGCGGAGCTGCTTGGCACACTATCGCGTTCAATCCAACCATGAAAGAATAATGTTTTAAGTGATTTGGGTGTAGTACGCATACTGTAATGTTTTTTGGCGAAACTGACCAGAAATTCAATATAATAGAGTACATAAGTGGCCTTTATTTAGCACCCATACCTATGTAATATGTCGTTTAGAATGTGATCAAACAAATTGATTTATTCTGCATACATTAGCCAACCTAATGCCACTATTACTACTTTTGCAATATGCTTAACCTAATACATATAGCGTCGTTCTCCCAAACTACAAAGGTAATTCGAGGGAAGCAGTTATTCAATATCTACTCCTTAAGTTTAGTAACCGTTTAACGTTTTATTAAAAAGAAAACTTTTCTGGCCTCCAATTCTTGCGCTATAGAGATTATCTCCCCAGTCGAGATATCGGTTTTTATACCGCCTAAATCCGTCGAAAACGATCTCTATTTATATTTATTAAGATCGAAAACGAGTCGAGATGTCTCGGTTGGTCGAAAGGCTAGTCGTAAGAATAGCTTTTTCTTGTTTTTGATACAGATTTCAGTATCTCAAAATCGATATTTCGACCATGGACATTATCTCGCTAGCGCCAGAATTGCTTGGGCTATAGCCCGTGCCAGTTAACTTTAGACCTGAATCGTGATGTCATTACATATTGACAACGAATTACAACGAATGACATAACCAGCACAACAAAGCTAAGGTTCTATCCCTATCCCTATCCAACATCGTCTATGAATGAAACGGATTATTCCATGCGGGTAGTTGTTCACATTTTTCTCTATTCTTCGCTGTTGAAGGCATTCGAATGGAAGCTCGTGATAAACTCAATCCAGATTTGTGCTGCATTCGAAGTGTTAGAAAATCGTACTGACTGACGTCATATAATATGCCTGAGTTGTATTCATAGTTTATTACTCTCCATAAATTAATAACAGTAATGTATCAAGTAGATTAGATACAAGTTTTCTGAACAGTTTCTGAACCTGTGCTCTGAAGGAAGAATCGATGTAGAATTTAAAATAGCGACACGTGATTTGCTGACGAGTTTGACTACCTAGTTGTCAACGCTTATTTTCGTTTAGGAAACCGGGCGTATTTAATAACTTATCGGAAGACATGATACAATACGATGTGGCTTCTTATCGCGGTCGTCAAAGATCACAGTGGGGTGTAGTTATAGTGGTTAGGTAAATATCTGTGGTAACATATCACCTTTCGCGAGCCATTAAATAAAAGGTAGTAGTTAGTTTGACAAAGTGGTGGTACCAACTTTAATTGAGCAGCAGATTGTACATTCGGATGATACGTTTAAATTGGGCAGTGCTACAGCGCGGTTAAACGATCTCCAGACAGAGCCAATTAGGGATTGTGGTAGGTACATAAAAGCATAATAATATGTGATACATATGTCGGCGGCCGATCGTAGAATTAGGCACATCATGATGTGCCCAAACGTGAAATATCATGAAACGATAAATCTCTTAAAGCAAACACAAAGAGATTTATAGAGCTTTAAGAGAGCTTAGGTGAAGACTAAAGGGGGCCAGCGCAGCGAAGCCCCCGAAAAGTCTTCGTGTTCGTTTGACATGTTTAACACAAAAAACATCACGTAGTGCTGAATAAAAAATGTTTTTAAAAATACATGTCATGATGTGCCCGATTCTACGATCGGCCGCCGACACATACCTAAAGGAATTTCTAAACACTAAACTGGAACTGGAGACGTCCATTCCTAGCTGCATCTATAAGTCTAAGATACATTTTTGGGCAGAGACCTAAAGTAATGTACAAAACACGTTACCTATGCGTTACTACGATCATGGATGCCTCTAAACACGTTACCTATGCGTTACTACGATCATGGATGCCTCTAAACACGTTACCTATGCGTTACTACGATCATGGATGCCTCTAAACACGTTACCTATGCGTTACTACGATCATGGATGCCTCTAAACACGTTACCTGTGCGTTACTACGATCATGGATGCCTCTAAACACGTTACCTATGCGTTACTACGATCATGGATGCCTCTAAACACGTTACCTATGCGTTACTACGATCATGGATGCCTCTAAACACGTTACCTATGCGTTACTACGATCATGGATGCCTCTAAACACGTTACCTATGCGTTACTACGATCATGGATGCCTCTAAACACGTTACCTATGCGTTACTACGATCATGGATGCCTCTAAACGTTGTCAAGTGTTCACAAACTGTTCTAAGCAATAAACAGCTGTCTGCTTTGAGAATACAGCTCTTCAGCCATATGAAGTCAGTCATTTCGTTTTGACGTACTTACTTACGAGTACCTAAAAAGTCTTCACTTCCCGTTTTGACAGTTCACGCCCATAAAGTTTTAACCCCTAACGCGTAGGAAATAAAAGCCAACTGGTGCGTACAAGCAAAGCGTACAAGTTGCACCTAGGAAAACCGCTTCTATTACTACGCGACGCGATACGCATAAATTCCGAACGGAAAACTTCCGTATGTATGTGGTAGATCCATAGATTTCTATGAGTTCACTGCGTTCGGGTCGGGATGATTCCGTTACGGAATTCCGAATTGGAAAACCGACTGTGTGTGGCGGGCCTAAGACAAGACAGAAGACGGATAACAGAATAAGGCCCCGGCGCGGCGGGGTTAATAAAAGCAATGCACTTTATTGAGCAATAAAACTGTCGGCAGTCCTATCATTGCAGAGATAGCGCTATCAGATACAAAGAGAGAGATTGTTCTTTAGGATTGTTGTTAGGTACAATACATAACAGAGTTGTAATTAGATGAAGATTAGAATAATGACTCAGACTGACAATGGGGTAGGTATTCTATTCATCTAGACTACAAGATTAAATGGAGTAATGAATAATAGTGGGCACAATGTGCCCCTGCCACCCCGTGTAGGAAAAGGCGTGACGCTATGTTACCACAAGTATTGCACGAGGTAGGAAAGTAACCTAATTATTTTTTCTGGATTTCCAGCTAGGCAGGAACAATAAACCTTTCGTTATATTCTGAGACCTGGGAGCACTTATCCAGGGAACGCATAGATACATTTTCCTTTGAAACACAACTCGCCAATTTACGGGCGGCGGGGGACGAGGTAAGAGAGCTGTGATTGGTCAACCGCTGCGAAACAGATCACCTCATTTTGAACCGTCATGTCATACAAGTTATCCCCGGGATAGTTATTCTCGTATAACTTTTTGTTGGTAAAATCCAGCCTTAGTCAGGTTCCTACGACGTTGTATACGTACGGCAATAGACTTACCACTTACCGGTAACAAAGATCATGGTGGATATGATGTTGGAGCGGTCAGGGTCTGTCTCCTGCATGCACAGCGCTGGACACAGGATGAAGGGGATCGCTACTATAGCCCCAATCATTGTGAGGTAGTGCTGGAAAATAATATCAAGACATACACATATAAAGGCCCGTATCCCTCGGAGGGAACATTAATGGGCTACATATTACATTACAGAGTAGGTACATACATATTACATCATCATTCTTCTCAGACCTCATCGACCCACTGCGGGGTATAGGCTCTTCTCTATGGCGCTAATCCTTAGTTCTGTAAACTTCTGTACCAATAGGATCCAGCGAAAACCCCTCGAAAAAATATATGACGTCTCCGTCACCGTTTTCGTTTCCCATTGTTAGCGTCAGTGGCATTTGATACTGCTTTCATCATCGGTACCCCTCGGCCTTCATGAGACACTAAACAAGGTCTATTAATCGTAACGGCTGGGCCGGCCGCTTTCCTTTCGTATACTATTGTCATTCATTACATGATGACTTCACAGTAACACACGGTAGCACAGAACCCGCAGCAGGCTGCACTCGCGGGGCCGGGGGTCTCGTCTCGAGTCGCTCGGTCACCCACCGCGGCGCTTATAAAACGTCACTTTTGGTCCACGCCTTGTATATTGTATTGTCGTCGCTACGTCGCGTCGTCGCTCGACTATTTTCGAGCATCGTGAATTTTCACTAACGGGTATGTCTTTTCTATGCATTGAATTTCTCAGGTGGGAAGATAGAGGCATATCCAAGGGCGACGTATCGCCCCTTGGGTACTAGGAGAGCATGCTGTGGTAGGAACTAAAAGGGAAGAAGACCACACACGAGTGACGTAAGTGAAGGACCGAGCACGCGCTCATATCTCTGTCCCTCACCTTCCGCGACAAAAGCTCCCCCGCACTTGGTATGTTACTTGGTATAATGCGGCTGATTTGATTGCTTTTCTGATTCTGACCGTGACCAACCCTTGGTCCTCTTGCATTTACCTGTAAAGCCATAAAGATGCACAGGTACCAGGGCGGCACGTCATCGATACCGTAGGTCACGTTGCTCTCTCTATTAGTGCCGCCATCGCTCTTGCTTGTCTCGTCTTCTGCCGGATGTTCAGACACCTGAAGATTAAAAGGGACGATTCTAAATTTGACAGCCAGCAGCACGTAGCAATGCTGCTTCAGTATATTTCTCTATTGGGGTTTATGAGTTTACTTCTCTTCGAACTCGGCAGCCCTGCTGCCGCGACAGCACGAGCCTTAAGCAAGGAACATTTGTAACCGCAAAAAAAGTGTAAAAGTTTAGATGTTATCCATCACCAATAGATGACATGAACCGACAATTTAGTACGCTGGGAGCTCCGTGGTCTACATAGTGGGTTTCATGCTTGCCTCTCACGCAGGAGATGCAAGTTCGAGACCCAGTGGGTGCTGACCATGTACCTACTGAGGGGCGAAGCACGCTCTGGTGCGACAAAATATTTAGAGTGTTCGCTAGCGCGAAAGGTCGCTTGCGTGAAAGGTCGCTTGCGCGAAAGTACGTAGTCGCGAAGAACGTAGGTAGGTACTCTAAAGGAGTAAACGTTCTTCGTTCATGAGACCTACCTACGGACGTTCTAATGGTGATGGAAAACATCATGAGGAAACCTTCATTACTCCATAGCTGCGGGGATGGGCTAGCCTCCTGTAACGCAAAATGGAGTATTGCATCACTGTGCCTCTGCCACCCCGTACGGGAAACTGCGTGTTGCTATTTTAGTTTTATTAATTAAGTATGTGTATTTCATTCAATATCCATCTTTAGTCGCTGCCACAGACTTATCGACGGTCGCTGCGTATTTTTTTCTGCTACCCTACACAAAGCGACACAGTTATTGTTTTAAACCATGGGGTTGGGAGCAATCGAGAAACTACTGCTATTCTATTTATATACGATTCGCGAGGCTACACGTGGGCATAACGCTTAACCGTGCCCTTGCAACTCCGTATGGGAAAACGCGTGACGCTACTTTATTCTTGTATAGAGGCGTTGAATCTATTAAATTATTTCTAAATAATATTAACGTTGAAAACTTACCACATCCTGCACCATGCTATCCAGAGTTATGTTTATTTTGTGGTGAACCATGTTTCCGGGGCCAAGTAACACTCATTCACAGAAAATACACAACACACTGCCCTGCACGTGTCCCTTGGATGCTCACAAGAAATTAACCTTCTTTAACTCTCTTGAACGAGATTGAACCAGGATATTGACTTACACCACACAGATACAAGGCAACTGAACCACTCACAGACAGAACTAAAAAATAAATTAACTAAATTAGAACCTTAGCTTGATTACTAGGTATTTTTCTAACTAATTTATAGACGGTAGCCGGCGGCGCCCGCGACTTTCCGTAAGTGACAAGATATTATTATGATCCGTCTGGTTGGATACTAACCAATTGGTGAAGGACTGTGGCGTATTGATATTTCTTGTTGACATCACATTAGGCCGAGAGTTAAATCCGTGGAGTAGAAGAAATAAATAACAGCGGGTCGATTCTCGCGCCTTCGATATACTGATATCGAGAGCTGCTCCTGCTCCTGCTGTATATCGAAGGCGCGAGAATCGTGCTCCAGATCTTTTTTAAAGTCGGTTAAAAACATCTACTTTCCTTTCCCTACATTTTTTTGTTTTTATTATACTTTATTGCACAGAAAACATAATAGACACTTAATATTGGAAAAAACATGTACAAAGGCGAGCTTATCTCTAATAAGAGACATTTTGTTCGGGACATCAAAGAACAGGATCTTGCAAATAAAAATCTTTTATAAATCTAATCTAATCTTTTTGTTCTTTTTTTTTCTGTATCATTGCCATAAAAAGTTTAAAAAAAAAAAAAAATTCGACGGACATGTGCGGTGTCGAAACATAATTAATATCTGATTAAGGAGATGATCTCGATTCTCAATACTATGCATTCCGCTAATTCTGCTCACAAGATAACCACCCTAAAATTAATGTGTAGGAAACTTTTTATTCAACAAAAACCCAATTGAAAAACACGTGATATGAATATCAGAGACCGCTCCACAGCATTCTGTAGCCAATTAACACATCCATACAAATTAGTCGACAACGACTGGAGCATTTGAACAGACCCGGTCATATCGATAGTGTTTGCTCTAATATAATATATGAGCAATTCACTTCCCCCTCCTTAATTAGATAGTAATTGCCCACCCACCTTAATACACAAGGACAACACCTGTTTTTGGGTAGGTACCTGTTATATTTTAATTTCGGTAAGTATAATGTTTTTTTTTGTTTCATGGAATACTATATTGAATAACGGGCTAAAACTGGGCACGGTTGTGCCCTGCCCCCCCCCCCCCCCCGTCTGGTAAAAGGTGTGACGCTATGTTTGTTAGAATATTTCTTTTATTATTTTTCAAAGATCTAGCGCGGCGCTCCCCCCAGCTGGGGGACGAAAAATTTTTTTCGTTGCGACTGTATGTTTCACGGGGAAAGTTGTTTATAATGATGGGTACTATCATTCCCCAAAATATAGTCAGCTAATTAAATATCACCTGTATATATCTACATAATTATAAAAACATGAGTACTTAATTAAAATATTTTTATTAAAATGCACCTACCTGTAAACCTCATTTTACGACTGACTTTGGACAATATAATTTTAACTAAGTACCTACCTAACAAATAAATATCCAACTGTATAACAATGGCAAGCATGACATATCACTCGGATCCACGTTGATCACTTCTCAATAATATGTACTTATTTTAATTTCTTAATTAAACAACATTCCAAAGACTAATGTACAAAGGCGAGCTTATCTCTTATACTATTATTATTATATTATACATGTTTTATTGTTCTTATTTGTATTTTTCCATTGTTTTGGTGCAAAAAGGGTAAAATAAATAAAAGTAGCCTATAAATCCCCACCGGAGGGCACACGCTTTCACCCGGAAACGAGTGAGATTGAGCCATCCTCCATCACGCTGGCTCAGTGCAGGTTAATGGAAGACTACGACTACTAACTACCAAGTGACGAAAGTAGCAGCCACATTTAGCTTATCGTATCATATTTGATACAGGGAATGCCTGATAAGCACAATAAATTAGAAGGTAAAAAAACTGCCATAATCGCCCTCTGAGGTTCCCATCTCGTGGGATATCTGGACATAGGTTGAGTGTACGACTCTAAAAGCATGTCTTTATTTACATACAGGCACATACAGTACCAGGCCTTTGTTTTGGCACGTCGGGTCTCGTCTCGCTCTCTCTCTCCCGCCAAGTCACCCGCCCCGACGTGCCAAAACAATGGCCTGTACTGTACATTGCTTCTGGAAACAGCGATATCACAGACATGTAAACATCCAAGACCTGCGGATTTTTTATCGAACCCCAGGACCGTACGGATTGGCGGTATAGAGAAGAGGCCTATGCCCATTGCCCAGTGGTGGAACGATGTGGGCTGAGTACAATGATGATGGTCTGGCCCCCGAATCTCGCGCCATCGAGATCATCTCCCCAGTCGAGATATCGGTTTTGATACGGCCTAAATCCGTCGAAAACGATCTCGATTTATATTTATTTCAATCGAAAACGGGTCGGGATATCTCGGTTGGTCGAAAGGCTAGTCGTAAGAAAAGCTTTTTCTTGTTTTTGATTGAGATTTCGGTATCTCAAAATCGATATTTCGACCATGGAGATGTTCTCGCTAGCGCCAGAATTGCCCCCCTGTGCCAACCGTATCCAGCTAGATCCCGTCATCTTGAAGATATCGCATCTGTTACGATTAATGATGGGTCGCGGAATAATTCCGTCGGAAACATTCCGCGGAATCTTTCCAAAATGGGTTAATTCCCGGGAAAAAACCCAAAATGGGAATTTATGCGGGTAAAAACGATTGGCTTCGTTAGAATTTAAAAAAAAATACCGTTATAACGTTATGTCTACTTCTAATCAATATTCGATCAATGTCACATTTGGAAATTTCAGCTGGAAGCAGACAAACTCGCGTTCGCGCAAACAAAAGAGTTTTTCGTTTTTGGGGCTTGAAATTATTGAGATTTCGAAGCTTTTGGTAAAAGAAAATCATTTTTTTCTCACCGTTATTGGTAGACCGTCTATCCTCCTCTCAGACTCAGATGCAAAATCACCGAGCTACCTGTGTTTACCTGTGTTTAAGTATTGCTGTATAAGTACCGGCACGGAACTCTAGCGCTGACCTTGACAGCGCAAGCGAGATATATGCATCTCTTTAGTGGTGATAGAGAGAGCGAGAGCGTTCCCCCACTACGTCCAACAGCGCTAAAGTTATTTGCCGGGCGTTATAGCAATAATATTAATTCACCTGCGCCAATCTTCCTAGTTCAGAACCCTTTTATGAGTAAATTACCACATTTGACGGTTCCTACTTATTTTTATCGATGATAATGTCGTTAGCATGGCAACACTGAAGAATACTGTACTCGCACTATCATGCGCTCGTGTGTTCTATTGTGTTGACTATTTAACGAATTTATTTTTGACTCGGACTTCGATATTGGCTGTGTGATTTGGCTGCTGTTTTTTCCTGGAACGACGACTTTGCTAACATACACGGACTTCGATCATTGTTATTCCTGTATTTTGCCTTGGATCTCTAAGGTAAGTTACTTTTATGTTATTTATTGTATTATGGGAGAGGATTTTATTTAAATTTGATTTACTTTTCTATGGGGTATTTTGTACCTAGGTACCTAGCAATGGTAGTGGATACTCATTAGCAGTGATCGGAATAGGTAAAACTAATGTACCAAAACTTTGTGGCACTAAGGCGAAAACTCGAGTTTTCATCAATAAACTTTTATTTTTTGGGTCAATAATTTTATCCCAATTTTCTGCAATCCTACAAGGATAGTGGGTAATGAAGATAAAAATCGAATTTTGAATGCAGTGGAGGCGAGGAAAAACAACTGCCTTAAGCCCATACATTTGGCCGCATATATGTTGGACCCTAAGACCCAAGGTGTTGAACTGCAGGAAGACGAAGAAGTTGCAGCCATGGAATTTATCCATGGCATTGGATGCCAGTTAAATATTGAAGTGATGGCAGACTTGGCAAATTATAGAGCCAGAGAAGGCTTTTGTGGAAAAGCCTTCGTGTGGAGTAATTTAGAAAACATTGACGCAGTAGTCTGGTGGAAAGGGATTTGTAAAGCGAGACCAATGAGCAAAGTTGCTGTGCGAATATTAACAGCGCCCTGTACATCGGCAGCTACTGAACGGTCTTTCAGTAAACATGGGCACATCCACAGTTTAAAGCGAAACCGATTGACAACTGAGAGAGCCTCAAAAATAGCATACATATCGTATAATTGGAATTTGCTGAACAAAAAACAAATACCTGAAGAAGAAGAGGAACCAATGTCCAGTCCCCTCCCAAGAAGTGAAATGACAAGTCCTACTATAGATTATGATCTGCAGTCGTCAACATCGCAAGGACAAAGCCACGATGTGGAATTTTTCTATATAGGTGCAGGAAGTTTTGACACAGATAGTGATAGTGACTAAAACATTCATTAAGTTGTTTTAATTATGTATAATAAATGTATGGTGATTGAATTGTTGTAGTATTTTTTGTCTAGACGTGATTCCTTCATAAAGTTTAACCTGCGTAGTTTAAACGTTTTTACCCTAGAAAACCAATCAATACAGCATTCCCTTGGCCGCCTTCCGGCTCCAGCATCAGATCTGCTCTATGTTACAAAAAATACTCTTGGACCATAGTATTTCTTAAGACGAGTCAAACGAGCTCAATCTCGGTGAAGTTGCGTCGTTTTATGACAGAGTTCCTATGACCACCTTCCATCTCCATCACCAGATCAGCCCCAAGTTAAAAAAATATTGCATTGTCATCCAACTTACATGTGCAACTTATATATTGCACTTGCGTATGCAAAATTTTAGCTCAATCAGACAACGGGAAATGGGTCAAATGCAAGACCTGCTTAGCTAAACGTTTTTACCTACGAAAAATCCCATTTCGGAATTATTCCCGGGTAGAATCCCATCACAACTAATGATATCATCATCGATAAAAATAAGTAGGAACGGTCAAACGGGGTATCTTACTTGTAAAAGGTAAACCTATCTTGGGAGATTGGCGCAGGTAAATTATCATTTTTTCTATAGCAATACTTAAACACAGGTAGCCTGGTGACCTTGCATCTGAGTGGAGGCTAGACAATTGGTCTACCAATAACGGTGAGAAAAAATTGATTATCTTTTACCAAATCTCAAAAATTTCAAGCCCTAAAACGAAAAACTCTCAAGAACGCGAGTTTGTCTGCTTCCATCTGAAATTTTCAAATGTGACATTGACTGCATATTGATTGGAAGTTGACATAACGTTGTAACGGTACTTTCTTGCAATTATAACGAAGAAAATCGTTTTTACCCGCATAAATTCCCATTTCGTATTGTTTCCCGGAATAATTCCGCGTTTTTTCCCAAAATGGAATTATTCCCGGGTAGAATCCCATCACAAGTTACGATACGTTATAAATTATAATCTTATTCTACAAAGGTTTAATAATAATCTCAGTAGGTAATCAAATAAAACCGCTGTATCTAGCCGACAATAGCTTTGCACGCTTAAATGAGACCTTACAGTTAATTAAACAATAAACATAATTAAATTAATCCTAACAGTCTAGAAATAAAACATAAAAATCTCTTAGGTTTAAAACGTTCGTTAGTCATAATGCTCTAAAGCTCCAATAAACATATAAAATTACTTGACAATGTGGTCGATTCTCTAGGTTACACTGACTAAAATTACTTGACAATATTAAGTTTGACAGCTCTTATGCGGACGTCATAGATTCCATTTTCGAACTGACTTTTGAATTATTTTAATGTACTGATGAACTAATTTAAAAGTGAGTTCGAAAATGGAATCTATGGCAACCGCGGAAGAGCGTCGGAGCTAATATTGTCAAGTAATTTTAGTGAGTGTGTCCTAGAGAATTGGCCCCAGTATTAAGTTTGACAGCTCTTATGCGGACGCCATAGATTCCATTTTTGAATTGACTTTTGAATTATTTTAATGTACTGATGAACTAATTCAAAAGTGAGTTCGAAAATGGAATCTATGGCAACCGCGTAAGAGCGTCGGAGCTAATATTGTCAAGTAATTTTAGTGAGTGTGTCCTAGAGAATTGGCCCCATTATTTATTCGTTATTATGTTGTCATGTCGTTCTGACGAAACCATAGTCAATTACGCTCTAAAAAAAACCAACAACAAGCGTGGTCTCAGATCAATGAAACTCTTTACTTTTTTACTCCTTGAGTGTGATTATAAACGTCAAGTTCAACCAACCTAACCATGGAGTAAGAAAGTAAAGAGTTTCATTGATCTGAGAACCTGAAAAGAAAGTTGGTTTAAACCTCCTAACTCGCACCTGACATGACAATTTGTTCATAAAGTCGGCCATTTTACTCTCTATTAGAGGTTTATAGTAGGGTCCGGCATTCTATAACTTGTGAAGTTTTTATTGAAGGTTTATACAGGGTGGAATTTTGTAACACCACCTGGAGCGGAAGTACTCTAAATAACGGATTCTGCAAATTTTCTTCAAAGGAAATATTCCTTTATTTTCCTGGTTGTGGCAAGCGTATTTTTCAAAATCTTTGAATGCAGTTTTGTTTCTTTTCAAAAATAAAGGAATATTTCTTTTGAAAGAAATTTGCAATCTCCGTTATTTAGAGTACTTCCCCTCCAGATGGTGTTACAAAATTCCACCCTGTAGAACGTTTTAGTGCTATTAATCGTTTATGACTAATGTTTTTCAAGATCAACCCTACAACAAGTCAATAAACCTCTCATAAGTTTTTATGAATAAGACTGTAAGTGTACAATACAATAATAGGTTTAAAACGTTCATTAGTTATATTATAATTGAAACAAAAAGTAAACTTTAGAAAAAACCGACTTCCACAAACCCTATTTGATTAGATTGAGTTTAATACAAACTGTAACCCCTTATCCCCCCCCCCTTGGGGAATTAATTTTGTCAAATCCCATATCAGTGCTACCCCACGCTACTAAGGAACCCCTGTACAAAGTTTCATGGCTCTAGGTGCACCGGTTTAGGCTATGCGTTGCCTGCCCGTCAGCCACGCATTGTATTTGTACCTAGTATTGAGCAGATCTGGTGGCCATATGTGGTCTTCATCAGCAGTTCCACATCACAATATTATGCTTACCATGTGAATTTGCACGAGTTATTATGAAAAACACAAAAATCACTATACAGGGTGTCCCGTAAGTAGTGGTCCAACGTTAAAGGGAAGACAGCTTGCCTTATTTCCTAAAACCAATTTAAATATAATTAAAAAAAAACGTAGGGTTACCATGTTATTTTTTTTCCCTGGAATTTCCCATTTCGTCTTCCGTACATCGTGTTTTTTAATGCTGACGCTGCTAAGAATAACATTTCCAAGATTTTATTTTTGTAGAATAAAGCTAAATAGTTTATCAATGTAACCAAATAACAGTTTTGTTACTATCTGTTACTAATGGCTTGGAAAAAATCTTAAACAAAAAAAATATTTGTTCCGCCTTCAGATGACAGAAATTTTAAAAAAATCTCATGCAAAAAAAATGTATGACATTGAACTGAACCATTCTTTTAAAAACTTGTACACCTACCCAGCTTTGTAAATTGGAATAAAAACTAAGTCTAGGCTTTGTCGTTACAAAGTAATTGCTATTTATCTAAAAAGTGGCGCTAATTTTAAATAATTGAATAAAAAGAAAAAATATGCGTTAAACTTATTGTAGTGTCTAAACTGTCTGCCTATGAGCTTGAATCACTAAGATAGACACAATTTTTTATTTAGCTTTATGAATCAAGTTTCTACCGCTCAATCTACATTTAACATAAGATACTTATTGCAGGTATGTCAATAATCCATTTCATTTTAAACAAATTAGGTCTTATTAAAAAATAAAACAGTTAAGTAAATAAAAAATTATATTGATACAACACACACACAATTATAAAATTACAAAAGATGCTCAAATTGCCGTCCTCTTGCAATAATGCAAACTCTGCATCTCCTAATGAAAGAAGCTCTTAGACGCCTCGCGAAATTGCCTGCGTTTATTTCCGCTACAGCAGCATTGATTCTCTCTCTTAATTCTTCTTCCGTCCTAATAGGTCTTTGATATACCCTGTCTTTCAGACACCCCCAATAAAAATAAAAATTCGCGTGTAGCACCGTACACGTGTTAGAAGTAAAACTTCTGTAGCTAGATCATTAAGTGGTACCTATACTATACACCTATACCTACCTATACTAAAAGAGATTTAAATTTCCAATTTTGAGATCCAATCTCTGCTTCAAGTTACTTTTATGTTTCAGACGTCCGATTATTTGAAATTATTTTATACTTGTACTTACTTTTAATACGTCATGTCATTTATTTCCCACCATTCCTTATCTACAATTTGTCGCGCTCGTGGTGATATACTTAACTCATTCAATAGTGTCACTACTATTTGCATCTCGCTCAGATTATATACCATCTGACGACGTCACGTCTTAAAACCGTCTCGCTCAAATGTATGCATTGCTTTGCTTGTCTCTGTGCCCAGTCCCTTTATTTAATTGATCGAGTACGTATTTTCAACTATTCCAAGTTAATGTGTACCTGCGGGGCTACCATAAGGCTTGCCACTCACCTCAGTCGCGCAGATAAATGACAAAGAAGATGGCTAAATCAATATATGGACGACTGCCCCAGACATGTACAAAGACTTCTCAACAGCCAATAGCATTTAAATATTCATTCATAAATTTAATTTACTGCGTCTGTATTTAGTTTGTAGAACTTGAAGAAAAAAAAATTAAATATAGGTAAATAAGAGTTGTTACTCAATACTCCGTGATTCCAATATGATTCCGTGACCTTTGCCGTCGCTAGAAATAAGCACCATTTTGCAATAACATGCAACATAACGCCATCTAGCCACTCCTCTGGAAACCTCCTGTTTTCAACAGTTTTGCTAGTTGGCAATTATGTTGCATGTTATTTTTAACGATGGCAAAAGTCACTAATCAATGGCGGAATCATAGAGTATGAAGTGACAACTCTTAATTATTTAATCATTTCCTTCAAGTTCTACAAACTAACTAAAGACGCAGTAATTTATGAGAGAATATTTAAATGCTATTAATTGGCTGTTGAGAAGTCTTTGTACATGTCTGGGGCAGTCATTTTGCCAAATTGCCAACTCCTTTCGCGTCTCAATGATGTTTCTCCATAAAATAGCGCGCATTCATTATGATATGACATTAAATTGTGACAAAATGCGTGGCTGGGGTGACTGGCGTGCCTTATGCTACCCCCGCTAACCTATACATACCTACATTGCTAGGATTTTTTAGGGTAACTCTTATTTAATTTTATTCTTGACATTTCCTTAGTCCGCCATACGACATACCTCGATTTTGATATTTTACTTCAACATTATTGACTGGCATGAAGCATTAACTTTAAAATTACAAAAGCTTATTAAAATCAAAATCGTATAATTTCAACAGTTATAACAACAATTCAACTTTAAAATATGTATTACAAAAATTACATACAAACAAATAAGCGAAACAATAAGCCATTAAACTTATGGCTCTGTAAGCTGTAGACCTCGCTTTGGCCGTTTACTACAGATAAACATTAAATAGGTAGGTATAACACGTACTTAGTAGCTAAACTGCTAATTTGTGACTTGAACTGCACTATATAATAAAAAGTGGCTTTAGAACAGTTCTAGGTACCTACTTATTGTTTTCAAGAAGTCTTAATGCAGCCATCCATCACATCGGAATTTGCTTGAAAACTAAATATCACATTTGGATGATTCTAAGTGACTTTATGCGATTACTAGCTGCCTGTTGCGCGACTACGCAGCGCGTTTTAGGTACCTATTCCATAGTTACCGGCCACAAAACGATTCGTTCATCATTTTAGAAATCCATATCGACCCGTGTGACATTGATGAAACTCTTTTCTTACAAACTGTATGGATCGCATCGCACAACTGTCAAACATAAGTTCCGGTTCCAACAAAGAGGTTGAACGAAGTAGTTTTTGGTCACGTCACTGGTTTTGGCCTTTACCGGAAATCAAGAACTCGTGGAAGAATGCTTAAAATAATTTTTATTTGTTAACGTTTCATCAGGTTTTTCTCTCACTAATTAACATTCTTTATTGTACGAATGTATTATTATCTTATCTGATTAGTTAAAAACCGTATTGAAAATAGTTGCGGTTTTAAAAGTCTTCAGCCGACCCTGACGTCACCGATTCCAATTTCCGTTACATTTCTTAGCCACTCGTGATAGCACCCGGCTAGTAGTAATTGAAAAGCAAATATATGAATAACCCACAGTTGAGAGGTTAAATAAATTTTACCCCCGTGCCCCAAGAAGTTTTACTTCAAAAATCTAAGGGGTTTAAGTCCGGGGATCGCGGCGGCCATAAAATAGGACCTAAGCGCCCAATCCATCTTCCAGGGTAGGTCTCATTTTGGTACTCCCGTACTGCTGCTGCATAGTGTGCTGGGCATCCGTCATTCTGCAACCACATGGTTTCTCGCACGTCTTCTGGTAAATTTTCCAGTAAATTTGGCAACTCATTTCTTAAGAAATGCAGATAATATTCCGCGTTCAGAGTTGCTGGTAATTCAAAGGGCCCTATGATTTGGTTGTTGATAATTCCAGCCCATAAATTTATTTTAAATTGGTATTGGCTCTTGTCTTCTCTCATTAAACGTGGGTTAATTAATTGCCAACTGTGCAAGTTATGTAAGTTGAGATATCCATCACGTCTACACGAGGATTCATCACTCCAAAGTATTTTATTAAAAAACTGTGGGTCTTCCTCATTCATGTTCAACATTCGTCGACAGAAATACACTCTTGCAGCGTAATCTCTTGGCTGAAGCGTTTGGACACGTTGAACGTGATATGGGTGCAACCGGTACACTTTTAGAATTTTATGCACCGTTGTTCTTGGTATACCGGTGCGTCGTGCTATGGTGCGCACTGAAAGCGAGGGATCTTCTTCGATTTCTCTCAATACTATTAAATCGTTATCAACATGCCGCGGTCTTCCTTCACCAGCACCACCAATTCCGGTACCAAGAATCCTTCCCTCAAGAAGGGCGTTATGCACTCGAAGAAAAACGCGATGATCGGGGTAACTCTCCATATTCGGGAATCTTTCTCGGTACAATCTTGCGGCGGCCCTGGCGTTTTGTCTTGCTTCTCCATAAATTAAATGCATGTAACAGTACTCACGTGGCGTGAAACGAGGCATTACAATGACTTATGTTTTTTGCCAACAGAACACCAAACAAACGAAACTTATTCACAATGTGTATCAGAGTCCGTGAGATCGCCAAGTCGATAATTCCAAGTAACAAACAGTTCCAAAATCGATAAGAAAATCAATGTCCGATTTCAAAGCACAGGTCGAGATTGGAGCAGAAATTTTCAGGCCGGGGTATGAATAGTTGTCTTACGTCCGTATCGAAGTTACCACAAATCACAACTAACTGGGAGGAAACGGGGGCTGAGGGAGCGGGCGGTTGTGTCCCGCCCCGACCATCGCGCGCGCCATACCCCGCACTCTCCCCTCTCTCCCCGGCAAGATTCCTTGACATCGTAAACAAAAGATCCAAAGGAAAAAAAACCTGTTTGGCGACAAACTGAACTGTTACCGATAGCGGTGGCGCCACTGTCTTCGCTCTATGACACTTGCCAGTGAGATCAGCGTATAAGTTCAGCTTTCAGTCGCAGGACATGATTTGTGGCGCGGACTCTATCCACGCTCTAGCTTTTTCTACCTGATGTGATGACTAAACTTTTCAACGACCCAAGGCATCACATGACTCTTAGGTTTGGAAGTTTATTACCATGGCATGAGATTCGTGGCTAAGGAAGTCATAAAAATATTGTAATACACATTTTGCTTATTATTAATATTTTTAAATAAGCGCCACTTTTCAGATATTTTGCAATAACTTTGTAACAATAAAGCCTAGACTAAGTTTTTATAGCAATTTACAAAGCTGGGTAGGTGTACAAGTTTTTAAAAGAATGGTTCAGTTCAATGTCATACATTTTTTTTGCATGAGATTTTTTTTTAATTTCGGTCATCTGAAGGCGGAACAAATATTTTTTTTGTTTAAGATTTTTTCCAAGCCTTTAGTAACAGATAGTAACAAAACTGTTATTTGGTTACATTGATAAACTATTTAGCTTTATTCTACAAAAATAAAATCTTGGAAATGTTATTCTTAGCAGCGTCAGCATTAAAAAACACGATGTACGGAAGACGAAATGGGAAATTCCAGGGAAAAAAAATAACATGGTAACCCTACGTTTTTTTTTAATTATATTTAAATTGGTTTTAGGAAATAAGGCAAGCTGTCTTCCCTTTAACGTTGGACCACTACTTACGGGACACCCTGTATGTCTGCCTATAATATTTGAAGAGTTCCCTTGATTTCTCCAGGATCCCATCATCAGATCCTGACCTGGTGTCAATGGGACCAATGGGAAGGTAAACCCTTTCAAACAAAAAAATAATTTTCTAAATCGGTCCATCCGTTTAGGCGCTATCGGGGGATAGACATAAAAAAAAAAAAAATAAAAAAAAAAAAAAAAAATAAAAAAAAAAAAAAAAAAAAAAAAAAAACATCCGGACGAATTGTAAACCTCCTCCTTTGGGAAGTCGGTTAATAATGCTCTAACGCTCCATTATAGTACAAACAAGTGAGCTAAGTTGGTCATACGAGGTTGGTTCACCAGCTCAAGCCGCAGGCGAGAGCAGTAAAGAACCGAGTATGTTATTACCAAATTGCTCACGAGTTTCATACGACGCCGTTTTTCAACACATTTGTGAGTAAAATTTATAATTATCTTTATCGGTACTCTACATTTTCATAATAAAAACAATGAATGAAAAGTTTTATTTGCTGAAAATTTAAAATGGCGCGCACTTTTTTTGTTTTCCCTTTCAAGTTGTCAAAGCGTCAAGCTAATGAAAGCGTGTTAAAAATATGAGTAAAAGTGAGTGTCTAACTCCAGATGATACAACCACAAACGCGAATGACCAATACAATATCTATAACCAATAAAATCACGAGGAACACAGGTACCTACCTATGTAAAAACTGTAATCCTGTAAAAAATCAAGAGGAACAGTGGTTCTCTAAAAATGCTTTTTGAACCTATTCTCAAGATTTAGCCAATACTAAACAAGCTTTAACTATGTGAAGGACATATCACAATTGTGTAAATAAATATACAATAATAAAACTGTAATTATAAACATTTATGTTATTTAATTAATTAAGTACTTACTCCTTTTCTCATAGAGGATGATGAAAAGTAGAGATTCCACCTCAGGAGTAAAAAATGTTTTTGGCTCGAGTGATGTACATTGAATTGAAACCCTCGCTCCATCAGGATTCTACTTATCCCCTCTAGAGTCCCTCGGTCGCTCAGGATAAAAAACACTCGCCCTAAAAATAGTTTTTTACATCCTTGGTAAACAATCAGGGCTACTCCACAAAAAACAATTTGGTTTCACTAAAGGCAGATCAACAACTGACGCCGGAGTAGCACTAGTACAACACATCTATAGTGCGTGGGAGGGATCACAGGATGCTGTTGGTGTATTCTGTGATCTTTCCAAGGCCTTTGACTGTGTGGATCATCAAACCCTTCTGCTCAAACTGCAACACTATGGTATTAAAGACAATGCTTTAAAATTAATGGAATCATATCTTGGAGACAGAGTACTAAAAGTAGATATAAATAGAAATAAGTCTACCGGAACGCATATGAATATTGATGTCCCCCAAGGCTCTATTCTGGGTCCGTTCCTTTTCTTAGTTTACGTGAATGACCTGCCGTATATGGTGGAGAAAATGACTCAGATTGTACTATTTGCTGATGACACATCCATTATCTTTAAGGTGAAAAGACAACAAGAAATTCTAGACGATGCAAATAGTACGCTCTCTCATGTGTAAGTTGGTTTAATGTAAACAATCTTTTATTGAACTCGAAGAAGACAAAAGGTATCAAATTCTGTTTACCGAATGTGCGGCAGGTGGACACGAGTGTAAGCATAGGAACGGAAAGACTAGACCTCGTTGAAGAAACAATTTTCCTTGGAATCACTATAGACTCGAAACTTCAATGGGGTCCTCATGTAACTAGTCTCTCACGAAGACTTAGCTCAGCTGCTTATGCGGTCAGGCAAATCAGACACATCACAGATGTAGGAACTGCCAGATTGGTTTACTTTAGTTATTTCCATAGTATTATGTCTTACGGAATACTGCTTTGGGGGAGAGCGGCAGATATAAACACAATATTTGTCTTACAAAAAAGGGCCATTCGGGCTATCTATCAACTAGATGCTAGGCAATCACTAAGGGACAAATTCAAAAATATCAATATACTTACTGTTACCTGTCAATACATTTATGAAAATATCATGCATACCAGAAAAAACATAGGTTTATTTAAGACTTTAGGTCATAATCATAGTATTAGCACTAGAAATAGAAATAAGATTGCTATGCCCGCGTTCAGACTCAGTAAGGTTGCTCACTCTTTTATGGGAGTATCTGTTAGTTTTTATAATAAAATACCTAATGAAGCAACGGACCTACCAGAAAGGAGGTTCAAAAACTATGTCAAAAACGGCCTATTGAAGAAGTCTTATTACAGTGTAAAAGAATATTTAGATGACAAAACTGCATGGTCTTTACCATCTCAGCGCACAGAAATCCAAAGAGGGGCGATGGACTGAGTCAGTACGTCTCTCCTCGGTGTATTTCCTTAGACTTGAGTAGAAATACATAACATTGTATTTTTAAGGCTCTGATATTTTAAAAGAGGTACGGGGGAGGTTTCTTGCCCTTCTTTGCTCCATCCCTAAGCCCACAACTTCCGAACGGGCGGTAGTATACAAAAATATTAATATTATATTGACGTTGACTAAGTAATATGTATGATTTTATGGTCAATATTTTTTTTTAACTGAACTGAACTGTGTGCAAACGCTTATTCGCGTATTTGTCTACTTCCGTTCCCAGACAGACTTCTGGTTATCAAAATTGAGTCCAGTGACCCCCAAAACCTATGCCAAGACACCTTACACGCCCCTATCGACCAGAGTCGAGTTAGAATAGACTTTTTTTAATTTGAGGCCCCGTTAGGCCGCCACCTTAAATTTTGACAAAATTCGGCTCGGCAACATTCAGAATCGAATTCAGCAGGCTTTTTTACATCGGAAAAATCACGTCGCCAAAATGGTTCATAAAATGCCGTTGAACTTGCAAATGAAAATATAAGCACCAGTCTACTCAACGACCTTTCGTCACTGTTCGTCCGACATCGACAGTGAAACGAGCTCCTCCTCCGGTTCACAAAGCAGCTTGCACACTTCACAGCCTCCAGTCAGCAAGTGCCGGTGTTGCGGCAGGCAAATGGAGGCTGGCAGCACTGTAAAAAACACATTATTTATGCTAAAGATCGTTGTTTCTAAAACAGTATTAATAAAAATCGGCTTAGTGCGAGTCGGACTCTCACAAGGAGGGTTCCGCACCAATCGTACCAAAAAAGTAAAAAAATACGTTTCTTGTAAGTATGGGGAAACCATTATTTTTTAATATTCTGTGTATTTCAGTATTTGTTGGTGGAGCGGCAAGAGATATACACATTCGTGCTGAAGGGCCCTCTGACGGACAGACGGACAGCGGAGGCTTAGTAATAGGGTCCCGTATGGCACCCTTCGGGTACGGAACCCTAAAAACGAACCAACCAACGTCCGTCCGGCTAGAATACTAACTTTCTGAAAAAGCCTTGGCGTTTTTGTAGTCAGTAAGTAGTTCAAGGCTGATTCCCGAGTGCCTAATGCAAGATAATTTCCTAATTCTAGTGACGCTTTTGACATGCCAGCGTCCTTTATACAAAATCGAGATTTTTGTTACTGGACTACCTGAACTTCACTAAAAAAGATGACCTCGTTTTGCAATTTTACGCATCCCGAGAGTTGACAATTTGACCCAGATCAGCGGGTCGATTCTCGCGCCTTCGATATACGGATATTGAGACCTATATTGACAGATTCCCATACGAAATCACTCGATATAGTAGTAGATATCGTATATCGAATGCGCGAGAATCATGCTCCGGAGCCTCGAACACAACGTTTTCGAGATCGTAAAACGTTTTCGAGAACGCAGGAAATTATATTGTATGTCATAAAGAATAAGAATCACTGACATTTGGCTATTCAATAGTTTTCTATCGAATCTTTGTTCGTGATTGGGCTACAGTGCATGCAGCCAGCATGCGACTACCAGGACGACAGAGGCGACAAATAAGCATAGGTACTTACATTTCTCAACGCCATTGTCAAAAACAATTTTGACTAGGTCATTGCTGGTTTCAGCGAGTTCTTTTAGGTCGACGACATCAGAGCTACTTCTCGTTTCTTTCTCCTTCATGAGGTCGAGTGATTTCATCTCCTTCTGAGCTCTAGTCCAGATATCCTCTTTTATTGCCTCTCGAACCACGCAGTGTTCTTTAAACTTTTTGTAAAAGGCATCTGCGACTCCTGTTGTTTGGTAACCATTATTGTTTTGTTTCGGCGATGACGCTTCGGTGCTTGAACAGCTGTTAGGTGTGCTTGGTGGGGTTACTCTTGAAGAGGTTTTTTTCTTAAACATATTGGTCGTAGACAGTACTGGATTCAATTTGGTTTTGCCGTTCATCCGGTCGTTGACTTTTTGTACACTGTCTTTATATATGTTGGATTCGGGTATTCTAGATTCGTCTACTACGATTTTTTGTTCTGTCATGAAGTGTGTGGGCTTTAAAAGTTTAACTTCTGTATCCTCTAGAGATATTTGTTTCGAATTTGTAGTAATTGGTGCCACGCCTGCGTATACCTTCAGTATGGAAGCAATGGCCACATTTTTTTCCCTACGCCCTTTACTTGGCGGTTTATTTATAATGCATTTTAGTTCTTCTGTTAAGATTTTTGCTTCTATCTGTGTTAGTTTGTTAACGTTTGTCCTACTCACAGGTTGAAGCTCGTTTATATTGATAAAAGGTGTGGCGTGTGGGTTTAACCCAGAGTTTTTTGAAATTTCTAAAACTTTTTCATTCTCCTCTTTATTTTCTCCGGAGTCGCCACCTATGTTGTTTACCTGAAAAAAGTAAGGAAAGATAGATAACAGCTACTTTGTTCCAAGATAGATGTCCATGTCCATAACTGAAGTTGACCCTCCCTCTGCACTAGACAGACTGATATCTAGGACTGTATTGTATACTATACTGTATACCTATCTATACTACTGATATATATTTTGTGTGGGACGGTAAAGTATGCTTCTAATGCCGGCTCTACACGATCGGCGGTGATCGTTGACCATGTGATCGTGTAATCGGCGATTATGAAGAGGGACCAATCGTGCAAGCATCCACACAATCTTCCGTAGTAGTTTGTCAACGGCAAGTGATCAAGATGGACGTGGAGTGTGTTGCTGCTTCAACTATTTATTTAATAGTGGTAAGTATACAATTAGTATGTCAATGTGGTTCAACGAAAAGTTGTAAAAAAAATCTGGACAGGTCTGATAAAGTTCTATGAACTTGAATGTCTCTTCATTTGACCACCCACTACCCATTTTAAGTACGTACTGAGTATATTTAAGTAGAATACACGCGTGTGCAGCGCTTCACTGTCCGACGGCGAATGAATGATCGGCGATCGTGTGGGCTGGGCAGGGCACCTCAACGCAACGCAACCACCGGGCGGCGATTCCCTTTGATGCGTGCCCGAAAAACCGACAATTCACGGATCGTGGCGATCATAGGGCGATCATACGATAATCGGCGAGTAGAGCCGAGTATGCCCTCTACTCTACATGATCGTGATCGCGCGTAATCGTCTGTAATCGCCGATCGTGTAGAGGAGCCAAAGTGACAAATTATTGCTGTCGATTCTACTTTCCAAAAAACATTGGAATGTTTGTGTCATGTCCTATTTGTCAGTAATCCTTGACAACCTGAATACAAAATGATGAAACGATGATTCTGGTTTGGCAGCGTAGGTTAGACAACATCGTCAACTTGCGATATGCTTCTAATAGGCTCGTGTTTTTAGAGAATTGGCCCTCACGAGTACGTTTTTAGGGTCCCGTACCCAAAGGGTGCCAAACTTGCATGCCGAAGCACGCCACGGGCATCCCGCCGCGGGAGTCCGTGGCGGAAATTTTTTCTTTCGATGCTTCGGCATTATTTTAAACCAAATCAATTTATGTCGTATTACTACATATATCGATATGTTTGAATTTCCATTGGTAAAAATTTAAATCCCTTACCATCCCGTCCCAGTGTGCGTAGGCCTTTCCTTTACTCACACAAAGGAAACTTATATTCTTTCATATTCATATTATTATTATTCATATACAGGATGACATTTGATTAGCTGACCATATTTCGGGCAATGATAGTACCCATCATTATGAAGAACTTTCCCAAGGAACATATGGTCGCAAACGAAAAAAAAATTTTTGGTTCTTCTAAGTATCTTGAAATCAGCTGGTCGGGGCAATATGTACTGGGGGACGAAAAAATGATTTTAAATCCGACTATATTTTTCCTGGGGAAAGTTGTTCATAATGATGGGTACTATAATACCCCAAAATATGGTCAGCTAATGAAATGTCACCCTATATTTATTTGTAAACAGGTACACGGGGGTTACAGGTGGAGGTGTAAATACAAGTAGCGTACATGCACCCTGAAAGGTCATAGCAGGTAAACTGGACGGAAGAGGAAATAACACCGACAGAGGAGCAGTGGAAACTGGCACTCGAGGTAACCAACCCACACAAGACCAGGTGGGCAATCAACAGCTTTAGCTGGTTCAAATCACCGGGACAAGATGGCATATTCCCAGCCCTGCTAAAGTGGGGAGGGGACAAACTTGTCCTGGTATTAACCAACGTCACGGTGGCATGTCTGGCACACAGATATGTACCGAGACAATGGAGAGAAGTTAAAGTAATCTTCATACCTAAACCAGGTAAGAGCAACTACTCAGATCCCAAATCCTACAGACAAATCAGCCTTACCTCGTTTATGCTGAAAACGATGGAAAGGCTATGTGATAGAGATCTGCAAGGGTCTGCTAGACTTCCTACAGGAGCTGGGTTGGCAGGAGTTGTGCCCCCAACCCGCATCACGCAAAATAGGCGCAATTTACAGTCGTCGATTTGCGGAAACCCAGCCTAAATAAAACATTTCCAAATTAACAATAATCTTAAATAAAATAAAAAACTACTTATGTTCTTACCAGTGATATGTATTTCTGTATGGCTTCATAATCAGGCTCGCGAAGAATGCCGTCTCCGACACAATCCCCAAAGTATTTCTCTTCGGTTTCTGGAAAGATTGCACAATTATTTTCTGGAATGATGAGGCAGACACATTGACAAAGTGAAAGTCAAAGTCAAAAAAAAATATTGACTGTTAAATCATACAGATTGCTTAGTCAATGTCAATATAATATTAATATTTTTGTATACTACCGCCCGTTCGGAAGTTGTGGGCTTAGGGATGGAGCAAAGAAGGGCAAGAAACTCCCCCATACTCTTTTAAAATATGTGAGGGCCTTAAAATACAATTTTATGTATTTCTACTTAAGTCTAAGGAAATACACCGAAGAAAGACGTACTGACTCAGTCCATCGCTCCTCTTTGGATTTCTGCTGTAATGTTGCAAAAACACTTTATTTGGTAAGTAGGAAAAACAAAGCGAGCTCCGCTCAATGACACAAACGAATTCAAACGATATGAATTAATTATTTTATTTATTATTTTCTTTAATAAAATAATTAATTCATATCATTTGAATTTGTGAGATGACAGTTCCCTGCGCCAGTGAGGGGGCGCGTGCGTCGATCGCATAGTGCTGTACCGCGCTCGTCTGGGATTGATTATCTTCTTATCAATACAGGCACATACATTGCTTCTGGCCCCACACTAGGATACCCTGTGTCGTGGGAACCATAAACAGCGACATCACAAACATGTAAATATCCAAGACCTGGAGTTTTTTTTGTCCCCAGCCGGGAATGGGCCTAAGTGTTTGAAATATTTTCTTACCTTCTACTATCAAGTAAGCTGGTGGTTTGTCATTGTCAGTTATCCCAATAGTTTCGTCATGGTCAATCAGCACATTTCCTTGCGTCAAGGACAGGTCTTTCATTATTGATCTCTTGTTCACCCATTTTTGTTGAGCCATATCGGTAACTGGTTCAGATGCGAAGATCTTGGTATCTGTAATGATAAGTCGTAAACCATATCAATCAACAGAAAAATAGTTTCTGAGGGTACTAAGGGTGCCATCCCAATCAAACAGTTGCAAACTCTTGATAATGATTTGATATACATACAGATACAGGATGTCCCAAAAGTGACCAATCTCAGCAACACCGAAGGTAGGCCTGCCTTAGATGCATCTAATAAGCCTAACATGACCCCAGTGAAAGTTGCATGTAATTCGAGGTTTCTTCGATTTAAAGGTTTTTTTAAATTCCCCATTTTTTACAATGTTAGTGCCAGACATTCTTTGAACAGCCCTTCCTTTAAGATTTCCATTTTGGCAAAATATCCTGATTCCGCTGCCAGAAATGAAATGGTATAAATGAAATCAAATCATTTGTCTCTGGCCGCAGGAATCAAGATTTTTTTCATACTGGTGGAACATAGGTATGCCGTTCTCTACTATACAATATGCTGCCAAGTGCATGTTCGACTTGCTTTGAGAGGGTTTCGTATAACAATAAAGGACTACCCAACAACAAAATACCATAAAAGTACCCTAAAATTCAGTTTTTCATACTAAATTTGTACCCCAGATTTAGCGGGTTAGGGGGTTCAAGTTGTAGATTTCGGATATAAAAAAATACATTTAAGATCCTCACACTATGCGCTTTTATTTGATTTGTCACACCAAAAGTGGCCCCCATATTCCATATTTACATTGCACTTCTGTCTTTGGGTCACAGATATTGATGTGTGTTTTTTTTTTCGGTCCAATATGTTGTGAGTAAATTGCCTGTGACATACGGATGGACGGACGAACAGACGCACGAGTGATCCTATCCTTCTGAGATACGAAACCCTAAAAATGGTTGATCCCTTTTCAGACAAACAAGTGGGATAGAACAGAAATAATAGTAAAACCTTTACCTAACGTCTTAGACACTTGCAATGATGAGTGAGAGTCGTAGGACAGTCTGTTATTGCTTGGTAACCAGCGAAGCAGATGTTCCCAGCTCAGCAATCAATGCAGGCAACGATTGAAGAACTGCTTCGATCGAAGACTTGCTTCGTAATCAGCTAGGTACTTAGCTTCCCAGCTGGACGGTGGTCTGGGTTCTAGACAGAACTGTGTGGTCAGGTCAGCCCCGGCAGAGGATAGGGTGACTGGACAGGCTAAAATAAAATCAAAATAATTTTTGTAACAATGAATGGTAGAGCGTGTCGACTGAAATTAATTCAACAAGTAAATATGTACTTACCTTTAGAGTCGTAAAACCTTGTTTTTAAACCACCCAGTTATAAAATGGCGATTCCAGTTGCGAAAAGCGAAAATCTGCACTTGCTCAGCGAAATACGAAGGAAAACACAATTCTGGCAAAAAATCCGAAATCCAACGACCGACCGTACGTACCGACTACCGACCAAAAACCAGTTAAGGGCCTTTCTCCACTGCTCCGGTCCGGCGTCGGAAGCCGGATCAGTCATAAAAATATCGGAAGAAAAATATCGGAAGGCCGGATTATGCTTCTCCACTGCATCCGGCAATAATCGGACAGTAAAAAATCGTCGCGCGTCGATACAGACGTGACGCAGTGCTTTATTAAAATTCGCGATTCACAATGAGTCTTTGTTTCTAGACCTATTTGCTTCAAAATCGATATCTAAGGATGCGGTTGGAGTCCGATCATGATTCTAAAGTCAGATTTTGAAAAAGTCGCCGCCGTCTTGAACTTTTCAGGTACTAGACCGATTTGCTTCAAAATCGATACCTAAGGATGCGGTTGGAGTCCAATCATGATTCTAAATAGGTCAATCAATGAAAAGTTATCGAAAGAAATGCTTGGAACACAATTTTTGACTTCGTAACTTTGTTTGGACTAGTTAGGAGATAAACATATCAAAAGTCCCCGCCCGGAGGCCTGATGCCTATTATATCGATCGATATCTATTATATCGACAGAATCGATACTAGATCGATATGTTAGATTATTTAGGTACCTACTAATCGATTAATAGATAATCGTTTATCCGGCAACACTACCAGGTGTACGTTCGAAAAAGAGTTACCCTAGGGTAAAAAACATTTATTACTCGTTTTCGAACGTACCTCGTTGGATGCCGGTGCAAAAACGATCCGATTTAGCAAATTATCGGATCGGTAAAAACCGGATGCCGGAGCAGTGGAGAAGGTTAGTAGTACTGCTGTGAGTTTCTAAATCGGACCGGTAATTAACGTTTGCCGGACCGGAGCAGTGGAGAAAGGCCTGTGTTGCCAACTAGAAAAAATCCATATCTATCGCCGCTCGCTATGTTGAAAATACAAAAAAAAGTTTCATTCCTTTCGGAGATCGGACCAATGATCCAGGGGGGGGGGAATGGAGGCCGAGGAGAGAGAGATGTACTGACTCAGTCCATCGCACCACTTTGGATTTCTGTGCGCTGAGATGGTAAAGACCATGCAGTTTTGTCATCTAAATATTATTTTACACTGTAATAATACTTCTTCAATAGGCCGTTTTTGACACAGTTTTTGAACCTCCTTTCTGGTAGGTCCGTTGCTTCATTAGGTATTTTATTATAAAAACTAACACATTCTCCCATAAAAGAGTGAGCAACCTTACTGAGTCTGAACGCGGGCATAGCAATCTTATTTTTATTTCTAGTGCTAATACTATGATTAAAGTCTTAAATAAACCTGCGTTTTTTCTGGTTTACATGATATTTTCATAAATGTGTTGACAGGTAACAGTAAGTATACTTTATAAATAATATATAGGCGCTAACATAGTCAAAATGCCCCCTCCCCCCCAAACTGAAATCCTGAATCCGCCCCTGAATCGGACCATGCTTTCCGTTTCCCAAAACCCAAAACAAAACAACCGTTCTTTTCTCTGTGCATTCCCGACCATAGACATCTTTATTAATCTGTGCCATAGATAAGGCAGAAAGGAGGATGCAAACTCTTTTTTCCCGACTCACTTCACTTATTTGCATCTCGCTCAGATTATACAGGGTGTTGTAATGTTGTATTGTAACAGAAAGGGGTGTACAGTACAAGCCGAAAATGGTGTAGGTATAGTGAGTGACGTCATCATAACACAAATTGTCTCTCCTCCCTCATTGGCGAAGAGTCGAAAAACATAGCGTCACGCCTTTTCCCATACGGGGTGGTAGACGCACAACACAGCTGTGTTTATTTTATAAAACCACGCTTTTTCCTTTCTTTATTGTACCTACTACACAAGGACTTATATTAAATTTTTGTTGGAGATAGAGGATGTGTAAAGGTGCCTTCCCACGGCGCGTGTTATGGCAGTCCGGGCCGCGTCAAGGCGCGCCGGAGATCCGGCAAGTATGGGTGCATGTTATTTATGTAATGGTATACACAAACACCTGTAGATTGAGCCTACAAAAACCCAGCACGCAGGGTAACTATCAAGCCTTGGTACTTATGAAGCAAATAAGATATCGCTCTATACATTTTTTTTAAATGAATATATACTCGTAAATTATTTACATTTACATCAAAAAGTCATCAAAAACATCTTATCGTCTTAATTAGCACTATCGATTGCTAAAAAGAGAATAATGATATCTTTAAAAAAATGAATGTACGCTTTTTCCAAATCCGTCACACAGTGCGGTAAGTTTAAAGGCGCGGCGCGGCCCGGCCTGGCCTCAACGGATGCGACCATTCCCACGATCCGTCGGCGCGGCCTGATCTGTGCTAACACGGGCCGTGGGAAAGCACCTTTTCTGTTCCTACATAATCTGGTAAAATGCTGGTAGTTTGGCCACTCCCCACTACGAACCAGAAATCGCTGCGATCGCTAGCGACTTCCGCCTTCTAGAAAGTTCGATATGTAATTTCTTCATATCGTGTGCTGCCATCTGGCGTCGACAGCGCGACATCTCCGCTAATCTAATCTAATCTATAGCAGATAAGATGTCGCTCACTCTAACGGGAAGCGGACGAACCCCCTGCGCAAGCGCGCGGACTAAACCTCCGCTATCTCTCGTTAGATGGCAGATGCCTTCGTCGGCTACAAGACAAGTTTTCTACTGAATTCTAGGTTTTCAGGAAGATTTCAAATTTTACTACCTACTTAAAATAAATAAATAAAATAAAATAAAATATGTTTATTCAATGACCAAATGATACATATAAGTTTCGTCTGGGGCCTTCTATTAAGTAATAATACCTGTATCAGAAGACCCCGCTCCCTCACGTCCGTGACTGACTAACAAAAATGGTGCTACTTTTACTAACATAACTTAAATTAAAGTTTAAAATAGACAAAAAAATAATAATAATAAGTGAACGAGAAGAAAAGAAAAACATTCTTAGAAAAATGATTACAAATAAAATTATGACTTATACCGGTCTTTTGGCGTGTGAGTGACGTTTATATTATAGGGGGGCGGGCGTCACTTCTACACTTCTACGCAACCTCATGCAATGATCCTACCAAAAATCGTCAGTTTCACGTTTCACCTTCACCGCACGCACGCCAAAAGATCGTTGGACAGTTGGAAGGGTTGGAAGGATCGTTGGACGTGTTGGGAAGACTGAAATACAGTGTTGCTATATATAACATATAACTCATGAAAACAAACACAGATGGTGCTAGCAGTGGTGTCTTTAGACAATTTAGATAGATAGGAGAGGAACTTCGTCTGCGTGATCTGCCGGATCTGCCAGACAGAAAGCCTACAGACACCAGGTGTTCACAGCCAGAGCCGCCTGTGGCCCCCTGCGGCGGCTGCGCCTACAGCTGCAAGGAGTGCGAAGTCTCTGAAATACTTAGGTTTTTAGGGTACCGTACCCCGAAGGGTGCCAAACGGGACCCTATTACTAAGGCTCCGCTGTCCGTCCGTCCGTCCGTCCCGTCCGTCAGCGGGTCCTAGAGCCGTGTAGTAGCTAGAAAGTTGAAATTTTCACGGAATGTGTATGTCGTAGCCATAGCCATGTCGTGGAATGGGCCCTGTCATGATATGGCTGGCCATTTCATAAAATATAACTATTTCATGAAATGGCCAACTCAAATTGGCCATATCGTAAAAAATAAGCTTAATAATTACCGGCATTCGTTTAAATATGAGTTATTTAGGACAACGAAGAGATGGAGTGATGAGTTGGGTCTATAGGATAAAGAGTGGAAGGAGACCGCTCAGGATCGAATGGAGTGGAAGAGGGAGAGAGAGGCCTTTGCCCAGCAGTGGGATATTACAGGCTCATAATTGACCGAGCGAGCGAAGCGAGCGAAGCGTCTCCGTTTCAGGTTTGGGCAAAAATGCTTTCGTATGTCCGGTTGTTCTCCTCTACAGGTCGCATTTATGAACCGATTCTCGTGAAATTTTGTGAGCAGGTTGGAAAAATAAATAGAATTTTTTACTCGAGCCAGTTTTTTGATTTTTTTCAAAATGGCGGAGATATGGGGTTTTAAAATGTAAAAAAATTGCTACAACCCAAACGGCTCGATGGATATTAACAAATGAGGTGTCGTTGGATTCGTAAAGACCATGAGAGTGAAACAGATGAGCGAGCAAAGCGTCTCCGTTTCAGGTTTGGGCAAAAATGCTTTTGTATGTCCGGTTGTTCTCCTCTACAGGTCGCATTTATGAACCGATTCTCGTGAAATTTTGTGAGCAGGTTGAAAAAATAAATAGATTTTTTTACTCGAGCCAGTTTTTTGATTTTTTTGCAAAATGGCGGAGATATGGGGTTTTAAAATGTAAAAAAATCGCTACAACCCAAACGGCTCGATGGATATTAACAAATGAGGTGTCGTTGGATTTGTAAAGACTATGAGAGTGAAACAGATTATATAATTTTAGTAAAAAGTCAATAGGTTGTATAAAAGATCGCGAAATGTAGTTTACAAAGTTATTGGTGCGGCTACTTTCATACTGCATGTACGTAACCAGGTACATTCATAAGTTTGTATGTGTTATTGAAAGAAAATTATTTGGGTTATTTTTTTTATGTGTGTTAGCAGTTCAGCTTTCCCACCGACATACTCGCGAGGTCTACAGCTCACAGAGCCACTAGTAATAGATAATAATGATTACTAACGATTGGCCATATCATGAAATAGTCATGCATTTAGCCTGTCAGGTCATCAAACGTTGGTCGTTCATTCACTGATCTGCGGGTCGATTCTCGCGCCTTCGATATACGGATATCGAGACCAATATTGACAGATTCCCATACGAAATCACTCGATATAGGTGTAGATATCGTATATCGAATGCGCGAGAATCATGCCCCTGGCCAGTTCCAGTTGGCCATTTCACGAAATGGCTAACCACATCATGATATGGCCAATTCTACGATGCGGCTACGACTGTTCCCGCTATACAAACATAAACATAGCGTCACGCGTTTTCCCATACGGGGTGGCAGAGGCACGACTGTACGAAGCGGGTGGGTTTTAGCGTTTTATTCAATACCTACTCCATTTTGCGTGACAGTGGGCTAGCCCATCGCCGCAACTACATTATTATTAATCTGTGTCATTGAGTAATTAATGAGCTATACGTTTCGCTAAATAGATAATCTGTTTCTCGGAATTCCCAGATTGTGTTTTTCCCTAATTATTATATTTGGCTAGATTTGGCTTGTCATCTATCATCGATTAGTTAATCGTTACCTTTGATCAGCGTCTCTCAAACCGGATAGTTAGGGGTCCCATGACGACTATTGGGTAGTTTCCAGAGTACCTAATCAAATAAATCTTTGTAGGTAACATAACAACCTAATTTAATTAGTACCTAAGCACTGTCGTCTAAAAATAATAATGTAATATTTATGTGAGCTATTGTTTACATTTACGTAATTGTTGCATAAATGTGTGTGTGTGGGTCACTTCGAGCAACACGGTAGGAAAGGCCGTAAATTAATTAATAAATCACAGGAAATGACACATTTTTGCTATTTCACTGAAATCTTTTAGAGATTCGACTAATTCACTAGAATTCGTTCAGTGAGCCCAAATCAAATAAAGCGAACGTCTACCTACCTAGAATAATAAATTTGCAGTGCTAGGTTAGTTATGTGTAGTAGTAGTGTAATTTATCTATATAAACTGACAACTACGAATGTTCTGTGCTCAGACAAACCTCAGTGGTTTATGAGTACTATTTAAGAGCGTAGTCGGTCTGCGACAAAATTGAGAAATAGGTATTTGTACAAACTATTGCCGTCGCGTTGCGCCCAAGCGACCGCGCTATCAATGTGCGTGTGAGTAGTCTGTGTTCGTGTGCGTGCGTAGATACCACTCCCGCGCCCGGCCGCTTTTCGTTCTGCGGTCTTTCAGTTGCATTTGCTATCGGCATCGGTCGGCGTTTGCAGTGTTTGGCATTTACGAGCTACTTACTCGATCAAATTATTGTGTTAGACGTTTTTTATTGTTTACAGTCTATGCTTTACTGAACTGACTTGGCTTGTGTATCGGATTTTGAGTAATTATATTTACGACTAAAGAAAAAACGTAAGTACCCACCTATTATTTTTAAATATTTTACCTACTTCAAATAGATAAACGAAATGCAATACATACATATTATATTTATCTAAAATACTATACCTACTTATTGATAAATAACAATTTACAAATGTGGAGCTATAAGTACCTAATCATGGTAATTGTTGTTTCAGATAAACCTTCTTTGTGATGGGTAAAAGAAATAGTAGATTGTTTACCAAGGGAGTAAAGAACTATTTTTAGGGCGAGAGTGTTTTTTGAATCCTGAGCGACCGAGGGATTCTAGAGTTGAGTCCCGAGTGTAACGAGGGACTAAAAAGTAGAATCCTGAGGGAGCGAGGGAATCAAAGTACATCACTCGAGCCAAAAATAGTTTTTACTCCTGAGGTGGACACTCTACTTTTCATCACCCTCTAAAATAGTAGATTGTACAACAAGGGCATAAAACGCACCATTTTACCCGAGACGTATATATCCACCCGAGCCGCAGGCATTGATTGATTGACATCGTTAAAAGTAAATATTATGAAATAATTGCAAATTGAAATTACCGAGAAAAAATAAGGACTTCCCGCCATTAAACTTTTTTTTTTGGACGTGCCTCCGCAGCCGGCTCTGGCCGCCGGCAGTGGCACTTAGCATAGGTGTATGTGGCTGTTTACCTGACGACCTTTGTCAGAGTCTGAGATTTAGACGAAGATTTTACTTTATGCTCTAGAACATAAAATTTGATTTTATGCTGGCTATACCCGACATAAAGACGAACTTTACGAGCATGAGAAGTGAAAACATCATTTACGTGTAAAGCGGAAGATTCATTTTGCACCGCGCACGGTATTATCTAAGTAAGTATTTAAGTACCTATAAAGAGGCTGGAATCGACCTTGAATAGCATAGCCGGAATCCACTTACTCCAGATGGCCAGGCAAAAGGGGTGTTATGACTTTGACGTGTGAGTCACTCTGTCTGTGTATCTGTCTGTGTGTCTGTCTCTCAGCTCGCGGAGCGTAAACGGGTGAACCGATTTGAATATTGTTTTTTTATTCGTAAGTAGATTTTTTGGAGCATGTTGTTGTGGTATATGTCGAGCTGGTCTGATGATGGACTTCGAAGGTGGAAGTGGGAACCCTAAGATGCTTACTAGTAAACCCGTCGAATTTGGGCTCATTAGATTCGTAGTGGCAAGACCTTTGAGAATATGGTACCATTGGGCTGATCTGATAATGGAGTGCGAAGATCGAAGGTGGGAGCTGGAACCTTGGGATGCTTACTAGTAAACCCATCGAGTTTGGGCTCATTAGACTCGTAGTGACAAGACAACAGAATAAATACACTCGTAGTGAAGACGAAATATGCCGGTAAGAGAAAGGGTGGAAATGAGAACAGAATAAATACACATATTCAATTATTCATTGATCGATATTGTTTTGTTTTATTTAAAACTAGCTGCCCGTCGCGACTTCGTTCGCGTGATTCCCTAACCCTGCTTGATAACTACCCTTACCCTACCACTATCCCTACCCCTACCCTACCCCTACCCTACTCTACTCCTACCCTACCCCTACCCTTACCCTACCCCTACCCCTACTCTACCACTACTCTACCACTACCCTACCTATTTTCCCTTAAGATGTTTTTTTGTTATTTTCTTATTCTGGACGGAGACAAATGCAACAAATCAAAAACCTTGAAAATCGATCCAGCCGTTCTCGAGTTATAAGTGTTCGAACAAACAAACACGACTTACTTTTATATATATATAGATAGCCAATCTTCTTTTGTGTTCTGATTCCAAAAAAGATAAAAAAAAAATATTTTTGCTTTTGGAGAATAAAATTAAAAGCTTCAATTCTGTTAAATAAATAGGCGGTTCAAAGGATTTTTCCGTGGAAACGGCATACAGATACCAAACTCTGTACAAATAATATCGATAATGACGGAAATCACTACATTATCGATAAAAAAATCGACAGTTGTCACTTCCCTATTTGTATACGTATTAGTCTGACCCCCCCTTACCCTTGATCTTTCCCCGTAATGTGCGATAGGGACAACCGCAGCTCAGACCGATTTTCACTACAAAATCTTGACAAGATCGATGCTTTGTATTCCCCTGTTTTCTCCGCCAAACCTGCGCCGATTCAAATATGTTTGGTGTTGAAATTTAGAGGAAGAGTAGATCTATGTTTCTATTATTTTGTTTTAACGTAAAAACTTTTCATATTTGTCTGGTAGTCATCTGAATATGACAGTAAAAATTAGGTATTTTTTAGGTTTTCGAAAATTCGTATCTGTTTTGGTAATTATTTTTTGGGAAAAAGTAAATGACAGGGACATACATACAGTACACCTAGATTTTATAAAAAAAAACGAGTCCTCTAGAGGGATAAACCAGGAAGGAAATAGGGGAATACGTTTGTATGGAAAAATGCTGATAGGATACCCTCTTAAGATATCATATATGTTACTTAAGATACAAAGAATAAATTAAAAAAAAAAAAAAGCTAAATCCCTAGATCTGTCTAGTGAAATGATATACCAACTTAATCAAGTTTTTATTCTATCATTTCCCGAGATTTTGTAAAATCCCTAGGGATTTAGCTGAATCCCCAAATCTATCATTTCCCTGGGACATCCACACCACTTCCCTGCCCTCGTCACTCCAGTCGCTCGCCAGCTCGCCACGCCACGCTACTCGACGAGTAATGTGGACGCGCTATTCAGCGCCCAGTAAACCTATTATTATAGGTAGTCTGAGGCTGTAAACAATCAAGCATGCTCGACAAGCTTACGTGCTTATCAATCGCCAGTCGCCGTCATAAACTTGAAGCTCGTGAAATCATAACTCAGGAGCAAAAGTGCTGTATTGACAGTTCCTAATAAGTATCTATCTATTTTGTCTAGCAGGAAACTAGCCTATTCTTATCTAAAGTACCCTAAAAATAAACATTGTTTTATAGTAGGAAACTTTATTTGGGTCTCATGGTTTACATTTGGTCATAAATATTTATGTTATTTCAGTTTCACATGATATACGTTCATAGGAAAGAGGTACTTAGTGAATAACTATCTTAATTTACTAATGTACCTACTTAAATAAAACAAAAATAATTAATTCAAACCGGTTTTAGTTACAATTTAGTTTTAGTTACAATTTTAATTTACAATTTGTGTAACTAATGATGACATTTATATACAGTGTATTAATAATTTTCAATTTACAAATCTGACATGTAATTAACACTTACAAATAAATATGTTTCAATATGCTAAAAAGGTAAGTAGGTAATTGAATTAAGATAGGTATTTCATTTTGTTCTAAGAACAACATCAAATTGCCGCATCATTTTAGGTAAAACCAAATTGGGTAATTTTATGACAATCTGCCCATAGAGGCCGCCACTGTCACAGACGAGGGATTATCTTTATTCATGCACCTAATATCCTAATAATAATAACCGGCCAAGTGAGAGTCGGACTCGCGCACGAAGGGTTCCGTACCATTATCTATAAAAAACCGCAAAAACAAAATTTTTATGGGAGCCCCCCCCCCCTAAATATTAATTTAATTTTAATTTAATTATTTATATTTTAAGTAAACAATATACTCAATATATTGTGAACATTTTAAGCGTCTACCTGCTACCATTATCAATATCGAGCAAAAATGAGCAAAAAAATCACGTTTGTTGTATGGGAGCCCCCCTTAATATTAAATTTCTTTGATTTTTAGTATTTGTTGTTATAGCAGCTTGGCCGGTTATTTTATTTAGAATCTCCATAGTAATAGTGCTACAAAGTTAGACAGATACTAGCTTCCGCCCGCGGCTTCGCCCGCGTTGTATTCGGTTTACGTCAATCTTTGTAATGTGCCAGAAAAGGATCATTTAGCATATCCTACATCAAGCAGGTTCCTACACATAAATTGACAATAATGCATATATTATATATTTTTGTAATGTTTAAGCCAAACCTAGGTACGAGTAGTAACACCAGCCTGGTAATCAGCCAAAATATCATTGGAAGACTGTACAACTGTATCATACAAATGAAGGAAGCCAGTGTTTCATGTGTACTTGGAGGAAGGAAGAGTTAAACAAAGAGTTTCTTAGATCTCAGGTTTGATAAAGTTCATGACTGTGGCCCATTGCGTCGCGCATGCGCTGTGATATGTTTGGTTTTTGTTTGACGTTTTGTTGTGTTACATACCGTATGTTTTCTTGTATTTTTTGTAAATTGGTTTGTATCACCCCTCATTATCATAACTCAAAACACAATCAATGAAATGCAATTCAACGGTTATCACTTATACCAACATGGTATGCGACCGAGCATCTGGAAAGTCAAATGCATTACCGACTTTCTACAAGCAAACACCGTGCAATGGAATGGACTACAGCTGCATGTGTAGCGTTCAAGAAATGCAAAGCAAGCATCGAAAACGCCGTGCTATTGACACACCCCGACGCGTCATCACCTTGACATTAATCACCGACGCATCCGCATCTTCGCGCAGTACTCAATCAACGCCTCAAAGGACAAAACAATTCAGTCGCTGATGTACTCTCAATAATAGAAGAAATCAGCGTGCCGAACCTGTTCCTTCAAGCACAACAAAATTACAGCACATACGACAAAGTGCTCCCGGCAATCGACTTGCACGGCACCCCAACAATACAAGAAGACAAGAAAGGAGAAACAATTTCATACATCACGATCTGAAAGACCCCACACACGTTTTCATACGCAATGAATGCAAAAAGTCCTTGGTACCACCATACAACGGATCATACCAAGTACTTCGAAGAAGTGATATTACTAGAGAGAACACCAAAACATTCATCACTCAAAATCGGTAACAAGAGAACAAGCGTTTCTTTGGACCGCCTAAACCGGCATACAACATTCAACATACGACACCGTCAAGTAATGAGACCATGGGATCGAACAGCAACCACGCTCGGCACTCACAGTCCTAGATCCAATAAACATCCCATTATCAAACACCCAAGCCGACGACGCCGCCGACCGCCGCCGTCATCTCAGGTGGTTGCCACTCGAAGCGGGCGAGTACGAGTCGGTAAAAAGTCCGTCCGATTCGAAGAAGTACGTGCCGTGCGCTATCAAAACAATGAGTGTGTTTGACTTAATCTTAAGAGGATCGTGTACTCGCGAGCTTCCATACAAAAAGCGTTAACGTTTTCCACCCCCTAAACCTTGTCCGATTTTCACAATTTTTTTACATGTTTGAGATACTATGGAAAATTATGCTCGTAAGTTTTGATTTTTTTGAAATATTAGATATTTTAGGAAATATAAGAACATAACCCAGTCCATATAAAAATATAAATTCCAATATTTCCTAAAATATCTAATATTTAAAAAAAAAAAAAAAACAAAACGTACGAGCATAGTTTTCCATAGTATCTCAAACATGTAAAAAATTGTGAAAATCGGACAAGGTTTAGGGGGTGGAAAACGTTAACGCTTTTTGTATGGAAGCTCGCGAGTACACGATTTAAATATTTCTTTCATGTATCCAACAACTTTACTCTCACCTATACGTTTATACTACTATTTTAAGTAAGTTTCTGTTTTTACAAATGTTTGCATTACTTTTTACATATTTCATAAGTTTACATCATTGTATTAGGTTAATTAATCAATTTTCATCCCCTAGCTTCTTTTAGAAGGGGAAGTATGTAGTATGTATGACTAGCCACCCTGTAATTGCTATTACTATAGTGTCAAATAACACCTCGCGCTGACCGCGCGCCGCGCCAGAACAACTAATCATCTCAAGACATTATAATTTCCAGGTTCTCGAATGAGAACCTGACCACTTGGCACTGGCAAAATTAACCTCAAAAGAGGTTAGGACGCCATTAATAAAAAAAGAAGAACTCGCCTTTTATTTCAACCATAAGTGTGACACTCATCAAATAGATCAACCTCTCATCATCATTTAGCTAAACCAAAGACATTATATCCTAAAGAAGGCTGGACTTCAAATGCCTGATCAGGGTCGTGAAAATCTTGTGGAGTAAGCAACCTTAGTTGGCTTTTAGGTAGTGATTGATTAGAATGCAGTTTTAACAATTTCGCTGAAATTAACCCATGTACGTACAAGTGTATTATTATTGAAAAAATAAAAATAAAGGACCGAATACGGTATAATAATTAACTAAATAAAGCTAGGTATTGCACTATCGTATGACATCATCTCTTACGGCCGTTTTCAATAACCTATCTATCCTCAAACGACAGATAGATAGGGTGACATTCGACTTAAGTTCCATAGCACAACTGTCAAATCCTATTATCTAATTATTTATATAAGTATGCACTAGTTTATGTAGTATATTGATTTGTAAGTAATAATTATATGTATTGTACACATGGGTCTACTCCTACTCAGCAATCCACCTGTCTCATCCCTATTTGGTTTGCTGGAAGTTTGCAAATCCTGAGGTCAAATCTAACCCAAGTAATGGGAAAATCATGGATAGATAGGATATTGCAAATGGACGTTAGGGGTATTTTCATCCCCTATCGATCGTCAATATCAAGGATCACAACTCAATCTCAGCAGAGAGTGGGGCCAGAAGCAATGTATATGCCTGTATGTAAATGTTATGTTAAAAAAATGATAATTAGAATTACCAACAGGTAATCTTAATCGGACAATCCATTCTGCTTTATCTTCTCTTCTTTCTCTTTCATTTCTCTCTCAACTCTAGTCCAGATAGTTTCGCTTTGTCTTTCAGCAGCTTTTTGATTATTTTGGAATTTAAGATATAATTCACTTGCCACACCTGAGGGCTTAAATTGCCGAGGGGAGGATCGGGACGACACAGGCACAGGAGTACTTGCAGCAGTATGGCTACTCTGAACTGTCTCGGAGCTTGAAGGATACACTTTCTTGAAAGTTGGCGGTACAGTTAAAGTTGGTTTGTAATTAAAATTTTCTTTATCTAAAATGATCGTCCTTTGTCTTGAACTATCATTTACTTTGTTACCTTCTTGCATCCATGTTTCGACTTTGCTTATTGAATCCGCTATGTCCTTAGCAGATATATCTATAGAAGGTTCTTTATTTTCTGGTTTAACATGCACCTCAAATGGTGTTTTAGAAGGTTGGATTTCAAATGCCTCATCAGGGTCGTGAAAATCTTGTGGAGTAAGCAACTTTAGTTGGCTTTTAGGTAGTGATTGATTAGAATGCAGTTTTAACAATTTCGCTAGAGCAATATTTCTTTCCAGTTTACCCTGAAATGATCCGTCCGATGTGATTTTCGATTTCAGTTCGTTTGATAATGTCTCGATTTCTGATGTACTTCCTGCTTCCTTACTGTATTTGGTTTTTATTATTTGGCTTACAGTAGCACTATCACTAATCGGAACGAACTCTTTGACATTAGGATTTAAGACTTTATGTTTATGTTCTAGTTTTGGAGGGACACTCGCGGCATTTGGTTTGGTTAAAACTAAACCATCATGCGTGTTTTTGTCCTGTTTGCTGTAGTCGGAGTTGCCGTCACATAGCTGTACCTGCAATAACAAACATGTACCTATGAATTAGGAGCAATCATACATAGCAATCTGATTTGTATGGCAGGATCTGACTGAATGAGTCGAATGTTGAATTAAAACCACAGATACTATAATATTATACTAATACAGATACACCTCGAACAAAATATGACACCGGCGTAAACTGAGATGCTACCGAAGCTTCTTTAGTTCGAGGCCATAATCGCTTGGTGCAGCACCACCGAAAAATTGCAAATACCACGAGATGGCGCAACACAACAGCACGGCATGCACTGCACCGCGTCCACATTCATCGCAACACAACAGCACGGCATGCACTGCACCGCGTCCGCATTCATCGCAACACAACAGCACGGCATGCACTGCACCGCGTCCGCATTCATCGCAACACAACAGCACGGCATGCACTGCACCGCGTCCACATTCATCGCAACACAACAGCACGGCATGCACTGCACCGCGTCCACATTCATCGCAACATAACAGCACGGCATGCACTGCACCGCGTCCACATTCATCGCAACACAACAGCACGGCATGCACTGCACCGCGTCCACATTCATCGCAACACAACAGCACGGCATGCACTGCACCGCGTCCACATTCATCGCAACACGACAGCACGGCATGCACTGCACCGCGTCCGCATTCATCGCAACACAACAGCACGGCATGCACTGCACCGCGTCCACATTCATCGCAACACGACAGCACGGCATGCACTGCACCGCGTCCACATTCATCGCAACACAACAGCACGGCATGCACTGCACCGCGTCCACATTCATCGCAACACAACAGCACGGCATGCACTGCACCGCGTCCACATTCATCGCAACACAACAGCACGGCATGCACTGCACCGCGTCCACATTCATCGCAACACGACAGCACGGCATGCACTGCACCGCGTCCACATTCATCGCAACACGACAGCACGGCATGCACTGCACCGCGTCCACATTCATCGCAACACAACAGCACGGCATGCACTGCACCGCGTCCACATTCATCGCAACACGACAGCACGGCATGCACTGCACCGCGTCCACATTCATCGCAACACGACAGCACGGCATGCACTGCACCGCGTCCACATTCATCGCAACTCGACAGCACGGCATGCACAGCACCGCGTCCACATTCATGGATATTGAATTGGTGGTTTGGTTGCTTGAAAATTTTGAGATATGCATATACCAGAGCCGAATCAACTGTTAGGAAATTGCTTTAATTCAGCTCAATCAACTTTTTTACTACACCGAAACCTATAGTTCTAAGACATCCTAATATTTTTGTCATTAAATCTTACCTTGTTTAGCATCATCTGTATCCCTCCCAGGTCTGGGACTCTTGCCACATGCCCTTCATTGACAGGACCTATTGCACCATACTGCCTTCGAATATCTTCGACTTCTGTTGAAAAAATTCTACATGTTAATGATAATGATGATAATTATCATTTAGTTGGGTCACTGTCTCATGGGTATTTACAGAACTTGTTTACACTAATTGTATTTATTAATAATGGGGACACAAAGGTGCTACAGATACATCAATTCATCTTGGCCAATCATATAAATTAGTTATTAACCTTGCCGGCAGGTTGGACTGAAGATGAATCGGTCAAAACCCAACTCTTGACCAACGAACGGCGCAAAACGTAAGGTAGTGGTCGATGGGCAGGTCATACAGAGCCTCGATCACGAATGTTTTCGTAAGCGTTAACGTTTTCTAGAACGCAGGAAATTATATTTTATGTCATAAAGAATAAGGATCACGACATGTGACGTTTCGATAGTTTTCTATCGAATCTTTTATTCGTGATTGGGCCTCAGTATGTCGACGACTACATCTACTTGGGCCAGAGTCCAGACAGTTTCCCTCGAGAACAGGCAGGACAAAGAAATTGAAAGACGTATTTCGAATGTCTGGAAGAACTTCTGGTCCATGAAAGATCTGATGAAGGGCAACCTACCACTATCCCTGTAGCGCAAACTCGTCGACATGTGCATCCTGCCCATCCTAACCTACATGGTCACTGACCGAACATCAGAAAGCCAGACTCAAGGTTTGCCAGCGAGCAATGGAGCGCAGGTGTTAAATGTACAGACCGCGTTAGGAGCACTTATACTGCGCTCTAAAACTGGCATAGTCTACGTATGTGTACAGACCGCCAAACTCAAGTGGAACTGGGCTGTGTCTGCCAAACGCATCCGGACAATGGAAGAAATCAGGTACTATTACATAAGAAAGATTTATAAATATTATACTAATACATAAGAAAGGTGAGAAGGAAGATATAGAGAAATACAGACCAATAAGTTTAATGTCAAATGTGTACAAGGTCTTCGCAAAAATTATACTGGGAAGAGTAAGCCATTTGCTAGACGAGCACCAACCCGTGGAGCAGGCAGGGTTCAGAAAAGGTTTTTCTACTATCGACCACATCCACATGTGTAAAACAGATACTGGAGAAGTATAATGAATACAACAAGACCCTTTAAGTCGCCTTCATAGATTAAGCTAAGGCTTTTCATAGTATATGTCATGATTACATCTGGAGAACATTAGAACAACAAGGCATACCATCAACATTCACCAAAACAATAAAGAATGTCCAACAGTCAGGCCAGAATCCAAATAGAAACACTGCACTGGGGAAAGAATTCAGCATTGAAAGAGGCGTGAGACAAGGAGACCCGCTATCCCCTAAACTTTTCTCTGCAGTACTCGAAAACATTTTTCGCCAGCTTGATTGGGACTACTACGGCCTTAACATCAACGGAAAGAAATTAAACCACCTCAGATTTGCCGACGACCTGGTCCTATTCGAAGAAGACCTTGCAACCCTAGAAAAATGATCCAAAATCTAAGCGACGAAAGTGAGAAAGCTGGCCTGAAAATGAACTCTAACAAGACAAAGGTCATGACAAACTCCACCAAAATAAATATTACAGTAAACAACAAAACCTTGGAGTATGTTGAAGAATACACCTATTTAGGTCAAATCATGTCACCGAAAAACCAAATAGAAAAGGAGATAAATACAAGGATTGCCAAGAATTGGAGAAAATTTTGGTCTCTGAAGGAAATAATGAAGTCAAAAGATCTGGGTATGGGACTGAAAAGAAAAACCTTCAACACATGCATCCTCCCATGCATAACATATGGTTGTGAGACATGGGCTCTCACTAAACTCCTGAGAGAAAAACTGGCTAATGCCAAAGAGCAATGGGGAAGAGCATAACTGGGACAAAGCGCCAGGATAACATAAGGAACGTCGTCTACTTTTCTCGAGAGAGAAAACGAGACTTACCGATATACTAGGCAGAATAGACCAGCAAAAATGGAAATGGACAGGCCATATAATGCGCGACCCCCAAGGAAAGTGGAGTAAGGAAGTGACCGAGTGGTATCCCAGAGATGGTAAAAGAAGTTGTGGAAAACAATTAACGAGATGGGAAGATGACCTAAAGCTGACAATAGGAACGAACTGGAGAAGAGATACTCGTGATAGAAAACAGTGGAAAGCATTACAAGAGGCATACGTCAAAAGATACTCCGAAATCAGAGACATTTTGTAGTGTGGCCAGGACATGTTAGATGAGGCCTCTGTCAAGTGACAATCCAAACAAACATATACCTAATCACAACAACAAAACAAACTCATGTTATATACAATTTTAATTAAAAATAACAATGATAATAATAATTTTATATGCCTAATGCATGTTAATTTATATTAATAGGAAATGAAATTTAATGTAAATGCTCAATTAGTTTGGAAATAAAGGCTATTTTATTTATTTATTTTATTATACTACACTCAGGGATGGAGCAAAGGGCAAGAAACTCCCCCACATAACTCATCACATCATTGTCACGTCAGAGGACTATCATTGTCACGTCACAGGACTATCATTGTCAATAGAAACAAAGCTCATTATTATTTACAAATCCTCATCGACATTACCTTCATCTTCATTCAAGACCACTCTTGGAGGCCTCTCGTGGATGGCTTGGATTTTATTGTTTAACCCGCCCTGGAAGAACTCCAGGTCTTTACGCACGGACTCCTCATCATACCAGCAATTGGCCATGATCTGAAAATTACAACATTTTTTAAGTCAAGGCATTCTGTGAAGCAGCAGGGTAGGTTGAAAAAGGAATTTAAGTTTTTGTTTTGTGACTTCTATTGTGGGTTGCCTAACCCAAACACTTTTACACTCTGTCAAATATTCCTGCTTGCGACTCTTATAAGGCCACCAAATCATTGTAAACAAACCTCTTCGGTAAATATCTTTATAATACTGATAACATTTTTTTTGTTACTTCCAGTTACAAATAGAATAATGGCTTGCTTGACCCCTGCTCAATTTTCAATCAATTCAACAGACACTTTACTACACTAAACTTACTTTCACTTAAGGCAGACACAACGTGTTGATAAGGGGGTGGAAGCTTTTTCTTCTTCAGGGGTTTGAAGGTGTGTCGCAACTCCTGTTGAGGTGAATTTTTAAAGTGTTGAGTATATTTGAAAGGTCACAATTTGGTCAAGATTTCTTCGTGAACATTACCACAGATACTATAATATTATACTAATACAGATAGACCACCTAGAACAAAATATGACACCAACGTAAACTGAGATGCTACAGAAGCTTCTTTAGCTCGAGGCCATTATCACTTGGTGCAGCACCATCGAAAAATTGCAAATACCATGAGATGGCGCTAAGATACACATATATGATTTATTCTAAGATAAGCGCCCCACCTAGAAGTATGTTAACTGAAACCATGGTGTTTATAAAGTACAAATCTCACACCATCTCTTTTTTATGAAGGATTACTAATTCTAATTTGTATGGGATGACCACCCTGTGATATTACTAATAATAACATATTTCGTCTTGAGAATATTTTGTAGCTCCTTATCACTGGCGCAAATAACTTGACTCATCGAACCCAAGCTCGTTTGGATACGCTTTCAAGTAGGTAATTGTTGTCTAGTTCACTTTACAGGTAGTTTGATATACCTAGTTTGAAGGTCATGGAGCGTTTATGGCCGATGAAGTCGCACGTACGGTAGATAAGATGGTAAGTAGTATCAAACCTGAACATTAATGAATCATCATCGTTGATGACATCGCGTTTGTTTCGAGGAAATATGCTGATTTCTGATTTGAGATTACCATTGTACTCACAATAAAGTAGTTTCAAGAATGGTTTGAATTGTAGCAGGTGATCTAGCAACAACAGACGCGAGTAGCAAGCAAAGAGCAAGAAAGCCAAGAAACCTACCGTTTTCGGAAGACAACACAAAAAAACACGAGTAGTAACACGACCGACACAGCACAGCACAGCACACCAAAGAGTAGGTACCTATAACTGCAGTAACCACAGAGAAAGTAATCACTACGTTTTTTTGTTCTAAGTTGCGAGAGAATGGCAGTAACTGCAGTTGCAGCCACAGAAGTTGCATGACGTCAAGCAAGCACAAGGTCGACACTCGCTCGCGCGCGCGCGACAGACATCAGTCAGTGACGTCAGTCAGTGTTGTTTTTGTGTTGCCGTATCTAGAGTTTCAAATTGCCGTATTTATGGGAAAAAAAAATTGCCGAATTATTAAAATAAACGTTCAAGTGCGATTAGGACCCGCGCACCTAAGGTTCCAAAAATGCTCGTACTCGTAGATTGTTACCTTATAACTATAATTGCCCTTGTTAGGTTTCTACATAAAAAAAAGTATGATGTCATCTATGTAAGTAAACCAAATAACATATTTTTGCAGATTGACAGAAATTTACAGTTTTCAGATTTTTTCTTTACTTACTTGCTTTACCACCTTCCTTTGTCCCAAATTTCATGATTCTAGGGAAGTATCCTATAGCTTTTTTAAGTCTGTTGCGAGTACCTACAGATTATACGGTATACGGCAGGGTTTTCACTCACTACCGTATCATGAAATACGTAATAATTTACAGATAGTTGTACAGATTTTCTCTATCCCAACATCATCATTTGTACTAAAAAAAATGTACCATTATCCATCGTTGGAGCTTCTGATTTTGACACTTGACATTCCTAATTTTGCAAAAGAGCATCGCGTTAAATATATTTTACGAATTCGAAATTTTTTGAGTATTTAAATTGGTTTCCTAAATCAGATAACCGGCCAAGTGCGAGTCGGACTTGCGCACGAAGGGTTCCGTACCATTATCAACAAAAAAAATGTATGGGAGCCCCTCCCTAAATATTAATTTAAATTTAATTTAATTATTTATTTATTTTTTATGTAAATAATATACTCAATATATTGTGAACATTTTAAGCGTCTACCTGCTACCATTATCAATATCGAGCAAAAATGAGCAAAAAATCACGTTTGTTGTTTGGGAGCCCCCCTTAATATTAAATTTCTTTTGATTTTTAGTATTTGTTGTTATAGCGGCAACAGAAATACATCATCTGTAAAAATTTCAACTGTCTAGCTACCACGGTTTATGAGATACAGCCTGGTGACAGACAGACGGACGGATGGACGGACGGACGGACGGACGGACGGACGGACGGACAGACAGCGAAGTCTCAGTAATAGGGACCCGTTTAGCACCCTTCGGGTACGGAACCCTAAAAAGGTCTTATCCATAAAATTTATTTTTTTGCGGTTTTTTATAGATAATGGTACGGAACCCTTAGTGCGCGAGTCCGACTCGCAATTGGCTGGTTATTATAATCAAACTAAGGATAAACGGCCACTATGGCCTCTTTCGTAGGGGATTGGGGGGGGGAGATTTAGGGGGGAGGTAACCCCCCCTGTAGAATAACTAGTCTAGGAAATGTATAGTTCTTGAGATATTCAACCTAAACTAAACTAACCTAAAAATGTATGAAACTACCTAACCTAAAACATGTTTTCTACTAAAACCAGTGCTTATGGAATAGCCACGGAGCGACAGCAAGGCAAGAGCATCCATGGCACAAAACACCTGACTTTGGCAAGATTGGCCCAAGTATTTGCCCCCCTTACGGCAGCAATCATATTAAAAGATAGAATTCCTGGCAAGCTGAACTCTCAACTGCTAGGAGCAGTGCCTCTCTTAATGCAGCAGATATGTGACATGTGAGAGCCTACAAATTCTCGTACCGACTTAGTACCAAAAAAATGTGACAGAGGCGCTATTTTCTTTGGCCAGATCTTTAGTACGGGAAGGCGCAACCTGATTGTAATCTGGGGGCGCGGTAGCGCCCCCAAGCCAAGTCGAGCAAAAAGCAAAACATACGGGCGCAGCAGTAACATCCTTTACAGGAAGCCATTCAGAGCATATTTGACCTACCTACCTGCTACTCCGTTGTGGATAAAGATAGAAACCTGAATTCCCGGCGGCTAAAAGGCACCATGTCATAAGACATATTCTCAAAATTTCAATAAATTTGAACCAGTAGAGTTGAAGGTACAGCAATTCAAAGTTCCTCAATTTTGACACTCACTGACTCACTGATTCACGATCATGAAAACTCAAAAGGTTACTTCTAGCGAACCCACAAGCTTAAAATTTTGAGCATGGTTAAAGTTTAGCCTGCAAAGCCAAGGAAAACTCAAACATTGCGCAATTTTAGCCCCAATTTCATAATATATTAATTATCAATAAGCTCAGTACATGACTACTTCGATTCATCGCTATTCCCCATTAGATGTCGCTAGTCGCTATGTGTATCTTGAATCGCGGTATGGTTTGGTTCCAGCTATGATTTAAATAAAGCGGTTACAATATTGTCTAATATCGCTATTCCCCATTAGATGTCGCTAGGTGTGCATTTACTGAATCGCGGTATGGTTTGGTTTGAGGTAAAGTATTAAGTAAATGTAGCCCATTAATGTCCCCACCGAGGGGCACAGGCCTTTACTCGGATCCGAGTAAGATTGAGCCATATTCCACCACGCTGGCTCAGTGCGGGTTGGTGGAGGGGTTTTTACGACTACTACATACTACGAAGTAGTGATAGTAGCCGGGACCTACAGCTTAACGTGCCATCCGAAACACGGAGTGTCCGATAATGTACTTAAGACAAATTAATCATCTCATTGGTACATGGTCAGCACCGGGATTCGAACCTGCATCTCTTGCGTGAGAAGCAAGGTGAAACCCACTAGACCACGGAGCATGGTTTGAGGTATGATTTATATTTAAATAATTCACCGCCCAGACTTGTCACAAATCGTAACATCAAAGCCACAGAGAAGAGCCCATAGAGATAGGGAGTGGGCTTTGAGAAAGTCGGTATCTAACGCACAAGAAATAGTACCCGAAAAGAAAAAAAGGAAAGTTACTTACAAAAAGAAATGAGATCCCAACAAAAACATGCATAGGCATATACAAAAACGCCAGTCTCGCAGCCTGCGCAGTTTATTCTACCGTAAAAAGTTGTGAGATCTAATTTTAAACCAAGTCGGTTAATTTAACCAGTATCTGTGTATGGTAGAATCTTTCCAACAACTTTATTATCGTATACTGTTAAGTACCTACCTAATTATTAGTTAACTAATAACATTTATAGTGATCGGATCAATATAAGACATCTTTATTTCTTCAATAATAATTAGAATAACTTGGCAATCGCGCTCAACTGACCACTCTATAGCACCCAGAGCACAAATGAATATTATTACTCAACACAACATATCTCTAAATAAAGATAACCTTAACTAATAAGAAAACAACGAATTATTTCGGAGCGAGAGCAATAGGTACATTACGTTGCACACACGGTCCTATAGTCGACAACTTTTCTACGTGCGATTGCCAAGTCATTCTAATTATTATTGAAGAAATAAAGATGTCTTATATTGATCCGATCACTATAAATGTTATTAGTTAACTAATAATTAGGTAGGTACTTAACAGTATACGATAATAAAGTTGTTGGAAAGATTCTACCATACACAGATACTGGTTAAATTAACCGACTTGGTTTAAAATTAGATCTCACAACTTTTTACGGTAGAATAAACTGCGCAGGCTGCGAGACTGGCGTTTTTGTATATGCCTATGCATGTTTTTGTTGGGATATAAATTGACGGAAAGTACCTAGTCATTTGAATTTCCAATTAATAAAATTTAATTTAAGTAAAAATTGTAATGTCTTTCTTAGTAGTGTTAAGGGGGTTCGTTATGGCCCTTTTAAAATAACGTACCTAATACTTGGAGTATTAAGCAACCTTTAAGTTGAATGGTTATTAATTATTACAGAACAGACGTGTTGCAACGCGAGCCAACGCTAGCTGAGTGAAGATGAGGGGAAGCGGGGCAAAACGGGCAGTGTTCGTACTTGACAAGTTCATCTTGAGCCCACTGCTTCTAATGCTGGCGTAGACAGTAGTATGAAAAATAATACTGAAAAAATTTATGTTTTTCTTTGATATAGGTGGTGTTCAGTTTAGTCTAGCCGCTGAGAGTATGCGATTCTGACACATGTAAGTTTGGGATGCAACTCCTTTGTGGGAGTGAGATAGAGTGAAAAGTAGCGTGGGACAGATAGGGACATAGACATGTGTCAACAGGATCGAATTCTCTCAGCGGCCAGAGTACCTATATAGTGCACAAGTGAAATGTGGTGCGTCGGTTGTGTGAGTAGTGTAGGTTATGTGTGTTGTGTAGTTGTGTGAGTGTACCTGCTTAAGCGCTTATTACATTACGCTGTCGGCAGGGCACGATTTGTATAGACGTCTCACTCTGATGGAACGACTAGAAAGAGACAGTGAGTCAGACAGGGCCCTGCCGACAGCGTAGTCTAATTAGGCCCATTAGCTCTACAACGACGGGCGGGAAAACGGGGGCAGGCAAGGGCGGGTGGGGCGATCTGAAATCGTAGACAGAAAAAAGTTTTGCCAATATTTATGTAAAAAATTGGTTGCCTGTAAAGTCGGTATACGGGCGAAAGTTTTACGTGACAACGACTTTTATGTCTGTCTCTCTCGCTCTTAGGCGGGCTAACCATGCCCGAGTGGAAGGGACGCGTGCCTCTCACTCGCTCTCATTGTGAGCGCATAACGTGAGCGGAGCGTAACGCAGTTTCTTGAAGTGTCACCCGGTAAACCAATTTATAAGACGTTGTCACGTCAAAAGTAAGTACCTGGCAATTCTAATGATTATCGAAGCGTTTAGTTATTAAATAAAACTCTCATAAAACAAATGTTGATATCATTGGTTTTCTAAATTAGAGTCTGGCCAGCGAGTCCTGTCATCTCAAAAGCGCGGCACAGGACAATGCTACGAATGTATGAAAAAAAACCCAGGCCCGGCGCAAACGTAACTTTACTCAAATAATTGGTATAATTGAGTAATAAAATAATCCATGGGAGACATGATCGAAATCGATGGCTAAGTGCGCGAAATTGCTATTCGAGTTTTTACAGGAGTCATACTAATATTTTAATAGAACTAACAATACTTTTACCATAATTATATTAAAAATCAGCTCTGATTAGGTTAGTGCAGTTGTCACATGTCGTGCTCTGATCAAAAAACAAACACTCACTTAAAGCCATGTCGTTAAGTCAAAGTCCACGGCCCGCGATTTTCAATCTACCCACATCAAGATGAAGTTATGAAAAAACATAAGTATGGAAAATGGGTCTTTTCGTCCTTTGGGCGGTTGAGTGGGCATCAATTATTGTATGAATCATACGTTGCCCCCTGCTCCCGTACCTATTAGACCGACGTTATAGTAATAGTAACCTTATGTGACAAATAGACCGAGTATACCTAGAACAGAGCGAGAGACATTTACGAGCTCCAAAAATGTATGAGCGAGACATATAGAAACTTACAGCATGTGATAGTAATAATCACTTCATAGAAAGGATATTTTCGCTTTTAAACTGCAATAATATATTAATTAAATAAATATTAGTATGACTCCTGTAAAAACTCAAATAGCAATTTCGCGCACTTAGCCATCGATTTCGACCATGTCTCCCATGGGTTATTTTATTACTCAATTATACCAATTATTTGAGTTAAGTTTCGTTTGAGCCGGGCCTGGGATTTTTTTTAACATTCTCCTTTAAAAAATCTAAATGTGGCCATATTGACTATACACCAAATTAACGAAGTTGATACTTTTATGTTTTTTTTATTTAATTTTCGATAAGTACCTATTTTCTCTCATGACTTGGTTGATTGGTGGAAAAACCGAATTTTATATTAGTAATTGTGAAAAACGTACCTTCGTAAATTCGGGATGGGTTAAGTAGGTACCTATTAAATATATTTTTACCATGCCTATACAGTTTCCCACTGCTGGGCAAAACCCTTCATTTCGAGTATAAACCAAACATACTTAATTAATAAACTAATTATTATTCTGTTTTATAATCACAATCAGACTGAAATAATTCAAAACCCATATTTAAGCCACCTGGAAACAATTATGAGTAATTGCAATCAACCACATTTATAGATGTATAATCAAAAGAACAAAATAGTAGCTGAAATTAAAGAAAAATAATAAAAGGTCTACTTGAATCAAAGTATCAAAATGTTGTAAGCCAAGTATAAACAAAGTAACAATTCGTTTGACAAGTAAATAATGCTGCCAGCTTCAAAGTTTGAAAAACTACCAAATGACAGCACTCGCTGGCCAGACTCTGATATGAAATAGGTAATAGCTACTCATAAGAAATATTTGATTTTATCACCTTAATTCTTACTTGTTTTGCATAAACATAATTTTATATCGCCTGCCTGTGTAAAGAAAAGTAAGTAAATTATTTTGCAATCTAACAAACGAAACGTAATAAATTATGTCAAAATGACTGAACGAAATCCGTTGAAAATTAAAGATAGGTAGAGTACCTACCTACTCTTTGTTTCAATTTATTTATCAACAAATAAAACAAAAACAACAAATAAATCAAAGGAAAGCCATGGAAAGCCGAAATCTATTTCTCGTTGACGATCGCATAAAGACATTCAAGAACTGGCCTTTCAGCGACAAGGACAAGTGCAACATTCGAAACATGGCGCTGGCCGGTTTCTACTCAGTGGCCACCGGGTCCGAGGATGCTGATGCAGCGAAGTGCTTTCTCTGTGGGAAGGAGCTGGATGGGTGGGAGGCAAGCGACGACCCGTGGTCGGAGCACAAGAGTCACGCGAAACAGTGCGCCTTCGTGCAGATTGGGAAAAATGAGGATGATTTGTTGGTAAGCTTGTGAACTTTCCATTGTTAGTCAATTAACGTCAGACAACGAATTCTTAAGCTAGTCTGTCCATGACTAGGGCAGAAGCCTCGCTCATGTGGGCTGGGTGCAGGCGCTTCCCCCTTGAATAAGAAATAGGAGGGGGCGGAACCCGCGGTCAGTGTGTACATAAGGGGGGGTATCTTTTTGAGGCCCCCTTGGAAGGACTTTAGTTCCTGACCTACTGAAATTGACCTTGGGAGGGGGGAAGGGGGGAGGGGGGAGGTGGGGGGATGCCCCCCCTACTACTCCCCCCGAACGGAACTGTATAGTTTCTGAGTTATGATTTTTTTAATTTTTGGAGGTTACATAATATAAGGACTTTAGATCCTGACCTACTGACCTTGACCTTGAGGGGGAGAGGGGGGGAAGGGGGAGGGGGGCAGATGCCTCCTCTACTTCTCCCCCCCCGCGGAAGTGCCTAATTGCTGAGATATGATTTTTTAAAGTTTTGAGTTTTGAAGTTTTTTTGCATTGTTGGGCGGGGGAGTTGGAGGGGATGAGGGGTTGGAGGGGGGGGTTGCCAGAAGTAGGGGGTCGCCTCGCTCCGCTCCGCTTCGCTCCGGCTCCCGGTTCTGCTTATAAGTGTGTACCTAACAAACCTATCTTTAGTTTTCAAACAGGAAGTAACCTATAATTGATCCAATCGGATTCAAAATGGCCGCCCAACCAACAAAAACTCGGACAGACAACACCCCAAATGCACTCCGTTTCAGAAAAATTACAACTTTTAATTTATCAAAAGTGATATTTTATGTTTAAAATAGATTCATCTTTTCAAATATGCATACAACGAAACGTAACTAATGTATTTTGACCACAGACCATAGATTTTGACATATTTTTTGCGTTTTGTTACATAATTTTACAATATTTTCAGATTTTCAAAAAATCATATCTTAAAAACTACTAATTTCCGTTACCTGAAACTTTCAGGAAGATGATTAAATGACCCCAACTATACGCTAAAAAAGTTTTGACAGCCTAGTCAATAGGTCAGGAACTAAAGTTGAGCCGCCCCCTTATCTTCACCCGAACCGAACCCGCCACTTGTATTTTTTTTTGTTTTCGCATTTTGAGGCCCCTGACCCTGTCCTATTTCATGCCCTTGACATTTTCAGGGTGCAAGAATGCCATAATACATAGCATGTTCAGTTACATTAAATGATGGACACACATGGATCACATTTTTTGGAGTGTTGTTGTGCTATTTATTTATTTATTTAATTAGGCACATCAATGTGTTCTTGCACCCTTATTTACCATTTTCCAACAAAGTTTGCCTCAAGTAACTGGTTCACTCTCAGAAGCACACCAGTCAAACAACCGAACAATGGAGAACAATAGATAGATAAGATGTGTTGATGAGATGGTGTATGCCAATTGCCACTGGAGGATCGCCTGTGCTCTGGATTATGCGTGCATGGTTGTTTAAGGGTAATCTCTGTGTTTCATATTGTGAGGGTCTGAATCACTAATCACTAAATCACACACACATAAAAGCATAACTGCCATACTCGAGGCTGTGTGGACCTGGCTGGACTCCATTTTGTTCGACGGAGGCACTAGCTCCATGTCTGCATATAATAATCTAATACATAATTATATCACTTGTTAGCTTTATTTTATGTGTGTTGTTCCATTTTATGTTTATGAACAATATGAGAATTTATGATTCTTTATCTTTCCTCACAGTGGTCAGAACTCATGTCCATAGTGAAGCAGTACATGATCAATGAGACAAAGCGAGTGGCTGAAGTGGCAAAAGAGCAAATAGACCAGAGATCCAAGGTGGTCAAAAGACAATGTATGAAGGCCAAGTGACGACCACAGGACTAATAGAGGACGGACCAACCATGAGTATTTGATAATTTTGGACATTCAGCTGTATTTCATTTTATTTGATATTCAATAAACTATAAGATAATTATGTGATGAAATTGAATTTTAATATAAATTATGATGATAGCATGTGGTTTAAAAACAAAAAATAAATTAAAAGTAAAAAAAACATTTTAAAACAAAGCTTTTATTTAATGCGCTAAAAAGAAGAAAATAAAATTTCAATTCAATCAAATGCGTCATTTTATTACATTACACAATTTATACGATATAAAAGCTTGTTGCGAGATTTACTTGTGTAGACTTAATTAGGTGGGTAGGCACCTATTTGCACAGACTTGGAGATAAATCCCGCAACAAGCTGTTATATCGTATAAATTGTGTAATGTAATTAAATGACGCATTTGATTGAATTGAAATTTTATTTTTATCACACCTGCTCTGAAAATACATACTAATTATACCAATTAGAGGGAAGAAACACCTTTATCCCGCCCTTCAAATCCTTTCATCCCAAGGTATGGAAGTTTGTATGAAAATCCTTCCGACCCAAGGGTGGGAAGTATGTATGAAATTCCATTACATACCCGGTTTTTTTTTTTATTTGTCAGCAGTCATACTGCAAAGAGACTTTTTATCACACCTGCTCTGAAAATACATACTAATTATACCAATTAGAGGGAAGAAACGCCTTTATCCCGCCCTTCAAATCCTTTCATCCCAAGGCATGGAAGTTTGTATGAAAATCCTTCCGACCCAAGGGTGGGAAGTATGTATGAAATTCCATTACATACCCGGTTTTTTTATTTTTTATTTGTCAGCAGTAATACTGCAAAGAGACTTTAACTGTCTACCTACTAATTAAATTTCAAGTAAATTGTTACTGGCCACATACAGTTTTTTTTTTACCAGTTACCAACCTCCTTGGTGCATACAGAAAATTAAAAACGAAATTATTTTTGTATATAAAACGCGCGGAATCACGGAAGAAATGGCTGCATGACCTTATGATCTTAGCCTACTCCAGAAACAGGCGAATAAAAAAAGGAAAAGCCCGCGCAATTTCGCAAAAACTTCGAGCAATACATTTTCAGAAAATGAAGTCGTTTTCTTTTCCTTTTGCCAACGTATGAAATTTTCATAAGTACTGCAGATTTCTATGCATTTATGTCTATAATTTTCCTCGTAGGTGTAATAAAAAGCACTATACATACCTCAGGATAAAGTACAGTTCCATACCTCAAATGGTTTGCGCCCCTCGCAAGCTCGTGGCGCAAATGCCATAATCTCGGTATGGAACTGTCACTTTCTTCCCTCTGAAGTAATGTACTATTAACTGTCTACTAATTAAATTTCAAGTAAATTGTTACTGGCCACATACAGTTTTTTTTTTACCAGTTACCAACCTCCTTGGTGCATACAGAAAATTGAAAACGAAATTATTTTTGTATATAAAACGCGCGGAATCACGGATTTTAATAATTATACTTTTAACTAAATATAAACATTTCTATGCATTTATGTCTATAATTTTCCTCGTAGGTGTAATAAAAAGCACTATACATACCTCAGGATAAAGTACAGTTCCATACCTCAAATGGTTTGCGCCCCTCGCAAGCTCGTGGCGCAAATGCCATAATCTCGGTATGGAACTGTCACTTTCTTCCCTCTGAAGTAATGTACTATTTCTTTTTAGGGCATTAAATAAAAGCTTTGTTTAAAAATGTTTTTTTACTTTTAATTTATTTTTAACTTTTTAGTCTTTATCATTACAGGACAAAACATCTAATCTAGAATTCGAGTGCTTGTCAAGACGAATCAAATGAGACCAAACACGATAGAATTGCATCGTTTGGTAACAGAGTTCCCATGGCCACCTTTCGGCTCCAGCATCAGATCAGCACCATGTCATAAAAAATATTTTAGGACCAAAGTATTTGTTAAGACGAATCGAACGAGCCCAAGCATGATGGTGTTGCGATGTTTTATGACAGAGTTCCCATGGCCACCTTCCGTCTCCATCATCAGATCAGCTCCAAGTCAGAAAAATATTGCATTGTCATCCAATTTACATACGTATGCAAAATTTTAGCACAATTGGATAGCGGGAAGTGGGTCAAATTCAACCCGAAATTTTTGACGCGAACATTGATACATACCCACATACAGTGCAAGTTAAATAAAAGCTTTTAATAAGGAGCCAGTTACATAGGTATATGTATTGGTATTGTAAGCATCCAATAGTAAATAATACCACATAATATGAATTGATCCTTTATGTGGAAGTGAGAGAACCCACTAAATATCATAACAACAGCATGTAAGACTATATATATATATATACGTATATATATGTATAGTCAGAGTGCAGATGTCTATAAGATGTCCTGCTTAAATCGTCTGATAGCTATACAGATGCTTTATTCAAGTACATAAATAAATAGGTCTTATTATTGATGATTATGATCAAGTATACATGTAGGGAACAAATGGAAATCTGTACTGAGAGCCTGAGTGGTGACAGGATGAGATATGAAGTTACATGTCCAACTGTAAGGGCCAGTACGCAGAGCGATTTTTTTCTGCAATACTATGGGAGTAGCCGCACTGACGATTATTTTTCCGCATATTTCTGCATACAATTTAGCGATATTTTTCCGCGAATTTTTGATTCGCGCGAATAAAAATCGCTGTGCGTACAGCCCACAATAACAATGTGTTGAATGTGCCAGCTTTTGATAAAAAATCTATACAAAATTATTGCATGAAAAGCGCCATCTGTTCTAGAAATTGGTAATCGTTTTACCGTTGCCAAGGTATTGAAACTTTGTTTACCTGTAGCTTAGCAACGGAACTTCGAAAACAAACAATTGTGTCAGTGTCAACCGTGTCAACCATAAATTAGTGATTTGTCAAAAGGGAAAACAAGACATCAATATTATTGTTAGTTTTAGTAGTCATCTATTTTGTGTTTTTGCGTATGAACTATTTTTTGGATTTATAAGCAATCATGGGAGATTTTTTGGAGACTTACGCTATTATTGGGTTTGATGGTAAGTTTCACACAATAACAATACGTGCAAAGTTTCTCTGTCTCTGAGCTAATCTGGTCTTCTGGAGCGAACTGGCGGTAACCCCTCTCTCATTCTACGGTAACCCAGGCCGCCAGCGCGTGCTCACTCACAGCTAGATGAAGGCGCCGACTAAATATAGTTATATTGTATAGAAAAGTGCGTGTTGCTTGCTATATTCTGGCCGCTGAGAGAATGCGATCCTGACACATGTAATGTCCCTGTCTGTCCCGCGCTACTTTACACTCTATCTCACGTAACATACAGGGACATATATACATGTGTCAGGATCGCATTCTCTCAGCGGCCAGAATATAGTACCTACGTACGTATATACGTTACGTGCTTGCCGCTTATTCTGCTTGGCCACTCTTTTCGATATTTGGAAAACTGTGGCAGAAGAAGGGCGTAAAATCTGTGGCAGAAGAAGGGCGTAAAAACTGGCAGAAGAAGGGCGTAAAAACTGTGGCAGAAGAAGGGCGAAAAAACTGTGGCAGAAGAAGGGCGTAAAAACTGTGGCAGAAGAAGGGCGTAAAAACTGTGGCAGAAGAAGGGCGTAAAAACTGGCAGAAGAAGTGCGTAAAAACTATGGCAGAAAAGGGCATAAAAACTGTGGCAGAAGAAGGGCGTAAAAACTGTGGCAGAAGAAAGGCTTAAAAACTGTGGCAGAAGAAGGGCGTAAAAATGTGGCAGAAGAAGGGCGTGAAAACTGTGGCAGAAGAAGGGCGAAAAAACTGTGGCAGAAGAAGCGCGTAATAACTGGCAGAAGAAGGGCGTAAAAACTGTGGCAGAAGAAGGGCGTAAAACTGTGGCAGAAGAAGTGCGTAAAAACTATGGCAGAAGAAGGGCATAAAAACTGTGGCAGAAGAAGGGCGTAAAAACTGTGGCAGAAAAAGGGCGTAAAAACCGGCAGAAGGGCGTAAAAACTGTGGCAGAAGAAGGGCGTAAAAACTGGCAGAAGGACATAAAAACTGTGCCAGAAGAAGGGCGTAAAAACTGTGGCAGAAGAAGGGCGTAAAAACTGTGGCAGAAGAAGGGCGTAAAAACTGTGGCAGAAGAAGGGCGTAAAATTTGTGGCAGAAGAAGGGCGTAAAAACTCCCACAAATAGATTTTTAGATCTCTTAGAAATAGGGTGACCTAACTTTGCCATTGATAGCTCTAACTACAATAGCTATCGCGTGTTACCATTGCCGTTAATTGCTTGATGCAGCCATGAGTGGCATGAACTCATTCATAGTTGCTCGGAGTCGCGCAAAATTAAGCGTGTGTAAGCTTAAATAAATACATACATATTATGCTCATCATCATGGCGGGACGACCTGGACACGTTCGAACCAGAGTGGGTCAATCTAGCTCTGACTAGAGATGTGTGGGCTCGAAATGGGGAGGCCTTTGCCCAGCAGTGGGACACATTATAGGCTACGTAAAAAAAAAAAAATATGCTCACGCCTTTTTCCCGAAAGAGGAGTAGACAGAGACTAAAGACCTCCAGTTACTGCGATCCTGGCAATACATACATACATCCGTCCCACGCTTCCGCATCATAAGTATCTTTAACATGCTCGCCGGTTACCTACTTCTCATTACGTAAGCTTACCTCTAGCACAGGGTGCACATCCCATACAAATTAGAATTAGTAACCCTTCGTAAAAAAGAGATGGCGCGAGGAGTAAGATTTGTACCTACTTTAAACGCCATGGTTTCAGTTAACATACTTCTAGGTGGCTCTTATCGTAGAATAAATCCTATATATCTTAGCGCCATCTCGTGGTATTTGCAATTTTTCGATGGTGCTGCACCAAGCGATAATGGCCTCGAACTAAAGAAGCTTCCGTAGCATCTCAGTTTACGCCGGTGTCATATTTTGTTCTAGGTGGTCCTATCTGTATTAGTACAATATTATAGTATCTGTGCCTTTGCGTAATCCGCAGGGTCCGCAACAAAGGGCCTGCGGGCCCACCCGGACGGGCTTCACGTCGTGTACCCGATGGGGAACAAGGTCTGCATCCAGGAGTGGAAGAGCAAGAAGATGTACTTCCTCAGTGGACACTCCAACAGCGTGGCTACAGTTGCGGTGTCGCCTAAAGGTTGGGTTACTCTCAGTTTCAAGTCGACGAGACGAGTAGTGAGTAAGCACTAAACTGTGACAATTCCATGCAACTTTGTATGGAGCTTTCAAAGAACATCGAAACTTTCTGGGAAACCTAGATACCTAAAGTTGAAATTCCCTTAAATGTACACCTATAAAACATAATGTCCATCGATCGAGAATTTAATTAAAAACAGTTAATAATTACAAACGACGTGACAGAAGCGCGACGGTATCGCCATTGCATCGTGACAGAAGCGCGACGGTATCGCATTGGCATCGCGACTGAATCGTGGTTACGTGGGCGAGCGTACACAGCTAGCGACCGCATCGCGACTGTATCGATGCGAACGCATTTTGCATCGCTGCAAAAAGTCGCTGCCGTGGGCGAGGGCTCTAATAGGGCTTTCTGAGACAATTCAGTTTGAAAATGTAAATAAATTACTGTGCCTGCGACCATCAGCCAGTTTCAGTACCAAGCCCATCGTCGTGTTATGAAAAATCTCAATTGCAGCGCCCAACCGCGAGATAACATAATTAATACTACCTACCTATCACCGAATCATCACAAACCCTCTTCAGAAAACCGTACTTTAATCGGTCATTATAAGATTATTAACGGAAACATTCAAATGAACAAACAGACAAGCAGCTTCGCCCAGCCACCCCCAAACGGTACCCCCATCTTATAATGACCGATTAAGATACGGCCACCCAGCCATCTAAACTCTTCACAATAATAATAGGCCCGTTTTGACAGTTCACGCCCATGAAGATTTAACCCCTAACGCGTAGGTAATAGAAGCGGTTTTCCTTTGTTTTATTTTGTGAAGACTAGTGTATGATAAAACCACGTTGGACCATTTCCATCCCGACAGGAACTTACGTCGGCTCCGGTCAGATCAACCACATCGGCTTCAAAGCGTCAGCGAAGGTCTGGGATTTCAAGAAGAAGGTGGAGATCGGTAGCCATGAACTGCATAAGGTACAGCATTTGAAACTAAACATAACATAGCGTACGCCTTTTCCCATACGGGTTGGCAGAGACGCTTGTGCCCGCCTATAGCGCGGATTTTTATTTGCGAAGGCGTCGGCACACATCTATATCCCAACATTTTATTCGTTGGTGCCAATCCATATAGAGACTGATGTCGAAACTTCGTGTTTCGATATCAGTCACCACACCACTCACCAAAATTAAATACCTAATGAAAAGTTGAATAATAAAACTGGGCCAAATCTTGTGTGTTTGAATTTCGTTAGCGGTTATTAGTTACTGTATTCATAATTACTCCTTTGAGGCTGATGAAAACTATTTTTGGCTCGAGTGATGTACTTTGAAACCCTCTCTCCCTCAGGATTCTACTTGTGAGTCCCGAGTAGAATCCCCCGGAAGCTCTGGATTCCAAAAAACACTCTCGCCCTAATAATAGTTCTTTACTCCCTTGGCAAAACAATCTAATATTAAATCACAGGTCCGGGTGGAATCGCTCACGTTCACCGCCGACGAGCGCTACATGATCACGATCGGGGGCCGCGACGACGGCTGCGTGGTGCTGTGGGACTGCGTGGCAGGCGCCGCCACCGGCACCATGGCGGCCGCGCGGCTCACCACCGGCGACGCGATGACGCTCTGCGCGCTGTCGCTGCGACCCAACTCGTTTGTGACTGCCGGCGACTGTGAGTGTCTAGAGACAAGATACCTCCTGGGTCTAGGAACTGGTCCAGTGACTGTTGTCTTGTGGGACTGTCGTCCAAGGAACTGGCGTCCTTTCAGACCATCGTCCTATGAAATTGTTACTCTGAAGAACTGGTCCAGGGTTCCCACAGAGCGAGCAGCTTCGCGCGGCACCTGTCCCCGAACGAGCGAGGCAGCGTCGGTGTCAAAGCGAATTTCGCCCACAGACAAGTCATAATAAAAACACGTAGACGTACGTCCAGATTGCGCGCGGCAAACGACTGAGGCGCCTTTGAGCAAAACATAAAACCGACACTCGGAGGCAGCGCGCGCGTTTCGCTCCGACCGAGGCACGTCCACCTAGGCCGAGCTGCCTCGCGAGGCGACTCGCTCCGTGGCGACCCAGCTAATCAAGCTAACATCCGTATCCGCAGCGAACCTGCGCATCTGGAACATCCGCGCCGCGAGCAAGAACCTGGACGTGGTCGACGTGTCGCTCGGCAAGTTGCGGCGCTGCGTGCGCTGCGTCGCCGTCTCCCACGACGACACGTTCGGATACGCCGGCACCACGTGAGCTCCTGCACTAATCGCACTTGTCCATACCATAATCTTGTCTAAAAAATATTTACATACAGGCACATACATTGCTTCTGGCACCACACTAGGATACCCTGTGTCGTGGGAACCAGAAACAGCGACATCACAAACATGTTTACATCCAATACCTGGAGATTATTTTGTTGTTTTCTTAATCTCAGTCGGGACTCGAAACCGCGGGACCTCTCCCTTAGGGTAGGCAGATTCACAACCGTTGCGCCACAACGTTTAACAACGTTCTCAGCTACTGTTCTTGTTAGCTTCCATCTCCAAGGATTCGGGCGAGTAACTGTGAAGGTACATCCACACGCTTGGCAAACCTCTACAAGCCTTCACGTGTTGATAGAGAGTTTGCCTTGTAGTACATGTTACGTAATAATATAATACGTTTGTAGAGGTGCTGAGTTTGCGGCAACGGTTTAATTTCGCTAAATGTACACGCTAGTGAAATTGTAGTTAATAAGTAGTTAAAAAATCCCCAGGTCCTGAATGTTACATTGTGATGTCGCTGTTCCTAGGCCCCACGACACAGGGTATCCTAGTGTGGGGCCAATATCAACGTTAAAGGAATTAGTGCTTGTATGTAAATGCTAAAGGTATTAGTTTTGTTGTACCACTCGCTCCGCTCGTGTTTCAATCCCCCCTTCACAATCCGTCCCTCAATCGTTCCAGCACCGGCGACCTGATAAAGTTCTCGATCAAATACCCCCCCGACCCGCTGGTGAGCCCCGCGGACATCAAGCCCGCGCTAATTGGCTGCCTCGCCAAGTGCGGTCCGCTGCGCAAGAGTTACCGGCCGGACTCCATCTGCTATAGCGGAGGTGAGCCATACATATCCTGCGAACGGCAGCCCCGGATTTTACGTTTTTTGTAGAACCGGGGCAAACGGAAAACCATTTTTAACTGGATAATTTCCCATGGCTAGCAAGGCGAGTAACGACAACTTCATAAGAACTCATAGGGCGGGCGGCGGAAGCCGTCCCCGAAAATTTCCTATGGTGAGTAACGAGAACTGTGTAAGAACTCAAATGGCGGCATTAAAAATGGTTGCCACGGTGATGTGTATCTGAAGTGTCTCGGATCTGAATCGTAAAGGTTGGCGTAATGCCAGCGACGAGACTACGACGCTGTTTCTGTTTCCCCCGACACAGGGTATCCAAAAGCGCCAGAAGCAATGTACAGTACAATTTGGGCCTGAGATAAATATCCGCTAAACACAATCGGGTGCCGATCACCAACCCAAATCAAATTCCCAGTGTTTGAGTGCTGAGGGCGCAAAATGCAGGTTATGGCTTGTCGACGGCGGCGCCGGGATGTGCCGCGCCGGCTACAAACAAACCGGTATTCTGCGCCATCGTTTTAACTATTATTTTTATTATTATTGAAGTAAAACTTCTTGGGGCACGGGGGTAAAATTTATTTAACCTCTCAACTGTGGGTTATTCATATATTTGCTTTTCAATTTCTACTAGCCGGGTGCTATCACGAGTGGCTAAGAAATGTAACGGAAATTGGAATCGGTGACGTCAGGGTCGGCTGAAGACTATTAAAACCGCAACTATTTTCAATACGGTTTTTTAACTAATCAGATAAGATAATAATACATTCGTACAATAAAGAATGTTAATTAGTGAGAGAAAAACCTGATGAAACGTTAACAAATAAAAATTATTTTAAGCATTCTTCCACGAGTTCTTGATTTCCGGTATGGCCAAGATGGCGCCGCCGCCGCCGCCGCCGCTGGCTGGGACAACAAAACCAACTAGCATGACTCAAACTACTTCGTTCAACCTCTTTGTTGGAACCGGAACTTATGTTTGACAGCTGTGCGATGCGATCCATACAGTTTGTAAGAAAAGAGTTTCATCAATGTCACACGGGTCGATATGGATTTCTAAAACAAGCAAAGCAATGCATACATTTGAGCGAGACGGCTTAAAGACGTGACGTCAGATGGTATATAATCTGAGCGAGATGCAAATAGTAGTGACACTATTGAATGAGTTAAGTATATCACCACGAGCGCGACAAATTGTAGATAAGGAATGGTGGGAAATAAATGACATGACGTATTAAAAGTAAGTACAAGTATACAATAATTTCAAATAATCGGACGTCTGAAACTTAAAAGTAACTTGAAGCAGAGATTGGATCTCAAAATTGGAAATTTAAATCTCTTTTAGTATAGGTAGGTATAGGTGTATAGTATAGGTACCACTTAATGATCTAGCTACAGAAGTTTTACTTCTAACACGTGTACGGTGCTACACGCGTATATTTTTATTTTTATTTTTATTTTCAGACTCAAGATCCAGTTGTATACAATAAAATTAAAATAAAATTACAATAAAATGCGATTTTCATATACAATCCGGCGTATCCTAGGTTTGCTGGAAGAGATCTCTTATTAGAGATATGTTCGCCTATGTACATGTTTTTTTTTCATTATTAAATGTATTCTGTTTTTGTGCAATAAAGTATAAAGTATTAAGTATGGTTACTGCTATGTTCACGCGCCAGGCATCGAATCGGTGCTTATCCTGCGCGACGGCTGCGTGGTGGTCGGCGCGGGCGACGGCAGCCTGGAGCTGCTCGACGAGATCAACTGGCGCGGGGACTTCCCCAAGAGCAAGCTGCTCGACCCCAACAGGCCGCACTTCAAGGCGGTGAGTATAGGCTTGCTGCTTGCTATGGTGCTGCTAGTCAAAATAGATACTTTTTATAAACTTTCAAAACGGAACTTTTGTTCCTGAGTTCTATGAAATAACGACAGAGTGGCGTCATGTAAAAGTGCCATCAAATGCAGCCTTTTTTTTGCACAAAATTTACTTTATAAAATACTAGCTGACCCGGCAGACTTCGTACTGCCTCAATTTAATATGAACTTTATTGAATAGCAATAAAGTTCAAATTGACTCTAGAAAATGTTTGTATGGGAAATAGAAAAGGGCTGTTTTTAGGGTTTTCCCGGAAACTATTCGATTTTTTCTCGCCTTTTAAACCTTCCCTAGACCTCCACGAACATTTCAAGACTAAGATAAGATAAATCCGTTCAGCCGTTCTCGAGTTTTAGTGAGACTAACGAACAGCAATTCATTTTTATATATATAGATATCTGCTGGAAATATACAATTCTGAGAATGTCAAGCCATTTTGTACATAATGCTTCGACTTGAGACTTTGATTTCAGACAGATAGCTTGTTTTTTTATAAACGGAATAACTATGTATTTTTATCTGGAAAATTTCCCATGTCCAATTCGGTTAAAAAGTGGGCATAGTGGTGCCTTTGTAGGCCCCGCATGGATGGGCAAAATTACCTCTATTTATTTATGTGTAACGGGCGACAAAAGAAAGTTTTGAATTTCGATTAATTAGCCATATTTCGTAATTTGTTTATAGAAATACACAAGAATGACATACAGGAAACTTATAATAGGTAGATAGGCAATAAGGCGAGCTTATCTCTAACAAGAGATTTCTTCCAGCAAACCATTGGGAAAGAGAAAAGTATAGTCTGTTCGCGTTAAGAAAACAGTGAAACAAGTGAAAAAAAGTCAAGTGACAATGATGTTTCACTATTTTCAACGCGAACAGACTGTACATATGAGCGGGGGAAGACCTGCGCGTACAATACAACTCTGTTTACCTTTGTTTATCAATAAATACATACACACTAATGAACCCTAAGTCCCTAATGGGCTCTACTCACGATGCAACCTGGCTTGCAATCTGTCGCTGCAACTCATAGAAGGCAGGTTGCCTTGCAACCGCTAGAGGAGGACAGAACGGGAAGATAGACAGAGGGATAAATACAAGTTGCAGCAACAAATCGCGAGACAGATTGCGTCGTGAGTACAGCCCATAATATTTATCGCCGGCAGCTGAAGTCAGCTAAGCTGAACGGCAGCATCACATCAGTCGAGCTGATGGAGGCGCCATCCACGCCGCCCGACAAGCGAATACTGCTCATCGGCACCCGGACCAGTGAGATCTACGCGATGTCGCTCAAGACGTTCGTGCCGATACTGACGGTGACGTGCCATCGGTGCGCCATCAACGATGTGGCGTTTCCTCCGTGAGTGCTAGTTCTGCTATTGGCGAAGAAATATTGTTACCCTTCTTTTTTAACCGACTTCACAAGAGGTTTACAATTCGTCGGGGTTTTAGGGTTCCGATCCTCAAAAGGAAAAAAGGAACCCTTATAGGATCACTTTGTTGTCCGTCTGTCTGTCTGTCTGTCTGTCTGTCCGTCTGTCACGACCCCTGTTCTCAGGAACGCGTGGAGGTATCATGTTGAAATTAATATCGATTACTCAGGTCTATGGTCTCTTGGAGCTGTTAAAAAATAAAACTTCTAGGTCCACGCAATCAAAAGATACCGCGGTATTATGTCATAATTTTGCTGAATTTGTATGAACTCGCGTGGAACTCGCAAGGGAATCAAAACCTATAGGGTACTTCCGGTTGGCCTAGGATCATGAAATTTGGAATGAAGGTAGGTCTTATAGCACAAGTAAAGGGAAAAATCCGAAAACTGTAAATTTCTGTCTGTCTGGTTGTCTCACCGTCTGTTAAGACTTTTTCTCAGAAACGCATGGAGGTATAAAGTTGAAATTAATATCGGTTGCTCAAGTCTATGATCTCTTAAAGCTGTGAAAAAATTAAACTTATAGGTCAACGCAATCAAAAGATACCGCATATGTCTCAATTTTGCTGAAATTGCTTGATATTCGCAAGTGAATCAAAACCTAGAGGGTACTTCCCGTTGACCTAGAATCATGAAATTTGGCACCAAGCAAGGTCTTATAGCACAAGTAAAGGGAAAAATCTGAAAACTGCAAATTTCTGTCTTCCTAAAAAAATATTCTGTTAGGTATAGAATGGGAGTAGGGTTGAAATCTCGCGCCTATGCCAATTTACCCTCCACTTTCCATTCCTTTTTTCCACTCACGCGTGGGTAGAAGAAAGAAGAGGATGACGGCTGTCATAGAAAGCACATTTTTCATTGACTTTCGAGTGCGCCACGGATCGGTTCGGTCGACATTATCGTTTTGTCCCGTCAATCGCTTTTCTATGGGCTCGAGTCCTCGCGTCGCCTTACAACCGTCGCGATAAGGAATATCAGCAACCTCACCCGATGAAAGGAGATAGATTGAAGCCCGCTCAAATAAGGCAAGAACACCAGAAGCCTCAGACTCAACATTGAACCAGCGAAGAGGAGCACGCGTGAGTTTTATCCCTTCAATCTTTTCCCAACATCCTACGTGGTCCTTCTATCCCGATATCCTTCTTTTTGGCATTCTAAATCATAAATTTCTAATCAAAAATCATTATTTTCCATAATTTCAAGGCATTCAGATTTTTATTAATACTTTGAGGGTAACTTCATTATTGTGCTGGTTACACACTCTCGTTGTAGGGGATCCGATCTAGTAAAGGTTAGGCAAATCGGAACCAACTTGAACTCAGCCATAATATTTTTGCTGGCAACACTGATAGTTGTCAATTTGTCATTCTTTCACTCACTCATTTCAAAACGTCAAATTAAAGTAAACAAACAAAATAGTTTGTATTTTCTGTGCTGTGATAACTTTCCGTAGTTTACATGATGAATTCGGACGATATACCGGTTTCAGACATTGAAATGAATCCCATCAAGATCATTGCATTGGATCCAGTGTTCCGGGCGAAAGCTGTAGCTTTGGGTACTTATGAGAAGTTCATGTCTAACTTGTATAACATAGCCTACAAACTAAGCGTTCAGAAGCCAATAGATTCAGGGCTCGTTTCTCAATTTAAAGCACGATACAAGGATTTAGATACGTTTCGCGAACGTTATCAAGAGGCTTACACTGACATCATGAGTATGTGTAATGATGAGGCTTTGCAGAACGAAACAGAAGCAAGGTTTTGCAAATTCAATGACATGTATTACTCTATACAAGTACTACAACAAACTCTGATAGACGAGACACAGACACACACAGAAACATCAAATCAAGGGGTCATAAAGACAAAACAGTTTTGTTTACCGAAGATTAAATTGACACATTTTTCTGGGAATTACACAGAATGGCAAAACTTCATTGCACTCTTTGACAGTTTGATACACCGAAACTCTGAATTGGGTAGTGTCCAGAAAATGCACTACTTAATTAGCGTTTTGGATAAGGAGCCGCTAAATCTTATCAAACACTTAGAGCTTTCTGATGCGAACTACATAGTGGCATATCAAATTCTTGTTGACCGGTATCAAAATAAAAGGCTTATTGCTGACAAACATTTGGAGAGCATTCTCACAATGTCTGCTCTTAACGACAAATCAAATTACAATGTTGGTTTGCGCAAATTAGTGAATACTCTTAAGGAAGGACTACAAGCGTTATCCGCACTAGGATTCAACGTGCAATCATGGAGTTTTGTATTGCTACATACAACACTAAGGAAGCTTCCTGTCGATCTACGCAGGCGGTTCGAACTTGCTCATGGCAGTTCACCGAACGACATTCCAGAATTTGACACTTTACTTAACTTCTTGGAAACTCAGCTCAGAGTTTTGGAATCTGTCACTGCTACTGGATCTAAGGGAACACATACTAGCGGTTCTAGTGTCACACACACTAACCCACCAAAATCTTCATTCACTGTTAGCGCACCTGCTTGTATCATTTGTAAACTTGAACATGGTCTGTATGCGTGTGAGAAATTCAACTCTATGACACCAACTCAACGTAGGGAGTTTGTCATAGAAAACAGGCTTTGTTTTAATTGTCTACGGAATCATAAGGTAACATCATGCATGTCTAAGAGCAGCTGCTCTACATGCCAAGGTCGCCATCATTCAAAGCTCCACATTGGAAGCAACCATTCTAAGGTGGAACCCACTCCAGAGTCATCGTCAAAGGAGGCTGCTGTGTCGACTTTAAGCTCCACAGTCCAACCTCAAGGTATTCATGGTATTCAAAGTGAATCTACCGTGCTACTGGGTACAGCTCTGGTGGGTGTCCAAGACATCAGCGGTAACCTTCACACTGCAAGGGCCCTTATTGACAGTGGTTCTCAAGTTTCCATTGTGACAGAATGTTTGGCACAGAAGTTGCGACTACCTCGCTCAACTTCTGGTATATTATTCGGTTTAGGCGGTAAGGAACAACAACGTACCGGTGGAAGTATTGAATGTTCGATCCATTCTCTACAAGGTGAAAGGTCCCCACTGGTTACGTCAGCGGTTGTTATTAAACGAATTACGGGGTCACTCCCCACTGTCAAGGTGTCTGCTGAGGTGATAGAGACATGCAAGGATGTCTCTCTCGCAGACAAATTCTTTTCGGTTCCTAGTTCCATAGATTTATTGATAGGAATGGATCTATTTAATCAAATATTTGATGGAAGGAGACTGCAGCTGGGTGAGGGAATGCCAGTCGCCCATGGCTCTATATTTGGTTGGGTTTTGATGGGTAGAGCTCCCGTGGAGAGTTCGTCGTGTCATCAAGTAGTGTCTTTGTCCTGCACTGTCGACTTGGACTCAGTGTTAACCAAGTTCTGGGAGGTCGAGGAGGTTCCTTCCAAGGTTATACAGGATCCAGAGAATCTGCTATGTGAAACACATTTTGTAGAGAATCACACACGAGATGACGCAGGAAGGTTTATGGTTCGTCTACCGTTCAAGCCAATTCGGAAACCTTTAGGGGAGACTCATAATAACGCTCTGAGGCGTTTCCACAATTTGGAGCGGAAGCTTCTCAGAGACGTCAAGCTCAAGGAAATGTATACAGCTTTCATGGCCGATTATCTAGAGACAGGTCACATGCGCCCAATATACGATGTCTCTAACAAGGATAGGTACTTCATTCCCCACCATGGAGTCTTGAAGGAGAACAGCAGTACAACAAAACTGAGGGCTGTGTTCGACGCATCAGCGGCTAGTAGCTCAGGCGTGTCGCTCAATCAGGTTTTGATGCCGGGTCCCAAATTGCAACAAAATATAGAGGATATTATCTTACGTTTCAGGACGCATGCCATCGTGTTCACTTGCGACATAAAACAAATGTATCGGCAGATCCGTATGCACGATGACGACTGCAGGTTCCAGACTATATTTTGGCGCGAATCACCGCATCATCCTCTACAACAGTTTGAGCTTACGACTGTGACTTACGGGGTTTCCAGCGCCGCCTTCTTAGCGATTCGGGTCATACACGAGCTCGCCACACTCAACGAAGCCACGCATCCTGAGGCTGCTAGAGCTCTGCAGGAAGACACCTTCGTCGATGACGTCATCACAGGTAGTCAGGATGTAGAGTCAGCCAGAGTCTTGCAGCAGCAGGTGGTCGATGTTTTGGCTCAAGGCGGCTTTTCAGTGAGGAAGTGGTCGAGCAACAGCGCCGAGGTGTTGGATGGCTATCCGTCGGATCATTTGGAAACGCCCCTTCGATTCGAGGAATCAGGGGACAACATTTTCAAAATTCTCGGGATCGAATGGAACACTAGGACCGATAGTTTCGTTTATCATGTCGGACATTTGGGTCCGTGCAATACTAAAAGGCAAATACTTTCAAATATCGCTAGGATTTACGACCCTTGCGGATATTTAGCACCGGTTACATTTCACGCAAAGGCGATCATGCAGCGTTTGTGGGCTCATGATCTATCATGGGATGATCAACTGCCCGAAGAATTCGCCAACGTCTGGGATTCTTTCGTGGGTGGTTTCAGCTCCCTGAAAATTCCTCAAATACCAAGGTTCATCCTAAGTAGACAACCCGTGAGTTGTGTGCTTCTAGGATTCTGCGACGCGTCGGAAAAGGGGTTCGCCGCCGTCGTGTATTTAAGGGTACTCGACTCTACCGGAGAGGTAGGGGTACATTTACTTCTAGCAAAATCTAGAGTCGCGCCAATCAAACAAAAGCTGACCATACCACGCCTCGAGCTTTCAGGAGCCGTGCTCCTCGCTCGGCTGATATGTCACGTCAAAGGAGTTTTAGGTAGTAGGATTGACATCTCTGACACCGTCGCCTGGTGCGATTCCAGCATTGTTCTGGCTTGGCTTCGAACTCCTCCTCACAAGCTCCAGACTTATGAAGGGAATAGAGTTACTCAAATCCAAGGTCTCGTCCCGTTCGTGAAGTGGCGCCACGTGCCCTCCGCACTCAATCCAGCGGATTGTGCGAGCAGGGGATTGCTGCCACAGGAGGTCGTCTCCCACGAGCTGTGGTGGTCTCCACCGTGGCTGAAGCAAGATCCAGAATCATGGCCTGCCGACATCCAGCCAGTCGACGAGGTTCCAGAGATGCCCGTCTCTACATTTAACGTAAAGGAAGACAAAGGTGAAGGAACTTTTTCCTTTCCACTGATTAATCGTTTCAGTTCTCTGACTGGACTGCAACGCGCGCTTGCATGGGTGTTGCGTTTCGTCCACAACACTCGCAATCCCAAAACTAAGGTGTCAGGTTCTCTTACAGCTCAAGAGTTGCGAGATGCCTTGCATAAGGCCATCAAGTTGGTGCAAGGGGAAGTCTTTGATGTTCAGCTCAAAGCACTTCAAGGAAACGGGTCGTTGAAGGGTCCAATCGCTCGTCTTCACCCGTTCCTAGATTCAGAAGGTCTCTTACGCGTCGGCGGGAGACTTAAGCACTCCAACTTACCTTATGCAGTCAAGCATCCGCTTTTGCTGCCTAAGGCACATCACCTGACAAACATCATCATAGAGCATTATCACCAGGTCAATTTACATGCGGGACCTGCGTGCTTGATAAACATTCTTCACCAGAGGTTCTGGATATTATCTGCACGACGTGTGGTTCGACATGTAATTTTTAAATGTCATCGCTGTCATCGGCTCAAGGCCAAACCTCTGGAGCCCTTCATGGGCGATTTACCCCCAAGTAGAGTCCGTGAAGCACGCCCGTTCATCAAGGTCGGCATCGATCTCGGAGGACCTTTCCTTGTGAAAGCCTCTACATTGCGCAATGCTAAGACAACGAAAGCGTATCTCTGCTTATTCGTCTGTCTCGCTGTCAAGGCAGTCCACCTTGAAGTTGTGTCAGAGCTTTCGACGAACGCCTTTCTGGCTTGCTTCCATCGCTTCGTGTCAAGAAGGGGAATGGTGACGGACTGCTTCACTGACTGCGGAAAGAATTTCCAAGGCGCCAAACGCTACCTAAGCGAGGTAGAGTCTTTCTGGGATCGAAATCAGAAAGACATTAATAGCGAATTTGTCAAGGTTAGCGTCAACTGGCATATGAATCCTCCGTATAGTCCTCATATGGGCGGACTTTGGGAGTCAGCCATCAAGTCTGCAAAAATGTTATTAAAACGTACAATAGGAGAGCGTATTCTCACATTCGAAGAGTTGAGTACCGTCTTCGCCAAGATCGAGGCTGTACTCAATTCTAGACCTCTATGTCCATTGTCAAATGATCCAAACACTCTTGATGCGCTCACACCCGGACATTTCATCATAGGTCAACCGCTAAATGCTCTACCAGAGTATGATTTCAATGACACATCCATCTCTCGCCTCAATCGTTGGCAACTCATACAACAAATAACACAACACTTCTGGCGTAGGTGGCAGGTAGAGTATTTACACAATTTACAACAACGCATGAAGTGGTGTAAGCCTATCCCCAATCTTCAATTGGGAGATCTCGTTCTTATAAAATCGGACAATTTACCGCCCCTTCAGTGGCGTAAAGGGAGAGTCACCGCTCTACATCCCGGCTCAGACGGTGTCATACGTGTGGTCGAACTGAAAACGAGCTCTGGGTCTTGTCTCAGATCTTTGTCAAAGGTTTGTCCACTACCGAAGTGTGACAATTAGGTTAGTTACATGAGCTTCTTATGTTAGTACTTAGGTTTTTTATAAGTTACATAAAGGAAAATCAACTAGTGTTATTTTAGATTAGGATTTTAAATAATTTAATAAAGAAACTCATCTCAAGGAAACTCATCTTTAGGAATATTATCTGAAAGAGCTCAATAGCTCTTTCGGGAGGCGGTTTATGTTAGGTATAGAATGGGAGTAGGGTTGAAATCTCGCGCCTATGCCAATTTACCCTCCACTTTCCATTCCTTTTTTCCACTCACGCGTGGGTAGAAGAAAGAAGAGGATGACGGCTGTCATAGAAAGCACATTTTTCATTGACTTTCGAGTGCGCCACGGATCGGTTCGGTCGACATTATCGTTTTGTCCCGTCAATCGCTTTTCTATGGGCTCGAGTCCTCGCGTCGCCTTACAACCGTCGCGATAAGGAATATCAGCAACCTCACCCGATGAAAGGAGATAGATTGAAGCCCGCTCAAATAAGGCAAGAACACCAGAAGCCTCAGACTCAACATTGAACCAGCGAAGAGGAGCACGCGTGAGTTTTATCCCTTCAATCTTTTCCCAACATATTCAATTTGGTTTACATGGATGACATCACACTTTAGTTTTTTATGTGGAAACCTAATTATACGTGTTACCCTCTCCAAGTGTGATCGGAACCCTTGGTGCGCGAGTCCGACTCGCACTTGGCTGGTTATTTTTAATGTATGTACACCGATTGCGCTTAGACGGATGGACCGATTTGGCAAGCTATTACTTGTCCCAGCCCGTAGTTACTTGTCCTTGGCCGTAGTTACTTGTCCCTGCCCGTAGTTACTGGTCCCTGGCCGCAGTGCGCTAAATTAGGGCCTAATTAGGGATGATCGTTATCACACTACAGAAAGTGCACTCATTTAGGGCCTTAATTAGGGATGCTCGTTATTACAGTACACCTAATTAGGGGCCTAATTAGGCAACTAATTAGGGTCAGGCCTTATATCCCTCGGCGCAGTTACTTGTCCCTGGCCGCAGTTTCTTACCCCCCGCCGTAGCGAGAGAGTTTTTTGAATCCAGAGTGACCGAAGGATTCTACCCATGAATCCCTCGTTAGAATCCTGAGGGAGCGAGCGATTCAAGACACTCAAGCGCGAAAACATCGTTGGATGGAAGACTACACGTGTCTCTGTTGGGTCGGCAGGGGCATGTCGGGCGTGTTCGCGACGGCGGGCGCGGGCGACGTGCGCGTGTGGTGCCTGCGCACGTGCCAGGAGCTGCTGCGCGTCGCCGTGCCCAACTTCGTGTGCTCGGCCGTGCTGTTTAGCAAGGATGGGAAGTCCATCGTCTCAGGTACGGAGTCCTATACCCTAATTACTATAAAAACGAAGTAAACTGACAACATCAAACGTAACTTCTTGAAATAATGTTGCCATGTTCAGTTTGATAGTGATGTTCTCATTCATTCTAAATAGAATGAAAATGAGTAGAGTAATTATTTACAATCAGGATTTGTAATAAATATTTGTGACATTGAAAGCATTACGCTTTCTCCCATTAGAGGTGGCAGGAGCAAATTGAGCCCACTTTTTGTGAGTTATTCTATTGAAATTGAGCCCACTTTTTGTGAGTTATTCTATTGAAATTGAAATTGAGCCCACTTTTCCCGTCCCGATTTCGCGTCCCAGAAACACTGGTTGTACGCGTGGAATGGCGTATGATTATCCCCACCACCTGAATGTCAAGCGTTGTGTACGTGGAGCAAGTGTGCACATCAACTCTCCCATGTTGCGATGCATACGTAGGCTCAGTTTGTCCCTACATTATTGCTTGCCCTTCCAGCATGGAACGACGCGACTATCCGAGCATTTACACCGCTGACCGGCCGTCTGATCTACTGCATCTTCAACACACACAACAAGGGTACTTCAGCGCTGGACATGACGAAGGACGGGAAAACACTCATCTCGGGAGGGTGTGAGGGTCAGGTGAATGACATGCATCTCTACATTATATGTATATGGGCTGTGATTGTTACAGCACCTAATGAATGAACGGTGGAAATGGCTGCGTCAAATGGAAGTGCCTTCAAACCTACAGGTCTTTTTAAAACTATAGGATTTATGACACCTACAGAATAGGCTTGTGGCCTGTCAAGTCAAAATAGATACTTTTTATGAACTGTCAAAACAGAACTTTTGTTCCTGAGTTCTTTGAAATAACAACAGAATGACGTCATGGAAAAGTGCCATCAAATATATTTGCTGGAAATATACAATTCTGAGAATGTCAAGCCATTTTGTACATAACATAATGCTTCAACTTAAGACTTGTTCCTAGATTTATTGGATTACCTTGGCCATAAGCCTATTTAAGATGTTTCATTCTTAGTGATACCTTTAGATATATGTAACATCTCAGCATAGTACTACCACAGGCACAGGGCCCTGCTCCGCTTTTTATGGAATTCCTCATCTTAACTTCATCTTGACAACCTCGGAGCTGCTGTCAAGGCTATACTTTACAAGTAGGTGCCAAGGTTCGATTCCCCGCTGAGGAGGTAAAAAAACCCCAGGCCTTGAATGTTGAAATGTTTGTTACGTCGCTGTTTATGTTCCCCACGACACAGGGGTGTCCTGGGTCAAAAGCAATTGAATGATCTTAGGGTTCTTCATTATGGTTCTCAGGTCCGCGTGTGGGACATAAAGCCGCAAAAACAGAGCCTCAAGAAGGTGCTCAAGGAACACAAAAGTCCTGTCTCGGCGATTCAGGTCTCTCCGAATGACACGGAAGCGGTCAGCGCGGGGACTGATGGCTCTGCTATCATATGGGACCTTGTGTAAGTGACGCAAAGCTACTTAGCGGTTATGTGAGCCTGGTAGCTGGCAGAACTTATAATAAAGGGCTCACGGTGCAATCTGTCTTGCAACTTGTCGCTGCCACTTGTTGCAGGCAACTTGCAACCTGCCTACTCACGATGCAATCTCGATGCAATCGATTGCATGGAACCTGCAACCTGCCTACTCACGATGCAATCTACCTGAAATCAGTTGCAATGCAACAAGTTAAATAAACCTATTCTAGCTAAAATGCCGTTAAAATTCGTTTGTCTTTCTCTTTCACTTTGACATTTGTGTTTGTGAGAAAGGGACAAATAAATACAAACAAACAAATAAGGCTCACGGTGCAATCTGTCTTGCAACTTGTCGCTGCCACTTGTTGCAGGCAACTTGCAACCTGCCTACTCACGATGCAATCTCGATGCAATCGATTGCATGGAACCTGCAACCTGCCTACTCACGATGCAATCTACCTGAAATCAGTTGCAATGCAACAAGTTAAATAAACCTATTCTAGCTAAAATGCCGTTAAAATTCGTTTGTCTTTCTCTTTCACTTTGACATTTGTGTTTGTGAGAAAGGGACAAATAGTAGATTGTACAACAAGGGCATAAAACGCACCATTTTACCCGAGACGTATATATCCCACTAAGCCCACAACTTCCGAACGGGCGGTAGTATACAAACATATTAATATTATGTTGACGTTGACTAAGTAATATGTATGATTTTATGGTCAATAAAATCTTTGAATTGAATTGAATTATCCACCCGAGCCGCAGGCGAGGGTGGATAGTCATGTCGAGGGTAAAATGGGTTTTATATACGAGTTATACACTCTGCTTTTCACTTCGATTGTTGATTTTTTTTGGACGTGCCTCCGCAGCCGGCTCTGGCCGCCGGCAGTGGCACTTAGCATAGGTGTAACCTGACGTCCTTTGTCAGAGTCTGAGATTTAAGGTGCGAACGCACTAGGCGGAACTGCACTGCAGCGGAACTGCGCGACACGGCGCGTCATTTTTTGGTAAACCGCACTTGAACTGCAGCGACTCGACAGTTTCACCCGCCATTTGAACAAAGAACGAAAGAGATAGAAAGAGGAGAGAGGGGCGGGGGCGTGAGGTAGCGTCAGTTTTGCCTAGTTGCCCAACTTTGCCGCGCAGTTCCGCTGCAGTGCAGTTCCGTTGCCGCGTAGTGCGGTTTGCTCCATATTTTTGCCTTGAAAGAATATTTTGTCGCGTCGTGTCGCTCAGTTCCGCTGCGGTGCAGTTCCGCCTAGTGCGTTCGCACCTTTAGACGAAGATTTAACTTTATGCTCTAGAACATAAAATTTGATTTTATCCTGGCTATACCCGACATAAAGACGAACTTTACGAGCATGAGAAGTGAAAACACATTTTAGTTTTCGAAGGTTTGATAAGTTTTATGAATGATAGGGTAAGAATGTAATGTACACTAATTGATTGTGCCCACCTGTTGTTCAATAAATGATTTTTGATTTTGATTTTTTTGACCTTCCGCAACGAAACCTCCCCACGCACTGGGCATGCTACGGGGGCATGTGAGGTTAAGTTAGGTTAGTAATTCATTCGCAATTCTCCATCTGCTGCATCATCAAATCATCTTCCAGCTCGCTCTCCCGCCGCCAAGTGATGTACGCGAACACGCTATTCATGTGTGTGTGCTTCGAGCCGCTGGGCTGCCAGCTGCTGACCGGCGGCACCGACCGGCGCGTGGCGTACTGGGAGACCGGCAGCGGCAACCTGGCTAGAGAGGTGATTGTAGTCGTATAGATCAGATAATGGATGCAATCTGTCGTGCGGTTTGTTGCTGCAACTTGTTGCCCTGCAACAGATTGCAGGCAGGTTGCAGGTTGCATGCAATCGATTGCATCGAGATTGCATCGTGAGTAGGCAGGATGCAGGTTGCATGCAACAAGTTGCAGCGACAAGTTGCAAGACCGATTGCACCGTGAGTAGAGCTCTACTCACGATGCAACCTGGCTTGCAACCAGAGCTGAAAGTTCGCTCAGGCGCTAAGACACCGATCGGGGCCTGCGCATAGTTTTGTGCATATCCGAGTGAACACTCGGCTGCAAGTCGTATTTTGGCAACCAGCTACCTTATTCGCTAACTCAGTGATGATCACTCAATGATGATCCGTAAAAATTTGGTGTCGTTCAATTACCGTGTAACCAAAGGATATCAAAATTAGTCGGATAATTATAAGCGCACTCGGATGACGCCATCCGATCAGTATTGTATTGACTCGGATCGAATTCTACTTGCGACTAACGGCCGAAATTAATAACCTATCTTCAATCCATAATCTGCAGATTTGAGATTGCTAGTGTAAATTTTGACATAAATCCCATAGCGCAACTGTCAAATGTAACGTGTAATCTGCAGATCACGGATAGAGATAGGTTATTGGGATCGGCCGTTAACGAGCGCATACGTTTATCGGACGGTGCTAAATGATACAGATGGTATTTTCGATGTATCACCAAACGATGTGATGTCGGCTTGTGTTGTGATAAGCTCGCTTGGTTCGCCTACTGAATGTGGTCTTCATCCTTTTAGCTGGAAGCGAGCAGATCTGGAGCTATCAACGGCCTTGACATCTCGAGCAATGGAGAACTCTTCGTCACCGGAGCTAATGATCAGATGGTCAAGGTATGCAGCTTTGAAGCGTTATCAAAATGTTCCACTTGCGATATTCTCTTTCTATCAACTGTTCCAGTCAGTCAGTCAGTCAGGGAGTTGCGACACTCCAGTGTGGGGATATCCCGGCCGAGTTGAGTTTGCGCCTGGCGTCGAGACATTACATTGCACCGAGGCGCAAACCTTAACTCGACCGGGCAGCCATGTCAATCGAATCACTGGGTACTGCAGGAACTCACTGAGTTTGTCTCTTTGGGTGTAGGTAGATAGGCAGGAAACATACAGATACAGCTATACAAACAGCTATTATTATAGCTACATACCCAACCCATACTCATGGCCCGTTTAGGGGGAAGGGAATCTTAATACCACGCTCGTACAAAATACCAGTCTTTGTTCTTTCTACAGTGGTCACCATTTGGTCAAAAATACATACCTACGTTCCCTAAATTATATTATCCTTCAACTATCACTGACCGACTTTATTTGACTTATCCTTTAGCTGTGGAAGTATCAGGAGGGCATATACACGCACCGCGGGGTCGGCCACGCGGGGGCAGTGACCTGCTGCCGGTTCAGTCCCGACATGAAGTTCATCGTCAGCTGCTGCGCGGCTGGGAGCGTCATAGTGTGGCGCGTGCCCGAGGTAGGCTACTGAACGGCTATGCTGCCCTGGTACATCTAGTATTGCAGCAGTTGGTAAATGTGATGGCAGAGGCACAATGCGGTATTATTGCCCATGAAAGAATAAATCTAAGAATGCATGTCCGAGGTAGACACCCAAGACGCTAAACGAGAATCGTCGATATTAATCCATAAAAATGCAATGTAGGTAAATTTTATAATTCCATTTGAAAAGTCGTGTTTTCTACTCAGTTCGTCATTTGACTAAAACACCATTCGCTATTTTGATTCCGACACTCCGATAGTATCCCATCGACGTAAAGTACTTGCATCTTTGCAGTCGTCGTGTGTTTACTATCGGAGTGACGTCACGAGCAAAACATCATGGCGGCCAGCGTTTCCGCGCGACAATGCACTATCGTAAAATAATTAATGATTTTAAGGCATTTATTGGTTTCACAAAATTTTAATATAATTTCTACTCATTTACCATGGCCTCAATTTTTTTTCAAATAAGTATTCACAAAAACAACAATACCCTTATCTACGCAACTAAGGCTGCTGATTAAATCAGTACGAGGCTATTGATTTGGCACGTGGTCTCGTCTCGCTCTCTCTCTCTCTCCGCTAAGTCAAACGTCGAGCATCTACTCGGGCATGTCGTCGGGTCCCGCCCCGACGTGCTAAAACAGTGACCCCGTTCTGTACAGTCTTTTAACGATCTTTTGGCTGATGAGTGACTTTTACAGGGTGGCGCCACTTCTACGCAACTTAATGCATCGAACCTGTCACAACACTGACCTTTCATTCCTCATTGGTCATCAAGCGTTAGTTCCATCTGTCACCGCGCGCCAAAAGATCGTGGTCGTGGGAAAACTGTAGTGTGACAGGGGTTCCTATTTGATGCCCATTGAAATCAGCTATGTCTTTGTCAAACAACGCATCAGAGAACATTCTACTGTTGAGTAATAGGCCTCACTCAGTCCTTATGTAACCCTCATTCAGTTCATTGAGGACCTCCGGACCTTCTGCCATTCGGCGACTGAATTTGGCATTCCTCAACTCAGTATCTGACTGAATGTTGTTCCCAGAAATTCCACAAGAAAGACGACTCGCCGCCGCCGCCCTCGTCGGCGACGCAAGCGAAGGCGTCGCCCAAGAGTCTTCAAGAGGAGCTGCGCCTGCCCCTGGCCGAGTCACGCGGCGGCGGCGGAGGCGGCAGCGGCGACAGGCCGCGGCGGCTGCCCGCTGCGCCCAGCAAGGTAACCTGCCTAGCAGTTATGCTCTCCTGGTACTTACGGAGCCGTCTCTGCATTACTGTGTCAAAAGCACCGGGTTACTCCTTGGTTGATATGCGCCCCTGGTAACTCATCGTGTTTTTGGTAATCCCTATCGAGGAGCACAGGCCTTCGAGTAGGATTGAGCCGTACTCCAGACTCCGAAACGCTTGGCTGATATGATAGAAGGTACCCTTGAGATTATTTCCGATGTTGGATTGCCGCTAGGCCACGGGACATTTCCTCTTTCTATGTGCCTACTGTCTTATAATAATTGATCTCCTGGTCACTATACCTACATCTTACCCACAGGAGGAGAAGATATCAGCGATGGATACGGACCGCGGCAGCGTGCACGCTTGCTGTCCGTGCGAGACCACCCGCGCCAAAGCCTCCAACGAGACCGCGCGTTCCGGGCCGAGCAAGTCCAACGCCCCGCAAAGTGGCGGCAAACACGGAACCAAGTGCTGCCGGCCGCCTGGTGAGTGTAGATGAACTAACTAGATGGCGTTGGCGTAGGTAATGCGATGATGCGGGGAACCTACATCGCGTAAGATCTGGGGGGTTACTCCAATCTTTTATGTTAAGGCTAACTCAAGGTTGAATCAATACCATAACGTGTTTTCGTACTCCAACCTTCCTAATTAATCTTGAGTCAATCTTGAATTTGATCTGACGGATCAGCTGAAAACATTCATTCAATTCGTACCACAAGGTGCCATTTGACAGCAAAGAAATTCGATTTGCATTGACCAAACGTCAAAAAAACCAGATCAAAATAAGTTCCTCGGTATGCGTCTTTTTTAGTGTTAATATTAGTTTTACTTTAGTTTTCGTGGTTTCTGTGCCTTCTTACAGCATCAATCACATAACTAAATTTCTAGCCGTGTTTCGGGACATCATTCGGACTAGCTCAGCGGTTGTCCAAGACCTTTGGGCGCAGCAATATCTCAATGAAAGATCTATCTAGCTATCCTATAATTTAGGGCAAAACACAGGTTAAATCGAACGAAACACTTTATTTTATCAATCATTAACTTAATTGACTTGGTTGAGCGGCGAGAGCCTCGCTCCTTAACTAGGCTATAAAAATTTAGAATTATACTTACGAGACTCATCGGAACTTGGTTTGCTGGAAGAGATCTCTTTTTAGAGATCCCTCGCCTTTGAAAACTGCTTTTATTTACTTTTCGTCCTTGCAATTAATTTTGTGCAATAAAGGAATTATGAATCTAACACGGTAATTTACAATGCTATGGTGACCTACACAGTCCATTGTAATATGGTGTGCGGCTTACTCCTAGTGATCAACAAAGTTTTTGAGGTTTTCAAATTAACCTAAAAGGCGTTCGGCGTCCTTTCAAGGCGATAATTTGCAGATCTACCAGGGGTATACCCGGTTGACAATACATAACTCAGCGCCTCACTATATTGCCAATACGGGATGGCAGAGGCACAATAAGATTAGCTAGTTAATTCAATACTCTATTTCGCAGCTGAGGCTAGCCCAGCTATAGAGAAATAGGTTACCTCGCAATGTTTGCCATCACCGTTAAAACCTTAGTAATTTTTGGTATATGGGGTCTGCTAATATGAGAGAAGAGGAGAGAAACTCAAAGCGGCCAACAGAAATATGAATATATATTAAACATTATCTAATTAAGACACATAACAAATAAATAGGTAGGTACTTAGGTCTTGAATGCGCTGGTCTAGTTGCCATTAATTTTGCTCACATATTTAGGTAGGTATCTAAAGGTACATTGTCAGCACCAGGATTTGAACCGGCATCTCTTGCGAGAGAAGCAAGCGTAAAACCCACTAGACCACAGAACTCTTGCTGCAATGGGCACTCCAGAAAAAAAATATGAAGATGCACATGAAGACTCGTTGCACAATTGAAAGGACAATGGCTTTTTATTTATAAGCAAGACTTGCTGCCTTCTCTCTCATCGAGTGCTGCACTACAGACACGAGGTGGCTGCATCTGTCTGTGTAATTCTTGTGAAATAGTGCACAGCATCATTAATAACAATAATGTTCTGTTGTCTGATGAAATGATGCGGCACGAGTTGCAGTTCTTGATCTTCTTCAGGATGCCATCTCCTATCGGAGGTTGGGGTTGCTGTATTTTATCAAGCCGGGTTTGATTCAATCATCTTTAGCTGGCAAGGGAAGCCTGAAATAAAAAAATGTAGTTTAAAAACTGCATTTTATTTCATAAATAGGTTAGCGGTTAGGGTAAGTATATCACACATTGTAACGTTAGCATTTGTCACCTACGTATAACCAGGAGCTAGTGTGAGGGCGCCAGTCACCTCCCATCTCTCCTATACAATACTTATGTCTAAATTTGTACCCACACATGTATTATTCAGATTCTTCATATTCCGTACTCTTGTTCAGAGTAGAATTTCAAAAAGGTGCGAAATTTTTGACGTTCAGTGTATGTAACACGTTTAACTTACATTTTACTAGCCTCATCATCAAGACTGGAAGTCCCTTGACTGCGCCATCTCTATGTTATGCCAAAAGCTTTTAGATCTTGCTTGTTTGGGAATCCTTGTTATTTATAACCTTTAGCCAGGCTTATATTTTGAATGAAGTTTTGCCACATACTCTCTAGTTGCCTGTGGGTCACCTTACGACGCTGCCCTTCACTGAAAAATCGAAGAAATACGTTAGAAAACTATTGTTGACTAGCTAAGATAGCGATCTTGTTATCTTTTGTTCCTGAATTATTTTTTCAGATTATATTACTATAGGGTACTTACGACATAGTAATTGCTGCAGATTTTTAGCTTTTTGCAGTTTTATCTGGACATCACAACAATTTCATAGTTTTTATCGAGTCTGTCTACACAAACAAATACAAGTCGTGTTCCGTGACATCGCCGTCAGCGCCCCAATCGATTACAGCGTCTACTATGCCATCGTTTTGTATCGCCAAAACTAACTCGGGACGGCTTCGTAGCCGCTGTAATGGATTTTGGCGTGACTCGGAACGGGGGGACAAATATCATCAAATGTCAAACTCAGCCTCAATAGACGTACGTTCAGAATACGTGATGAAACTAATGTTGTCATGCTGCTGAAAATTAAAATTTCTTTCAAAACCACGAAAACTTGTATGAAAACCACGGAACATTATGATATAAGATTGTTATAGTGTAAAATGTAGCAAGAAAATATAGTATAGTAAATAAAACACCTTTATTGTAGTTTATGTAGAAAGATTAATACAACTTCTGAATGTCGTTTTCGGTTATTTCTCGGTTTTTGTTCAGAGAAAATCCCTTTTTCCAATTCCGGACCAGAGACAATTTTGTTTTTTATTCATCATTCACTCACTCCCCGGATCAAAAGCAATCTTCAGTTAAGGCGGTCATGGTACGAAATTTGGCAGATCAAATTAGTGTTGTAGTTTGGATTGAGTGAGATTTGGTCTGACTTAAAAAAGATTGTGGTAACCCTCCAGTTTTCATTTGTGACTTGTTAGGTTCTCAGTAGAGATGGGCTGATTAATCGGCCACTTTCGTAGTCGGTGACTATATAGGTAACGCCATCCACGACGACGCGTGACGTAGCTATTTGCATCTTTCTTTTTCACCGGGGCACTCTGCTGAAAGACAAAGATGCAAATAGCTACGTCACGCGTCATCGTGGATGGCGTTGTCTATAGTCGGCAATTAGTTGGCTCATTTATTTCATTAATTTTTTTATAATTTTGCATAAAAAACGTGATTTTAAATGGAACTGAACCCTATATTGATTGTTAACTTTGCTAATTTATAGGATCATGTAGGTATTTAAATATTTTCTGAAAAGAGCTTTCACAACGCAAATGATCATAAATCAACAATAAAATAATTTAAACCAGCCAGAAGAAAAAGATCGCATATCAAGTGCGAGCGACGCTGCTGTAAACTAAGCATCACAAACATTACCGACACTACCCAAAAGCAATGATTGGCATAGCCAACTAGTCAGCCTGACACCAACTAGTTGGTAGTTGACGAGTCGGCCCATCTCTAGTTCTCAGTAACTTTACTAATTATAATCTGATGGCAGTATTCAATTGTTCCTTCTCTTATTAAATACATTTATCTTTTGTTTTCCAGACAACTTGCCAACAAGGACTACAAGTAAAGAGTATGTGAACCGTGCCGGGGGAGATAGAAAATGATTCGTAATCACTCCTAACCCTGATGGTAGAGCAGTCACAGTGTCCCAAGCGAATGATGCTGTCTCCAAACTTATTTTTAGCGCAATTAAAATATTTTTTACGTGTTCTTAACAAAGGTATTTTTATTGATTGATACAAATGGGAATGGATCCTTACAGCTATATTTTACAAAATTAAAAGTCAAATAATATCACATTCACGAAAATGCTCCAATTTCTTGGAAATTATATCAAACCTAGCACTTTATCCATATCTTCATTTACAGAGAAAGAACTTCACAATAAATATTGTGTATCAATTATAATTTGGTATTTTTTACACAATTTTCATTGCATGCAGCATTCATGAAATAAATAATGATTAAGGGGGCTGCGACCGCGTGATTTTCCCATTCAAACGTGATACAAAAATGATTTGAATTTGAGAACTAGTTCAAAGCATTTAGACTGTTAATCGGATTTATACACTGTCTACACAGGTTCCTGGTCATATACCAAGGTTCTTATTCAAATTACTTAAAAATATTTTTAAATTGGTTGAAGAGGAACCCTGGTATACAGAACAGGAACCTGTGTAAACAGTGTATAAATCCGATTAACAGACTAAATGCTTTGAACTAGTTCTCAAATTCAAATCATTTTTGTATTAAGTTTGTATGGAAAATTCATGCAGTCACCGGTCTCTTAATTCCAATTCACAATAATTATTCTGAAGATCTGCACATCTCTGTGATGATTTGAATTGAATATTTCAGCCCCATGCTTGACTCTTGCAATAATGTAGAACTAGCTTGCCATCTGTTCCGAAGCACTCATACAAATTCTTCACAACTTGGTCTGGAGATGGGGCAAATGTCTGGTTAACATAGAGGAACTGAAACAACAACTTTAATTTATTATCTATTTTTATATAAACATTTACAAAAAGCACATACATTGCTTTTGGCCCCACACTAGGATACCTACTCTTGTCTCATGGGAACCAGAAACAGCGACATCACAAACATTAAACATCCAAGACATGGGTGTTTTTTTTGTCCCCAGCCGGGATTTGAACCCGGGGCCTCTCATGGTAGGCAGATGCACAACCGCTGTGCCACAGCATGCCGATTACTGACCAAGTACCATTACTGACCACTAATAAGTTGTCAGTGATATAAGGAGTGGAGGGAGACTGCTCAGATAGTGAAATTAAACAATAATAAATGATAATATTGTTACTGTGCTGATCTGACGAGGTTCTTTACTAAAAACTATCTCACATGTCCACAGATGCTCTGTTGGGCGCCTTCTATCACTCAAAATACTGCATTGAGTAACAGATTAAAACTGCTTATGGCACACGGTATGATATAGGCCGCCTCATCAATTTGTTTTGACTTTCTGAGAACTGTGGCTTCTCTTGCTCGCATATTGTTTTGTGGATGGGAGAGAGAAGTAGCAACTTGCTCAGAGACAAATAAACTTGGTGCAAACTGTACTATGGTTTGTATAAATATTCAAACTGCAAGCCATACTTGGAACATACCAGTCTTTCGTCAGGTTCTAGCTTTAAATATTTCTTAACAAACTCCATTATCCAGCCAATCGGTTTCTCTGCATCAACGGCCCATTTCTTCTTCTTCATTATAGGAGCATTCCCCGTTGCTTTTAGGAGGATATCGACTGCAAAAATATTATTTTAAGTGCTGACAGAGCATTGTAATACACAAAACCCATCCCATCTCAGACAGATGCTACTTAGTTCTTATTGTTGCCCGATCATTGAACCTGAACTAGCATGAACATGACTGCATAAAACACGCTTTTCGAACATATAGAAGAGAACAGAATCCAAATTACTTTTTACTTTGTCTGTCTTCCCAGCATCACCATTATCTTTTTGTTCCTCCTCTGTTTTCAAACTCTCTGTGGCTGTAGATATATCTGATGGTGCGTCTTCCGACGATTTATCTTCGCTCATTTTATGTATGTATTTTCCCAGCAGTTATTTTATCTATCTATTGCAAAAATTGCGAAACAAACAAAAAATCACTGGACTGAATTACCCCCTGTTCCGACTAGTTCCGAGTCATGCATGCCCATGCCAAAATGCAGCGTCTACGAAGCTGTTCCGAGTCAGTTTTGTTTTGGCGATACAAAACGATGGCATCGTAGAAGCTGTAATCGATTATGGCGCTAACGGCGATGTCACGGAACGCAACCTTAATTTGACAGTTGCCTGACAGGTGTCAATTGCGGTGCAGCAGCGGTCCATTTGGTAGTTTTGGGAGACAAGCAAGCACGCCTCCCGTGCCCCGTCCATACCGTACCGTAAAACCGGGAAACTCCACAAGTTGAATAATGGCAACCCCTTTACTCGGATTTGATTGGCTATTGGAGCAACCAATCCCAGGCCTTACCCTTTACCCATTCATTCATTCGAAATCCATATATAAAATATACCATTACCATTCATTCCATTCATTCATTTCATAAAATTCAATCATTCATTTGATTTCGGAGGCACATACGTACACCTTGCGTGTATAAATTCGCTTTTTACTGTAATTTTGAGTTTCTTCTACGGTAAATTAGGTGTTTGCAATTAATTATTAGCATATCCCACGGTCACGTATGAGTAACATACGTTCTGCAGTATAGTAATACCTATATCACAAGTCTGTAAACTTAATCGACAATCGAAGTTGAGTGCCTCCTAATTACGATTGCCTTTTGTTATTTTTTATATTTTGTGACTTGTTTTACTTGAGGCTAGTGTTCTGTGTTTTGCCTTGATACCTGCGATGTCTGTGGCTGTTTTCTAGCATCGACCAGTGTTATCCAGTGTATTGGTAAGTAAATAACTTTCATCTAATGTCCGTCCGAATGTCTTCACTAAGAATACTTACCCTACCTTTTCCAATTTCAAGCGTTGTTGAGCACCAGTAATTTAGTGTCTCACCATTCTCATCAAGTTAGTACTGTGGCCGTAATTCTGACCCTGACGTAAGATTCCCTAACCTATAAATTTTCAACCTTACGACTTGGTAATATGTAATAAAAATCAAATCCTATGAAATGGAAATCATCAAATAATGATGGCCCAATGGCTGAGAGAATAACATAATGACTACTGTTGAATCAGGATCATCTTCCACGGTTCAGATGCTATTTGACCACACAAGCACTGATTACCAGTACGTGTCCCTCATCGATTCATCAATACATCATCTTGCCATTCCCACCCCACAGTCAGCCATACCATAACTATACCTACTGTATGTAGCCTCCTGTGTGGTCCGGTATAACTAACGTGACCATACATCCCGCTTTGGGCGAAACTGTCCCGCTTTCAGCCTGTCTGTCCCGCTGTCCTCTGTAAGAGCAAAAATAGTTCTAAGTTTGTATGTAAATATCATGTAATGTTCAATTTAAAACCCTTGCGTTCTTATTAGGCAGATGCTATTTACTCGAGTTACTATCCAAGTGAAATTTTCCTTGTGTTCATGTTGGGCAGGTGCTTGTTACGCGAGTTACTATCCATGTATATAATTTCCGGGGCGGCGGCTGACGCCGCCCTTGCGTTCTTGTTGGGCCGGTGCTAGTTTCTCGAGATACTAGCCATGTGAAATTTCTGCTTTGCGGCACTACACTCATCGTACAAGACAAGATCAATAAAAAAATATGTATAATTCGTTTTACGTAATCGGTTCGCTCGCGTTAAGACACACTTGAGAGGATTTTTCGTATATGCGAATCCGAATCGCACTTGACCTTTTTTTACGAAATTCCGAAGACGTCCCACTTTGATGAATAAAATAAATGGTCACGTTAGGTATAACGGTATAACTGACTTCAAACGCGACCACGGCTCCCTCAAAGAGAAGAATTAAGTTTTATTTTCCCTATCTATGTTATCAACATCCCAACCCACACATCTTCTACTGCATTGGATTTTGTTGATGAATTGGTACATGATTCAAGTGAAAAGGTTTCAAACAATGTGATGAATTGGTTAATAAAATGTTCATGAATTTATTGAAATCTTAGGGATAGAAAAAATATATTTTGTTCATGGCATTGTAGCAGTTCTCTAGCTTGTGATTGTGATAGAACTATATCTCTCAGGTCAGCTAGTAAACGATAAACATTAACTACTTTACAGACATAGTACACTCAGGAGAGGTGAAGCGTTTTAATCTAAATCATCTAATAGATTAAGATTACCTGTTCCTTATCTGAAAATATCATAAATAGCATAAGGTCCTCACCGAGAGGTACCAACCAACCTGCCTTGTCAGGGTTTAGCTTATGCATTAAATAAATATCTTTACATAGGTACCTACCTAAATATTGTCATAAGGAAACAACTACTTTCTCTCCAAAATCTCCAGTTATCAGGGGCCCTAGTCTCTTACGAAAAACGCATCGCAATAGCATATCGATTGCACCCAAAAGCGCAAAATTACTTTATTTAGCATTTTGGCAGCAGCTTTCGAATATCGAGGATTGGGCCCCAGTTGAAATTGTCAATGAATGCAACCGAAATAAATATTCCGTGCGGGGTTCATAAAAAACATCCAAAGTATTGTGCACTGTATTTTTATCACTTACATGGACATGTGCATTCTCCCCATCTTTACCTACGGAGCCCAGACTTGGTCTTTGACTGACGCGCAAAGGTTCAGACTCGGGGTTTGTCAGAGAAACATGGAGCGCAGCATTCTCGGTGTTCGGCTTTTAGACCGGATCCGGAATTCCGAGCTGCGCTCCCGGACAAAGATTATAGATGTAGCTCAGAAGGCTGCCCAATTAAAGTGGGACTGGGCCGGTCACGTTGCTCGAATGCTGCCAAATCGTTGGGCTTAGAGAACCACAGACTGGCTCCCAGTAAATGCAAAGAGAAAGCGTGGCCGACCCAGGAAGAGATGGAGAGATGAGTTGGGTCTATGGGATAAAGAGTGGAAGGAGACCGCTCAGGATCGAATGGAGTGGAAGAGGGGGAGAGAGGCCTTTGCCCAGCAGTGGGATATTACAGGCTCATAATAATAATAATAATAAATAAAATAAGTAAATTGTTATGGATTTTCGTGTTTCTCTCACCCCATGCCAAATTCGAGACTTTCAGATACTTATTTAGTCTCAGCTGATATAACTGCGCACTTGGCGACATAGGACTAAAACGGCGACATTATTTATAACACCAGTCTAATTTTACTGAGCATCATCTCTACTCTACTGTAAGTTTGAGTTGTTTAGAGCAACATAAATGACATATTAGCCCATTAATGTCCCCACCGAGGGGCACAGGCCTTTACCCGGATCCGAGTAAGTAGCCATACTCCACCACGCTGGCTCAGTGCGGGTTGGTGGAGGGGTTTTACGACTACTACATACTACCAAGTAGTGATAGTAGCTGGGACCTACAGCTTAACGTGCCATCCGAAACACGGAGCGTCCGATAATGTACTTAAGACAAATTCATTTTCTCATTGGTACCTACATAGTCGGCACCGGGATTCGAACCTACATCTTCTGTGTGAGAAGCAAGGTGAAACCCACTAGCTAGACCACGGAGCTCGGAGAATAGGCTTTGGTAACCCAATAAATCTAGGAACAAGTCTTAAGTTGAAGCTTATAGTACAAAATGACTTGACATTCTCAGAATTGTATATTTCCAGCAGATACATTTTATAAAGTCAATTTTGTGCAAAAAACACAGCATTTGATGGCACTTTTACATGACGTCATTCTGTTGTTATTTCATAGAACTCAGGAACAAAAGTTCCGTTTTGACAGTTCTGAAAAAGTATCTATTTTGACTTGACAGGCCACAAGCCTATTGGGGACCTTGTATTTCGCGCTCTCGCTATAGCTATTGACGTGCGATTTGCTTGCAGTATCCGGCCCCTGTTCTTGTTGTTATTATAAAGGACGATGATATAAATCCACAACTGCAGACACCAAGCGCAGACCGCACGTAGGCAACTACTCTTCGAGCGCCGCGGCGCACTGCGGTCTTCAGTCGCGTAGCATTATGGCGGGCGGCGCACTATGGGCTGAGACCGTGCGATCCATCTCAAAAATCCATAACTTTTTTGTTTCTTGACATTTCGGGTTGATTTTTTTTTACATGTATTCTTGAATAAATATACTATCACATGAATAAAACACTGTTTCTCTAAAAGGTATATTCATTCCGTAAAAAAATGACAAACATGAACTATTCTCAATAATCATCATACAAATTAAAAAATAAATAATTAAAATAGCTTGTACAGTCCAATGAGTCATATAATACAGGCTATATATAGAGTACGTAGGGTTAGTGTGTGCATACACTACAGTCCCACTACTAGGCAAAGGCCTTCCTGGCTTGAGCTAGAGTGCCCGGCCGGATACATTCCCTCAATAAATCGATTGAAATTAATAAAAAAACGTTGCATATTATTGGTTAGGCCTATACTCAGCAGTGGGTGTAGGAGGTTAGCTAGGTAGTAAAGTTGGTAGGTACTTAAACAGCTTACAAACACTAAACTTATTACACTATCACTATTTTATACAAAAAAATAGTAATTTAAAAATACATTATTCTGATGATGTCACTTCTAAAAGTTCTATGGCTTCGGCAAGTAATTCTTTTGGTATAACCATAGACAAATAAGTAATTACTTAATTACCTACTTATTGGTCTATGGTATTACAATACCTTTTGGTGGGGTGGTTTTGCGGCGCCGCGCCGCAGTGTCACCTGCGGTTGCTGTCTGCGATCGGTCCCGGAATCATACCTTTACAGTCCCTAAATGGTCCTATACTATACATATTACATTTTTAAAAACAATTATCCAGCTCAAGTGAAGAAAGTAGCTATTCAAGGAATATAGTGTTGACAGTTGACATACGTACGCAGCATGGGTCTCACTGTGAGATGGAAGCTTGCCCTACTTACAATAGTTGATTAAATTATACAGAGACAACTGTAACAGAGAGTGTTGATTAAACTTTGAATAGGTGTTGATGATGGATAACTGATGGAAATACCCGTAATTTGCCTTACGGAGAATCTACAACTTCGCCCCATGTCTCCTTCAAACGAAAATAGTATATACTCTCCAATCTCCATTGTTACACAGTTTTATCTGTTGCACTGTATGTCGTATTGTGTAACAGTAGCTGTTATGACAGGCGTCGTCAACTTGCCTGTGACTGTCTAATACTGTGAAGATAAGCACGAAAACAAGGTAGGTAGTACAATGAGTATAGTTCAGTTGTAAATCACACCATCAAATCAAAGGTTCAAAGTACTAGTTGCTCTGTGAGTTGTAGAACTCGATCTCGAAACCTCTTCTTTACTTTGCACCACCGTGGGAGAACCATCATGTTCAACACACATAAATACACATCAACCCACTCTGTATTGCTGGACCACTGGACAGGTGATATGCCCACTGGTCGTGTGGCTTGGCTACTCTGTGACTGATTTGCTTCACCGACCACCGGCTTACAAAGTTACAATTACACCATCGCATCATAGGGCGAGCGAAAGGCCTTCGTACTCATCCACTGCTACAACCCGGCATATCTTTTGGTGGTTTTGGTACCTACTATGAATTTATGAAGAAAATATGCGTAAGAGTAGTTTTTTCGATTTACTTAATAGGCTTGTAGCCAAGGTAATCCAATAAATCTAGGAACAAGTCTTAAGTTGAAGCATTATGCACAAAATGGCTTGACATTCTCAGAATTGTATATTTCCAATAATTGAAACAAAAAGTAAACTTTAGAAAAAACCGACTTCCACAAACCCTATTTGATAAGATTGAGTTTAATACAAACTGTAACCCCTTATCCCCCCCCCCCCTTGGGCAATTAATTTTGTCAAATCCCATATCAGTGCTTCCCCACGCTACTAAGGAAGCCCTGTACAAAGTTTCATGGCTCTAGGTCCACCGGTTTAGGCTATGCGTCGCCTGCCCGTCAGCCACGCATTGTATTTGTACCTAGTATTGAGCAGATCTGGTGGCCATATGTGGTCTTCATCAGCAGTTCCGCATCACAATATTATGCTTACCATGTGCATTTGCACGAGTTATTATGAAAAACACAAAAATCACTATAGGTCTGCCTATAATATTTGAAGAGTTCCCTCGATTTCTCCAGGATCCCATCATCAGATCCTGACCTGGTGTCAATGGGACCACCCTTGAGGTATTAACTATACGCCGAAAAAAGATTTGTTCAAATCGGTTCATAATTGGCGGAGCTATCGCGTAACAAACATAGAAAAAAAAAAATATATACGCGTGTAGCACCGTACACGTGTTAGAAGTAAAACTTCTGTAGCTAGATCATTAAGTGGTACCTATACTATACACCTATACCTACATATACTAAAAGAGATTTAAATTTCCAATTTTGAGATCCAATCTCTGCTTCAAGTTACTTTTAAGTTTCAGACGTCCGATTATTTGAAATTATTTTATACTTGTACTTACTTTTAATACGTCATGTCATTTATTTCCCACCATTCCTTATCTACAATTTGTCGCGCTCGTGGTGATATACTTAACTCATTCAATAGTGTCACTACTATTTGCATCTCGCTCAGATTATATACCATCTGACGTCACGTCTTTAAGCCGTCTCGCTCAAATGTATGCATTGCTTTGCTTGTTTTAGAAATCCATATCGACCCGTGTGACATTGATGAAACTCTTTTCTTACAAACTGTATGGATCGCATCGCACAGCTGTCAAACATAAGTTCCGGTTCCAACAAAGAGGTTGAACGAAGTAGTTTGAGTCATGCTAGTTGGTTTTGTTTATGGTTTGTCCCAGCCAGCGGCGGCGGCGGCGGCGGCGCCATCTTGGCCATACCGGAAATCAAGAACTCGTGGAAGAATGCTTAAAATAATTTTTATTTGTTAACTTTTCATCAGGTTTTTCTCTCACTAATTAACATTCTTTATTGTACGAATGTATTATTATCTTATCTGATTAGTTAAAAACCGTATTGAAAATAGTTGCGGTTTTAAAAGTCTTCAGCCGACCCTGACGTCACCGATTCCAATTTCCGTTACATTTCTTAGCCACTCGTGATAGCACCCGGCTAGTAGCAATTGAAAAGCAAATATATGAATAACCCACAGTTGAGAGGTTAAATAAATTTTACCCCCGTGCCCTAAGAAGTTTTACTTCAAAAAACTACTCTATAATGATTTTAAATAAATCTCGTGAGCCCTCATCTGCACTTTCTGCTACTCAATCGTATCGTATAATAAGAGAATAAAGTACCTACCTAGACCAAAAAATACCAAAATGTTCCTCGTGCTTACAAATAAGCCACATCGCTCAATAATCCTGCGACAGTTAACTACATAAATCAGCTGAGCTGGCGCGACAAACACCGTTGATTTATCTTTATCGTTGACTATAAACTTCTCGGCTTAATAGCCAGGCGAGATGGCAATACTCGGATAATATACCTTTTTAATAGTAGTCGTAAAAACACTTCACCAACTCGCACTGAGCCAGCGTGGTGAAGTATGGCTTAATCTTAATCTATCCAGGAAAATGCCTGTGCCCCTCGATGGGGACAATGGCAGCTGAAACATTCTTGGTCTTCTCTTGGTGTCGTTGAGTGCGTCACTTTTAGTATTTGGCCAGTATTTAGCTTATTGGCGGCGCCTATTTTGTTGGGAGACTGACTGCCTGAAATGCGGTATTTGCGCCTTTGGGAGTTATCGAAATGTTGTTGGTATTCGAGTACGATCACTCGAGGAGTTGTGTCGCTTCCATCCACCGTTCAACTTGTGATGTCCTACCTATATCTACGAATCGAGTATACATTCGTATATAATTTGGGTTCGGCTCGTTAATGTCAAAAAGATCTTTACTTTATTTAACCTTGATATCAATTCACTCAGGAAACCTACTTTGTTTTCTCCTAACAAATTGTGTAATCTCTGTATATTGAGATGAGCCGCATTGCGACTGCATCGATCGACCGCCAGCCTTATCCAGCCTCCTCGCCCGGGGAATCCCGCACTCAGGGTCCGTGTGGCGTGGCTGTGGCACAAACACGTGTTGGGAACGGAACCATGTCACCGGGTCGTTTATGGCCTGTTCCAAACAGTCTCGTTAAGCTTTATGTGACAGCTTCATCTATAATTTCAATACGAAATTTATGAATTAGTTCGATTAAAGCTTTTTGGGAGAGGGCCTTCATTTACTTTAAGTTATTTGTTAGTCATGCAAAACGACTCCACTAACCACCAGTTTGAAGACTTGTCTAACAGCAAATCAGTCACCGGTACTCATAGTTAACGAGGTCTCAATCAATTGACCATAATTGTGAACACTTGAACCTCCTGACCTCTAGTTGCACAACTCACTAATGTCCTACCTAGCAGGCATGAGGACCAGCCCGGTCCTAGGCGAGAATAATAAATGGACAAGAAATCAAGGCTATCTTCACCTTCCTCTATCTCAGCTTCAGCCACATAATGATTGCCAACATCCGATAGAGGACAATACTTGTAAAATCAGAGAACATTCATTATTTGTAATTATCTTTTTGTATCTGCCTCGTAATGACTATATGAATTATTCTCTGCGATTTGTAAATGATATTTTCTTTTTATGTGTCCGTTGTGAGAGTATTGTTCTATTGATTAAAATAGTCAAGACTAGCTGATGGTGCCCTACCACAGACCTGTGGTCTGCTACGGCTATGGTAAAGTATGGTATGTGTGCCCTACGTACTTGACCCGTTTTGCAATAATAAAAACTTACAACCCACTATCACGTAAGGAATTAGATATAACATCAAATTACGATTCCACAACCAGACAATTAACTCCCAGATAAGAGAGAGATGTCGGTAAAGATAGGCTGCCCTTCCAGTTACAGTCCAGGTCAAGCGGCTGTCAGGTAAATAGGTCATTGAGTCTATTTATGACCAGCTGGAACATTCTAGGCGTCTCGAGGGGTGCTTTATTTGAAGCTCAGATCAATGAAACTCTGTCTCCATTATTTGCACATTGGAGAGTTGTTTTGGGAAAGAAAGAAGAAACGGTAACATTATCATGCCTATTCCCATACGGGGTGGCAGAGATGTTGCGGCCACGTTTAGCCATTCGAAGTAAATTAATTGAATTGATAGTCCTTTTACGTGACAAGGGGAAAACCAATCGCCAAACTATTGGATAGAACAGAACAAAGTAGGCAAGGGCAGGAAACTCAAATTAGGTGAAGCGCTTACAAGAATTAGGGCAAGTTTGCGATTTATCTTCGTTTCACAAAGTCTTGGATCCACTGACATGTAAACAACGGAAAGTTGGTTTAATCGAGGGTTTAATATACAGGAGGAACTTGGGCTTTTTAATCTTAGTTGACTGGCATTAGTAGTTTGGAGTGGATTTTCTTCAAAACAAACAAACAAGTAAACTCTCTGATAGAGTAGCTCCATGCATCCATGTTTACACAGTTATTTGATACTTACGGTCTTTAGTGGGTTGACTCCAAACATGTGATCGCTGGAGGACTATCATCATTGTCGTGGATTTTGCGGGACAGGGAGCAGGTCCATCGCCGCAGGAATAGACTCACGAAGTCATTCCGTATCGGAGGTTTGACTGAGGGTATAAAACTTGTGTCCCTTGCAAGGCGTTTCCTCAGTTGATGTTGTTAGCGACAAAGCCTGAAGCGTTTCTCCAGAAACACTCAGGGCTCTTGACTATCAAAGAGTGTTGTCTAGCGAAAAATCTAGCTTCTGTGAGTACCCACAGATGTAGACCACACTCTATACCAGTATAGTCAGAGTGACCCAGGCCTACAGTACTCCACTACTCATATACAGATATTGATGTTTATACTTCATGAGATGTAGCGACTGTTTATTTACGTTTTTGTCAAAAAATATGCGATTTTTAGCCCGGATGCACAACCAACAACTCAAAGTTTCACGAATACTTAAAGAAATGGTGTTATTTTCTCTCGTAAAATAAAATTCAAGTGTATCAGCAGATCAGCAGTTATTGTTCTCGGACATTGTTCTATCTTAACGCGTTTTCACATTATGACAATCACTACTTCTTTTCGTCCGTCGAGCATACAAGCTGATTTATTAGCATTTTTTAGACTTTCTCTTTTATTTACATTATACACGTGGTCGTGGTCGCGGTGTCCTCGCGATACGTCAGGTGGTTGTTACGCAAATGTTTCGTAATGCCGTATCAGGATTGTAATGCTCAGGGCCGAGTCGTTTGTGGTAGCTGACTCGGTCAAAACGAAACAGGATCACATTCTGCGGTCATGGTCCCAGCAGCGGTCCCAGCGTCGAAGGACCGAGAAGCTACTTCCTTGGAGAAACGGTCACCCATCCAGAATACACGCTGTCAGACGTCGCTTATTTACTATTTCAAATCGACTGAAAATTTTGGAAAATGTGGAAATGTGACAGTTTCCCATACACAGAAAGTAAGTAAATGGAATGGAGTAGTCCATACACCACTGGAAGTAAATAAATGGAATAGAGTAGTCAGTAGTAGCTCGTCTGTCCAAAGTGCTCACCATATTTTGTGTGACTCAAATTCCTGTAACTGTTAACTCACAACAATTACCCTGACAGTTTTTCAGGTAGATGTAGATGGGTTCATCATCCGGTCGCATCATACGGCGGTCTAACACGCTTTGTGGGTAGTTTAGTCATTAAGGTTGTGTGACACTGATGCTTGCGTAAGCACGTGATACTGAAAAATATTCGTTTATTCTCATCTTATGCTGGCTATCACAAAGTCAAATCATACATATCATTATCCGGTTAGCCCTATACGGGCTAAGGCTTTACGGTTATATTACAGTTTTCTAGTTCGTCCGATTTTGGCCTCTTGCGGAGCGTTCCAGATTGTTCCACAGTAGAGCTGTGAATCAAAATCTGCGCTAGTTTCATACAGTGGCTTATTTGCTAGCTGCTAGCTCCGCCTAGTCTAAGTTCGGAGTGGTATCGACTTATTTGCTAGCTGCTAGCTCCGCCTAGTCTAAGTTCGAAGTGGTATCGACTTATTTGCTAGCTGCTAGCTCCGCCTAGTCTAAGTTCGAAGTGGTATCGACTTATTTGCTAGCTGCTAGCTCCGCCTAGTCTAAGTTCGGAGTGGTATCGACTTATTTGCTAGCTGCTAGCTCCGCCTAGTCTAAGTTCGAAGTGGTATCGACTTATTTGCTAGCTGCTAGCTCCGCCTAGTCTAAGTTCGGAGTGGTATCTACTCTTTCTCATTTGAACTACGAAAATACTGCTGGTTGAAAAAGCGTCATCAAAGTCATCTACTTATGTCCTAAAAATACGTTATTGGCGTAATGCCCATTTGAAGATTGCGGCCGGTGAGATGTCTGTCTATGACTGCTGCCTTACGTGTATGTTTACATAATGGAACATCTATTTGAGAAGAATCTTTAAGAACCGTGAGTCTATATCTAAATTATACATCTCTACGCCGAATTCTCCTCCATGTCTTTGGGTAGACAATTTCAGAATTCTCAAGCTAAAACATTGCTCACAAAGCTAACCGGCCAGCGTGCCTCAGTAAGCAGTTGGCACTCTCTTTGAAAGTACCCCAGAAGGGCGCATTCGGTTTTGTGGGTGAAAGATAAATACCAGATAATGCCATGCCATGTGAGTCCGTAGCTTGATTCTCTAATCTCTGCCATTAATGCAAACCGTATCTAAACTGTAATTCTGAAGGATGGTAGTCGCCTTCAGAGCACATTTTGAGTACGATTGCTTTTCATTTGTTTCGATCATCGCTACATGCCAGAGATACTAAAATAATATATACTAACTTATTCACTTTCCCCTGGTTTGGATAATGATGATGCTTTTCTCATCGGATACCAAAACGGATATGAGCTAGCCCTCGAAAAGGATTTGTTGCATTTTATGCCTCTGTGAAGCCTTGTGAAAATAAATGGACTTTACATAATGGACGTTTAAATAACAATATGTACATCAGAGCGTTTAACAGATGTTTTGAATTAACCTTAAAAGTCCTCCTTTAGCAGATGATCCAATAACCCGGGTTATAGCTATGTAAAAACATATTAATCAAGTGCCCTGCTCTACATACGTCATCATCTCGAGAGAATTTTCCGAGCGAGCTCTAGTCTGCCCGGGCTCACAGTCAAGGTCACGGCACAAGGGCGCAGTACAGAGGGCGGACCGGGAAAGTTCCTGAACGAATCATAAATGCCTTATTACTAGACTAAAAGACTAATAAAAAAGGTGTAATAAGAATTAGGCTATAAGGATCCGATATTGGGGCTTCATTCAGGGTTTAGGTAGGAGCAGTAATAGGCTTACCCTACAATTTAAGATCAGTATAGGAAGTACGCATAAAACCAGAGTGAAAAAGTATGGGACTCTATTTATCTATCTCTGGCACCTAGAATTTTCTATTGTAATCTCTCTCAAATTGATATTTTGAAGAATGTTTTCTTATATCAAATTGACGTTTCACCAATTAGAGCCCAATTTTTGGTGATGACCTTTTATCAATATCCATTAGTTATTTGACCTTTAAGTATACTCTTGGATAAATCCAAGACAGGTTAAAAAAATACAGACCAAACCTTAAAACAAATATGCCTGCCTGTCATCTTCAACCTTGAAACACGATGAAAAATATTCAGTCCATGAAACCAACAAAGCTACCGTGAAAATGTAGCTCCGTGTTACGTGATCCGCATTGCAATTTGTAAGAAAAACCAGCGTCTTTCTTGCAAAGACGATTCAGTAAGTATGGACAAATTCCTGTGTACGTACCTAACAGAACTGAAGATGAGAAAAAGACAAGTTTAGGTGGCTTAGGGCCGGTTTCAGAATTGAGAATTTCGCTGATTAAGTTCGTATCGTGCTGTCTCTGCAGATGTCACAAAAAAGATCGTGACAACACGATACATAAGTATCAACTCAGTGATCGTAAAGTATCAACCCAAGATGGGCATGTAAATTGCTATAAAGTAATTTATGTTAATCTGGATTTGCTCAACTTGGCGGGAGCGATGCCGCGCACCCAGATATAAGGAACATGGCAACTTTTCCTCATCTAATTATCTCGAATCATTAGTTCCCTGGAAATCATTGGTTCATCAGTTTTTTTTTATTGACCATAAAATTATACAGATTGCTTAGTCAACATCATCATCTCATCACCATGTTAGGGAACTCACTCACTGTATAATAGTATTATAGGCATATTCAATCAGACTCGGAGCTGCGCAGCCCGCGTCCATTGCTTTCCTGTTAACCTCCATACTTCTAGTAAAAATATAAAACACTCATTAGGAAAAAGTTCAGTCATGGTGCGTGTTAATTTCTGAATTTCAAAGAAGGCTGTTTCGTGCTCCAAACCTACGATTTTCAATAATAATGTCCGACCTTGAACTTTCAGGGTGAGGTGTTATTCGTGTTCATTCATACAGGTTCGAGATATCGCATACGGCAAGGTTCGGTTAGCTTTTGTTTTGTTTTAGCTGTACGTGATATAGCACGCCCCCTTTATCAAAAGGCTTGACTAACGCTGAGCCACAAGTTGAGAAATAATGAAATAGTATTTAAATAATTGAAACAAAAAGTAAACTTTAGAAAAAACCGACTTCCACAAACCCTATTTGATTAGATTGAGTTTAATACAAACTGTAACCCCTTACCCCCCCCCCCTTGGGGAATTAATTTTGTCAAATCCCATCACAGTGCTACCCCACGCTACTAAGGAACCTCTGTACAAAGTTTCATGGCTCTAGGTCCACCGGTTTAGGCTATGCGTTGCCTGCCCGCCAGCCACGCATTGTATTTGTACCTGTATTGAGCAGATCTGGTGGCCATATGTGGTCTTCATGAGCAGTTCCGCATCACAATATTATGCTTACCATGTGCATTTGCACGAGTTATTATGAAAAACATAAAAATCACTATAGGTCTGCCTATAATGATTTTTATGTATAATATTTGAAGAGTTCCCTCGATTTCTCCAGGATCCCATCATCAGATCCTGACCTGGTGTCAATGGGACCAATGGGAAGGTAAACCCTTTCAAACAAAAAAATAATTTTCCAAATCGGTCCATCCGTCTAGGCGCTATCGGGGAACATACATAAAAAAATAAAAATAAAATAAAAAACAAATATCCGGACGAATTGTAAACCTCCTCTTTTGGGAAGTCGGTTAATAATAGACCTAGTAAAAAGCTGATTATAAAAGTACTAGTGGCTCTGTGAGCTGTAGACCTCGCGAGTATGTCGGTGGGAAAGCTGAACTGCTAAAACACATAAAAAAAATAACCCAAATAATTTTCTTTCAATAACACATACAAACTTATGAATGTACCTGGTTACGTACATGCAGTATGAAAGTAGCCGCACCAATAACTTTGTAAACTACATTTCGCGATCTTTTATACAACCTGTTGACTTTTTACTAAAATTATATAATCTGTTTCACTCTCATAGTCTTTACAAATCCAACGACACCTCATTTGTTAATATCCATCGAGCCGTTTGGGTTGTAGCGATTTTTTTACATTTTAAAACCCCATATCTCCGCCATTTTGAAAAAATCAAAAATCTGGCTCGAGTAAAAAATTCTATTTATTTTTTCAACCTGCTCACAAAATTTCACGAGAATCGGTTCATAAATGCGACCTGTAGAGGAGAACAACCGGACATACAAAAGCATTTTTGCCCAAACCTGAAACGGAGACGCTTCGCTCGCTTCGCTCGCTCATCTGTTTCACTCTCATGGTCTTTACGAATCCAACGACACCTCATTTGTTAATATCCATCGAGCCGTTTGGGTTGTAGCGATTTTATCTCCGCCATTTTGAAAAAAATAAAAAAACTGGCTCGAGTAAAAAATTCTATTTATTTTTCCAACCTGCTCACAAAATTTCACGAGAATCGGTTCATAAATGCGACCTGTAGAGGAGAACAACCGGACATACGAAAGCATTTTTGCCCAAACCTGAAACGGAGACGCTTCGCTCGCTTCGCTCGCTCGGTCAATAAACATTTTCAAGATGTATGTTTGTATAGCTTTCAAGCTGTCACTTTTCAGCGACAAGACATACAACCCGCACAACGTTGGTGGTACCAACAAATAATTTTTTCCAATATTAAGTGTCTGTAATATGTTTTTTCTGTGCAATAAAGTACTAGTGGCTCTGTGAGCTGTAGACCTCGCGAGTATGTCGGTGGGAAAGCTGAACTGCTAACACACATTAAAAAAATTACCCAAATATTTTTCTTTCAATAACACATAGAAACTTATGAATGTACCTGGTTACGTACATGCAGTATGAAAGTAGCCGCACCAATAACTTTGTAAACTACATTTCGCGATCTTTTATACAACCTATTGACTTTTTACTAAAATTATATAATCTGTTTCACTCTCATAGTCTTTACAAATCCAACGACACCTCATTTGTTAATATCCATCGAGCCGTTTGGGTTGTAGCGATTTTTTTACATTTTAAAACCCCATATCTCCGCCATTTTGAAAAAAATCAAAAATCTGGCTCGAGTAAAAAATTCTATTTATTTTTTCAACCTGCTCACAAAATTTCACGAGAATCGGTTCATAAATGCGACCTGTAGAGGAGAACAACCGGACATACAAAAGCATTTTTGCCCAAACCTGAAACGGAGACGCTTCGCTCGCTTCGCTCGCTCATCTGTTTCACTCTCATGGTCTTTACGAATCCAACGACACCTCATTTGTTAATATCCATCGAGCCGTTTGGGTTGTAGCGATTTTTTTACATTTTAAAACCCCATATCTCCGCCATTTTGAAGAAAATCAAAAAACTGGCTCGTGTAAAAAATTCTATTTATTTTTCCAACCTGCTCACAAAATTTCACGAGAATCGGTTCATAAATGCGACCTGTAGAGGAGAACAACCGGACATACGAAAGCATTTTTGCCCAAACCTGAAACGGAGACGCTTCGCTCGCTTCGCTCGCTCGGTCAATAAAGTAAAGTAAATCATATTTTTAAGGTGAACCCGCCTACCCTTTCATTACATAATTTTTCCATTCACGCCTGGTTTGCTGGAAGAGATCTCTTTCCAGAGATAAGCTCGCCTTTGTACATGTGTTTTCTTTTATTGTTACTGTGTACATTATTGTGTGCAATAAAGAATTGTGAATTGAATTGTGAATTGTAAGCCGTATCGAACGATATCTCCAAACCGAAATTGAATAAGGACCTTAGACTGTAGACTAGGGTGTCGACTAACGGCGCGGTGTTGATATGATTTACGTTCGCATTCAATGCTTTACGCATTGCAGTATACTTGTAGGTCAAACACTGCGGAGTTTCCAACTGAGGCTTTATTTGGAAAAAAAATCCTAGATTAGCTTTGTTGTTAGCACCAAGTTTCTTTGGCCCGAACCGAGCTGTCATGTCACCCCTCTCACTCACTCCACCTTGTTTCCATTGGTTCACAACATTTCAAAAATTTCAACTTTGGCCCTGGGTGGTTTTGTCGCCATTTTCAAAGAACCTTCTTCAACCCAGTAATGTAACTTTTTATGCACACTACTTTTCATTACATTGCACATAATGTAAAATGAGTTCTCACGTTTTGTAAATATTACTTCTACGCGTGTTTCTTAGCTACAACGATTTATATCAATATGTGTTCGTCTATTTATTATGTTTACTGTCATTTTAACCGATTTCAAAAAAGAAGGGGGTTATTAATTCGGCTGTATGTTTTTTATATTTTTTTGAAATGTTTGTTACATCGATCCTGTTATTTATGAACCGATTTCAAAAGTTCTTTCTTTATTCGAAAGGGAAGCCAAACAGTTTGGTCCCATTTAAAAAAAAAAACAGGAATCGGTCAAGTATTTAGTTTTCTACATAAAAAACTATGAAGTTTAATTTGTTTTTACCTGGATGACATTATACATCCAGTCTTTTTAGTGTTTATAGTCATTGTCGTGAGATAAATTGTGGCTGTTAGGATCGTATATTCTTTTATATTATGTAATACGTGTGGACTTCTCTGTCAGTAGACTGATTTCGTAGGCTCGTTTTCGACGACATTTGTGTACCGAGCGGGGAGGGCTAAGTGATAGGTCATGAAGTCGGTTTTTATTAAGTTTTCAACTTGGTGAATTATTTTATATTAACAAGCATCTAATAAACGTCTGTGCACGTGTAGGAAAAGCTGACCTCTTTTAATTTTGCCAGTGTCAAGTGTGAAAGATTACAATTTGGTCAGGTTTTCCATCGACAACCACCTGTAAATTATCGTCTTGAGAATGTTTTGTTGCTTCTTTGCACTACCCGGGAAGGACATAGGACATGAAGGGCTGTAGATGCCAAGTTTTTCCTTCGGACGCCGGACGTGAGCAACTGCTTCTTCGAATTTTCTATTAACTATCTTAAACATTCTGTTGCCATCTAGTGAAGACTGTTTAATTTACATTCTGCTAGTAGGAGTAAATTATATAGTTCTCATTATGGTTCTCATCCAATCATTTTTTCCCGGTGATACAAATCGGAAATGCAAATTATACGAGTCGAGCTACTTAATCTTCCGTTGTCTGTGGAAATGTAACAACTTTTGTAAATCAATATTACCTGCTGTTGACAGTTATGCTTTGTGGTTCCTTTATTATTACTGTGAATCTATTTATGTTTGTTCCTCTACTATAAATTGATATTTGGCAACACTAATGTGCCTATCATTCTTGTGTTCTTTGATCAAAGTTTTTGTAATTCGTATTTATTTATCTATTGCAAACGTGTCTCCATTTATTCCAGTTTCGCTTATCTCACGAAGCTAAATTTAGCTGCTTCAGAAATCAGGTTGGCTATCTTGACTTCCTGATACTCTCAGTAGCTGCTTCTTATCTGTCGCTAAGTGTGCCGGTTGTGGGTCCTTGAAGACATATCGGGTCTCTTAGGTCTACTGATGTAGAATTCTTGCCCGAAGATACCTTTTTCCTCATCTTCCATGAATTAATGACGTTTGTTTATGTTCCAATCTCTTTTGAGGGCAATTTGGTCAATAAATGTATGGTGCTGTTAGTGAAAACTTACATCATCGCTGAGTGTTAAAGTACAACCCTATCAGTGATCTTTGGAAAATAACTCACTACGCGGACTTCTTATTATTTTATTTCTTATTCTAAAATAGGTATAATGCTAATAAAACATCTATTTTCGATCTATCAAACGTCCCGTTCCGTCCTTTAAAAAGCTTAACGAATACATTCAATCATACAATTTGGGCAAAAGTAACGACAACCAATAGCGGAATACCGAACAGGATTGGGTCATTAGCTAAAGTGATCCCAAATCCATACCTAGTTATACGCCCACCCAAAAGCCCATTTTCCATTTGAAGAAATATTAGAATATTTTTTGAGACTTCTCAGTCCATATTTGCTGTTCATATCGCTTCAAGCGCCGATTCATCGGTGAACGTGTAATTTAATGTTGTATTGACCGAGGACGCCTCAATAGATAATCTTTTATCTGGCTATTAAATAATAAGTCGTCTCTTGTCAACGTCGCGCGTCCAGTCCAAGTCTGGCCCAAGTTCAGTACACACTGAGCACTCAGCCAGGGACACGATATTCATTTTATTCCTCTTTTCGTTTCTTGGTGGCTCACCTAGACTTTACCTCACTGTTCCTAGTGGATTTTCACGGAGTGTAAATTAGGTGTAAGACGTAAAGTGATGTTAAACTCAAAAGTGTATCGGTGACGTAGCGCGAATATGGTCATCGCGAATTGTGCCCGTGGGAATGGATTTTGGCGCGCAAACGGTGAACAGTGAGATTGCCAAGATGACGGATTGTACCGAGGTGTGTTGTTTGTGTTTATATTTACACCCAGAGCGGTGAAATTCCCGCTGTGTCGAATGTGGAAGATTTTCTTATGAAATAAGTATTTATAGATTAGTTTCGTTCCTGCTGTCAATCAAAAGTTGCGCACAGGAAAGTATTTAAACAGTTGAAATTCTATCAAAATTTCTGACAATGATGATGGCTTGTTGTTGGTTACCGTCATCATCATTAGTCAGCCCACATCGTCCGACTACTGGGCATATCCTTCTCTATAGCGCGAATCCGCACGGTCCTGCGCCAACCGCTTCCAGCGAGATCCTCTCGACTTGTTGATATCGTCGGACCACACGGGTGATCACTCCTTAGGACTGAATGCACCTCTCTGTACATGATATTTGAAAGTATTTCGATAAGCCACCACCCATGTTTATCAATCTGTGGCATGATTCTCGCGCCTTCGATATACGGATATCGAGACCTATATTGACAGATTCCCATACAGAATCACTCGATATAGGTGTAGATATCACATAATATCGAATGCGCGAGAATCATGCCACTGGGTATTTAGTGAGTGATGTGTCTGAAGTTCATTCGCCGAATGACACCTTTACATTACTAACATAAAAATTCAAGACCTGCGTTCTTTTTCTATTCCGGCCGGGATAATGCAGTGTTTCATAAATTTTGCAGGTTTCAATAGTCAATTACATTTAAATGAAATGCTTCCCGAGAAAACAAGCGTTATGCGCATTTTAATATTTTATGTGTATTGCCGATAGGTATCTATCTATAACATTTTATTTATACTGTAATGTGCTGTTGATGTCCCAAATAAAAATAAATAAATAAATAAATAGTCTAGGTGTCGTCATTACCAAACAATAATCTCAACAGGATTCGACCCACTATCTTAATAGTTCTTAAAATACCAATTAAACCAATTAACTATCAGACGACCTTTCAAATTTCTGCTGGCATCGACCTCAGGGGTACTAACTACGAACATTTGAACATCAATGTAAGCAAGTCTCACTGACCTTTATTTCCTTTTACATAAGGCTCAATGACAGCTGGCCACGCTAACTAACCATATGCGTCAATGTTCGTGCTTAGCCCACAGGGGTCTGATAGTGACGTAGGTACCTACTGACTTAGAGATAACCCCAATAGGTCGCTTGTGCCGATTATCTATTTATTTATATATTATTTATTACACTTTTCGTAGTAGATTATTATATTATATTTATCAGGCCGTTAGCACATGACACGCATGACGCACACACTACTCTTCACTGATCATAGTCTGTAATACAGAGGTATGTCGACACTTCCAACAAAGATGGTGTCCCACCGTTTTCTGTCTCGGCGACTGATTTAACTTGGGCTCGCATGTAGCCAATCTTCTTTGTGAACATCCTCGCACATTGGGGTCATGTGAGCAAACCATTGTTTGAAGTCCTTTGGATGGTGTTGTTAGCAAAGATTGAAGATAAGTTGAGCTAAAACCGTGTCTTCGCCCAAAGGATATCTGAGCTAATGTAAGCCTAAGGGTGTTTTGCAATAAGTGCCGATAAGCTCGATTGAACACATAAACCTTAAAAGTATAACAAACCAGAATCACAAGTCTTCTAAAATACTGGAATCCTGCAAGATTAATAAATTCCTTCATAATGTTTCTCTGAAATCCCATCTAGGGAGCAGGTGTGAATACTTTACTATTCAACATAACCTCACACGTCACGCCTTTTCCATACGGGGTGGGAGAGGCACAGTTACGCCCATGTTTCAGCAGTTTCAATACTCCATTTTACCTAGCTCCATTCCAGGAACACCTGACCTTATGCCCTTAATCACCTTATACTGCACAGCTGCATTGCAGCATCTGGGTAATATCAATGTTTCAGCCCAAAATGTTGCGGTAGCTTGTGATACATCTTTGGCTATCGTATACAGTGACGTAATTAGGTTAACCTTCTAGTTTTGCTTTGCACACATGTCGACTTTATAAATCAAACATGTTTAAATAGGTTCGCATTTAGAACTTACATAGTTTGCCCTATTTTCATGGACAACATGTACTTTATATACAGACTTTCTACCGGTGCCTGTTAGAAAACATAACATTATGAGCACACCTTAATATCTCCATGGTTCTGGCTCCCTCTAAGGTGGTCCCCAGAAACTTGTTCTCAAAAATCGTGCTTGACCTGTCATTCAATCGCCCATATTAAACGACCTCCACCTTCCAACGATCATTTGGCTTGCGCTGCCAGGTGGAACTAACGCTTTTTGACAGGTTCGTTGCATAAGCCGAGCAGAAAGGCGCCCCCCTGCAAACGTCACTCACTCGCCAAAGATCGTTGGAAGACTGTAGGCGCTACCGGAATGGACAATGCTCAGAACAATAAATGACATCCTCCTGTCATTCTGCTAACTACATGATGAGACTCGGCAACTCAATAAAACAATCAGCTCAATGAGCTGTAAGCGCCGGCGCCTGTCAGTTGCAAGTGTGATGGTGATCCATTTGAGGCGGAGGAGACATCATCGGCCTCTTGAGTAGCCTCTTGACGGGCCGTTTTAGTAGAGAATCTTGAAGACCTTAGATAGTCTCAGAAGTGTGAGAATAATCCCTTGGAGGAAGAAAACATAGTCCCTGGGTCGGGAGTCGCGTCAGACGATAAAAGCCGGTTTTGGCTTGAATTTTGCGCCCTTGCAATAGCTGTTGATGTGCGATTCAGTGCGTGACTCACGGCCCTTGTCCTTGTCTTGTTTCTTGGTTATTCCGAGTCTTCTGGCTAGATCAGATAGCTTAGGAACCCTCTTTGCAATTAAATACCAAGATTTAAAAATAAAATTCTGACTGACACGAACAATAAGTGTTTTTTAGGGCTACTTTAACAAAAGGCTATGCCCCTAAAGAAAGGTATTTCGGAATCAATTAAATTAATATAATGCGGTTGAAGGTCGCTGTTTCCTTTGTAGGTCGAAGTATCCCCAGAGATTGTGTTTCTCCATTACGGAAAGGTTAAAAGGCAATTTCGTTTGGCAAAGATGAGATGTATTAAGCATTATATTATGATTTTCAGTTTGTGCTATTCTTGACACTGATCTTTGCAAAGGCAATTGACTTTGTTAATGGTCTATTTCTTTAAGACATTCAGCATCGAAAGTATCTACTTTACATAGCAAAGTAGCTTTGAATAATTAAACATACTAAACTCGCTGTTGAGAGTCCAGCCAAGTCGGCGGCGCGTTTCGGAAAAAGTTGCCAAACACTGGAAATATTTATACGGACGGACGTAAACACTGTACTGTCTGGACGCTCGCATTTCTTCTAGCCCCACGACCGACAGTGTACCATGTGCTGTGAGAAACGGAAAACGTAACAACACAAATCAAAATCAAACACATAAACATAGCCTAGTATAGTACTATATATAACGCATCCTAATGGGGACTAGAAGCAAGTATGTCCCTCGTACATAAGTATGTATGCTTTTTTTAACCCGAGGCTATGTTGCCAAAGTCAGCGCCATGACATTGGACATTGTAAGCGACGGATTTGCAGTCTGACCTCAAACGAACCTGTGCAAACCAATACCTTTTCCGTACACGTACCTATTTATAATGCTGTCCCGTGTTCGTCTCAGGCGTGTCAGCGTGACCCAACTGAAGGTCCTTGCCATTTGTGATTAAATTGATTTAATTTCACACTTAATATTTTTATCGGGCTCCTTATCAGAAAGGGAATATGGCGGCTAATCTTTTAATCGACAGAAATGCAATCTGAGCTCCGATAGTAGTATTTTTTATTAAAATTGAAATATTAAATCGATAGAGCTTGGAGTTTTAATTATTGGAATTTAGTGTTATCGTCAATGGATTATGTTGTTAGTTGATTAGGATTCTGCGTATGTGTAAAGTATTCTCTCTAACTTACTTCCTTTGCATGGTTACTTGTCTATTTTTTATGCTACGAGTACATTGTACAGTCGACGTACTTTATTATCATAGGTTTTAGTGCCATGTATGTTGCATTTATCCTGTCATGATGCATTACATTCTCCCAATTACTATCTTCTTCCTCGGCACTCGATCCTAAGTACTTCCATAATAAGTGGGTCAAACGGCTCATTACATTAATCACTTATTGTGTATACCATCTACAACAGTCACGTAACCAGGCACTTGTGTGTAGGTACCCTAAATATGGCTTCACCGAATTTGGATCTGCGCCAAAAATCGCTTCAGTTTATCAGATTTTAAAATTCGCAAAAAAATCTACCCTTAAATAATGCGCACTTCATAGTCCTATTGGAAATAAACTAAACATTAATATAGCATCAGCTGTACCCACTTTTAGCCAATTATCCGGTAGTGCATTTAGCTATGCGTGATTGCTGATGTTTCTCCTAATGTTTCAGTGTGACTAAACTACCTAACTCTTACTCTCTCACCCAACATTATGCTATGCGAGAAAGAGATGTCACAGCTCCCTCAGAGCCAAGGAAACTTGGCGCCCTGTCTGTTGGTCGTACTAACAGTGCCTTGCAAAACCAGCATCACACACATTGGGAGCTCCATTGATTTCCCACCGGAGCAGTTTGAACTAAACCGACTCTTAAATTATTCGAGTGTAATATAAATAAGGAATATGCGGACATTCTTTCATCTGAGTGATATAACGACGATATCATTGTGATCCTTTCCTTTAGCGTCTAACTTTGAGACTAATAGACTGTTGAACTCAGCTTGAGCGGAATGTTTTCATGTGAAGGAATTCAGAGAATTGTCGCGAATCTGAGAAGTGTTTGCTTACTCTCAAGTTTCTACTGCAAACATGTTTGTAGCAGCATTTACTTCTTTGTTACTAGTCAGATCATCACAGAACAGTACTTTGGGGCCCTAGTCTAATGGAAAACATACCGCGACAGTATATCGAATTGCTCCTAAGGGCGTAAAATGCCGTATTTTACGCTCTTGGCGTCGGCCATAGTGTTGATCTATTAGGTATACCTCAATTGTTTAATTTTGCTTCAAGGTTTTTCTAATGTTTTAGCTGAAGACGCAATCTTTGTCGCGCAATATGGATTATGAAATAACTGGCTAAATATGGGCCTATGCCATCTCATGTGGGAAAAGGCATGTTGTTATGTATGAGAGACTCGTTAAAACCCACTATATGTGCTAATACCCAAAAAGGAAAAATCTAGTCGAATTATTGCGGTCCACAACCAAAATGACTTCGCTCGGCAAAAAGTAAAAGCTGCTGAACCACAGTTTCGCACAACAATAGCCATGCAAATTTTATGCCAGTTATCTCTGCTGCTCTCCATTCACTGTCGAGCGATTCCGCCGCACTGTTAGTAGTGCTCAAAATAGGTTAATTTACGACTTCATTTACTTTCTACCATCTCCGGAACTATGTATAACCTTTCTAAACAAACCCATGGTCTTCATCAATAAAGATTGGCATCTGTAGGTAGGTATGCTTATTAGATGATAAGTCATTTCACTTTTTCCCATTCTCCGTTTCTCTGCCTCCGTATTCCAAAAAATCGATAAATATGTAGTATGTTTCTTGCGAAATGCTTTGGATAGGATTGCTCCGAATTAGTTTGTAAATGTAAGTCGATACTGTATGTCCGACCGACAGTTTAGTTTGGCACAGCAGGATTCAGCTAGGGTCTGGTAGCCGTATTTCTACAAGTTTGATCATCAAGCTCTCTCTTTGATTAGCCTCGATTCGCACACGTTGGTTCTATACGAACGTTTATGAGATTGGTATTCGGAAGCAAATTCTTGAGATTCTTTTAACAAAATGAACATAAAACATTTATATGCAGGCACAACATATATTGCTTCGCCTACAAACTAGGAAACCTTGTATCGTGGGAACTAGACAGCAAAGTCACAAACATGGTTGCGTCGAAGGCAAGGGATTTTTTTATGATAAGTGATCCTATGCATCGATGTGCCTTTGCTACATTATCAGAACGATTCCAGAAACTTCGAAACTAAACTATCGAACTAATTAAAAAACGCGTTTGGAAGTTAAACCTATGGCAACTGGATTTCAGACTGGCAGATAGTTTTGAAAACTTCAGGAATCCACGTATAGTATCAACCTAGTAATACCTAGAGAATTCAACTAAAGATTCGTTGACATGAGGGAAGAGTACAGCATGTTTCTGGCATCCAGAAGCTACTCTGAATCAGTGCCAAAGAACACTAATGCATGCACAAGCTCCTGAAACCTAGCCTGTTAGTCTGTAGTCTACCTGACCTAACTCGGATTACGAATGAGGTCAGCAGCAGGCTAATGGGACTGCATTGCAGAATACAGACGCGATAATGAGGGAGGACTCGATTTGGATTGCTGATATTTCTGTAAAGACTGCAAAATGAGTCACATAACACTTGAATATGCATATGTTGTGATAATGATATCGAAGCAAATATAACGGTGCGGGTGAAAGTAGTTTCTAATGCCTCGTCTCTAGGAAGATAAAGTAATCAAGAATGAGTGCTGTCCATCTGGTACACTTATCTCTACATGCCTGCATATACATATGCACATGTGCCGTTTTAAGTAGTCAAAAGACGCATTATTCGCTCATACAACCAAAAAGACCATACCCATAATGTCCGATTTTTTTTTTACATCAGTCGAGCTAGTCAATCATGCTAATGCAACTCCTGTCTATAAATATCGTCCCTCCACGCACTTTGTCGGCCTCCGGTATTGTGCCCCAATCAGTGGGCTCTACTGCGCCAATGAGCTTTGTGGGACATCCTGTGTCGTCGCTTGAGCAAGTCAAAACACATTCCTAGCTTCTACTTGGATTTTGTGTTTATCTGCCATCATAGCCGACAAGTCACTTGCTTGCTAGGCTCTGAAAAACGCTCGGGAAAATCAAATTCAAAACACCATATATAAATTCATCTATGTACGTCACTCAGTGTGTACTGTACATCCAAGTTTCAACTGTTGCCATATCCTGCTGCTCTGAACTAACGTTTGAGGTTGTCAATGCTCCGTATACCTATTGTTAGTTGTTTTTAGCTCTTTAGACGAACATGCTTACAATGGTTTTGTATTTGTTGCAGCATGAGGTCGCGACGCAAATCTCGAGGTGGCCGCATGGAAGCCCGGCGGCCTGCTAAAATAGCGCTGCACGGGTTGCGCGCACAATTCCGCCGCGCGCTGAAGGAATGGACGTCGCGCTCTCGCCGCCGCCCCCGGAGCACGCGCACCGTCGGCCGGTCCAAGGAGGACCCGGCGAAACCGCCCCTGAGGCGCTGAGCGACCAGCGCCTGCCTCCCATCCCGGAGAGCGAGCCCTTGCTCACAGATGGCAAGGCCCCGAAAGCAAACGGGCGAGCCGGCCCGCTGCACGTCAAGTTCGATGCCCAGCCGCCCCCCGCGGCTGAATCCTTGTCCGGATCGAGCTCTAGTTCCAGCTCGTCTGATGACGAGGATGTCTCCATCGCGGAGGCCCGGCCGCCCGACGGCGGGTGGGGGTGGGTCGTCGTCTTCGCCTCGTTCATGGTCAACCTCATCGCTGACGGCGTCACGTTGAGCTTCGGAGTGTTCTTCCCTTACTTTTTAGAGTACTTTGGCGAAGGGAAGGGCAAGACTGCCCTCATCGCCGGTATCTTCATGGCGATGCCGCTGCTGTCGGGCCCCATCGCCAGCTTCCTGACAGACCGGTATGGCTGCCGGCGGATGACCATACTGGGCTCCGTGTTAGCTGCGATAGGATTCGTCATCTCAGCCTACGTCGACAATATGGAGACATTATTCTTCACTTTCGGCATCATGGCCGGGTTCGGGCTGAGCTTGTGCTACGTGTCGGCGGTGGTCATCGTCGCTTACTACTTTGAGAAGAAGCGGTCCTTAGCAACAGGCATTTCTGTGTGCGGAAGCGGAATCGGGACGTTTATATTCGCACCCCTGACGTACTTGCTTCTGGAAGAGTACGGATGGCGCGGGACCACGCTGATCCTAGCCGGACTGTTCCTGAACATGGCCGTCTGCGGACTACTTTTCAGAGACTTGCCCTGGACGGCGACAATGAACGAGGAGAAAGCCAAAGAGAGAAAACGAAAAAGAGAACGGAAAAGAAATAAACGCTACGGGAGTTCAGCAGACAGTTTCTCAGACAGCAAGAGTAGCGCCAACGGCTCAGCCAAAGTCCCAAATGCAGTAGACATAGAGGCCGTAGTCTCACCGATAGTTCCTCAGTTCAGTTCCTTAGTTGACCTACCAACATTCATGACCGGAGGCGAAGGGATATCCCCGGAAGTTTTCGAATTGATGTCCAATAAAGGCCGCGCGTACGCTATGCTGGCCCAGAACTACCCTGGAGTCATGTTACCATCTAGGAGTTTCAGTGACAGCGGAAGACTTCACGAGCAGTCACCTCCTAGAGCTCTCATGTCTCCCAATGCAACGTCTCCTCCAGAAATAGCTTCACCGAATTCTGTACCTCCAGTTAACGGTTCTTTACACGACAAAGTGGCTCTGTCTCTTTGGCTGAAGAGGCAGATGGCAAGTGAAACGCCAAGCAGCAACCCGCTAGTAATCAAGAAAGCACCAGGTCTGTTCAAGGATCTGAGAATGCACAGACATTCGTTGACTTACAGGGGAGCCATGCTGAATATCAACAGATACAGATTGAGAGCGTCGTCGTGTCCTAACATCTTCAGGAATTCAATGACGACCATTGCCAAAGAGAAGGTTAGTTTAATTTTCTGAACTTTATTAACGTCATGTCTATTAGGCGAGGTTATCAGTATCAGACTGCCTCGTGGCAAGTATCTTATCACCACGTGTTCACTGAGCAACTTATTACCGGATTATAAATAGATAGTGAATCGTGTAAGCTAAGCGCCTTAATTGATATTTTATGCCATGTGTTATTTTATTATAATTAAATAAATTCATAGCTGATTGAAAATTTCCACTAGTGAACGATAAAATACCGACGAAGCGTAAAGTTTTGGATGCACGGCGTTTCTACAACTTATAAATTATCTTCAAGTCTTGTCCCCATAGACGAGTCGTCTGCAATTAGGTTTCAGAAACTTACAACACATACATAGCGGCGCATTAGTACATTCTTTTAGCCCGTTATGCAATACCCCATTTTCCACTACAGCTAGCTAGCCCATCGGCGCGGCTATGGATTGACGAAGGTTCTCCTTCTTCTTCTTCATCAGGGGCTAGTAGTGCCTGCACCTGGCCCACTTGAGCGGGGCCTTATGCATTTCCCCTGCACCTGCACAATAAAGGTTTCTTCACGATGTTTTCCATCGCCATTAGAAACGTATAACCGACCTCCTGAGAAGCAAGCCTGAAACCCACTAGTTTTGTTGTTGTTGACTTAGAAATCGTAATGTTCGGCCTCTTCTCTACGTTGGACCACTGTGGGAGATAAGAAAAAAGTAAATCCTCCTATAAAACTGTCATCTCCCACTTCCAGCTACAATGGTACGCCGGCCTCTGGGACTTCCTCGACCTGGCAGTCGACATGCTGGACTTCAGCCACTTCCTGAACCCAGCTTTCGCGATCTTCGCGGTCTCCAACTTCCTACTCTACATGTGGTATGACGTGTACTACGTCTACATAGCCGACTATGGTCAGTCGCTCGGGTTCGATGCCAAGGAGACTTCGATGTTTATCTCGATGATTGGCATCTTGAATATGTTCGGAGAGGTGAGTTTTATCCGCTGTTAATGTTATTACCATCAGTTGCCGAATGAGCTCGTGACTGTTGTGGCATTGCATTGCTTGAAGCAGTGCAGATCCCATATCAGTCTGTTCAGTCACAAGAGATAATGTGACTCCCAGAATACACAGCAGCTGCAATAAACATCTGAAAAGATGATAAGGCATTTATGTGAATATCGTTTTCATCGTCATCATCAGCCTATTACGTAACTGACTCAAGTACATCATGCACTTGATGTCAAGTCAAAATGTGCTGTTCATGCTGCGCCAAGTTTCTTGGGCTCTGTCCCTCTCTCATCTCGCCTTATCCTATGAGAGAAAGAGAGATCACAGCTCGCTCAGAGCCATAGAAACTAACACATACACAACATTATACAGGCGACACAACCTCCGTGGCAAAACGATCGAGGTTCTGCTTCACATGCGAGAGAAGCCCGGTCAGGAAGGAACAACACCCGATCTCTTGGATGTTTACCTACAAATATGTTTGTGACGTGGTCCCATTTGAGCTGTCAAAATCAGACCGCGATACCAGCTAAAGATTTTTATTAATTTCTTATCAAACATGTGTTATCTGTCTTGTTCATTACATAATGTTGGTAGATGCGTTATCAATTTGAGTAGGCGTTATCTTGAGCCCATTAAAATGTAACTTGAACTAGAGTATTGTACTGTCGATTCCACAGATGTAATACGGAATAGAAGTGGACATTACCCGACGATAAATAAGGCTTTAACAATTAAAACCGGGGTTTATTTCCAGATATTTGATATTCTTTTAATGTCAGGTTCAATTCAAAGACACACAAATGTGGTTAAAGTTAGCTACGTTTGTTCTTTCAAATATACTAGTATAATAAGTACTAGCTCGTGCGTCCAAAGTCCACGGCCATAAGAAAACAAAAGAAAACAGAACAAAAGAACCGGGTGTTTCGGTCCATTGGACGAACTAGTCGATATAAGGGTACACTTATACACACTCCAGTACAGTCTTCAGTCAGTTACAGTACAGTGCTTCCATCTGTATAAGACTTCTGTTGTATGTAACACATGTTGTATTAGGATTCGTCAGTGTAGTGTACTCTTGTCAAATCCCATTGGCCGGCCCTGTACGCACATATTCGCAATTCCCAGTTCTCGCCTTTGCCTCTATACTAATCTATACCTATGTCCGTTCCATACCCTACTACATCTATCATAGCATTGGTGTACAATTGATATTAAAATTATAAAGTATGTATGTATGTTCTTACATTGTTTAACATCACTTTGGCACGTGGATACTTCTTGCTACTTGTGTAACTGTGTAAAGATACTTCTTGCTACTTGTGTAACTGTGTAAAGATACTTCTTGCTACTTGTGTAACTGTGTAAAGATACTTCTTGCTACTTGTGTAACTGTGTAAAGATACTTCTTGCTACTTGTGTAACTGTGTAAAGATACTTCTTGCTACTTGTGTAACTGTGTAAAGAATAACCCTCTTGTTCATAAAACTTATCAAGCCTTTGATAACTAAAATGCGTTTTGTCCCTTTCTCACAAACACAAATTTCGTAATGAAAGAGGACGACAAACGAATTTTAATGGTATTATTGAACGTTTATGTATAAGAGCGTATATATTTATTTAAAATATTAGCACTTAGTTTGGAACTAACTCACATAAACATAATATAGCGTCACGCCTTTTCCCTCACCGTCACAACTGTGCCCACTTTTCTCTCACCGTCACAACTGTGCCCACTTTTCCCTCACCGTCACAACTGTGCCCACTTTTCCCTCACCGTCACAACTGTGCCCACTTTTCCCTCACCGTCACAACTGTGCCCACTTTTCTCTCACCGTCACAACTGTGCCCACTATTAGACAATGACTCAATACTCCATTTTGCGTGACAGGGGACTAGCCCATCACCGCAGCTAAAAGGCACTAAAATACATAAATGTATTTCCGAATAATCGGGTTTTTAAAAATTTGGTATTTCATTGAAAATTACATATCGTATTTTCATAATACCATCAAAACTACAACACCTATAGTACTAATTTAGTAGTAGGTTATTTATAACATAGCTCTAAATAAGGTGCCCTTATAGAACGTATCAACTCATTATCATATTTACAAAGATGATTACGGTATTTGAACCACACAAATGTTGATTGTATATTACAGCCGTGTATAGTGATGGCAGTGCGATAACATTAACCATTGTCATTGACCCCATTGTTTCTATGTGTATGCAGTTGTGTTGTATTACGCTGAAACTGAGCAATTGCAAGCAAACTATCTCATTCCCGATTTAACCAACAGTTAGTGGACACTTGTACCTATTACACTGCGCTTAGGGCCCTTGTGGAAGGGAGCCTTTTCCCCTTTTTAGAGAAACTTATTATTCCTTTTGCTTATTACATTGGCCTAAATGAGTCTGAAAGTGCACTCATGTGTAATAGCCCTTTTAGCTGTCCTCGCCGGCCTCTTGAATTAATAGCCTAGATCAGCGGTTCTCGAATTCTTTTGCTGTGGAACCCTTTTTGGTTCACTGTTTTTGTGCGGAACCCTAGCTCAAGTAAGAAGTAAACTAAACTCTGTGCACGGAGCAGTTAGATGGCTAGTAAGGGCTCTCCCAGAAGAACTTATGGGCGGCGGGAGCCGCCCCGGAAATTTTACATGGCTAGCTAGTCGAGTATCGTGCCTGTCACAAGAACTCATGGGCGAAAATTTTCATAAACCGTCATGATTTAGGAGATTAATTATCAAGTTGACGCAAATTATACAGACGGTTGTATGACGACGACCATTGTATCTCGCCTCGCTCCATTCTCTAGTCAAGATGGTGGCATTGTAATGAATGTTTCCTCAAGTATATTGACTGAATGTATGAATAACTTGTTGTATATATCTCGTTGCAGATCCTGCTCGGCTGGGTGGGCGACTGGGAATGCATAAACCCGATCTTCGTGTACGCGGGCTGCATGGTGCTGTGCGGAGTCGCCACCGCTGTCGTGCCTCTGCTGACCTCGTTCGTGGGATTAGGTAATAATATCTGGGAACCGATCTTCGTGTACGCGGGCTGCATGGTGCTGTGCGGAGTCGCCACCGCTGTCGTGCCTCTGCTGACCTCGTTCGTGGGATTAGGTAATAATATCTGGGAACCGATCTTCGTGTACGCGGGCTGCATGGTGCTGTGCGGAGTCGCCACCGCTGTCGTGCCTCTGCTGACCGCGTTCGTGGGATTAGGTAATAATATCTGGGAACCGATCTTCGTGTACGCGGGCTGCATGGTGCTGTGCGGAGTCGCCACCGCTGTCGTGCCTCTGCTGACCTCGTTCGTGGGATTAGGTAATCATATCTGGGAACCGATCTTCGTGTACGCGGGCTGCATGGTGCTGTGCGGAGTCGCCACCGCTGTCGTGCCTCTGCTGACCTCGTTCGTGGGATTAGGTAATCATATCTGGGAACCGATCTTCGTGTACGCGGGCTGCATGGTGCTGTGCGGAGTCGCCACCGCTGTCGTGCCTCTGCTGACCGCGTTCGTGGGATTAGGTAATAATATCTGGGAACCGATCTTCGTGTACGCGGGCTGCATGGTGCTGTGCAGAGTCGCCACCGCTGTCGTGCCTCTGCTGACCGCGTTCGTGGGATTAGGTAATAATATCCGGGAACCGATTTTCGTGTACGCGGGCTGCATGGTGCTGTGCGGAGTCGCCACCGCTGTCGTGCCTCTGCTGACCTCGTTCGTGGGATTAGGTAATTATATCTGGGAACCGATCTTCGTGTACGCGGGCTGCATGGTGCTGTGCGGAGTCGCCACCGCTGTCGTGCCTCTGCTGACCTCGTTCGTGGGATTAGGTAATCATATCTGGGAACCGATCTTCGTGTACGCGGGCTGCATGGTGCTGTGCGGAGTCGCCACCGCTGTCGTGCCTCTGCTGACCTCGTTCGTGGGATTAGGTAATAATATCTGGGAACCGATCTTCGTGTACGCGGGCTGCATGGTGCTGTGCGGAGTCGCCACCGCTGTCGTGCCTCTGCTGACCTCGTTCGTGGGATTAGGTAATAATATCTGGGAACCGATCTTCGTGTACGCGGGCTGCATGGTGCTGTGCGGAGTCGCCACCGCTGTCGTGCCTCTGCTGACCGCGTTCGTGGGATTAGGTAATAATATCTGGGAACCGATCTTCGTGTACGCGGGCTGCATGGTGCTGTGCGGAGTCGCCACCGCTGTCGTGCCTCTGCTGACCGCGTTCGTGGGATTAGGTAATAATATCCGGGAACCGATTTTCGTGTACGCGGGCTGCATGGTGCTGTGCGGAGTCGCCACCGCTGTCGTGCCTCTGCTGACCTCGTTCGTGGGATTAGGTAATAATATCTGGGAACCGGTCTTCGTGTACGCGGGCTGCATGGTGCTGTGCGGAGTCGCCACCGCTGTCGTGCCTCTGCTGACCGCGTTCGTGGGATTAGGTAATAATATCTGGGAACCGATCTTCGTGTACGCGGGCTGCATGGTGCTGTGCGGAGTCGCCACCGCTGTCGTGCCTCTGCTGACCGCGTTCGTGGGATTAGGTAATAATATCCGGGAACCGATTTTCGTGTACGCGGGCTGCATGGTGCTGTGCGGAGTCGCCACCGCTGTCGTGCCTCTGCTGACCTCGTTCGTGGGATTAGGTAATAATATCTGGGAACCGATCTTCGTGTACGCGGGCTGCATGGTGCTGTGCGGAGTCGCCACCGCTGTCGTGCCTCTGCTGACCTCGTTCGTGGGATTAGGTAATAATATCTGGGAACCGATCTTCGTGTACGCGGGCTGCATGGTGCTGTGCGGAGTCGCCACCGCTGTCGTGCCTCTGCTGACCTCGTTCGTGGGATTAGGTAATCATATCTGGGAACCGATCTTCGTGTACGCGGGCTGCATGGTGCTGTGCGGAGTCGCCACCGCTGTCGTGCCTCTGCTGACCTCGTTCGTGGGATTAGGTAATAATATCTGGGAACCGATCTTCGTGTACGCGGGCTGCATGGTGCTGTGCGGAGTCGCCACCGCTGTCGTGCCTCTGCTGACCTCGTTCGTGGGATTAGGTAATCATATCTGGGAACCGATCTTCGTGTACGCGGGCTGCATGGTGCTGTGCGGAGTCGCCACCGCTGTCGTGCCTCTGCTGACCTCGTTCGTGGGATTAGGTAATAATATCTGGGAACCGATCTTCGTGTACGCGGGCTGCATGGTGCTGTGCGGAGTCGCCACCGCTGTCGTGCCTCTGCTGACCTCGTTCGTGGGATTAGGTAACCATATCTGGGAACCGATCTTCGTGTACGCGGGCTGCATGGTGCTGTGCGGAGTCGCCACCGCTGTCGTGCCTCTGCTGACCTCGTTCGTGGGATTAGGTAATAATATCTGGGAACCGATCTTTGCTCGGCGGCGGTTGCTGGTACTAACACAATAAAACATTATATTCATATCACCAGACTGCATTTATTCAATTCAATTCAAACATTTATTGATAAATAAAATTTACAAGATTAAATTAAGTACCTATTAATAATTACAAAGTTGATCAATACATACATTAACTTCGATTAATATGCTGCTTTTGGAACAGCTACAAACGAGAAGCAAACAGGCATTTTGTTTTCCTCGTGAGTTTTAGGCTCAGATATTCAATCTTTCAGCCTACACTAGTGGTTTATGAAACTGTTGCATAATGAAACGGTATTGAAACACGAGTGGGTGTTTAAAAACATCGTAGGCAAGAAAATTTATCAATTTTTATAAAAACCCTGTATCTCCATCTTCCAGCGACCTCTGCCGGCGCGTTCGGGTTGTTCATCGCCGCCAACTACTCCCTCACCAGCATCATCCTCGTGGAGCAGATCACGCTCGAGAAGTTCACCAACGCGTACGGCCTGCTGCTGCTGATGCAGGGCATCGCCAACCTGATCGGACCCCCGCTGGGCGGTGAGCGCCACCGCCACTTACTTACTGCCACCGCCACTTACTTACTGCCACTGAAACTCTTTTACTGCCACTGCCACGGCCCCTTACTTACTGCCACTTACTAACTGCCACTTTCTTACTTGACTGACCGGTGACTCATCTCATCACTCATCATCATATCAGCCCGTATCAACCCACTGTTGGGCTATGGCCTCTCCCAAAGCACGCCACTCGCATCTGTCCCCCGCCATTCTGGTCCACTGTCTACCAGCCACCTTGAAAATGTCATCTGACCATCGGACCGGTCTGCCCGCTGCTCTTTTCCCTCTTCGTGGCACCTTCCGTCCTCCCTTCTGACCACGTGTCCCGCCCATCGCCAGTTGGACCCCGCGATCCGCGTTCCCACCGGTCGGTGAGTGCTTACTTACTGCCGCTGCCGCCCGTGGCCGTACTGAGAGGGTCACTGCGTACGGGCGGATGCTGGTGTATGGCATCGCCAACCTGGGGGTCCCGCTGCCCGATCAGTGACACTTGCTTACTGTTACCCGTACCTCTTGTGGCATTTTAGCAGAATAGATGCAGGGTTTGACCATAGACAATATCAAAATTTTACTTTTACTATATTATATCATTATCACTAAGTAGTTGTTTTTTTCGTGTATAACCATGTTTTTTTTACTTTAGGATTATATTTTCACTTTGTACTTTATAATATACCTGTATTATGGCATAATCTTGTATTGTGTGAAGTAACAGTGAATAAATTAATTTCTATTCTATTCTAGTTGCCCGTTGCGTGATTTCGCAGCGCGTTTTAGGTATTTTAGGTATTTCCGGGCCACAAAACGATTCGTTCATCATTTTGAAAATCCATATCGACCCGTGTTGGGCATAATACGCATCAGATTTACGAAACTCTGTGCACAAACTGTATTGGTTGCACGCAACGCACAGCTGTCAAACAAAGTTCCGGTTCCGCGAGTTCCGCTTCCAACAAAGAGGTTGAGCGAAGAAGTTTTAGTGACGCTAGATATATGGCTACCAACGCCATCTGGCGAAAGACAGTGAACTTCCCATACAAAAGTTATTTAGATGTTTTTTTCTCCTCTGCGTTTTTCCTTGTTTTCTTTTTACCTAAACCTCCCCCGGACTGACACAAATAGAACCCAATAGGCATTATACACATCGGTTGGGCCAATTCACATGAAAAGGAAGACTAACGCACATTTCATTTTTATAAGATTATACTCTCGTTGCAGGCTGGGTGTATGACATGACCGGCGTGTACGACCTGTCCTTCTACCTGGCCGGCGTGTTCGTGGCGGTGTCCGGCGCCGTGCTGCTGGTGCCGTGCGTCTACCGGCGCCGTCCGCCGCCGCCCAGCAAGCGACAGGGGGACAAACAGAACGGGGACGCTGGGATATAGGAGTAACGAGCGGGCGCCGGCCAAGCGACAAGACTCTGAGACGCTGGGATATAGGAGACATCTTCGCACCGCCGGCCAAGCGACAAACGGCCAGCAAGCATAACGGAGACGCTGGGATATAGAATACATCTTCACAATGCCGGCCAAGCGACGAGACTTCAAACAGAATGGCGATGCTGGGATATAGGAGACATCTTCGCACTGCCGGCCAAGCGACAAGGCTTCAAACAGAATGGCGACTCTGGGATATAGGAGACATCTTCTTGTTCTTCTGCTCATCCAGGTGGTACAGTGTCTGCACCTGGCCCACTTGAGATGGGCCTTTGTGCATAAGGGGCATGTATAGACCTAGTAGGTCTTGATTAAACCCTGTGACCCCCCTTGAGCCTCACGAGCCTAACCTCACGGGTCGATAAGGACCCTATGGGTCTGACGTGTCGACAAGAACATCTCCATAAATATTAGATAGAACATGTTTGTGAATAAGCGTTGATATAGAAAGTACTAGGAGAACAAAGCATTGTAAGGGTGAATGTCAATACTTGGGACTAAAAGATGGTGCGATTAGCTTGCCGGTACAAGCTCAAATGTCGCGAAGGTGCTGTAGACAGCGAGTATTAGTAATCCTGCAAGATCTAAATGATTTAAAATATATACTAAGTAGTAATATGGTAATTGAATACTAGTAGGTGAATGATGTTGAAAAGTAACTACGATGTAGAGAGTGTGATGTAATACTAATATGTAAAGGGATAATCGTTGAGGCTAAAAGTTTCAGAGGCTATATACATGTGAAATATAAGCTGGTCATCTCTTGTTTAAAACTTGGTCGTTTCTTATCACATTCAGAGAATGAGAGAGATTTCATATTACGTATTTAACAGTCAAATTAGAATAGAACTAAGACGAAAGATCGATTAAGTCACTTCACTGCCAAGTGATAAATTAATTAAATTATATCGAAGCGTTACTTTGTCATTTCTAAGTAGTGATTAAATCAAACTAATCTAATTATGTCATATAGCGTATAGTGACCCTTACCACCTCCAGTGGGACACAGTTTAACTCTCAGTAGGGTTCTACCTTACCACCTCCAGTGGGACACAGTTTAACTCTCAGTAGGGTTCTACCGCGACTACAATTTATTTACTTATTCGATATCTGAATCTTGTGGAAAAGGTGTCCAAGAAACATACGAGATCTTGATCATTTATCAAAGATTTTATGAAAAGCTTGGTCAGAGAACCACACAGTAATGTGAACTCACTGCATGACCTGAGACAGACCTTCACTGCGCATGCGAATATCGAAGTGAATTTATAATCATCGCCATTGTTTACTGACTAGAATAGGTATTACATAAAACATGTACCTCTGAAGGAGAATAAATGATTAAATGCTGATAACTCGAGTTAGTATAAATCAATTGATTTATCGTGCATGACAAGACAGGAAATGGTTAATTTGTGATATTTTAGAATATAGTTTTATAGTTTCTAAGATTTATATAAATAGCCGAAATCTAAGAAGTAAGTATATTTTCTTGCCAAATAATTATGCAAAGTACCTATTTAAATACAAGGTGTAAATGAATTAACGCAAAATGAGAAACTACTTTGTTATATTGGACACTAGTCTGGAAAATAAACAATTTATTTGATTAATTTAATTTAGGGACATAATTCTGAGCAACTTTAATTATGAAACCGATTTGATCAGAGCAACTTTATTTTTTACTTCCCAGTACATTTTGGCCTGAGTGGGTCAGCTGTTTTGTATGGAGAAGTAAAAATAAAGTTGCTCTGATCAAATCGGTTTCATAATGAAGCTGGTCCCTGACAAAGTAGTTTCTCATTTTGCGTTAATTCATTTACACCTTGTTTATTATACTTTAAGTATATATGTATGTACTGTAATCGTGCGAATTTTCTGTTTTGTAATTTTCAATTTATTGGTAAAACTCTTTTGAATAGCTTTACAGTTTTTGTAATAGGTATTATTTAATCCCTGTGTTAACATCACATTATTATTATTTCTGGACATCAGACACTGATCTTATGAATGATGCTTGGTCTGCATCACATTATTATTATTTCTGGACATCAGACACTGATCTTATGAATGATGCTTGGTCTGCAACATAATAAGTGCGAATTTTTCCTTCTACCATCTTGTACCTACATAAATCTAAAAGCAATAAATTAATCTTCGAGTAATTTATTAAAACACATGTAAAAGTTATATATTTTTTCTTAAACTATCGTGATGATTCAGTCGCCTTGTGATTGTTGTAAACGGGTAAAAATGTATTATACACAATATGTATACAATAGTTCTATACATAATTGTAACTTGTAATGTTTCCTTTATAAGTGTGTCCGTAGTAAATTTTATTTATAAATCATACACTTTGTTTTATTTTGTTTTTTGAGCAATGATGTTTTGAGCTGAGCTGAGTTTCACCTTAATTGTAAGTTAAATAATATTTAAAATTTCATTTTCACCAAACAGAATCATCTAAAATAGCTACCTTTTAATTTGTCCAATCTACTGTCCTTCGAGTCTAAAGTTAAGGGAGGGTAGATACGGAATAACGTGTTATCCAATAGACATTTTAAATTCCATTATAATAAATAAGTGAAACCAAAGGCTAGATAGCTACTGTAAAAGTGGACCATTCTTTGAAATAGAGCCATCTATATAGGTACAATAAATGCATAAACCATGAGTCAGTTTCTTAGAATTTCAAAATAGGTCGACCTGCATGACTTGTATACTTGTATAATTTACGATAACGAACCCTACCAATACATATGTAAAAGTTTTCCAAACAACACTTGTACGTACTTAATTCTAAGAAACTGGTAAGCACTTTATTATCTACATTTTAATTATTAACATCGTGTACATATACGACGACAGTCCACTTCTACAGTAGTCACAATAAATGACCATTAGAGTATACTGGTGCCTCCAAATATTACAAATCTCGTCGAAACACTGAAGTAGTTGCCTGTAGAAAAAAAGTTGTGATATAAAAGATAGACCCAATGATATGATATAACAATGCGACGGTGAAAGATATTTTAAACTATTTAAGTATAATTAAATCATTATAATTTTGTAAATTAACTTACCTAGCTTGTCTCTGTAAATCTTTAGTACTTACCTAATCAAGTATTCTAGTGTTTCGGCACTGTTCTGGTATAGATATAATGATCTTGAAATAAATCTAGATAATCTCATCTTGCTCACATTTTACCATATTTCTTAGTACATTTACAATAACACTATATGTATAAGTACTTACCTACTTAAGTAAATTAAAATTGTCCTACGGGGTGGTTACTTCACCCCATAGGACAATTTTAATTTAGTTTGGTTTGGATCACCATGTTGATAACTAAATACCTCAAGTAAGTAGTGATCTTCTTTAAAAAAGTAATCCGTAGAATTAACATGGTTGGTGATGGTAAGTTTGAATGGAAATCGTAACTTTACTAAGACAGCAGTAGACTGATTGTATAGATTAGTATTGTCTTTTCCGAATTCCACAATAAAAACATAATAATATGTAATACGGCTTTTCTTTTCTCGATTAATTTGGATATATTCAAAACAAACTTATTCTTTTCTATACTGTCCAAGATAATAAAATTACTTATGTAATTGTGCAAATGACATTAAGTATAAAATAAAATATCGATGCATAAAATACAAAATAATACTTCTTTGGGGGAGAGCGGCAGATATAAACACAATATTTGTCTTACAAAAAAGGGCCATTCGGGCTATCTATCAACTAGATGCTAGGCAATCTCTAAGGGACAAATTCAAAAATATCAATATACTTACTGTTACCTGTCAATACATTTATGAAAATATCATGTATACCAGAAAAAACATAGGTTTATTTAAGACTTTAGGTCATAATCATAGTATTGGCACTAGAAATAGAAATAAGATTGCTATGCCCGCGTTCAGACTCAGTAAGGTTGCTCACTCTTTTATGGGAGTATGTGTTAGTTTTTATAATAAAATACCTAATGAAGCAACGGACCTACCAGAAAGGAGGTTCAAAAACTATGTCAAAAACGGCCTATTGAAGAAGTCATATTACAGTGTAAAAGAATATTTAGATGACAAAACTGCATGGTCTTTACCATCTCAGCGCACAGAAATCCAAAGAGGGGCGATGGACTGAGTCAGTACGTCTCTCCTCGGTGTATTTCCTTAGACTTAAGTAGAAATACATAACATTGTATTTTTAAGGCTCTGATATTTTAAAAGAGGTACGGGGGAGGTTTCTTGCCCTTCTTTGCTCCATCCCTAAGCCCACAACTTCCGAACGGGCGGTAGTATACAAAAATATTAATATTATATTGACGTTGACTAAGTAATATGTATGATTTTATGGTCAATAAAAATTTTGAACTGAACTGAACTGAACAAAATATGTAGGTAGGTATTCAAGTATTTCACTTCCATTATAGGTCCTTGTAATACCTACAATATTAACGGTTGATAATAACTCAATCAACAATAAGTAAATGGTTTGAATGATAAGATTGACGAATACCTAATCTTGTTAAATTTGCTAGCTAGAGTCTAGCTGTCCTAGCTGCTAGACCTTTGTCCGGACATAGCTAGAGTCTAGCTGTCCTGGCTGCTAGACCTTTGTCCGGACGTAGCTAGAGTCTAGCTGTCCTAGCTGCTAGACCTTTGTCCGGACATAGCTAGAGTCTAGCTGTCCTGGCTGCTAGACCTTTGTCCGGACGTAGCTAGAGTCTAGCTGTCCTAGCTGCTAGACCTTTGTCCGGACGTAGCTAGAGTCTAGCTGTCCTAGCTGCTAGACCTTTGTCCGGACGTAGCTAGAGTCTAGCTGTCCTGGCTGCTAGACCTTTGTCCGGACGTAGCTAGAGTCTAGCTGTCCTAGCTGCTAGACCTTTGTCCGGACGTAGCTAGAGTCTAGCTGTCCTAGCTGCTAGACCTTTTCCGGACATAGCTAGACGACAACTCGCACATTGTTTTCTTTAGCTGAAGTGGTCGTAACAGTCCACATAGCATAGCTGGCCCACACTAGGATTCCCGTAGTCCTAGACAAAGTTAATAACGCTACGAAAACGAAACGAAACGAAAACTCAAAATGTATGCGATTTGCACAGACTTGTATAGACTACTAGCGGTTTGACATTTGGTGACGCTAGCGTAGCGTAACCAAACGTCAAATCGCATACCTACATATTTTTAGCGTTTCGGCGAACGATAATATCGTTTTGCAACTTGTCTACGGGGGCCTGTGTCGTAATGAATCTAAAACAGTGACGTCACACTTATACATAAAATAACCAAAACCGCAACGATACAGGTAAAAGATCGAGAGTAAATTGTATGTGTAGGGCGCAATCCCCAGTGCTGGACGGACAAGTCTGCAAGACGACACGGACACGACACGGGCAAGACACGGGGACAGAGACAGAAGACGGAACAATGGGGATGGTGGCACCTTAGAGTTGCGGAACGTAGAAGCTATCAATGAGTGGGTGTACCTCAGGGTTCCCACTTAGGTCCTCTACTCTACAATGCTTATCTCTATGATATTTATACTGCATTTAATGACTGTAGGTTTTTACTTTATGCCGACGATAAAAAGGTCTTCCTTGATGTGAACTGTGCCGCCGATTGTGATAAGTTACAGGCCGATCTCAATCGCTTAAGTCAGTACTACGAACAGAATAGGATTTCGGTGAATATTAGTAAATGCGTCCAAATCTCGTTCACAAGAAGTCCCTCCCCTATTATATATGATTACTCCATCAACAACACGCCATTAGCCCGCGTTAATACTATCCGCGATCTTGGTGTCATCCTCGATAGTAAACTATCATTTGAAAAACACATCGACCACATCACGGCCCGTGCTTTTCGAAACCTGGGTTTTGTTTTGAGAATTTGCAAACCCTTTAGCGACTTAGTTTGTATAAAACAGATCTATTTTGCTTACGTTAGGAGCATTCTAGAATACGCTTCTTGTATATGGTCTCCTAACTACATTACATACATTCAACGCATTGAGCGTATTCAATCTAAATTTATAAAGCACCTAAATTTCAGGTCTCATACCCCTGGGCGCTCTTATGAGGAGTCTTGTCATCAGTATCACCTCTCCAGTCTCAAGGATCGCAGAACTTTGCTTGATATGATGTTACTCCATGATATTCTGTCCGGCCGACTTGATTCTTCACCTCTTCTCTCTGAACTATCTTTCTGTGTCCCTTCGCGTCGTACTCGTCAAACTTCCAAAAGGCTATTCGCTGTCTCCCTCACGCATACCAATTATGCTCAGAATTCTACTATGGTCCGCCTTACCAATCAATTTAATAAACTTTTTAACAACTTTGATCCATTCGCATCTTCTAAGGCGAAATTCCGTCAAGATATTATTAAAACTTTACGCAATATCGAGGAGGAATAAGTGAAACACACACACTCACACACACTCACACTCACACACACTCACACACACACTCACCCTCGCACACACCATCTCACATACACACTCACCCTCGCACACACCCTCTCACATACACCCATTCAAACACACAGTCACAGACTTCACTCATGTTACACGATACATAATATTCAATTATAGATACCTATCTATAAACATTATTCTAAACAAAATTGTCCATGAACACACGTTCATATAAGAATACTTATTTAATATTTGTCCACTTGTCTATCTGTTTAAGTTTCTCGATCTTAATTTATTTCTTGTATTTTTTGTGGATATCTGTTATTGGCTTTCATTCTGTATCTCTGCTCTTTGTAATTTGTTTGTCTATGTGCTGTTGATGTCCCAAATAAAATAAAATAAAATAAAATAAAATAAAATAAAATGACATAAATGCAATCGTCTTATTCAGCTCTTACGATACGATCTATTTATTCATAATTGACATTACATGTCAAGGTTTATAATAGAAAAAGGGAGGCAGTTTCTCACGTCCAAAGGAAATTACTTGGTACTTGCAGCCCTTCGCGTCCTTCCCGGGTGGTGCTAACGAGAAACAAACCAACACTAACATTTCGAGGTTCACATACAGTGAATCTACAGAACACGTGACGTGACATTGGCGAAATTAACCTAAGTTGTTAGACCGCCAATAATTAGAAATTGAATTGAATTACTTATAATTGAAAAGCAATATGAAATCATTGTGCATGAATTAGGTATTTTACACAGACATCTTTAGTTACTTAGTACGGACTACGGAGGCTGTGTTGCTCTCTGCTTAGTACATAAAATAACTAACTTGTGGCAGAGTAACTCTACGCAACAGTCATGAATATTCATTTAAATGCTTAGTTCAGGCGACAGTGCAGTGGGCAACACAACAAATGCATTTAGGTTATCTAGGTACCAACTTCTGGTCTGCAATACCGAAACTATGCTACGGAGAGTTCTCTTTTTGTAAAGTTTTGGAATTTGGAAACATGGAAAGTCCATTAAATAGTTTTCTATGCATATAAGTACTACATTAGAATTTGCGCCAATTAATCGCAATAACAACGCACCGAATGCACAGTTAACTTTTGACGTGACAGGAAGATTCATATTCACCCTCGACTTGAAGATTGTTTAGTTGTCAAAAATTGCTTTCTAAATTGAATTATTTGAGGACGCCTTGACATAAAACCCTGAGATAAATACAATTAAAGGAGCTGAAAGCAGACATCTAAGTATAGGTACTACAATGTACCAAATGTACCATTAAACATAACAGTTCTAATCATGGTTCAACAAACAGTTTATCCCACTTGTACCATTGACCGGAATAAAAGTAAATCATTCGGATTCACTCGGACTTGTATTTTTTGTCTTTACAATCTGTATAACTGCTCAAACGTCCAACCTACTTATAAGGAACTATTACAAAGTCATAAGTTGGCCGTTGTTTATTATGCGGCAGCGCATTTGCTATTAGAACCAATTCTCGTTTCTATAGAAAAGTCAAATTCTACAATATTCTGAGGACGAAGGAGACGAAATTTTCTATGACATACGAAAATGACAACATTTTACATCTACGCTTTCGCATTCGCATGGGTGAGATTTATTGATTGATTGATTTATTATATTTGGTACACAAAACAGCGGTGGAGATAAAACAAAAATACAACAGAACATATGAAAGAGGCTGTCTCGAGTCGTGGCTGGTCGGAGCCGAGCGGATGCCATTACCTAATACGAGGAATATTTGTATATATTTATTTAGTCGTATGGCTTAATTATAAGTACAGTCGTTTCATATTATTTAATTACAAGTTTATGTCAAGGCTTTTAACCCATTGGGCTACGTCATTAGAAAGGGTGAACAGGTCTGCAGGGTCGCCATGGTATTTTTATTATGTATATGTATAACGATGTTTTCTTTTCTAGAAAAAGGCACTGTAGTTTTCGATGAAATTTTCAATGTAGGGCCCCTTTATCGTATCCTGATGTTGTACAGAGCATCTCTATTTATGCAGCATCCCTACTCACAGGTACCTACGTTTACAACTACTTTACCAAATTGATACATTTCATTACCCATCTCAATAAAACTAAATAAAGGATGAAAGTGGCCCCAGGGATCTCAGGGACGGCGGAACATTACTTACCTGTCTGCATTTCATGACATGAGGACGGACGGCGCGAATACGTAAGAGTAGGGTCAACAACACGGGTTTATAACATCAAAAGCTGTACAGTTTTCATCACAAAATAAGTACCACACGCTGAAATTGTTGGATGATTCCGATGAAACTAAAGAGCTTCTTCTAGAACAGATCCCGATTTCACCAATAGTTAAGGTCAAGGTCAGTCGGGTTAAGGTCACCACACTTAGCACTTTTTCCTAGCTGTCTGGCGATTGTTTCGGTGGCTGGAAACTTATATCTAGGGGGTCCCCTAGGAGCCTAAATGACTTTTTCACTTAGGGCAAATCGAAACAACCGCTAGGTGGCCCCTGAAATAAATAAAGTGTCACCTAAAATATATGGATCGTTGGTGAAATCGGTCATGAGGTAACCAAAAAATAAGATAGGTAGCCCTTTTATATTTCTTGCTCGTTACTATGATGAAGCTTTTTACCAAAAGTATCCAAGTTCATAGGACTTATATTCTGAGGAATATTGTATCCTTGATCTATATTTTTGAAAATATGTAAGGCTAAAAAGATGAAGTTATGACTTCTCGGAAGGCGACTCGAATTTGATAGGTAAGTAAAGTACCCGTATCTTACGGTACCTATCGCTAAAACTCGCTCTACGATTTCGTTTTGTTGTTGTTCTTACCCATGCTTTACACACGTTAGGTGGGTAAGCGATTGACGTATCAAACTCGAATCACCTTCGAGTAGACCCGTGTGTGGCAGGCCTTTTAGATCCTGCCTCAGTTTGTAGAACAGATAGAATCTCCTGGACGTAAATAAATGATTTTTAAAGTCCTGTAGGCCTAGACAAAGTTAATAACGCTACGAAAACGAAACGAAACGAAAACTCAAAATGTATGCGATTTGTCATTTGGTGACGCTAGCGTAGCGTGACCAAATGTCAAATCGCATACATATTCTTAGCGTTTCGTGCGAACGATAATAGCGTTTTGCTTCTTGTATATGCTATGCGTATGGGCTGGTCTATTTTACAGACTCTCGACATACGTGGTAAGTTTGGTTTGTCCCATGATAACTTTAAATTAAACATTTGGTCCCTGATATCAAGTATCTCTACTACATCTTAGTACTTATACTTCAGTAGGTACAAGCAAGAAGGCGAGATCTGAGAGCTCCATATAAAGTATGGAGTTCTCAAAGTTTACCCGAGTTTAGCGCTAGTGACTCTAATAACAATTTGAATAGAAGTTCAGTTGCCATCAACATCAGATGGACGGGACAAAGAACGAAAAGTTTTAACTATCACTTTAGTTAGCCTCGTTACAAACTTACAGTTAACTATGGAAAGGTAGGGAGATGCTCGTTTCTTCAATGTTTAAAGTAGGTACACTTTAATTCAATTTTGAAGTTAGGGCTGCAAAAGGCTGCGTTTTGGCTGAAAATGGGTTAGGTAGGTATCAAGCAAAATAAACCCGATTTCAGATACGACAAGACTAAACTAATTTAAAATACTAGTTTGATATGTAGAGCATCTAGACTAGATAGTAATATCAACCGTCGGACAAAAGGTGTCGTATTTCAGGATATCGGTTTAGTTCGTTGTTGGTTGATTCCACAGTTGATTCTAAATCTTCACAATTCGGGTCTCTAAAACCTAACTGTAAATAACAAACTCAATGGCATCTCAATTTTCTCTTTTAACTGAAACTCACTCCCGCAAACTTCTCCAGAGTTGGTTCATTTATGGACTTGGACACTTGTTCAAATTTTAGGGTGATTAAACGAAGGTAGTGAGACGTGTTGACTGACATTAGTTTGACACGAGGTTAACAGTCTGTTACATTTAAAAGCTCTTCCAGAATCTGTGCTTTAATGATGTAACAGTCCATTTGTCAAAGTAGGGTTAAACAGGTTAAACTTTATGTCAAACTGTCTGCAATTCGGCAATGTTCTCATTTCCTTGTTATTATTATGGCGCTGAGTTCATGTAATGATATTTTTACTACACTTTTATGCTTCGTCGTAATCCGCCAGTGCTCACTTTACTACAGTCTGATCAGACAAAATACCTCTATAAATGTCAGAGTAGGTATAACTGTAAACGGAGTATTTGCTTAATATTTTGAAATATTTTTATAGATATTTTATACCTCTACTAGTTTTAGTGCTGTTCTCGTAACATCTGCATGCAACCTCATGCAGTAGATGTTACGAAAACACCACTAGATAAGAGTCCTCTATGGGATCAGCATATCTTGTGCTGAATCGTGATGTTACCCCTCCCGCACCCTTCCACTAGCACAGGAACCTTCTCAGATGCGAAACGTGTTTGGAAGCAGCTACAAACTTCGATCATATATACCCGGGTATATATGATCAAAGCTTACAAATCACGACATCAAAATCGCGTTCCACCTGCATCGACCAATCCAATCCTCACAGTCCTGCACAAACCGCAACCAGTCTTACTAAATATTATACTACCTAATATTCGTACTTTAATATTATCAGATGCACAAGCCTTGGTCTTTTTACAGCACAAGGCCTGAGCCCACTGGCTGTGACAGCGCGAAATTAAATCCGACTCCGAGCACGAATTTATTAAAAATATTCGCCAAAAAGTGTTCTTTTCACCGGCATCGCTATAATCTGCGGTGCTTGATAGGGTTGGCACAGCTTCAAAATAAAATACTGCCCTCTTAGGCTGAACCACACCTCGGACACTCCATAGAACGCTCGTAAAATAATCACCTATTAATACTACGTAACCAAATGATGTTTGTATACGTGCAAATGTGTGCGTAAACTTTGCTAGGGCTGGTGGCGCGGCAAATGCAGCGATATTAAGTATACGCGTCGTCACTCGTCAGGCGTTCAGCCCTGTCTATTGATCCTTTAACCAATCCTTTGACGCCAGGGGTGGGGTGCGGTATCTGAATCAGCGCGGGGAAAGGAGTGGCCGTTCTGTACGGAGAACTATTATCTCTTCTGTGGCTGAACCCCTAGAGGCACGTATGGATAAATTTTAATGTAGTTATAGTTATAGTTATCGCGGGCTGGGTTTCCGCAACTCGACGTACTTTCCCATTTCTTCCCTATGGTTCCTCTTACGCAGACTTCAAGAAAAGAAAGTTGTGTAAGTGAGGAAATACTAATCTGGGGCTCGGAAGTTCCAGGGCACTAAATACCTTTTCTCGAAATATAATGTAGGTATTGTACTAAAAATAAATCAGTAGCTTTACCTAGTGACAACCCTGTCTTCAGTTCTTTGTAGAACGCAATCCATTTCGCTGTGCGGCTGAGAATTTAGCGTTGAAAGTGCAATTTTTAATGTCTCCCTTACTGCTTTTTATTTATTGTTCTTTTATTTGCTGCAGTTTAGGCAGATAAATTCAGTTTACCGCTTCACTCGATACAATATGCAGTAAAATGCTGTAAAATGCATATTGTATGTATAGGGTAATGCATGATAAACAGAATGCATATTGTAGTTGAAACAACAGTTAAACAAAGTCGATATGCAGGGAGATAAATTAAATAATGATTCAGCTCCGAAAGACCAACTTTAGGGGAACGTCCAGTGCGTAAGTACATTACACAGGGTAAGTATTGGTAACATCGAAATTAATTGTGTACAAAATCAAGTTTTATGATAATATGATCAATAATGTTGTACAAGACCTCCGTGGTCTAGTGGTCTCATTCGCCATTCACGCAGGAACATACGCGGGTTTGAATTCACTGCTGACCATGTATCAATTTAGATAAGTAACTAGGTATAGGTCTCAAATGCCTGGAATAGCTTCTGGTCCACGAAGGAACTAATGAAGGATACCCTTCCTATTACATTAAAACGTAAGCTCGTCGATATGTGTATCCTGCCTATCCTAACCTACGGTGCTCAGAATTGGTCACTGACCGAACAGCAGAATACCAAACTCAATGTTGGCCAGCGAGCCATGGAGCGCAGCATTATGAAATGAGCGCAGCATTATGAAATGTTCGTAGGACAGATCACGTCAGGATCACGACGTTGCGCTCCATGACTGGCATTGCTGAAGTCGGAGTGCAGACTGCCAAGCTGAAGTGGAACTGGCCCGGCCATGTCTGCCGCATGCACCCAGACAGACGGGCGAACATCGTCACTGCCACAAGACGGCCACCGGGGCGTAGTAGGGGCAGGCCAAGGAGGAGATGGCGGGATGACCTCGATAAGTTTCTGCCAGGGTGGACGGACGTAGCCCAGGATAGGGAACTGTGGGTGCAGCATGGGGAGGTCTTTGCCCTGCAGTGGGACACTTAACGGCTACATAAAAAAAACTACGTATGACGAATGTCCTGACGGGGATGGAAACATCGCGAGGAAACTTTAATCTCTCTAAATGCGGCGATCTGCTAGCCCCCTGTGAAGCAAAATGGAGTATTGAATAACTTGCTCAATGTGGACACAAACGTGTCTGTGCCACCCCGGATGGAACAGGAGTGAATTTGATAATACTTGACTGTAAGTACCTACCTACTTAGAATTTAAATATTGGTTACCTATAACAGTTAAATGTAGGTCGAATGTTATAATTTTCCGGAAAGAAATGTAAGAGGAAAAAAGGGAAAATTTAAAGAAATTGCTTGAAGCAAGCGAGCAAAGAGCAATCTCTTTGATTGAAAATGCAGAATAAAACAAGTAAAATAAGAAAAGGATCTTTTCATTCTGCACATTCTTTTATCTTAATCATTATAACACTTCAAAAAGAACTCTTTCAACTTTGAACTCTATGTGCAAAGAGATAAAATCTCCTTTTGGCACAGATTAAATCACCTCACTGCGAATTTCAATTAACTAGTCATGTGCCAGAAACATATTCGATTAAATTAATTGGTCGATTCGTGGATTGGTCCATTCGCAGTTTGGTCCAAATGAGTACCGTAAATCGTTATCCATTAGCGTGTCTACTATATGAATAAAAAAAGAGAAGTGTTGGTAAGCTTATTAGAGATAAGGTCACATTTGTTAAAAAAATCCCTTATTAAGTGTAGGTATTTTGTTTATGTGCATTAAAATCTTTATAAAGTAAAAAAAACCGTGTTGTTTTGGTTTGTGTTTTATGTGAGAGTTAAAACGTGGTTGAAACACAATAAAATATAGGAGACTTGGCCGAATTTATCTCTAACGTTGGTTATCCAAAATTGTCCAAGTTTTATATACGACGTAATTAGCCAAACGTTAAAAAAATGTTTTAGAAAGTGAAATAGGTATCTACCAAACCTAACTGCAACTCTACTCTCAGAAAGACACACCCCGAACAAACTTTGACGAGGCGTGGGTACCAAGACGTCAATTAATTGTAAGGAAATGAAAACTGAATTTCTTCTAATTTTAATGTCAAATTGAAAAGTATGGACTCACAAGGAAAACGACCGTCTAACCATCGAGTAGTTTATTGACTGAAGGCGCGCGGCGGCGGCAGCCCGTCGCTCGCGCACAGGAGGGTACATTACATTCCTCCAACCTTATTCAGAACATCTATTAACAATAGAAATAAGACATGTTAATATTACACATAAAATTTACATAATAAAACAGAGAACCTTAAGAATACTTAATATATAATGTTCACGTTACATGAATTTCTTATAATCTATTTTAGGTATGTTTCTCCGTGAGCGAGTGTAAGGTTGCTGAGCCTCTGTACTTTGATCAACTCCAGTACCATAGTCTGGATCAGTAACTGGCAACCGTTCACTCTCCACTGGAACAACCACATCACCAACGTCGTCATTCACCTCATTAGAATCAATGGCCTCTGACCATTGTTCTTCCTCTTCCAAATCACTCTCCAGCGGTCCTCTGCGCTCTTCGGGTTCATCCGTGCTCAGAGGTGGTGTTGACGAGGGTGGTGAAGTTGATTGTGATTGCAATGCAGTCTCATCACAAGCAATATCTCTTATAGTTTGCCCGGTATATTTAATAAGTTGATCAACGTGTCGCTTACTTATCGTATCATGTTCCTTAAATAATATTTCAAACATTCTATTACCTAACACCTTTTTTACGATGCCAATTGACCAACTTTGCTTTCTTTGGCAGAACCAACGACCCCAGACTACATCACCCACCACAAAAACTCTGCTTTTATTTATGTCACCCCTGTCCTGCTGTGATCTTTCTACCGGGAGTACAAGATCAATCCTAGTCCTTAGGTCCCTACCTAACATTAACCTAGCAGGAGTTGTTCCAGTAGTGCAGTGCACTGCATTCCTGTACTCGAATAGATACCCTAGCAGTTTTTCTTTTACCGTCTCTTTATTTGAACATTCACTTACTATACGTTTCAACATATTCTTACATGTCCTGACAGCATTTTCTGCTTGACCATTGCTACAGGGGTGGTATACTGGAGATGTTAAATACTTTATACCGTTATACAGACAAAAGTTGTTAAACTCCAATGAATTAATTTTTACGTCATTGTCCGATATAAGAGTATGAGGCATTCCCCAAATCGCGAATAACTGTTTCAGTTTTATGATTAACGCGTGAGTAGAGGTGCCACTATTCATACAGATACACTCAAGCCATTTACTAAACGCGTCAACAACAACTAGGTAGGTACTTTGCCCCACCGACATATAGTCGAAGTGAACCCGTTGCCATGGCCCTGTCGGATGTGGCCACGCAACCGGCGTTGCGCGCGGCGGAGCGGCTCTCACCCGTAAACATTGCGGGCAATCCCCTATGTATCTTTCGATATCGCCATCTATGCCCGGCCACCACATTCTACTACGCGCTAAACTCTTTGTTTTTATTATTCCCAGATGCCCACCGTGCAAGTCCTCTAATAACCTGTCTTTGTAAATCACGGGTATAACAATTCTATGCCCTCTTAAGAGGCACCCGTTTTCATATTGTAGATCTGTTTTGCAACAAAAATAAGGATAAATTTTATCACATGTTACTTTTCGTGGCCACCCATAGTTCATATATTTTATCACTGTTTGTAACACACTATCTCTCTCGGTCTCTTTTTTGATATCCTCGAATTTTACTGGCTCAACGTTCATTTGCAAGAACTTACAATCAATCGAGTCAACACATTTCAATTCATTATTTTTCGTGGCCGAACTCCTAAGTGATACCGGTGCTCGAGAGAAATAGTCTGCTACGGTGTTGTTTTCGCCCGGCGTGTATTGTACCTCGTAGTTATAGGCGGATAATATCAACGCATATCTTTGAAGGCGTGCTGCAGTTGTTACTGATATACCATTTTTGAAACCGAAAATTGACAACAACGGTTTGTGGTCTGTTTTCAGTATGAACGGATCACTGCGGCCGTACAGGTATTGATGAAAGCGTTTGACTCCAAAAACAATAGCCGTAGCCTCTTTTTGTATTTGGCTGTAATTTCGTTCGCTTTCCAACAATGACCTTGAACCGAAAGCAAGCGGGCGCTCTGTCCCGTTATGATCTCGCTGCGCGAGTACGGCGCCCAGCCCGCCCGGGCCCGCGTCCACCGTGAGCACGAGCTGCGCGCGCGGGTCGAAGTGCGCCAGCACGCGCGCGCCCGCCAGCTCGCCTCGCACCAGCTCCAGCGCGTGCTGCTGGCGCGCCGTCCACGCCCACGCGGCGCCCGCCCGCAGCAACTCGTGTAGCGGGCTCATCAGCGACGAAGCATTCGGAATAAAATTTCTATAATAGTTGACTACACCGAGAAATCTCTTTAGTTCCGTTACATTCGTTGGCTGTGGGGCGTTTATTATAGCTTCTACTTTGCTGGGACACGTGTGTAAACCATTTTTGTCTATGACATACCCTAAATACGTAACACTATCCTGAAATAGTGCACATTTGTCTCTCTGTAGCCGGAGACCGGCGCCTTTTAATCTCGTAAAGACTTCTCTTAGCCTGCTTAGATGTGTTTGATTGTTTGGAGCAGTACAGCATATATCATCAAACCACACACTTACTCCGTCAATACCTACTAACAGCGTTTCCATGGCTTTCTGGAATATAGCTGGTGCGTTCGATAAACCGTAAACCAGACGCGTATATTTAAACAACCCTTTCGATGTACTAATGGTTGTTAGGTCTTGCGAGGCTTCTGATAGCAAAAATTGATTGTATGCGTTAGATAAATCAATTTTTGAGTACTTTTCCCCCCCTCCTAGTTTTGCAAAAACTTCTTCTATGCGAGGCATCGGGTACTTGTCTACTATTAAATCTTTATTTAATGTTAAAGAGAAATCCCCCGCAACTCTGACCTTGCCATTTTCCTTGAGTACCGGCACAATAGGGGTTGCGTAATCGGAATGACTTACTGGCACTAATATACCTAGCTTAGTCAACCGGTCCAGTTCGTCTTCTACTTTCGTCTTCAGGGCAAAGGGTACCGTCCGTGCTTTAAAAAATCTTGGTGACGTGTTTTCTTTTAACTTGAGTTGTACCTCAAACTTGTTAAAACAACCTAACTCATCATTCCATAAATCTTTAAATTCGTTCAAAAGCGTTTGCACCTCTACGTCGTCGCTCCTACCCACATTTATTTTTTTATTCGAACACAATGTAACATTAAATTTCGTCATGAAATCACGCCCTACTAGAGGAGGCCCCCCATTTGGTACTACATAAAATAATATTTCTTTTATTAAATTATTGAATGTGATTTTTAATGATATACATCCCTGTGGTGTTATATTGTGACCGTTATAGAAGCACATTCGTATATTACATTTTGTCAACGGTATAGACGCAAAATTTTCTTTATACATTTTTGTTGACATTACACTTACGCTAGAGCCCGAATCAATTTCCATTTTGAATGTTTTATCACTGTTTACTACGACTGACAATAGTATAGGTTTATAATCTACGCACCTCACATTGAACAGCTGGCACTCCCGACATTCGCCATGCCCGCTGTTAGATGTGTCGTCGGGTACATCTCCCGTGTGGATATTATTACACTTTTTATTACCGCACACTTTCCTTAGATGTCCACGTTCACCACACTTATCGCAACGATAATTTTTGAATTTACATTTGTCCGCTTCGTGGTTCCGGAGCCCACAGGTGGTACAACGACGAGCATCGTCGACTTTTCGCGAACTACCAGCGCCGGTTCTGCCACCGCCGCTGCTGCTGCCTCGACCGCTGCTCATCTTGTAGACCGGCTCCTCCTTGACCACCGCTGATGCAGGTGCCTGCCCTGCCGCCGGAACTCGCGAATGACGCGCGCTCGCGACCTGGCTCGCGACCTGCACCGCCTTGGCGAACGTCAGTTTTTCTGCGTCTTGCTCGAAGAGGCGGTCCCTCTCCAGGCCCACGCTGAATCCCAGGACAAACCGATCTCGGAGCACGGTGTCCAGGGCGTCGCCGAACCCGCCGTATATCGCGAGTCCCCTTAGACGCGCCGCCCACTCCTCGACACTCTCGCCTCCTCCCCTGGTAGCTTCATAAAACTTCGCCTTGTCCGCGAAGGTTGACCTAGTCGGCTGTAGGTGACTAGTCAATACCTTAACTAACTCGTCATATGTAATCGCCTCTAACTTCTTCGGGTGCACCAGATCGTGCGCCAGGCGATACGATTCGTCAGACAGGTGCGTTAGTAATAGTGCGCACTTTTGCTCATCTTTCACGCCGTTTAATTTTATAAATTGAACCAAGCGACTGTAAAATATTGGCCATTCTTGTACTTTATGGTCAAAACACTGCAAGTTGCCGATAAATGTAGACATGATAACTTTATGTTAGCACTCGCGGGTATAATGATAGCTCGTCGACAATGAAAAGTATGGACTCACAAGGAAAACGACCGTCTAACCATCGAGTAGTTTATTGACTGAAGGCGCGCGGCGGCGGCAGCCCGTCGCTCGCGCACAGGAGGGTACATTACACAAATATTTTTCTTTTTCGGCCAGGAGAAGAACACATAAAACAATAATTTTATCGATATTCCCTCCCGAAAAGCAAATTTCCCACCTCTAGACTTAAACTCTACCTATAGTATAGGCTGAACCTGTACCTATAGGTTAATTAAAATTAATTAACTCCCTCGTTGTCACCATGTCCTTTAACTTCCTGCCATGTTGCTCAAAGTGGGAGAGACATTTCTGCGGAAGACAACATCAGAGTTCAGGACCTATAGAGTTAAGTAATAGGATTAATAGTACATTACTTCAGAGGGAAGAAAGTGACAGTTCCATACCGAGATTATGGCATTTGCGCCACGAGCTTGCGAGGGGCGCAAACCATTTGAGGTATGGAACTGTACTTTATCCTGAGGTTTGTATAGTGCTTTTTATTACACCTACGAGGAAAATTATAGACATAAATGCATAGAAATCTGCAGTACTTATGAAAATTTCATACGTTGGCAAAAGGAAAAGAAAACGACTTCATTTTCTGAAAATGTATTGCTCGAAGTTTTTGCGAAAATGCGCGGGCTTTTCCTTTTTTTATTCGCCCGTTTCTGGAGTAGGCTAAGATCATAAGGTCATGCAGCCACTTCTTCCGTGATTCTGCGCGTTTTATATACAAAAATAATTTCGTTTTTAATTTTCTGTATGCACCAAGGAGGTTGGTAACTGGTAAAAAAAAAACTGTATGTGGCCAGTAACAATTTACTTGAAATTTAATTAGTAGACAGTTAAAGTCTCTTTGCAGTATGCCTGCTGACAAATAAAAAAAAGAAAAACCGGGTATGTAATGGAATTTCATACATACTTCCCACCCTTGGGTCGGAAGGATTTTCATACAAACTTCCATACCTTGGGATGAAAGGATTTGAAGGGCGGGATAAAGGCGTTTCTTCCCTCTAATTGGTATAATTAGTATGTATTTTCAGAGCAGGTGTGATAAAAATTATTATTTACCAAACTGGAATTCAATGACGCCTCAAAATAATTTATTTAGAAACGGGTTGTAAAGATCCAAAAATTCAAGGGAACGTAATAAAATCAAAAATTTGCTTGTTGTCTGTTTTTTGTACTTGTCAAAGTGTATAATATAATTTTTAATACTGTAAGTGTGACCTGCTTTGGTAAATAAATCTTTTAAATCTTTTTAAATCTTTAAAAAGCTAAAATTCTTACAAGACTGCCATCCGATAGTCCTGTTGGTTTCCAAAATGGTTCTATTTAGTTCAGTTAAATCATTTGTCGCTTCGGGATCGGTATCGCTATCTCTACGAAGCTCGATTAAGCTTTTGTGTATTAGCGCACAAAATATTTTATGTCATGTCGGACAGAACCAACATAATAACATTGTATCTACTAGAACACGAAGGTCAAAGGAAAATCACCGCAACGAACAACAAATCAAAGACCTATTGTTACCAAGACTTAGATAAAAATCGTAACATCGGCAAAAAGGTTCGTGATCCAATTTTGTTTATTGCTATAACTCTTTAGCGATGTGGGCGAAACCTAACCTGATGGTACTACAAAAACTACTACTGGCAGCAACAAAAATATAGTCAAATATATCTACATATCGCCTCTGTTCTACTGAATGGTGACAGAGGCGATGGGTAAAACGGGATCAAAAGTTAATTTTCACTTCTCATGCTCGTAAAGTTCGTCTTTATGTCGGGTATAGCCAGCATAAAATCAAATTTTATGTTCTAGAGCATAAAGCAAAATCTTCGCCTAAATCTCAGACTCTGACAAAGGTCGTCAGGTAAACAGCCACATACACCTATGCTAAGTGCCACTGCCGGCGGCCAGAGCCGGCTGCGGAGGCACGTACAAAAAAAAAAGTTTCAATGGCGGGAAGTCCTTATTTTTTCTCGGTAATTTCAATTTGTAATTATTTCATAATATTTACTTTTTTTGCAATATTTCTGTTTAATTTCCTCACAATCGAAGTGAAAAGCAGAGTGTATAACTCGTACATAAAACCCATTTTACCCTCGACATGACTATCCACCCTCGCCTGCGGCTCGGGTGGATATATACGTCTCGGGTAAAATGGTGCGTTTTATGCCCTTGTTGTACAATCTACTATATATTATCATAATTTCGATGTCTTAAAATCATGGGGACACGGGTTATGGGGACAACGCGACTACACCAAACCCAGGACCTCTCGCGTGTGACCTATATCTGAAGCTGACTGTACAGTACAATCTTATCCAATGGCTCCATTTATCCTCTTTCACATAATAACTATATTTGCAAGACACTTCGGCTGAGCCATTAACGTCCAGTCATATTACTCGTTATTATTCCAACAACCCCCATCTTTACAGCCGTACTCGGGGAGCGAACAAGATAAACTTTTTATATTCAGTTTAATGAAAAATTACGAGCGGCTAAGCCGCCATGATGTTTTGTGTGGCAGTTCGAATTTGTTTTACATGAAAATGGCCGTTATGGGTTCGGCTCTGCGTTTTTGGCCAGAAGTTTATTAAAAGTATGATAAAAAAAAATTGGTTGCCTGTAAAGTCGGTATACGGGCGAAAGTTTTACGTGACAACGACTTTGAGTGGTAAAATAATTTTAATGTGAATGAAAATAGTTTATTGCCATAAGGAAATACAATTCACAGGTATGCTGACCCTCACACTAGGCATAGCCTGTCTCGTGAGGGAGGAAATAAACATTTAACAATCCCTATTTGCGGCGATAACATGAAAATTGAATAAATTTGAATTTAAGTTTAACAATGATAACTGTTAATATATAAATTTATATTATATTAAAATATGTTAAAATAATTTATAAATATCTGCATGTGTGTGTATTTATGTAAGTGAAAGGGTATGTGTGTGTGTGTGTGTGTGCGGGTGAGGGTGTGTGTGTGTGTTAAATTTTTAGACACCAATTATTGTTTCTGTGGCATCATAATCTATTTTATTTAGCCAGATAAGAACTTTTCGCTTAGCTTCCTTTACAGTACATTCCTTTATTCCTCCTTCACACTCATTTACCACGACGTTGTATATGTGTGTATGCAAAAATGGTGCGAATCGCTGAGCAAAGGCAGTGTTTACAGAAGGTTTTGAAATTGTAAATACTCTTTTTGACAGTAGTTGTTCATATTCCGTACTATTAATGATAATTCTATGCTGCATCAACACCACCTTCAAAACGTAGAGTTTTCGTAGACTCAGCACTTTGCTTTCCTCGTACAATAAAGTGGTAGGATACATGCGAGGTTTCTTGTACATTACTTTTAGTACCGAGCGCTGTGCTCTTTCTACAGCTAACATGTAAGATTTCGAAGATCCTCCCCAGCACCTGATGCAGTAGGTGAGGACGGATTGGCACAGAGCTAGATATACCAGCTTTAGTGTTTCCTTCGGAGCACCGCGGCGAAGTGATTTCATTATGTGAATAATTTTTCGTACCCGACCTGCGAGTTTGCTCAGGTGTTTTTGAAATGTAAGTTTTTCGTCAAGCACTATACCTAGGTATTTGATGTCACAGACTCTACTAATGCATTCACAGTTACATACTTTAGATGACCGGTTGCAAGTGTGAATTTGTAACTTGAAATTAGATTTTGGTTGGGAAGCCTTAGTTTTATGAAAGCAAATGAATTTTGTCTTAGAGGTATTAAGTGTGAGTAAGTTTTTTGCCAGCCAAATTGCGATTTCTGAGATACCAGCAGCAGAATATTCATTCGTATAGTAGGAAGAAGGATGAAATAATAGTAACAATTTGAAACATTTATTTATACAAAGAATTATATTTAAAACATTAATTTATACAAAGAATCTCGCACTGAATTTCATATTAACAAAATTTTATTTTTATTTGAGTGGAAGGGACGCGTGCCTTTCACTTTTTATGTCTGTCTCTCTCGCTCTTAGGCGGGCTAACCATGCCCGAGTGGAAGGGACGCGTGCCTCTCACTCGCTCTCATTGTGAGCGCATAACGTGAGCGGAGCGTAACGCAGTTTCTTGAAGTGTCACCCGGCAAACCAATTTATAAGACGTTGTCACGTCAAAATATTTTTTGGAAGGTAAAGACGTTGCCTCTTACAAATCTTTGTCGAAATAACACACTTCAAAGAATATTTTGTGGAGTCATATTACGGAACACAATGTAACAAAAACAAAAAAAAACTTGACTTGACTAAGACATTGCCGTGCGCTGATGTCGAGTGAAGTTATTTTGCCATGAAATATGTGAATGCCGCTAAATGTGGTCTAAACACAACTTAAATCTGGCTGACAGTCAACCTTGACTGCAGTCTTCCAACGGTCTTTTGGCTGATAAGTGACGTTTACAGGGGGGCGCCAGCTCTACACTACTTAGTGCAACGAACCTGTCATCCATCACACAGATTCCTCATTGGTTATTAGGCTTTAGTTCCACCTCCTGTCACTGCACGCCAAAAGATCGCAGGAAAGCTGTAGCTAACTTGACCGTGATAAGATCTTGATCTATGATCGAAAGCACGGAGCACTTATCCAGTGGAGAGCGCATAGATACATTTTCCTTTGAAACACAACTCACCAATTTACGGGTGACGCGACGGGGGACGAGGTAAGAGAGCTGTGATTGGTCAACCGCTGCGAAACAGTCTGGCAGCCCGCCATCGTACATAGGTTGCATACGTTGAATACAGCTAATGTTTGGCGAGCAGCATTCCCCCGCAGGCGCAGTCAATTGGATAAATAGTCTCTGATCGATGGTGAGGTGAGGTGCTTGATAAGTCTTAATTGTATTTAGCGACTATCAAAATTCTGGTACAAATCTCGGAGATGTTATTAGTTCACACCGAAAGTCCCTTCAATTAATCATCCCCAGAACAGCAGCTCGGCGGGTTGCACAAAACTGTTTAAAACTACCCTCCCAATTAACCAGGGAGCACTTATCCAGTGGAGAGCGTATAGATACATTTTCCTTTGAAACACAACTCACCAATTAACGGGCGGCCGAGAACGAGATAAGAGAGCTGTGATTGGTCAGCCGCTGCGAAACTGTCTGGCGGCCTCATCGTACACAGGTTGCGTATGCGAACGTTTGTTGAATACAACAAACGTTTGGTGAGCCGCATTCCCCCGCAGGCGCAGTCAATTGGATATATAGTCTCTGCAATTAACTGACAACTTAATCTAAACCCGTTAGCAGTTGTGAAGCCACAGGGCTGCGGTCTGAAGTTATTGTTCAGCTGCGGCGACGACGCGCAAAGCCGCGGTAATGTGCTGATCTAGTTGGCAAGGGTAGGGACTAGGGAGGGACTGAGTAACATCTGATATTCTAGACTTTGCCCTCATTGACCTCAGCCCACTGTTTCACTTCTATGTAACTAATTAGTTTTAAAACTGGCTAGTTTGCGGTGGTTTCGATAGCGATAGATTTTGTCATAGTAAGAACAAAGCCTAGTGTCTATCTACATTTAGTATGGACATAATAGAGCCCCTTTCATTAATATACACGGTTTTTTTTTATCGCCAAGGATATTTTGGGGATTGATAGTGCCCATGATCATAAACAACTTTCCACAGGAAATATATGGTCGCAGACGAAAAAAAAAATTGGGTCTCCCATAGCACAGATACTGACCCATAGGAACTTAAAAACAGCTGATAGGGTCAAATATTCAATTGAATCCTCAAAATATCCTTGGTACATGGTGGGTGGCGCCGCCGGTGGCGGTTGGTGGCTGGTGGTACAAACACAATAAAATATTCTATTTCATATTCATCAGACAGACTGAATTAACATCAATCAATATGCTGCTTTGTTTTCAGACAGCGTCAAACGAGAACGTAGTGTAGGCTGAAAGATTGAACATCTGTGCCTAAAACTCATGACACGAGGAAAACAAAAATGCCTGTTTGCTTATTAAAGCAAGCAAGGAGGATGAATAGCAGATTGTGAATTTTATCAAGATACGTTTTTAAAATCCCCGTACAAATAAACAAATTTATAGCGTCACGCCTTGTCCCATACGTGATGGCAGAAGTACACTATATATGTATGTATGTAGAAATTCGCCAAAAACAGGATTTGCACTTGTGGAGCCATAATTCTACCGTCTTGACTTCTCCTTTATTGTCTCCCCACACTAGGACAACAAGATTCCCGTTCTATCAACCCCACACACGTCTATAGTTAGTTAATAAGCATTCCAACTAAATTCTGTGCGAAATGTAATCTCTAACGTCGAACATCCCGCACGCGGCGATAACAACAATTCAACCGACGGATTATACGGAACCCTGGCTGGGACCGGAGTTATGGAGGGAAATTCAGTGATTTAATCGCAGATTATGATTAAAATGATGATTATTTGCCTCTTTATGGGTAACTAATAAACAGACTGACTGAGGGGATGTCTTCAAACGAAAGTCTCTGCTTTGCTTCATAATTCAGGATCAAATTTTTGATCGGCTAATTAACAAGTTTGTGCGATCAACAGTCTAAGAAGTTTTATAATGTTACAATTATGTAGGTATCGTAACTAAGTTACCAGAATATACACGATGGTGTATATTGTTGTGTAGTGATGCTATGATGGACAATAATATGACACACACACTCGGATATGACCGGGGATACCCGGACCGGATGTGACCCTATCTGTTGTAATACAACCCTTCCTTACCGATACTAGAGTAGCTATTGTATTAGTCATTTAGTAAGACTTTCGTTTTGCTTACTGAATAAACTTTTTACCAAACAGGATGACGAGGCACACACAGTTGTCCCACAGGCCTCTTGTTAACGACAGCGGAAAACGGCCCGATTTTCATGACGGACGACGCACAGTGTTAAATAGGTTAGTGTGGGTGTTTGTTAACGCGACGGGCATGTACCCGTTGTCCGTCGAGTTAACACACCCACACTAACCTATTGACCACTGCGCGTCGGCCCGTCGTGTCGTCCGTCATGAAAATCGGAGCGTTATCCGTTGTCGTTAACAAGAGGCGACAACAGACTGTGTCATATGAATTCATGTCTATACAAAGCCATCTGTCGGCATCCTTCAGAACTATTTTTAGCTGTCAGTAAATCACCTATTACACATGTTACACTCTCCAAGTGTGATCGGAACCCTTGGTGCGCGCACTTGACCGTTTATTTTTCTATCTTAACGACTACCTAGTTTATTATAATACTCAAATATACCAATAACATCCATCTCGACGCTGCGCTATGATGCGTTTCAAAAAGATTATTTGAAGTATTTATACACGCGCATGATCAATTAATAGATGGTAAAGCGCAAGCGCTGTGACGTTGAAATATCGCAAATTAGCAACAATGAATTGGCTGCGCCAAAATCCGGCAAATAGTGTGAGATTGGGATATTCATCACGTTGGATACGATGCACGGAACATTTATCAACAACACGGAACAAATGCATTTCATTCGATAACCAGTTCATTTACAAGGTGTAACAAAAATGTGTAGCCAAATGAATACTTTGATCCCTTTAGGGTAATTTTGTTTTCGTTTTGGGCACGTCTGAGGAAACTTGATCCGTTGCCGGTTGTATTTCCGTGCAGATAGTTCGAGCACTACGATTGCTATTCTATAGTAAACTCGAGCCGGGAACAGTGCGCCATGCTAACACTCGACATGGACGGTGCATTCGCTACCGTCCACAGAACAGTCAGAACTGGAGCTGGCTGAAAACCGGAGCCAATTTTCGGTCATTTACTCGATACTGATATAGTGTAATTTATGAGCTCTTTAATGCAACACTATTGATGATACTTGTACACAATTATGCGAAACTTCCATTGATTCTAAAACAACAACAAACCCTTTAGACGACATTGGCATGAACATGTTTTCATTTCTCTGGGCTTTATTACCAAGAGAAGTACCGAGCCGGCAATATTGCCGCGGCTCGGCACATCTATGCCAAGCCATGATTTGGTGGCAAATAAAGTGGACGTCTCCATTAGAAATTGTTCTGTGCCCCCGGATGTTTAGCTAAACAGTGCGGTGCACGCGAATTGAGTATGCGGGTTGAGAGGTCTCTATTCCAGTAACCCAATTATACAAATTAAGGGTCTCGGTGTCGAGTGTAGTAGCTCAGGCTTTAGTGGGAGGGAATGATCAATGCACTTAGATGGGTGCGAGATGTGATTTCTTATTCCGATGTAAGATAAAATATTGTAGCTGCATTTGCTAGAGAACTTACATGTAGTATGTTGGTCGCGCCACGTTGTTTGGCCACGAGTGGGGAGAGAGAGAGCCTTTCGCAGAGGGAGAGAGAGTTTACCCACTTCACACAGCACTTAGGTGCCAAGAATCTTTGCGTGACTTTTACCTAATATCGCAGCCAGTAAAACTAACATTACTCAGGGGCGGCAGCAGAAACAGCTTAAATCTAGATTTAGCGACTTAAATCGATTTAGCTTAGATTATTTTAGCGAGGTTGAAAACCAAATCTAGGTCGTCGGATTTCAAAGTTAGTTTAGTAACTTGTGTCTGACGTCTCTATTTCTGGTCCCTCCGATACAGAGTACCTATTAGTGTTGGGCCAATATCTTTGTTACCGGACCGAGTTGAATGGCGTGTACACCGAGCGTGTACTGTACACGAGGAGGCTCTGGGTTTCCTCACAGGCCAATGATAAATAATGATGCTTGTCACTAATCAATGGCAAATATGTTAATACGAATTATCAGTAATATCTTATCTGCCGCTGTTCAAATAAAAATAGAAGCTAGCTTCTCATCAGAAAGTTTTATGTATTCAATGCATATTGTATGCAGTTTTCCAGTTTCCCGCGTTCTCCCAGTATTCCCTGGCGCTAATCGCTGTGCGATGTGAGTTCTCCACTCGTGTGGCAAACAAACTTTTATTTCTACTCCCGCCGTGGAGGTTGCGGAATGGAGATGCCATAACGCTTGCAACAAAGTCAATATAAGAGCCCTCGCCCACGACGAATTTTTGCAGCGCTCCAGACACGCGTTTCGTAAACGCGCGGCAGCATCGCTACCTACGCGCGTTAGTCGCATTGCTACGCGCTTCAGAAGCGATGCTAACGCGCGGCAGCATCGCGACTGTAGCGATGCAAACGCGCGACAGCATCGCTACTAACGCGCGTTAGCACGCGTTCGCGCGCGACTGATTTTTGGTTACGTGGGCGAGGGTACACAGCTAGCGACCGCTTCGCGACTGTATCGATGCGAACGTGCGACAGCCGCGCGTCTGCAGCGCTGCAAAAAGTCGTCGTGGGCGAGGGCTCTAAGGTAGGCTTTGTTGGTCGCGCCAAGTTGTTTGGCAACTGAATGGCGCGTGGAGGGGGTAGCGGGGTGGGGTACTATAGAGACGCAACATTCAACCAACGATCTTTTGGCAGATGATGATGAGTGCGTTTACAAGGGGGCGCCTGCTCCACGCAATTAAATGCAATGAACCTGTCATCAACACAGATCTTACAACCATCTTTGGTCATCAAGTGTTAGTTCTACCTGTCACCGCGCGCCAAAGGATCGTTGGAAAGTTTAAAGTTTAAAGTTTAAAAGTTTATTTATTTACCAAAGCTTAGTACAAAAAAAGTGTTATCTGTGAACACCACACTAGGTCCAACCTGTATCGTGGTGTCCAAATTATTTACTGTTTTACAATTTTATTTATTGCAATGGTTCAAATAAGTACAAAATATTTATATAAGTAACTAATACTGAAAAAGTTAAAAATTTAACAAACAAATTTTTAGTAGATAACTTAATATAATTTGAAAAAACGTGCTTAGTTTAAGGTAGGGGGGAAGGGGAATACTATGCTATACAAATAAGTAACATGTAGATACATATATATAGATAATGAATATATATAGATAAATAAATAGTATATATATATAGATAGATAAATATAAGTATAATATAGGTAATGTATTTATATATATAAATATAAACATATATGCATAACATTACTTATATAGGATAAGTACATGGTGGGAGAGAGAGGTGAGAGCTCGCTCATAATAATGTGCCAAGAAAAGAGACCTGGCAGGTCGTATTAGGACTAAAGTTGTACCACGCCGCAGTCTGACGCTCGCGGGGCAACAACACTTGGCGCTGACTGAAAATCAGCGCTGAAGGCCTTCAGCATACCGCTCGCTGAGTCCTCAGTCAGACAGACAGTAGCCATAACTTATAATGACTGACGAGTGACTGACACACCGTTTTTTTTTTGTATTAGGTTTTACGGCCCTGGAATCAATGACACACAACGACTGTCATTCATGAATGAATGAATGTGAATGATATTGTGTTTGATTTTCTTTTTTGTTTCTCTTCTGTTTTATTGTAGTGTGTTCACTGTCTTTGTAATAAATGTTTCTTTCTTTCCTTTTTTTCTTTCTTAATCTTTAATGACACGAATCCAGTCCGGTTATAATACCGTCTACTTCTTTCGATTCGAAGATGGTTATTTAGACGATTAGTTTTTTTTTTTACATTTACCTACAGGCACATACATTGCTTCTGGCCCCGCACTAGGATACCCTGTGTCGTGGGAACCAAAAACAGCGACATTACAAACATGTAAACATCCAAGACCTGGGTTTTTTGTCCCCAGCCGGGATTCGAACCCGGGACCTCTCGCATGGTAGGCAGATGCACAGGCACTACGCCACAGAGGTCGCTCTGGGAGTTAGTTACCAATCCGGCGGCTGTACAAAACGTTATACGGTGCCCGAAAGTTAGCAATAGCCTTCCAGTGTGATGCAATAATGCACCTCGTGAGTGAGACCTCGTATCGTAACAAATAACAGTTTTTTTGTGATGACTTTCATTCGTAGGTATGTCTGTTCCAGGATTACTAATCTTAGGACCACTACACCGTCACGTTACTTACAAGCTACACCGTTTTCAGCACGATTCTGATCTCTATATCAAATGCAGATAGAGTGCAACAAAGCCTAGTGTAGCTTGCTTGGAACCGCGTTAGTTTTGCATATGGTGGCGGTGTTGGTGTAACTTTTACAATTTACAATGGGCATTATCAGGAATACAACGAATGTGGGAACATTTCGCGAAATGATGTTATTGAAACCATTTTCAGTTTTGGAAAATTCAGAGACTAAATCTAGAACCGTTAGACCGCAAGTGTCGTGCCCCTAAATTAAAGGTAAAACTACTAAAACAACAATTGGAGAACCGGCCGGTCTTCTAGTTTTTTTTTAGTGGTGTCGTTCTATTTGATTAAAATAAAGCATCGTCGAAAATGTTTTACAACAGCTTGACTTACGAATAAATAATTTACGATGATAGACATCATCATCTAATCATCGCGGCATCGCGAGGAAATTGTGCCTCTACACTACCAGTCCTACCACCCCACATGAGAAAGGTGACAATTGAATAAGCGATTTTCTGACTGCTAAAAATAGCTCTGAAAGCTGCCAACAGATGTCGTAGGGGATGGCTTTTATATCGTTCATCCCTAATTTGATTTTAAAAGAGTGTTTGTTGGTGGTCACTTTCCTCACCAAAGTTCTTTTCTTTTGTGAGAAAATGCGTAGTTTTTCCAGGTATCGGCTTTTTATACCTCGAAGAGACCAAACACAAGCTTAATTTGCATATATTGTCTATAATATTGTCAGCAAATTACGTTTCGTTCTCAAAAATTAAATTACTAGTTTCATTTTCGATTTCCAGATAAACAACGCATTTCCTTTCCTCGCAGAAGAATGAAAAGATTGGTATGAAAAGTGACTGCCAGCTTTCCATTGAACAACTTTTAAAATCAAATTAGGGATGAACGATATAAAAGCCATCCCCCATGTCTTGCCAACGACATCTACAGACGAATATGGAACAACAGAAGTTGTTTAAAAAAAAACTCCAATTATCCATACGGGTATCTTACGACACATTTAACCTGCAGAATTACAAAGTACCTTAAACCACTCCTTCGCAGCACCTGGGGCTTGCGATTCTTTAGGAGCATACCAAATGACGCCATAAATAGATTGCAAGCAAAGCGTATACGATTTGCTTGCAATCTATTTACGATAAGCTTACCTTTGTAAATTACTTCTCTGTATTTTCTGTTTTTTGTCTTTTATGTGCAATAAATATATACGAAATACGAAATATACGATCTATTTGTGATTCTTTAGGAGCATAACAAATGACGCCATTTTGGGTGTTTTAGATGCGATAGCGATCCAATATTGTGCGGGCATATAGGGCATAAGCCAAATTTGTATGGCGGCTGAAACCACCCGACAAGGTTGACTATAAGGATTATAATTCATTTAGGATTGCATTGGTATTCAACCTTATTGATTATATGAGTAGGCAATGAATGGGCGCAAGCAATTATTGAAACCACCAAAGTGAAGTTAGTCACAAGACTTTGGTAGGCTGCAACGAAAATGTGGTTTCATATTTGACTTCTGCCTCATAAGCCATTACGACTTGCGATTATGACTTCGTCTCGTATATTTTTAATTATTTTAGTGGTTTTAAGTGCAATTTACGTGTATCAAGGTAAGTAAATAGATAATTTAGTTATTCCCCTTTCATTTGGTATATAAATTATAATCTCAGCTTGTATTTTGAAAGTACAATATCGATTTGAACTGAAGAGGTTGTAAAACCCGACTTTTAGGTTAGGATTTCAACAAGTTCATATTTTAGATTCTCATTTGTTTGTTTTATGTATTAGGGACTCATACGGTAAACTTTTGCATAGTTGTATTATTACTAAAGGCCGGACAACAGTTAGATTATATACATGTTTTTGCACAAAGATGTTATTAGGTACCAAAGTGTAGGTATGGAGACCGGTGAGGTTTGTGCGATAAGTGCGACCTAACTGAAGCGTTACAGTACAGTATTTTTTGTTTGTTTCAGATGTCTTTTCGGACAATAGACCTAGACACTATGCCCTATGATCAGCTGGTGGAGTTGATCGAGGGAATAGGTGATGATCAGGCCGAAAATTCTGATATAGGGGGGGACTCCGATCCTGACGATGATCTACCACTGAATATTATGGCAAGAGGGTTGTCAGTTGGGAATGAAATTCTTTGCGTCACGCCTCCTCATCACTCACCAGCTCCGAGCATCAGTGGTTCACCAGCAGTGTCACGAGGACGAGGCGAGACGAGACGAATAATACCCACTGAAGATTCCGAAGACGAGGACGAATATGTCCATTTTGTTATCATAGTACAATTCGTACTTTTAATTATTAACATAATTATTGGTTTTGTGATTAGAATAAATAATACTGGTCAAATAATGATTTAGTTTTATTAACAAACTTTATCCATAAATGGTCATGGTTCCATATGAAACCACCAATCTTTTTCCCTGAATGGTCATGGTTTCAAATGAAACCACCCCCTCCAGCCAAACCCGAAAGAGTCAACTAGTCAAAATCACACTAATTCTAGTTCTTATGGACCCCTGAACCTATCCCGATACCAAAAATTCAAATCCTCCAAAAAAAAATGTTTGCCCTATAAAGGGTTAAGTGCGTAAGTGCGTTTCTCAGAGCAGCATCGGGCCCCTGCATTTTAATACTGTGTCAGACAGCCCAACCTCGAGCTAAATCCTAAAGGTCAACAGCATCCAGGTCATGTAGCCCGGCATCTAGTATTCCTAGTTTAATTAACATTAATAGCGATGTTGTGCCGGTGCAATCGAGGAGCGGTAGTGACGGTGGATTTACGAGCGGTTAACATCTGCCCCCGCGAGGATGAGCTCTTCATCTATCCGGATTGCAATTTAATTGACATTTTGATTGCTGTTGTGTGGGCACCTATGAATAAATTAGGGGTGCTTTTTTCATGTCTATTTCAAGTAAAACTCGGCAAATCGTAATCAATTTCTGGTACTTATATGTAATTTAACTTTATAATCTAGGAAAACGAGTTTGGATTTTTCGCAATAGAAAATAAATTTTCACCCTTTTTTCCAATATTTTTTCCTATTATACCACATTAGCAATAAATATGATCTTTCTAATAATTGTAATATGTAGAGAATTTTGTTAATAACGATTTATAAATTTTAATGCAATTCTCTGAAATAGCTTACCAATATTTCCCTGAAATAGAAAACCTGCAATATATTATATTCCATTGTTCCATGGTTCCATTTACACTAAAACGGCGACCCTAATAAAATATCAAATAATTTATTTTGTTGCTGAAAAATCGCGGGTTCTGTCAAACTGACTATTGCTGGTTTTGCGCGAAATCAAACCTACACTTCAGTTAGCCGTTTTTCCCCTTTAGGCGACTTAGGTCTATCAGGAAAAATTACTAGGTATTAAAATGACTAGAACGTGATATTGTCAAGAAAGAATAAAACCGGCCAAGTGCGAGTCAGACTCGCGCACGAAGGGTTCCGTACCATTATCTATATAATTGAAACAAAAAGTAAACTTTAGAAAAAACCGACTTCCACAAACCCTATTTGATTAGATTGAGTTTAATACAAACTGTAACCCCTTATCCCCCCCCCCAGGGGAATTAATTTTGTCAAATCCCATATCAGTGCTACCCCACGCTACAAGGAACCCCTGTACAAAGTTTCATGGCTCTAGGTCCATCGGTTTAGGCTATGCGTTGCCTGCCCGTCAGCCACGCATTGTATTTGTACCTAGTATTGAGCAGATCTGGTGGCCATATGTGGTCTTCATCAGCAGTTCCGCATCACAATATTATGCTTACCATGTGCATTTGCACGAGTTATTATGAAAAACACAAAAATCACTATAGGTCTAATCGGACTAATTTTCCAAATCGGTCCATCCGTTTAGGCGCTATCGAATACGAATTGTAAACCTCCTCCTTTGGGAAGTCGGTTAAAAAAACCGCAAAAAAACACGTTAATTGTATGGGAGCCCCCTTTATATTAAATTTATTTTGTTTTTAGTATTTGTTGTTATAGCGGGAACAGAAATACGTCATCTGTGAAAATATCAACTGTCTAGCTACCACGGTTCATGAGATACGGCCTGGTGACAGACAGACGGACGGACGGATATCTTGAGATTTTAAGGTACTTTCCCTCCAGGGCCCATTCGTTTGTTCCACCCTGTATATGTGTGATCTGTAACTGTATTTTTCATGAAATACCCAAAAAGTTTTGTTCAAATTATCATCTTATGTCAGAATAACTTTGTAGCTAGTTGAAAAATAACATTTGAATAGATTCAAAGCTTGCCGCGCTTTTAGGGCCTTTAGTACCTACTAAACGCCGCCGTAAGCAGCACTGTCTACAACCTACTCCTACTGGAAAACGTGAGACACCCATCTACAATTTCCGTACAATGAGGTTCACTCACTCATTATGTCAATGTCATGCAGACTGCAAAACATCATTTCAACGCACCAAAGAGTATTTAATTAAAACATCACTGGCAGCCAAACTTGAAGTGGCCAAAAGGAAAAAAATAATTTCTGAGCTCTGAGATTTGTATGAAAACAAAAGTAATTAAAAACTATTAATTTTATAATATATAGATATCGTGTTATTTTCTCGTTCTGCAGGAGAGCTACAGTCGATGCTACAACACCTGAGCATGGCAAGCCTCGAGGTGGGACTAAGGATGAATATGTCAAAGACCAAGGTCATGACAAACAGCACTGAGCATACAGTGGACGTGGATGGGTCAAGAATTGCATATGTCCAAGAATACATCTACTTGGGCCAAATAGTCTCTTTCCAGGCCAGACAAGACAAAGAGGTCGAAAGACGAATTGGCAATGCCTGGAAAAGTTATTGGCCCATGAAAGAGCTTATGAAGGGAAATCTCCCTCTTACTCTGAAGCGACAACTGATGGACATGTGCATTCTTCCCATCCTTACCTACGGAGCTCAAACTTGGTCTTTGACTGACATCCAAAAGTTTAGACTCGAGGTTTGCCAGCGAAATATGGAGCGCAGTATCTTGGGGGTCCGGTTGTTAATAAAAGACGTAGCAGAAAAAGCGGCCGAATTGAAGTGGGACTGGGCCGGCCACGTTGCTCGTATGCAACCGGACCGATGGGCCAAACAAATGACACTCTGGGTCCCACAAAACGCAAGGCGAGGTCGAGGCCGCCCTAGAAAACGTTGGAGTGACGAGCTGAGGGACCACAACAAGAACTGGTGGGAATCGGCCCAGGAGCGCGATGCATGGAAACGGGGAAGAGAGGCCTTTGCCCAGCAGTGGGATGATATAGGCTAAATAAATATAAAAAAAAATTATAATTATTTTCTAAAAGTTCTACAGACTAAATAGAGACGTCGTAATTCATCAATTAATATTTAAAGTCTTTGTAGAAGTCCGGGGACGACATTGCCATATCATTTAAATTTAGTTTCATTAAAAGAAGGCTTACCTACCAAAACAAAATGGCCTTGGTATAAACTTTTCAAGCGTGTTGTGAAGACGTATCTTGTACCGAGACCACTTTCAATTTGTAATATCTCTCGTATTTCAGTATTTGTGGTTGGTGCGGCAACAGATATACACATTCTGTGAAAATTTCAGCTTTCTAGCTATTACGGTTCGTGCAGGCGGACCCGGTGACAGACGGACGGACGGACGGACGGACGGACGGACGGACGGACGGACGGACGGACGGACGGACGGACGGACGGACAGACGGACAGCGAAGTCTCAGTAATAGGGTCCCGTTTGGCACCCTTCGGGTACGGAACCCTAAAAATGGAGAGATGTATTATTATTAATTAAGTATAAACGTATGTATTATTAACGTAAATCTCCTCCTTCTTTCGATTAAATAATCAGCCAAGTGCAAGTCAGACTCACACATGAAAGGCTCCGCACCATCGAACAAGAAAAAGTTCTTTTAGGGGGACATCTTTATTTATTTATAATTTCGAGTAGTTCACTATTTTTTGCTGAACCGGCAACAGTTGTAGATATTCTGTGAAAATATCAACTCTCTACATTACGGTTCGTGAGATAGAGCCTGCTGACTGACAGGCAGACGGACGGACAGCGGAGACTTAGTAATAGGTCCCGTTTTGCACCCTTCGGGTACGGAACCCTATAAATGTTAGGTAGACTACACATTGCGGCGCTTGACCGATTTTAAAACATAAAATATTTGCACACCAACTTTTAGATGGTGAATATGTTGATACTCATGCTACACTACTTAGTTAAGATCTTATGTACATATATTTTTTGAGCAAATAAACGTTTTGATTGATTGAACTGAAACCGGGATCGGATAGTAACAAGTTGAATTTATTGGGATCGTACACTAGGGTACTGCTGGGCTTTGTCCCTGTGATAATGAAGTTTTGTATTTCCCTCGGCAGACTTCACAGAGGGTTGCGGTTTATATTAATTGATCTTTATGAAGAGTTCCGTGGTCTGGTGGCACACGTCCGCTTCTCACGCAGGAGGTGCAGGTTCGACCACGGTGCCGAGCTGGCTAAATAGATGAGAAATGTTTGTGATTATACATAAGTAAAAATACTCGGTGTTAGTTGTTGTAAAGCTGTGTCGGAGGCCGCAGCTGGCCAGTATGATAACTTCTGACAGTGTCGGGTCGGCCATTAGCCCGACACGACCGACACCCCTCCACCAACCCGCACGGAGCCTGCGTTGTATTGTTTCCTCCTACTCGGTATGCAAATGTCGTCAACACTAAAACGAGCCCACGCAATAAGTCTCTTGAAACTGAAATCCACAAAGAATATACGATCCTGACAACCAGAATTTATCTCGTAACAATGATTAAAAGCACTACAGAATCTTGGATGTATAATGTCATACAGGTTCAGTTCAGTTCAGTTCAATTTTTTTATTGACCATAAATCATGCATATTACTTAGTCAACGTCAATATAATATTAATATTTTTGTATACTACCGCCCGTTCGGAAGTTGTGGGCTTAGGGATGGAGCAAAGAAGGGCAAGAAACTCCCCCGTACCTACCTCTTTTAAAATGTCAGAGCCTTAAAAATACAATGTTATGTATTTCTACTTAAGTCTAAGGAAATACACCGAGGAGAGACGTACTGACTCAGTCCATCGCCCCTCTTTGGATTTCTGTGCGCTGAGATGGTAAAGACCATGCAGTTTTGTCATCTAAATATTAAACAGGTAAAAACTTATTACGTTTCACAGTTTTTTCTCATGTAGAATCCTAACTACTGGAACGATACCTGATTTTCAAAAAATAGGACCAAAATATATACTTACCTAACACGCGCCGAATTGGTAACCTGCCCTCCTTTTTTGAAGTCGGTTAAAATGTAATATTCCACGTACATTATTACGCTCGAGCAACCCTCTTAACTCAGGTTAATATCCACCTTATAAGTATTATTAATAATCTTTCGTCAAGAAGTGCTCGTTGGTACTTGAGTGAGTGCTCATTGAGTTTCAGCATTAGGGAGCGGATATGAAAGTGGTGTATGAAGGAGGAAAATGTGCAATTATAATTTTGCTCGTACCTATATTGAGATTAGATGAGATTTAGATGTGTTCGTTGATATTGATATAGTCCGCTAATGTTATCAGCGACAAGGCCATTATTCATGATAGTCTTTATGATAAAATTACAATGATTTGAGAGTAGTTGTAAGTCTGAGAAATAATTGAACTAAAGCGAAAAAGAAAGCAGCGAAATGCGCCCAACGAACCTTATTGGCCTAAATACAACATAGACCTATAAATCTTCATATTTTATGGATGGGACCCCTTTTGATTTAGGCTGAGCAAATTATTCCACGTAGAATTAGGGATTAATTTTTTTAATGAAGAATAATTTGTTTAGGAATTTGAATGTGGTCTTACTCTATGTCCCTAACTACGTATAGTCGACACAAGTAGGTGTACAATAACGTTGTTGTCGAGACAAGTAGGTAGGTACAATAACGTTGTTGTCGAGACAAGTAGGTAGGTACAATAACGTTGTCGACACAAGTAGGTAGGTACAATAACGTTGTTGTCGACACAAGTAGGTAGGTACAATAACGTTGTTGTCGACACAAGTAGGTAGGTACAATAACGTTGTTGTCGACACAAGTAGGTAGGTACAATAACGTTGTTGTCGACACAAGTAGGTGTACAATAACGTTGTTGTCGAGACAAGTAGGTAGGTACAATAACGTTGTCGACACAAGTAGGTAGGTACAATAACGTTGTTGTCGACACAAGTAGGTAGGTACAATAACGTTGTTGTCGAGACAAGTAGGTAGGTACAATAACGTTGTTGTCGACACAAGTAGGTAGGTACAATAACGTTGTTGTCGACACAAGTAGGTGTACAATAACGTTGTTGTCGAGACAAGTAGGTAGGTACAATAACGTTGTTGTCGACACAAGTAGGTAGGTACAATAACGTTGTCGACACAAGTAGGTAGGTACAATAACGTTGTTGTCGACACAAGTAGGTAGGTACAATAACGTTGTTGTCGACACAAGTAGGTAGGTACAATAACGTTGTTGTCGACACAAGTAGGTAGGTAAAATAACGTTGTTGTCGACACAAGTAGGTAGGTACAATAACGTTGTCGACACAAGTAGGTAGGTACAATAACGTTGTTGTCGACACAAGTAGGTAGGTACAATAACGTTGTTGTCGACACAAGTAGGTAGGTACAATAACGTTGTCGACACAAGTAGGTAGGTACAATAACGTTGTTGTCGACACAAGTAGGTAGGTACAATAACGTTGTTGTCGACACAAGTAGGTAGGTACAATAACGTTGTTGTCGACACAAGTAGGTAGGTACAATAACGTTGTTGTCGAGACAAGTAGGTAGGTACAATAACGTTGTTGTCGACACAAGTAGGTAGGTACAATAACGTTGTTGTCGACACAAGTAGGTAGGTACAATAACGTTGTTGTCGACACAAGTAGGTAGGTACAATAACGTTGTTGTCGACACAAGTAGGTAGGTACAATAACGTTGTCGACACAAGTAGGTAGGTACAATAACGTTGTTGTCGACACAAGTAGGTAGGTACAATAACGTTGTTGTCGACACAAGTAGGTGTACAATAACGTTGTTGTCGAGACAAGTAGGTAGGTACAATAACGTTGTTGTCGACACAAGTAGGTAGGTACAATAACGTTGTTGTCGACACAAGTAGGTGTACAATAACGTTGTTGTCGAGACAAGTAGGTAGGTACAATAACGTTGTTGTCGACACAAGTAGGTAGGTACAATAACGTTGTCGACACAAGTAGGTAGGTACAATAACGTTGTTGTCGACACAAGTAGGTAGGTACAATAACGTTGTTGTCGACACAAGTAGGTAGGTACAATAACGTTGTTGTCGACACAAGTAGGTAGGTAAAATAACGTTGTTGTCGACACAAGTAGGTAGGTACAATAACGTTGTCGACACAAGTAGGTAGGTACAATAACGTTGTTGTCGACACAAGTAGGTAGGTACAATAACGTTGTTGTCGACACAAGTAGGTAGGTACAATAACGTTGTCGACACAAGTAGGTAGGTACAATAACGTTGTTGTCGACACAAGTAGGTAGGTACAATAACGTTGTTGTCGACACAAGTAGGTAGGTACAATGACGTTGTTGTCGACACAAGTAGGTAGGTACAATAACGTTGTTGTCGAGACAAGTAGGTAGGTACAATAACGTTGTTGTCGACACAAGTAGGTAGGTACAATAACGTTGTTGTCGACACAAGTAGGTAGGTACAATAACGTTGTTGTCGACACAAGTAGGTAGGTACAATAACGTTGTTGTCGACACAAGTAGGTAGGTACAATAACGTTGTTGTCGAGACAAGTAGGTAGGTACAATAACGTTGTTGTCGACACAAGTAGGTAGGTACAATAACGTTGTTGTTGACACAAGTAGGTAGGTACAATAACGTTGTTGTCGAGACAAGTAGGTAGGTACAATAACGTTGTTGTCGACACAAGTAGGTAGGTACAATAACGTTGTTGTCGACACAAGTAGGTAGGTACAATAACGTTGTCGACACAAGTAGGTAGGTACAATAACGTTGTTGTTGACACAAGTAGGTAGGTACAATAACGTTGTTGTCGACACAAGTAGGTAGGTACAATAACGTTGTTGTCGACACAAGTAGGTAGGTAAAATAACGTTGTTGTCGACACAAGTAGGTAGGTACAATAACGTTGTCGACACAAGTAGGTAGGTACAATAACGTTGTTGTTGACACAAGTAGGTAGGTACAATAACGTTGTTGTCGACACAAGTAGGTAGGTACAATAACGTTGTTGTCGACACAAGTAGGTAGGTACAATAACGTTGTTGTCGACACAAGTAGGTAGGTACAATAACGTTGTTGTCGACACAAGTAGGTAGGTACAATAACGTTGTTGTTGACACAAGTAGGTAGGTACAATAACGTTGTTGTCGACACAAGTAGGTAGGTAAAATAACGTTGTTGTCGACACAAGTAGGTAGGTACAATAACGTTGTTGTCGACACAAGTAGGTAGGTACAATAACGTTGTTGTTGACACAAGTAGGTAGGTACAATAACGTTGTTGTCGAGACAAGTAGGTAGGTACAATAACTTTGCTGTCGACACAAGTAGGTAGGTACAATAACGTTGTTGTCGAGACAAGTAGGTAGGTACAATAACGTTGTTGTCGAGACAAGTAGGTAGGTACAATAACTTTGTTGTCGACACAAGTAGGTAGGTACAATAACGTTGTTGTCGAGACAAGTAGGTAGGTACAATAACGTTGTTGTCGAGACAAGTAGGTAGGTACAATAACGTTGTTGTCGAGACAAGTAGGTAGGTACAATAACTTTGTTGTCGACACAAGTAGGTAGGTACAATAACGTTGTTGTCGAGACAAGTAGGTAGGTACAATAACGTTGTTGTCGAGACAAGTAGGTAGGTACAATAACGTTGTTGTCGAGACAAGTAGGTAGGTACAATAACGTTGTTGTCGAGACAAGTAGGTAGGTACAATAACTTTGTTGTCGACACAAGTAGGTAGGTACAATAACGTTGTTGTCGAGACAAGTAGGTAGGTACAATAACTTTGTTGTCGACACAAGTAGGTAGGTACAATAACGTTGTTGTCGAGACAAGTAGGTAGGTACAATAACTTTGTTGTCGACACAAGTAGGTAGGTACAATAACGTTGTTGTCGAGACAAGTAGGTAGGTACAATAACGTTGTTGTCGAGACAAGTAGGTAGGTACAATAACTTTGTTGTCGACACAAGTAGGTAGGTACAATAACGTTGTTGTCGACACAAGTAGGTAGGTACAATAACTTTGTTGTCGACACAAGTAGGTAGGTACAATAACGTTGTTGTCGAGACAAGTAGGTAGGTACAATAACTTTGTTGTCGACACAAGTAGGTAGGTACAATAACGTTGTTGTCGAGACAAGTAGGTAGGTACAATAACGTTGTTGTCGAGATTCCTTCACGCCCACGCTATACATGTTTGCATGCAGAGATATGTAAGATACTTATTACTTATAGCTATGTAAACGCGAGAAAATAACATAATCGTCAAGCAAAAGCGTCTTATCTGCAGTAGGTCGTATGCTAAAAGGCCATATGTGCATTTGCATCGCCTATTTGCTTTGCAAATGTATTCTGAGATAGGTTTCAGCTTTACTCTAACTTCTACTTTTAGTCGGAGTTGGAGGACTTTAAGATTGTCCAAGACATCTCGCCAATATCGAGACTATCGAGTGCACTTATATTTTAATCAACCGTACCCTATTATTATCCCTAACGAGGGCCACAGGCCTTTACCCAGATACGAGTAAGATTAAGCCACACTCCACCACGCATCTAGAAGCTAGAAGCAAGAATTAAGCCCTCGTTATTTCTGTAGATATTATCGAATAATCTAGAATGTGTGGTGTCCTAACTCCTATTTTTTGTTTCTACTCTACTTTGGAACTCTATTGGAATTAACGAAAGGCGAAGAAAGGAGAATATTTATTACCTAAATACAGTTGCAGTACAGCAACAGGGCACGCTTTAGAAAGGGGTTTAAATACTTTATTCTCGGGTCCAGTGGCCGGGTAACTGAGACATAATTCTTTCGAGAATGTCCAACGAGATTTATGCGCTTTTAATTACTCTTTTTTTTCAACGTATCTTTTTTGTTAAAAGCGAGGAGCCGCGGTAAGGTCCGTTCCGTAACCACTTAATGGGTCTGCTGTTCTGATTACCCTGGTATGCACAAAATGGTCATGTAGCAGTTGAATCGGAACTGATTAGGTGATCCGAATAACTAGTTTTTTTTTAGACAAACACGGTCTGCGATGGCCGCGTTACTTCGCTTCTCTTTTGAGTAAATTTCTATGGTTCTGTACCCGAAGGGTGCCAAACGGGACCCTATCACTAAGCCACCGCTGTCCGTCCGTCCGTCAGCGGGCTCTTTCTCACGAACCGAACCAAACACGAACCTATTTAGAAAGTTGAAATTTTCACTCAACTCTCTAAATATCTGTTGCGGCTACAGCAACAAACGAATCTGCTACGAACGTTGTTACGCACACTGCAAATAGCGTTGCATGCGTTACGAATCTGCTACGAACGTTGTTACGCACACTGCAAATAGCGTCGCATGCGTTACGAATCTGCTACGAACGTTGTTACGCACACTGCAAATAGTGTTGCATGCGTTACGAATCTGCTACGAACGTTGTTACGCACACTGCAAATAGCGTTGCATGCGTTACGAATCTGCTACGAACGTTGTTACGCACACTGCAAATAGCGTTGCATGCGTTACGAATCTGCTACGAATGTTGTTACGCACACTGCAAATAGCGTCGCATGCGTTACGAATCTGCTACGAACGTTGTTACGCACACTGCAAATAGCGTTGCATGCGTAACGAATCTGCTAGGAACGGTGTTACGCACACTGCAAATAGCGTTGCATGCGTTACGAATCTGCTACGAACGTTGTTACGCACACTGCAAATAGCGTTGCATGCGTTACGAATCTGCTACGAACGTTGTTACGAACACTGCAAATAGCGTTGCATGCGTTACGAATCTGCTACGAACGTTGTTACGCACGCTGCAAATAGCGTTGCAAGCGTTACGAATCTGCTACGAACGTTGTTACGAACGCTGCAAATAGCGTTGCAAGCGTTACGAATCTGCTACGAACGTTGTTACGCACACTGCAGCTTCAAATAGCGTTGCAAACGTTTTGAATCTTCTACGAGGGTCGATTTCACGAATATTTGGTGTCACACGAATGAGATTCGTCTCACGATTGAGATCTCATTCGTGTGACGTGAAATCGACCAATAACTGGTTTGAAGCGGAAGCACAAACAAACATTCCCCAAAGATCCAAGAACAGAAGTTCTATTTGCTATTCCTTTGTACAAAGCAAACGTCCGATACCACCCATCGGATACACAATCGGAGATGTAAGGGGCTTCCATTAATTACGTGAGACGTTTACCCCCGGTGAGGGGTCGTGCGTGCGTGCCCTAATCTTAGGTGAGATATAAAATTAAAACTTCTGCTTTGCGGCCTTTTATACACGATACATAATATTGTGTTACGTTATCTCATTTTGCCATATTATTATTGTTTTTTTTTACTTCGATTTAACCCAATTTCCTCGCAATTTACATTGTTTTTTTGAGAAAAAGTTACTTTACTCGAGACCTCCCCTCCTCCCCACGTGAGATTGGGTGAGTTTCTAACCCCCTGGACACTTCACGTTATTGATGGACTACCCCTACAGCCATCTGCGCAAGCACAAACAAGTTGTGGCCAACGTCGAAACTTGTGACAGGGAACTTGCTCTTCCTGTAAGTACTAACTGCTGAACCAAGTAAGCAGTTACAGCATTTCTGAGAACTTAAGTTCGATGACATTTGTATAAATTCGATAATTTTGATAAAACCAATATGTCAGTCTCAGTCTCTTCTTTTGGCGCGCGAGTGACGTTTACACGACGGGGGCGCCATTTCTACGCAACTTAACGCAAAAAACCTGTAATCAATACAGACCTTTTATTTCTCATGGGTTATCAAGCGTTACTTCCTCCTGTCACCGAACGCCAAAAGATCTTTGGAAAACTGTACTATGGTCAGCTAATTAAATGTCACTGTGTACACGCCGCACAGGCTGACTGTGAAACGCCTAGTTAAGGGCTTGTTAGGGACATCATTCTGACTCGTAATTTCTGAGCAACTTTCACTATGAACCCGATTTAATACAAATCAGCTGACTCACTCAGGCCAAAATGTACTGGGAAGTGAAAAATAAAATTCTTTGATCAAATCAGTTTCTTAGGTAAAGTTGCACAGAATGATGTCCTAACAACCCCTTAAAATATAGCTAGGGGTTTCACAGCTACCCAGTATATGACGTAGACATAACAACACAGCGTCACGCTATTTCCCATACGGCGTAGCAACAACCACGACTACGTTCGGGTCAGGCAGGACCAATGAGGATGCAATGCAAAGCAGAAGCCACGACACTCGGCTCGGAGTTTGACGGAAACTTACCGAGACGGTTTACTTGGCAGACGAGAATGCTTTGAGAGGAAAGGCGAGAGTGCTACTACATAGTTCTAATTTACTACTGCTTGGAGTATTGCACCGTATTGTATAAGCTCCGTAGAATGGGAATGCCCCTGACCAGGAGCCCTATTTTTGAAATCGCTCGTGTGATATAATCGCTCGTATGACTTGCGCAACGAGTGGTTCTGACCAATCGTTGCAGAGCGAATTGAATATAACGAACGAAAATCATTCGTTTTTTAAAATTATATCACACGAGCGATTTCAAAAATAGGGCTCCAGGGCCCGTATTCTACTGTACACAAGTATACCACAAGCCTGGCACAAACTTGAATACGACGCATTTGGTATTCCACTAAATCTCACAAGCGCCAGCGAGACGCCGGCGTGACGCCAGCCTACTTCGTATTCTACTGTCCGCTGGCGCCGTTCCAACGCCGCCGGCGTCTCGCTGGCGCTTGTGAGATTTAGTAGAATACCAAATGCGTCGTATTCAAGTTTGTGCCAGGCTTGTGGTATGCTTGTGTACAGTAGAATACGGGCCCTGACAGTTGCATACACTTGATAGATTTTGATAAATCTAGCTCTTCTTATAATGTTTACGACACCTGTCAGATCTTTGACGTTACGCGCATTACCATTCTGCGGGGACTAGACACAATCTGGTCGTGCAATACCTTGCAATATACATTTGAAATTCAAAGTAGTTAATTCTCCTCCTCTCCGCAAGTGAAACGACCACGGCGCTTGTTTCCTTTCCACTGTTCGTTGCACGCAAGCTACAAATATGGAGTTACATATACTACCAGGTGTAAGTCCTGCTCTAATCGCCGCACTCAGAGAGATTTAATCAACCATTAAGTCAGTTCCTGGTATTAGGCCATTACGGTTCGATTCGAACCCGTATCAAGAAATTTTCGCTCGTCTTCAGCCAACCCAAAACCACTTCTATTCAATCCGTCCGTCCGATAGAGCAATCGATAGTCAATAAGGGTAACATAATAAGGTCTCGGAAGAGCCATATTTCCGTGACGCTTGCTGCGTACACAACGCGGGCTCATCAGGGCCATTGTTGCGGAACTGACGACGTGTGCCCATTGTCGCGCGCTGTGAGATTCGTGTGGCGTTGTCGTGCGCTGTGAGATTCGTGTGGCGTTGTCGCGCGCTGTGAGATTCGTGTGGCGTTGTCGTGCGCTGTGAGATTCGTGTGGCGTTGTCGCGCGCTGTGAGATTCGTGTGGCGTTGTCGCGCGCTGTGAGATTCGTGTGGCGTTGTCGCGCGCTGTGAGATTCGTGTGGCGTTGTCGCGCGCTGTGAGATTCGTTTGGCGTTGTGGCGCGCTGTGAGATTCGTGTGGCGTTGTCGGGCGCTGTGAGATTCGTGTGGCGTAGTTTTGCTTCAGGCATTGGGCCTTGGCCTTGTGAAAGAGTAAGGTGAGATACGTAATCGAAGATATTATACAATAGATCAATATTATATTTGGTCAGAAGGGAGGACGGAAGGTGGACCAAGGCAGCAACAGAGTGGCGGCCGCGAACAGCTGGCAGACCCGGCCCGGTGGTCGGATGATATTGTAAAGGTGGCCTGTAGGCAGTGGACCAGAATCCAGAATGGCGGGGGACAGATGCGAGTGGCGTGCTTAGGGAGAGGCCTGTGCTCAACAGTGGGATGATACGGGCTGATATGATGTTGATGATGATGATGATATTCGCTGCGGTCGATGGGATGTCACGCACAGTATATAGAGTATTAAGTGTGTTCACTTACATAGTGCCGCACCCGCACGGTACGTCTTGCACGGAATACCCGGATGAAATTGTGGTATACAAAGAGTAAATGAATTAACGCAGAATGAGAAACTGCTATGTTAGGGACATCATTCTGAACAACTTTCATTAAGAAAGTGACTTGATCAAAGCAACTTTTCTCTCTATTTTCTCACAATTACATAACACCATAACACACACACACACACACCCTCACACACACAAAAATGACACATTTTACAGTCAAAGGACATCCTCCCCTCATATTTCCCATTTTCTTCTTCTTCTTCTTTTTATTAATGGCGTCCTAACCTCTTTTGAAGTTAATTTTGCCAGTGTCAAGTGGTCAGGTTCTCATTTGAGAACCTGGAAATTATAATGTCTTGAGATGATTTGATGACTATGATGATGATGATTTGTCGCTCGTTAGCACTACCCGGGAAGGACGTGAAGGGCTGTGGGTTCCAAGTAATTCCTTCGGACGTGAGCGACTGCCTCCCCATTTGCCATTTTTTTGTAATATATTTAGATTCAGATTGAGATTCAGATCGTTTATTTGCTAAAATACACGTATACAGTATAGGTGGTTCTATTTACAATACTTCGAATTTAATAATATAGTTGTTGATTTCATAACTGCTTACTGCCTATTTTTAATAATTGATTATTTTTACCCATTTTTATGATAAGGTCACAAAATAAGAGTCCTTAATTGGCCTATGTTCAATCATATTTTTAAGTTATAATAATGTATATGGTGCTGTGTCCCAAATAAACAAACAATAAACAAACAAACAAGCAACTTTATTTTTCACTTCCTAGTACATTTTGGCCTGAGTGGGCCAGCTGATTTGTATGGAAAAGTGAAAAATAAAGTTGCTTTGATCAAATCCGTTTCATAGTGAAAGTTGCTCAGAATGATGATTATTTTCTATCGAGTTTTTTTTTGCAAACACGTTTTCCAACATGAAAACCCTAGATTAAATTACACGAGCATGTTGAGCATCGAACAGGAAGCCAGAAACAGTTTACGCTCGTTGCTCGCTGGTTTCCCCGTAATAATACGTACGGGTATTTTATCTGTGCTACGTACTGACTGCATGAATGCTCGCTGTGTAACATGTGATGTAACGTTGGTCAGTTCGCACCTTTGGAATGTTCGACGTCTAAAGAGGTTCATTATTATTCGATCGTAGTAGAATGGAGCCACGCAATATTCCAATAAGCCAGCCGACGTGATTGGCCGAGGAATAACGCGATGTGTGGTGTGGTCGCGCCATTGATTACATTATCGGCGTATCATCACTCAGAACAATCAGCGACGGAAGCGCCATCCTTCTGGTGTTTTAAAAGTAAAAGTTAATTACGCCTATTAATGTCCCCACCGAGGGGACCAGGCCTTTACTCGGATACGAGTAAGATTGAGCCTTATATCACCACGCTGGCTAAGATATAATAATAGTTGTATTTACACTTAAATTATTGTTTTGCGCATCCACGACATTCTCGGACATTTAGCAATCGTATATACTGCATTTATCGTTATCTTCTTTTATCGAAGTAATGATTATGTCCGACTGCTTCCACTCACGGCGACCGCTGATAAAGGTGCTGCTCTGTACTCGTACCTCGCAGCTCTTGGGCTCGCAAGTGAGTTTGTAAGAATCCAATCTTCCCTCTTTTGAATTACAAGTTTAAAAGCATAGTTTTTTATATGCGAATATGTTGTTTTATTGCATTCTGTCTGTAATGTATGTAATTGTCATTTGAGCATTAGAGACTGTCCCCTGTAACGAATGACAAATTTTCCGTTGGTGGATAGACGATTCCAGTGTTACTTGTTCCGAGTTTGTTTCGTATCGTCGCGCCATTATACGCGTCTGTCAAACGTGTGTGCACGCTCTTTTCGTGGCCACACGTGTTGTGTATGAACATGGCTATGTTTTCATTGTTTAGATACAATGTACGTATTTCGGAATTGATCACCATTATTTTTTTTCGATTTCAAAGACCGTCCTTTATTGTGGTTGAATGAAAATAGAAAGTTAGTCTTGTCGAATACTGGTGTTAAAAATAAAATTGGATATTTTTAATGTTTTTTGTGGTGTCAACTCATAGCTCAACTCATAGCTCAACTCATAGCTCAACTCATAGCTCAACACATAACTTAGCGTCACGCCTTTTTCTATACGGGGTTACTAAGGCACAATTGTGCCCACTTTTAGGCAGTTATGAAATACTCCATTTTGGGTGACAGGGGATGGCCCATATCGATCGCCGAGGAGGCTCAGTAAAAGAGTTCCGATTTGCGTCCTACGGAACCCTAAAAATGTTTTATCCTAGGATTAAAGTAAGATTTATAGCCACAACACATGTTACAAATTCACCAGTAAAGATGTTATGCTGGTTTTGTTATTAAACTTGTAAAACTTCACTAAGTTTCCATCCTAATTTGCAAACTTGCACCATCATAAGAATACTGCTGTAACAACGTAGTAAAATAATATGTTATAAGATGCCTAAATGTAACACAATAATATTGTGACTCTTCCACTTAGGCTGGATTTTACCAACAAAAAGTTATACCGAGAATAACTATCCCGGGGATAACTTGTATCACAGAAGAGATAATAACTTGTACGACAAATGATAGTTCAAAATGAGGTGATCTGATCTAGGTGTCACCGGTGTCTATGAAAAAGTAGAAGACATTCTTCAGTCAAAGTTACTCTTTCGTTCGTAAAATCCGGCCTTAGTATGAGAAAAGGCGAAATGCTATGTTAATTTTATTCAAAACTCCAGAAGGTTGCCTGACGATGTTTTCCATCTCCACATAAGAACACGACGGACGACGCAAAATAAGTTAAAAGCGCAGCCATAATAGAGTTCGCTTGGCATCATTTGGGTACGGAACTCCAATAAAATATGCAAACAAAAACAAGTTGATCGACCCATATTTGGGGGGCGATTTGGAAGGAAAATGCACTAAACAGTGCATTATCCTTCCAATTCCAAATAGCAATTATTGCCTGTCTCCTAAATATTGCAGGGTGTAACAAGGGGTTTTTAGGGCCATCACCAAGCCGGCAGAGGGTTTTTAGGGACATCACTTTCACTATATTGTGTGTGGGACCGACTTGATCAGAGAAACATTTCGGGCTTAGCGCTCTGCTGACCTTTATGGTGGAGTGAAAAATAAAGTTGCTCTGATCAAGTCGGTCTCATAATGAAAGTTGTTCAGAATGATGTCCCTAACAACCCTCTTTGGGTTTGTACACCCTATACTTTCTGTTATACCCTGTATATAAGATTGTTAAACCTCGATCAAATTATTAGGTAGATCTGTCCCACCAGAATTATCCTGTTTAGAGTAATCTCAGCGCGGAGGGATTCCAGACAAAAATCCTTCATTAGCTGCCGCCCGTCGCCAGGATACCCGGGCAAGCGCTGGGCGCTAATACCCGGTTTTAAACCCGCCTCACGTCAGTAATATCCGGTAATATCTGCCGCGGAACCGGTGACCGAGGTCTAGTCACACTGGAGCGATCGCATTCTGTATTCGACATCTAACTTATTTATTATTATTAGACATTAAACGAACATTTACATACAGGCACATACATTGCTTCTACATACACTAGGATATCCTAAACCATGTAAACATCAAGACCAGGAGCATGATTCTCGCGCATTCGATATACGAGTACGATATCTACACCTATATCGAGTGATTTCCTATGGGAATCTGTCAATATTGGTCTCGATATCCGTATATCGAAGACGCGAGAATCGACCCGCAGGGCATGATTCTCGCGCATTCGATATACGATACGACACGATATCTACACCTATATCGAGTGATTTTGAAGGGGAATCTGTCAATATAGGTCTCGATATCCGTATATCGAAGGCGCGAGAATCATGCCACTGGGGTTATCCTGACCTTATTACATTCAAAGCCATTACCGGACGATCCAACGGTGATGGAAAACATGACGAAGAAACCTTCATCACCCCATATCTGCATCGTTGGGCTAGTCCCCTGTCACGCAATATGGAGTGTTGAGTAATTACCTAAAAGTTAGCAAAATTTTGACTCTGCGCGGGAAAAATAGGGGAAAAGTCATGACGCTCTTTGATGTTATGTTTATGTATAAATAACTCACTGATTGACTGTATCAACCACAGAACATTTAATAAATCAATGTTCTGTGGTATCAACGCACAATCACCACTGCTCCTGACTGTATCAACGCACAATCACCACTGCTCCTGACTGTATCAACGCACAATCACCACTGCTCCTGACTGTATCAACGCACAATCACCACTGCTCCTGACTGTATCAACGCACAATCACCACTGCTCCTGACTGTATCAACGCACAATCCCCACTGCTCCTGACTGTATCAACGCACAATCACCACTGCTCCTGACTGTATCAACGCACAATCACCACTGCTCCTGACTTTATCAACGCACAATCACCACTGCTCCTGACTGTGTCAACGCACAATCACCACTGCTCGTGACTGTGTCAACGCACAATCACCACTGCTCCTGACTGTATCAACGCACAATCACCACTGCTCCTGACTGTATCAACGCACAATCACCACAACTCCTGACTGTATCAACGCACAATCACCACTGCTCCTGACTGTATCAACGCACAATCACCACTGCTCCTGACTGTATCAACGCACAATCACCACTGCTCCTGACTGTATCAACGCACAATCACCACTGCTCCTGACTGTATCAACGCACAATCACCACTGCTCCTGACTGTATCAACGCACAATCACCACTGCTCCTGACTGTATCAACGCACAATCACCACTGCTCCTGACTGTATCAACGCACAATCACCACTGCTCCTGACTTTATCAACGCACAATCACCACTGCTCCTGACTGTATCAACGCACAATCACCACTGCTCCTGACTGTATCAACGCACAATCACCACTGCTCCTGACTGTATCAACGCACAATCACCACTGCTCCTGACTGTATCAACGCACAATCACCACTGCTCCTGACTGTATCAACGCACAATCACCACTGCTCCTGACTGTGTCAACGCACAATCACCACTGCTCCTGACTGTATCAACGCACAATCACCACTGCTCCTGACTGTATCAACGCACAATCACCACTGCTCCTGACTGTGTCAACGCACAATCACCACTGCTCCTAGAGAAAAAACGTTGTCCAGGCTTTACTTATGTAATTATGTAGCGTATGGTAGCAGTATAAATAAACAGGCAATGTAGGTATTTAAATAATCATCATCATCAGGATGCAGCCTCTAATTACATCCGAATGCGAAGGATTCAAAACCACACAGGCGGGTCAGAAGCGGGGCGTTGTTGGTATGGGTTGTGAATGTTGTTCAATGTGTGGCCACCACACTGATGGTACCGTAGCCCGCTTTTGACCCGTCTCCGCCGCCACTCGTTTGGTGTCACATGCCAGACATAGTTACTTGATTTTCAACCCCGCCGTCACCCGCCCCGCGTCCGACCCGCCGCCGGTGCGGTGTGACAGAGCCTTAAATCTTACCCTCCAGTTTAGCTACCTTCGTGCCTGTCAATACTTTATTTCCAAACTTCAGGTTCTGCTAATTACATTACAAGTTACGCCAACTTGGCAGCCAACCACTGTGGTTTGACTCGACCTCAGGGCATGGCTCCATTAGGGCTGACTCTGAGCCGCTGGCTATCTCCCTCGCTGGCTGCGTTGTTGCTGCTGCTGTTGTTGGGACTTCGGTCGCGAAAGATTGTGCAGTGAGCCGATTCGAAAATTAATTCAAAATAGCACGTAATTTTCTAAAGTGTTTTCTCAACTAATTTTCCTATCAAAAACCGGGAGTATTATGTCACTGAATGAGTCGGCACGCTCACTGCACCCTGTCAGCGATGTGTCAGTCTTATTGTTCTGAGTGTCAGTCAATACAAGACAGCGAAACAGTAGTCTGCGTACTGGCAGTGCAATGGAGCCATGCCTTTAGGGCGAGTTAATATTGCTAATATTACTTACAGCGGGATTTTTCCGCGGAGTCAGAACATTACTCTCGGCGTTTAATAAAAGGGACGTTTTAATTATAACTTAATTTGTTACCAATTAGCTTTATAATTACCATTTTTCAATGCGGAACATGAAATGAATTAGGGAACTTTGTAATGAAGACTCGTTAAAATTTATTTAGGTACAGTCGTAGAGCGTTTAGTTGAATGAAAACATCCGAATGATAGATAGATACATTAATTTATTCATTGAAACATGGACACATCAAGAATCAAAATAAGCACATTTTTAATTTTCACTTTGCAGTACATTTTGGTCTGAGTGGGTTAGCTGATTTGTATGGAGAAGTGAAAAATAAAGTTGCTCTAATCAAATCGGTTTCATGATGAAAGTTGCTCAGAAAGGTGTTCCTGACTTTGCCAGGGGCAATTATATGATGATCGACTCCCTCGGGAGTAGAGTAAAAGGCTTGAGATGTGCTCAGATACTAAACTGTTTTATTATTAGAAATACTTAGCTTATCTATATATAAATCTGTACAACTTACGTGGTAAAAATAGAAAACCTTATCTGTGACGTTGGACACGTCTTAGCGATAAATCTAAATACTACGTGAATGTACGTGACTAACAATGTCGACCGGCACACTGACAAAGTAGTTTCTCATTTTGCGTTAATTAATTTACACCTTGTATAAAACCATTTACAAACAAATAAATCATTAAATCATAAACGAACATTGCGGTACGGTAAGGATCACTATGTGGTATTATGAATGTACCGCTCGCTCCAATGAAATAGCCCTGACTCAGCAAAATGTCACGTCGATTTCAATGGCGTCACGCCTTTTTCTGTACGAGGTGAGAGAGGCACAATAAATATTGCGCGCTCGTTCTGTCTGTTTTTCAATACTTCATGACTGGGGGCCAACCCATCACCACATCGGTGGAGATAGAAAAGGAAATGGCTACTTTATTGGGTGACTGAACGTTTAATGATTCTACCTTCCTGCAATGATTTAACTTCAGCTTTTGTGTAAAAGGGCGCGTCGTTTTATTGGAATTTCTTCATAAAAAGGGCACATAATTAGTTACTTTGTAAAAGGCTTCTAAGGTCCTTATTATTAAACGGCTCTCACCTCTGAGTTTTAGATATCCCAAGCGCGTGCAAAGGACCGTGTTGTGATTTTTTTTTTGTAAAAATTATGGCTGTAAGCTTCCCTAAGAAAATAAAATAAAATAAAATATAGCGAAACGTCGTCGTTGTATGTGACATAGCTGAGACAACTCTCAGCGCTGAGAGCAGTGTTACGGGTCTAATTGTAATGTATAATAAAAGGGATTTGAATATTTTTCCGGTAGAAATAAAAACGAGGATTGCGGCAAAACATGACAGTCGAAGCCTCGACTCAATCGACTCAAGAGATTTTTGACACTGGCAGAATCATTTTTATTTTTATTTTTATTTTTTTATTTTATTGGTCTTAAAAAAATCCACAGCTAATTACATTGTATTTAAACAGCTAAATTAAAACTTAATAAAAGCCAATAACGGATTTAAATTCCTTAATCTAAACATTTCGACATTTTACGGAGGTAAAAACAGTGGAATAAACATAAAATTAAAAATTAAAAAGAAAATGAAAATGAAAATGCACAGGTGAGAAGTGGGTGAGTGTGATGTGTACCTATAATTGTGGAGTAGTGTAGTGTAGTGTGGTGGTGTACACACCTGCTTAGCCCTACGACAGTAGTCTTGGGATCGGATATTTGGCAGCATTTGCCACTAAGCAGGGTGCGTGGATTATGAGTCGGAAAATAGTTGCTTCCTAAAAGCCAGTTTGGAAGAATGGAAAATGTCTATTTCCCTTTCCTTCAATACCCTATTATAATCAGAACGAATTCTGTTTATAACAGAGTTTTGCGCGTAGTTTGAGCGGCTCAAAGGGACGTGGAAGAGAGAGGTGTGTCTGGTTCTCTTAGTAGGAACATTTAGACGAAGTGCAGAGGCAGTCAGGTCCGAAGAGTCGAGTCGTCCATTGCAGATATCGTGAAGCAGCAGCATGTCCAGGAGGCTCCGTCTATCTTCGAGTGTCTGCAGCTTGTGATGCTCTAATAATACATTGTAATCCCTTTGATCACAACAGTTAGTAGTGCGATAGTGAAGATGTTTGACGAACTTACGCTGTATACTTTCAATTGAGTCAGAGTAGGTTTTATATTGTGGTCTCCAGATTGGGCTACAATATTCTAGAACACTACGTACATAGGAGTAGTAGAGTACCTTTAGACATAGTGGGTCAGTGAAAGCCTGGCCAGTTCGGAGGACGAAACCTAAGTTCTTATAGGCCTTATTTATTATAGCATCTATGTGATGTGAGAAGGTTAGCTTTGAATCAAGCAGAATTCCAAGGTCTCTTATTGTGTCAGCCTTCTCGATAGGGGTGTTATTTAGTTGGTAGGTGCTGAGTATTGGCTTAACCTTTCTAGTGAAACTGACGTATTGACACTTGTTCACATTTACACTTATCCTATTTTCTATGTAGTAAATACCAAGTCTGGTCAGATCTTCCTGCAAAAGCACAGTATCGGAAATAGAGACTATCTTTTTATAAATAGAGACTATTTTTCATCTAATATAATAGATTGAAGCCATTATAACCAAAAATTGAATTGAATTGATTTTTGACAAAAAATACATTCAAAATTTGAAGACGCCTTGACATAGATCAAAGACAAGAATCTGTCAAGCAAAATCTCCTGCGTAAAGTTTGATTGTGCAAGGATTTTTTTCGCGTCACACAAACGTCCCTCTCGCTCGCACGTTAATGGTTTAATTTCCATAGTTAAAACTGCTAACATTGTATAATATAACCCACTTTGCCGCCCCATACTAACAATTAGTAGTAAAATGTCGCGATAAAAATACGCTTTCAGTAGCAGCTACACCAATGCGTACAAATAGCGGTTGCATCGTTATAGCTGAAGTAGTTTCTAATAACTGCTTTTATTGGATTTTTGTGTTGCCAATTAGTGAGCTATATAATTTAATGCCATTCACCTTCCGCCGTACGGGTTTAAATGTAGGCCCTACATGTAGAACCTACACATGATATCGATATTTATTTACTGAGCAAAAGAAATAAATCTTCGCTTCATGAAAATCCTACTGTTGTACAATACAATGCAGAAGTTTTATTCTACTAACTCTCGTTTAACTTTTTTACCGACTTCAAAAAACGGGCGTGTTCTCAAATAGGTTGTATATTTTTCTATATTGTTTTATGCTCGCTCGCTTATTCTTACTAAATAACCCTTTTAGTTTGTGCCCAAACGAACCCAACCCGTGGTCGGTTGCCAGCACTAACGCCCGATTGCACTAAAAATAAGAATCGCCTAAGTTCTTTCCTGACTTATTTAAACTGCTCCTAGCAAAAAAATAGCCAACCAAGTGCGAGTAGGACTCGCGCACCAAGGGTTCCGATCACACTTGGAGAGCATAACACGTGTAATTAGGTTTCCACATAAAAAACTAAAGTGTGATGTCATCCATGTAAACCAAATTGAATTTTTTTTTAGAAAGACAGAAATTTGCAGTTTTCAGATTTTTTCCTTTACTTGTGCTAAGACCTTGCTTCATGCGAAATTTCATGATTCTAGGTCAACGGGAAGTACCCTCTAGGTTTTGATTCCCTTGCAAATATCAAACAATTTCAGCAAAATTGAGATATAGGCGGTATATTTTGATTGCGTTGACTTATAAGTTTAAATGTTTCACAACTATAATAAATTGCAGACTTGAGTAATCGATATGAATTTCAACTTTATAACTCCATGCGTTTCTGAGAAAAAGTCTTAACAGACGGTGAGACAGACAGACAGACAGAAATTTACAGTTTCCGGATTTTTCCCTTGACTTGTGCTAGACTTTCCTTCATTCCAAATTTCATGACCCTAGGCCAACCGGAAGTACCCTATAGGTTTTGATTCCCTTGCGAGTTCCACGCGAGTTCATACAAATTCAGCAAAATTATGACATAATATCGCGGTATCTTTTTTTGCGTGGACCTAGATGTTTAATTTTTTCACAGCTCCAAGGGACCATAAACTTGAGTAATCTATATTAATTTCAACGTGATACCTCCACGCGTTCCTGAGAAAAGGGGTCGTGACAGACGGACAGACAGACAACAAACTGATCCTATAAGGGTTCCTTTTTTTCCTTTTAAGGATCGGAACCCTAAAAATGCACTTACCTTAAGCCATCCCTAAGCCATACATTTTAGTCTATGGTTAGGCTGTTCTTTGCCTTAGGCGTATCATAACTAGGACACGCCTAACTTACGTTTAGTGCAGACGGGTGTAAGATTCGCACACCGGAAGGCCTCGTCAATAAAACTGTCCTTCGCAGGTATTCGAGCCCTCCGGAATGAGAGAGTTTAATGACATTTCCCTATTCATGTTCACTCATGTGGGTCTGTATTGGTGCTTTAATTAACGTGCTGGTACGAGTCGATTTCAATTTGTATAGGAAATACGTAAGCAGTAATTTTTTGATTCATTGAATTATTCATATACAAGGTGTAAATTAGTTAGGCACATCATTCTGAGCAACTTTCATTAAGAAACCGATTTGATCAGAGCAAATTTTTTTTCACTTCTCCATACAAATCAGCCGATCCACTCAGGCCAAAATGTACAAGGAAGTGAAAAATAAAGTTGCTCTAATCAAATCGGTTTCATAATGAAAGTTGCTTAGAATGATGTACCTAACAAAGTAGTTTCTCATTTTGCGTTAATTCATTTACACCTTGTATGGGTAAATTTCAGCACGTAAACACATTATGAACCTAAGTACAGCTACTCAATTCTCCATTTCGTGAGCCAAAGTAGATCACTTCCGTCATGCATCGTTGGAACGTTCATCATTAGACGAATCTAATTGGAACATGGTCGGCACCGGAAATCTAATACCTGCATATCAGTAATTCTATCAAAGTAATACGTAATACATTCGCTTCTACAAACTCATGTAAAGCAGCTCCAGTTGCTAGCCCACTAACCGAATCACTATTCGCAATACCAGCGCAACATTATGTAGAATCCGGCTAATTTACATGATACGCGTGAAATTCAATTTTCTGAGCGATCGGGGCCGCATCCACATTCGGTAGGATCACAATCCAATTGTTCTGAGTGAAGGAAACACTCGAGAATCTTAGATGTATAAAGACGGTACAGTAGCAGAACCTTCTAGGATATGTCCAACCAAATGCACAGTCAGCTGCTCAAATAAAGTAGGTGCCGATTTAATGTTATGCTGGCGCTGTCAGTTTGCGAATGAGAGACAGTGACAGCATGATTTTGAGTGTCAGTACTTTCGGTTGCAAAAGCGTTCAGCAATCCACATAATATTCAGTTTATGACTTATTGACTTTTAGTGTCCACTGAATATCTATAACTTTTACACAATTTTCAGAGGATTTTAGTGAAAGTGGTGCTAGCTAGCTAAGTGTGGCGGTTTCGCGTTAAGGGCTAAGGCAAGAGTTTAATCGTTAGAACTGTTAAAAAAAAATCACCTAAATGTGACACTAGCGCTTTAAGATCCCGAGTGCCAGTCTGTCATACCACGTCAGCCTACCCGCTACAGCCCTTTACCCCTACCACCAGTATTTTTGCATCCATGCCAGGTTTATATCTACCAACTGACGTCCATCAAATTGTTTCAGATGAGAGGCGACTCACTGTACCTCCAATACATATGCACTCCTGGTACAGTTGTAAGTCGGATATTATTCCCGACTCGACCCTAGTGTGGGGTTCCGCTCGCAAACAAAGCCGGACTTAATGAGTTTACTTGCAATTGCAATACTATCGTAGTGTAGGGAACAGTGCATGTGTCTCAAGATTATCATATCTCTGTGTTTGCTGGTAGAAATCTAATTCGAGTGTTCAATCGTCCCCAGACCATCGAACCAAGATGGCTGGTGCAGATAAGCAATAAACACCAAGTTTCATTTCCTCCAGTTTTTTTAACCTCCCCCCCATGTGATCACAGCGTAATCTTTTGTTTTTAATCCCCCCCCCCCCCCCCCTCATCGCCTTGATTACGTAATCTTCGTTCTGGTTATTAGCACTGACACGTATGTCATGTTTCTATGGGTCTTAAATGACCTAAATTTGGGAAGAGGGTGTGTCATTTTGTCAAAATGCATAAGGTAAGAACTATAAAGTTACAGTTTTGATAACTTTTTACCTAAAATATACCCAAAATACTTACTTCCTCCAATATACTTATAACAATACTGATGCTTGGAAAAGTCGATAACATATGCCGAAAAAGTATAAAAATACTGAATCTGGTCACACTGTTTGTCTATAGCAGGGGAAATCCCGTTTCATCTATCTAATAGTAAGTGTTACCAGTAATAAACTTCAAAATTGGACGTAAATATTTAAATATTATTTATTTTCGGAAATGAAGCGTAGATGACGCTTTTTTAATATTAAGTTATGTATGATAAATGTATGTACTTATTAGTAAGTAGTCTATTAATTTAATATTTATCGTTGTGCACATATGTAGGTCTATGTTTTGTTAATTAATCCTGTCCATCCTAGGTTTGCTGCAAGAGATCTCTTATTAGAGATAAGCTCGCCTTTGTACATGTTTATTTCATTATTAAGTGACTGTATTCTGTTTTTGTGCAATAAAGTATAAAGTAAAGTATGACGTAATCATGGATCCCCCCCCCCCAAATAATCCGATGTATATGTATACAAGCACCCCCCCCCCCCCCCCCCCCGCTTCCGGTGATCACGTAATTGTTGAATGAACGCCCTAAAATATCCCAATCTTAATGAAATTTTCAGGATGCAATCTGGTGGCGGAAACTACTACCGACCCCGGTAGCTAGTATCAATCGCCAAATTTAATTAGGTACCTTCAACACTCCTCTATTTTAATCAGTTTCCTTGCAATTCTCTCTCCGTGCGCTTCCTCAGCCGATATTGAAGCTAAGTGAACGTCTGCACGTGACAACGAGAATCTCCCAACGACGACGTTGAGTTTTAGAAGGTTTAATAGATTTTCTCGTTTTATCAAATCGACCCGACGACAACCAGTTGCAAAGGAAGTAGCGTATTATACAGAGGGACTTTGAAATTCTTAGCCATTGTTTTTTAGGGTTCCGTACCCGAAGGGTGCCAAACGGGACCCTATTACTGAGACTTCGCTGTCTGTCCGTCCGTCCGTCCGTCCGTCCATCTGTCTGTCACCAGGTTGCATCTCATGAACCGTGGTAGCTAGACAGTTGAAATTTTCACAGATGATGTATTTCTGTTGCCGCTATAACAACAAATACTAAAAATCAAAAGAAATTTTATATTAAGGGGGGCTCCCATACAACAAACGTGATTTTTTTTGCTTATTTTTGCTCGATATTGATAAATGGTAGCAGGTAGACGCTTAAAATGTTCGCAATATGTTGAGTATATTATTTACTTAAAAAATAAATAATTAAATTAAATTAATATTTAGGGGGGGCTCCCATACTTTTTTTTTTGCTGTTTTTTTAGATAATTGTACGGAACCCTTCGTGCGCGAGTCCGACTCGCACTTGGCCGGTTATTTTTTAATCTATTATTATTATTATAATTATCCTGTGTAATTATCAAAGTGCCTACGTGTTAGTAGTCGAAATAGTCGTCTACCGGTACATGTGCATGCGCCCATATTGAACGAACATACCATAACATAGCGTCATACCTTCTTCCACACGGTGTGGCAGTGGCACAACTGTGCCCAATGGTGGCACCATCATTGGGCACAGTTTTGCCACTGCCACACAGGAAATGTTGTGAATCGTTCAGTTTCGGTTTTCGTTCGTCGCAAATTGAGTCATTTCGATACACGTCCCTACAGACAGCCTCGTGAGAGCCCCATCCCAGTGGCTAATACTCTTGTTAGGAGTGGAAGCGCCATCCGTATAAAATTCCTCTTATAAAAATACAATTGCAGAGGAATATAACTCAATGAATAAAACAGGATGGATCAGGGCAACTCATTCATCAAAAGAATGCTAGAAAGTGTCTTATTATGCGGATAGAAATCATTCGCGTCAACTTGATCAACCTTTTAAAACTTGACCGTAAACATATTTTTTTTCGAAATGATTACTTGACATGTGATTTTCCGGGGCGGCTCACGCCACCCATGAAATCCTCTGACATGCTTATTCGACTTGTTGCCATGTGAAATTGCCGGGCCGCCCATGAATTCCTCTGAAGACCATTGTTCAATTAGCCATGCATTATTTCCGTGCCTAAAGTGCTTGTACTAGGCCTGCTGTGGTTTTTGAAGGATGAACTAAATAGCATGTTTGGCAGTTGTTTATTGGTTCCAAGTTATGAACGAGTTCCTATCAGACATAGACAATTATGCTGCTGATACTGAGTGCTGATAGCCTCGTCCATTCTGTGTCCTCTTTAAGAAAGAAAGAAAGAAGAAGTGTTTATTTGCCACAATAAATTAAACATACCTAGCATGTAATCTACTTATTTTATTTGTGGCAAAAAGGACTGGACTCAGCTGATGCTGAGTGATGTGACATCATCACAGCGCTGTTTTTCAGGCCAGACCTTTTTACTTAAACTTAAATAAACTAAACTAAAATGAGAAGAAAAAAAAAAACAACAATAAATTAAATTGATAATTCTCTTTGTCTTTGGTGCCATCTATCAACCAGGGAATCTAACGGGCCATTAGATGCATATCCGATACGGTGACTAGCGGTGCGTTGGAGCACGTGATATCACTGTTGGCAGATAGCGGATAAGACACTGACAGGCCAGCGACTGCACAGTGGACGCTGATTCCAATGTTGATAATACAAATTAGCCCAGTCCCAGAACTCCGTATTTTAATAATAGCAAATATCATAGGTAAGGTGGTAGCGAGGAGGGTGTCAAACACAACTAACTGGTCTTGGATGTTTACATGTTTGTGATGTCGCTGTTTCTGGTTCCCACGATACAGGGTATCCTAGTGTGGGGCCAGAAGCCATTTATGTGCCTGTATGTAAAATGTTTAACTCTGAAGCGGGTGGTGGCTGATCGAAAGCGGGCCCCAGCTGTTGTATCATGTGGCGGGCGACCACTTGACAGCATTGACAACCGTCCCCGACCCAGGGCTACCATAAGGCCACGCGACTCAAGTTGCAAGTGGCACCCTGTGACTCAAAATAAGTGCGCGCGCATCGTTTTCTAACACGCGAATATGTTTCTACACACGGCCACGCAAACCTGTCACGAAGCGCAACTCGCGCATGAAACCCACCCTCCGGAGTTGTCAAACTTGTCACACGAGTCACACGAAACGTCTGAATTCGAGACTCAAATTCGGGGAGGCAGTCGCTCACGTCCGAAGGAATTACTTAGAATCCACAGGCCTTCACGTCCTTCCCGGGTAGTGCTAACGAGCGACAAATCATCATCCTCATCATAGTCATCAAATCATCTCGAGACATTATAATTTCCAGGTTCTCAAATGAGAACCTGACCACTTGACACTGGCAAAATTAACCTCAAAAGAGGTTCGGACGCCATTAATAAAAAGAAGAAGAAGAAGAAGAGACTCAAATTCGACGTCTTGCTCGTTGCTACGGGCTATCGGAGGCGTGCGGCGCGTGACGTCATTGAGTCGCGAAATTTGACAAAATGCGCGACTGCGGTGACGGTGATGTGCCGTTAACCGTAACACGCGTGTTACTGCCATTAGCCACCGAGGGGCACAGGCCTTTATCTGGATACGAGTATGATTGAGCCATACTCCACCAGGCTGGCTAAGTCCAGGTTAGTGGAGGGGTTTTACGACTACGTACTACCAATAAGTATAGTGATAGTAGCCAGGACCTACAGCGTAGTATGTAATATAGTACAGTTCATATGAAATACGTCACTTATTGAATACCCCTCACGTAACGTAACGTTTCATGTAACGTTTCACGTAACCTCACGCCTACTTTTGTATGATGGGCGGGCAGGGGCGTTACGTTACGACGAACTTGGCATCAAATATCTGCCAATCTCTTTATGCAACACGGATTCTGAATACCTTGGAGGTATGCGATAGTTGTATTGCGATATTTCTTAGCAAAATAGGGTATTGTATTTTGTGTTATTCTAGGATAGAGTTTTATTGTACGTGCTGTTCTTCCCCTCGACTCTCCTACCCAACATGGTTTTCTGGAAGAAATCTCTGTTAGAGAAAAATCGCCTTTTTACATGATTTTTCGATCATAAGCTGTTTTATGTAATTAACATTTGATAAGGTCACAAAATAAGAGTCCTTAGTTGGCCTATGTTCAATCATATTTTTAAATTATAATAATGTATATCGTGCTGTGGACTCAGTTCCCAAATAGACAAATAAGCAAACAAACATTAAATAAATTACGAATTACGAAATGCACAGTGGGAGGAACAATACATTTACATACGAAGGAAACGCAATTTTAGAAAACTTTAACTCAAATATGTCTTTGCATTTTAATCATATTTTACTCTCAAAGTTCATTACTAAGCAAAGCACACAACCTGCAAGTAACACTTTTACATATATTTATCATCTCACGTCAGTATGAAGACGTGACCTAAAGCCGCCCGCCCAAACTCAGCCCCCGCCCGCCCAAACTCAGCCCCCGCCCGCCCAACATAAGCCCGCCAAGGCTCCGCGCGGCTTGATCCCAGCTAGCTAATTTGATATTCTTTGCGCTATTGATGAAATTCGTAATTTTGTTTGACGTAAACGTTGATTGCGCTTTTCTGTTTGTCAGTATAAATAGACTGTGATTTGTTGTCTTGTCGCGTAGTGTTAGTACCTATATCGACTGCTAAAACAAAGTGTCGCTTAAATGTTATTAATGATTATTGCACTAAAACACTAATTGTGATTATCGTGCTATCCGCATTTAAAGTATGCGATCTTGACACCTGTCAGTTTGGGTTTGGGATGGCTTGGGATAAGGGAGGCAAAAATTTGCGGTCGTTTGACCTGTCACCGCAAGCCCAAATATCGTCGGAAAGCGCATCTCGAATTGACAATGACACATGTTGCTTTGGCATTGACGTATATTTGCTAAACTTTTTGGCACTGAATTAGAAATCAAGGTAAAGGTAAAATAAAGCCGTTATGGGATTGAAATTGAAAAAATAATATAAGAATGACAATTGCACTAATTTTACTATAAAGTAAAGTAAAGTAAAGTAAAAATTTCGTTTATTTGCAAGCAAATGTACATCATGGATGGAATGCCCTGTCCCCCAAATTAGCGTGAGCTGTGGTTCTTCCCAATAGTAGGTTATCAATAACTATTAAATTTTTGAGTACGGTTCTCACTAACATACATGAGTATGAACTTGACATTATTATTATTATTATTCCATTATTCTGACATTATTTAATATTTCATAATATTATGACATTTATAATTTATTAAATAAAAGATGAATGGAGACATAGTGACATATTACAGAGTACATAAGTTAAGTATAAATATGATGATGATGATTTTATATGTATTCTGACCCCCTTGTGACTTGTAATGAATATTATCAACAAACGATGTCTATGTCTATGTCTATGAAATTGAAATCGTTGCCATGGTTACATGTTACTTTGATAGTCACGGATCCTTTACTGAATCACTTAAAAGGTTGGATGACTGGAACATAGAGATATCTGAAACAATAGCCCCTTTGATGTAACGTAGCGCCACCACCGAATGTTTGATACTGCCAAGAGTTCCATGCCGAGTTTTAAAGAAATATGACGCATTTTGCGAACCCAATCTACATACGAGCATGTTCATACGGTTGATTCAAGTAAGTAACTCGTATGAATAATTTAAAAGACATCTTCCAATGCCGTCACGTACTTCTTCCAATCACGACAGTCTTACTTTCTACGGAACTCTATTGCGTTATTTGTTTTTACTGGCCTTGGAGTAAAGCGAATCTATCTACTCATCACAAACAGAGGCAGAAGCATTATTTGTCTACTTTTATCCAGTTATTGCATACTCCATATTCCATATGTTTTTCTTTCCTCTACCTACTCTATAAGGTCTGTAATTGTAAAGCGCTCTCAGCTCTGAGGGCTATCTGAAGTCAAGCACTTGAAAATGACAGACTCGATATGGTGAGATGAGACTACAAGTATTCAAGTATTTATTTAAGTAAGCATACACAATTTACCATAGGCTACCTCTAAGTGGTTACATCGTGCCTAAGTTTATAATATAATTTTAGGGATATTTTTTATTTATTTTAATTATTTTCAGTCGTAAGTTAGGTTAAGTTGTACATAAAATAGTATTGTAATTATCTCTGCATATTAAATAAAAATAAAGCAAAAAATAATATATTTTGGAGTGTTTATATTCTAACATGCATCAGTATCATCAATATTAACAAAATACTTTCATTGAGACAAAACCGAGACACCTCTCAGAGGTGAGAGCGGTTTATTATTGATAATAGACTTGGCATTCGAGTTCAAGAAGTAATCTAAACTTGCCCATGTGTTGGCAAGTGTAATACGGTAAAACCTAATCAACGAAGCTAGAAAATTACGATACTTTAGTACTTGCTGCGAGATGAACTTTATAAACATTTCTGGACAAATAAATTCATGGGAATAACGCGTTGGAAGGGGAATAATTTGTGGCACGATTGCCTAACGAGGATATCTTCGACCAATTTAAAAAAGTTAGTTTTAAAATGGAATCTAATGGGCATTTTTGATATCAAAATGATTTTAGCAACTGTCACTTCATACATTTGTTTATTACTGCAAAGTCCAAGTTGATTCGAGTACTGCTACAAGTTAATACCAGTTAACTATTCATTGTTTTCGCTTTTGAGACAGCAATTTGTTTTGTAGAGAGATGTAGGTAAATAGGTACTAAAAGCACTTCGATAAGAAGTATGTCGTCGTGAATTTTGTGACGAGACGAGACCGTTTTGCCTGTCACAAAAACTAGTCTTGACAATGGAGTGTTCAAAAGAGTTTAACATCGTTTTCGTATAAAGAGTCACGTCATTGCGGGTTACATGATAGTGACTATATCGAACTTTGTGCCGTATGGCAGGGACGGTTATATAGAGACCGAGAAATGATCTATCGTTGAGCGTTCCATTGCGACTGTATCAAATGCGCGTATTCAACATGTTATAAGCGACTATACAAAAAACTGAGTTGTGTGTGATTATTAGTTATGTAACGGGACCACTTTTGCTTAAATTATGACACGTTCTTGGCGTTCCACACAACTAAACGGTATTATAAAACGGTGTCATAAAACGGTTTGTCGTTAGAACGCTCTCATCTACTCTCATCTACTCAGGTGAAGTCTGAGTCCTGAATTGTTTATGGCGACTTTCAAGGGCAAGACGCGAGATGTGTACTAATTCTACACAAGTTTCTGAAGGTCGAGACTATACGTAACGTAGGTACTTGTTTCGATTAAAAATATAGTAATGGGATATTGTTTTAGGAACACCGCGCTTTTTTATTTCATGCCAATGGTGGCGATGGAAATAAAAAGTACCAACACACATATACTCACTATCGGAACGCTTTCATTTTGCATGACCGGAGACTGTCCTAACGATGCCGAAAAAATATATTATGCAGTTTTTATCCACTTAAATATTTCCAGATACGATTCTGGTAATTTTACATTTATCCCTGCTAACAATTCAACTCCAAATGCTCATGCTGTTTGTTTTGGTTATTTTTCTTTCTTTTTCTTCTTTTCGATTGCATAGGTTGTTTATATAATTAAATCCTTAATTGGCCTCATTTTAAGATTATTTTTTAAGATTACATGTAAGCATCCCTAAGCCCACAACTTCCGAACGGGCGGTAGTATACAAAAATATTAATATTATATTGACGTTGACTAAGTAATATGTATGATTTTATGGTCAATAAAAATTTTGAACTGAACTAAGCATGGCTGTGGATTTTTATTGATAAAATAAAATAAAATAAATCGAGAGGTTATAAAAGTTTGTCCAGTTTCTAGTCCAAGCTTAATCGGCTGCCTGGACGAATCGCATTCGGTCGATATTTCTATCAATCAATAGCTGCTTCAACGCTTGCGATCGATGGCTGCAATCACTTAAAAAATTGGACAAGAACAAGCTAAACGAAGAACAAAATCCCTAGCTAGGCTAGTTAATATTGTTTTATTTCTAACTATGTATGCTAGTTGTTAAGAGACACGATATGAGACTTTTTGTCCTGAAATAAATATTTATTATTATTATTATTTATAAACGTGGGATTAATTGTGCCTCCGCCCCAACCCGAATGGAAAAATGAAGTGGTTGTGGCTTTGCTTACCAATGCGAGAGGTGCCGGGTTCGATTCCCGGCTGGAGATACAGAAAAAAGGACAAATACCCCAGGTCTTGGATGTTTACATTTGGGTTGTCGCTGTTTCTGGTTCCCACGATACAGGGTGTCCTAGTGTGGGGTCAGAAGCAATGTATGTGCCTTTAAGTAAATGTTCTGTTATGTTATAAGGAGTGAACGTTGAAGGTTCTGCGTTGATGACAGGTTCGTAGAGCTGGAACCCCCCTGTAAATATTACTCATCTGTGTATCTTTATCGAGACTACAGCCTCTAGAATGCCTCTATTTTGGGTCACAGCACTCGCTGCACTACTATTTATTATAACTTCATATCGATCACTTGTCAGTGCTCTCACTGGCCATCAGTTATTTTGGTAGACTGCTAATAAAAACGGAAATGATAATAATAACCCATCACTGGAGTACTCAAGGCACCGGATGTAACGGAATTTACCGTAGGAATTGACTGTTTGGAATTAGACAGCTCTTGTGGTTCTATTTTCAAACGAGACTGATCTATCTAATATATCCGTCTAATCCGCCAGCTCTGGAATTGATCTGAATTAATGATTATTATTGGTACCTAATTCCAAATTGCACTACATTAACTATAACTGGGAACTTCGTGGTCTAGTGGGTTTAACGCTTACATCTCACGCTGGAGAGGCATGTCTGAATCCCGGTGCTGACCATAAACAGTCAGCATTATTGACCCCACAAATATATATTTATTATTAAAATATTAAAACTGTATCATTTGATCTGACCGAAGGTACTTAGACGGAATGAGATAAGAAAATCAATAATTACGTACGATATACGGACGTTTTCTAACAGTGATGGAAAACATCGTGAGGAATCCTTTATTACTCGATTGGCTAGCATCCTGTCAAGCAAAATAGAGCATTGAATATCTGGCTAAAAGTGGGCACAATTGTGCCACCCCGTACGAGGAGAGCCGTGACGCTTGTTCATCAGCAGACAACAAACTCACAGTAAACTTTTAGGCAATAACAGTCCAGTGACCTGCCAGCGTTAGGGCAGTGAATCAAATTACAACTAGCAGAATCAATATCCCAGCGTCACGTCTCTAACTTCTCCGTGAATCCCTATGGTGTAACTAGTCGCCTTTTTGCTTTGACCATAAGGGCTACTTTTGTAGAGACACCGAGGGCTAAGTCCAAGTCCAAGTCGGTAAGCTTAAGTCCAATGTCGATATACTGTTGAATAATTCTGGTGTCGAACTGGCTGGCTGAATATTGAGCTACTGATGTCAGGTAAATCCCGGGAATTAGGATTTTATTTAGTTCTACGCTCGGTGGTTCTACCAGTGTGACCTTTCTTACCAATCATGAAGACAAAGTCGAAGTCAAACTTTCTTTATTACTGTAGATATTTCCCACAGACTATTTACATGTTTAGGTTAGTTGAAAACGTATTTTTTGCCTTTCTCTGCATTGGAACACCCTGGGAGATAAAAACCTAAGTATAAAAATTCTGGCGTACACTATTTTCATGGAGCATGATATCCCAATGGTGGCGAAAAGTGTTGAATCCTCACTTAACGGGGCTGCGCCCTTGTTCGGTATAAATTGCTTATACTTTTCGTTTTCACACCAATTCTCGACAATGTTATCGTACCTTTACAACGTTGCTTTCGACAGTACCTATACTTATACATTGAACTCTTTGTACCTACCTACTTATTTGTGTATTTTACTCATAAACAGCCTAATTTACAGACAACACGCGCGCTAATGAACTCTTAAGACATCCCCTTTGGACATGTACCCAAATACAGTAAGCCTCACATCCAGCTACTCACAAATTCAAATAACTCTTATTTCAAATGTGGTATGGCGCACAATAGTTATGAGGGTGTATGTGTGGTGTAGAGTACATCTGAATGTATTCTTCATTGAGAGACATGACGAGCTATCGTGCGGGTCTTTATTTCTGTTATCGCGGCCCCGCATAGCAACAAAGGCCCTGAAGTAGCTGCAGCGAGGGAAAATTACATTTTTGGTTGAGAAAAATGTGTAGAAAAGAGTTTATTTCTCATGTAATTTGAAAAGTTGGTCTGTGGCCTAGTGGTTACCCGCGCGCCCGTGCCGCAGGACACGCGGTTTCAATTACCAGTGGGGCTCAATTTTCTAATGAAAAAACTTGATTGCTCCGATATGCCATAATATGGCATTTTGCGCCCTTTGGAACATCGATATGCTGTCGAGATAAGATTTCCATACCGAATAAGGGGCCATGTACCAAATCGATTAGGTACCTAAAGTAATAAATTATTGTACGAGCCAACTACTCAGCGTAGCCCATACAATTCGTTCATTACATAAAATAAATGCAACGCCTAACCTCAGAATCTTTACTATAAGTATGAGTATACAAATCTACTTGTATCATAAGTATGTCTGTGTCGTATATCGTGTGTGTGTCTAGTATTTTCATTCGGCTCACAAACAATGCATGAAGCCCACCCGCACCGACTGATACAAGCGGACAGTATGAATGCTATCTGCATTCCTATTTGGGGCTTCGACCCGCCCACGAAATATAAGTGCCTTGTTGAGACCTGTGTGTGTTCCATTATGCAATTGTATGTTTTACGTAGCAGGGGGCTAGCCTCTCGCAGAAACATTAGATGTCTCTCTACCATGATTTCCCTGTTTACCAATACCATGACATTAGGATGTTTATAAATACTAATATTGAAAGAAAGGGATGTGTCTAAGATATCTTTTCTAGATATAGCAATTGTCCCCTTTAGCTGGAATAACTCTTCAATGATAGGGATTTGACTAAACCGATTCCAAACAAGCTACTTTAGATTACAGCAACTAAATTTGTGTGTTGTTTGGGCCGGCCAATAAGCCCGGAAAATCGGTTTCTTATGGGCCTATTAGACTACGCTGTCGGCAGGGCCCTGTCTGACTCACTGTCTCTTTCTAGTCGTTCCATATGAGTGAGACGTCTATACAAATCGTGCCCTGCCGACATCGTAATGTAATAAGCTCTTTAGTAAGAAGAGTTGTTCCGAATTATGTTCATGACAACCCCCTAAAATGACTACTTTATGTTCCACCCTGTAGATATGAGTATATATGTGTACAGACAGAGGGATGATTCGGATGATTGCTTCGCTTTGTGCATTTGCCTTCCTGTGTAGTCAGAGTAGTCATATTCAAGTCATAGTCAAGTTAGTGCCACTGACTGGAACGTGCAATAACCATGCTCGATAGCGTAACTTGACTGTGTTGATGATGATGATGATGATGATGTGGTCCGACGGATTTCGGTCACGGCAACCGCTTCAATTTGTCTGTAGGCGCCGCTCGTGGGCTCACATGTGGTTTATGTAGCCAATCTTCTTAGTGAAAAAAAAAGATTTTAAAACAAATCTTTATTTTCCAAAGCAGGGTCACACTTACAGTATTAAAAACCAAAACGTGTGAGAGCCAACACAAGATTCAGAAACAGTACCTACACAAAATATTAGGATAATACGAGTATTATACACTTTGGCAAGTACAAAAACAGACAACAAGCAAACAATAGTATTACAATAACATTACTCCCGGTAGTTTAGGGAATATTTATAACCCTAAAAAATTAAGAAGAAGAAGATCTTCGCACATTGCGAGCAAGTGAGCACCCCAATAGCATAATTATAAAAAATGTAGGTGTTCGGGCTTTTAATTCGCCGCGTTTGGCGTCATTCTCAGCGCGGCCCGGAGAATTTCGAAATCGCGGACTTTGGTATGAAACAAAGCTCTCCGGTCTTTTGAAAGCTTGTGATTCCCTATTCCTGAGAAGAATCTATGCCGCACTTCTTCCGAGTGCCGCTTCAGCACATCTTGTTGTTGGTACTAAGTTGGGTTTAAATGTAAATAATTGTTAATAATGCTGGAAGAAATCATATACGTGCACCTTTTTGTAAATGTTACGTGTTTTTTATGTTTTTGTGCAATAAAGTATAAATGAATAAGCTTCCATTTAGTGCATTTAGGCAAAATTTAAATATTATAATATTATGGATTTATTTTGTCTTTGAGTATGGTCCAGACGGACGGTTTTATAACGGTATGTAATTCTTCATCTCTTATATATCTCAGTATCCTGCGGCGATAGGGTTACCCTTTTTCAGGCAAGGAGAGATTTAATACCTACCTGAACGACGCCTAAACTGTGCCCGGCCAGCCAAATGGAAAAAGGAGTGGCTAAGTTTGTTTATGGCTCCGGCGACCGCGTGAATTTCCCATACAAACGTAATACTAAAATAATTGAAACAAAAAGTAAACTTTAGAAAAAACCGACTTCCACAAACCCTATTTGATTAGATTAAGTTTAATACAAACTGTAACCCCTTATCCCCCCCCCCCTTGGGGAATTAATTTTGTCAAATCCCATATCAGTGCTACCCCACGCTACTAAGGAACCCCTATACAAAGTTTCATGGCTCTAGGTCCACCGGTTTAGGCTATGCGTTGCCTGCCCGTCAGCCACGCATTGTATTTGTACCTAGTATTGAGCAGATCTGGTGGCCATATGTGGTCTTCATCAGCAGTTCAGCATCACAATATTATGCTTGCCATGTGCATTTGCACGAGTTATTATAAAAAACACAAAAATCACTATAGGTCTGCCTGTAATATTTGAAGAGTTCCCTCGATTTCTCCAGGATCCCATCATCAGATCCTGACCTGGTGTCAATGGGACCAATGGGAAGGTAAACCCTTTCAAACAAAAAAATATTTTTCCAAATCGGTCCACCCGTTTAGGCGCTATCGGGGAACATACATAAAAAAATAAAAAAAAAATAAAAAAATAAAAAAAACAAACATCCGGACGAATTGTAAACCTCCTCCTTTGGGAAGTCGGTTAATGATTTGAATTTGAGAAATAGTTTAACGTATTTAGACTGTTAATCGGATTTATACACTGTTTACGCAGGTTCCTGGTCTGTATACCAGGGTTCCTCTTACCCAATTAAAAAATATTTTTAAGTAATTTGAATAAGAACCTTGGTATACGACCAGGAACCTGCGTAGACAGTGTATAAATCCGATTAACAGTCTAAATGCTTTGAACTAGTTCTCAAATTCAAATCATTTTTGTATTACGTTTGTATTGGAAATTCACGCGGTCGCCGGTCTCTTAAATAACGAAATAGCGGCCAAAAGATTTCACGAAACGTCAAAGATTCCTTTTCCTCGGTGAAATAATTTCTCCGGCATGAATATGACGAAGGTTACTTCTGGTTTTGCCACAAACGGCTCGTGGCCATCTTGTTGATTGATTTTGTTTCTTACAGTTTTATAAATCTGCGTTGTAGAAAGTTTTCAAAAAAAGGAAATATTCATTATTACCATAGAATAGAATAGAATAGACGTTTATTGCATTAAAATCTTACAGGCTACACATACATCCCACAAAACCAAATGTTAGTATGGTTTGTCTGTGGGTCGGGAGTCGCACCTACATTACATTTACATACTCGAACGCAACACCACAGCAGAGAGCGTCTAAATAGTCGTTCTATGTCATACATATGTCAATAATAAATGTGCTGCTAATGTAAAAAGTAAAGTTTTATTTAGCCCATAAGTGTCCCCACCGATGGGCACAGGCCTTCACCCGGATACAAGTAAGATTGAGCCATACTCAACCACGTTGGCTCATGCGGGTTGGTGGACGGCTACTAATATATTTTATTTTCTAAATTATCGCTTTAATTATTAAACTTAGTATAAGACTGGTTCCGTCGTAAACGGGACTACAATGGTCCTTGATTACATCGTTGATGTTACGGTTAGGAGACACTTAAGCTCGGAATTAAATGTAATTGTTGCGATAACAGCCCTTTACAATGAGGGGAAGGATTTGAGATCTTACCTGTAGAAACATAATCTTCACTACATTTCTGATGTGCCGTTGCCGGAAATATTGGAAGTATTGTATTTGGGCAACAATTGCCCCTGACATTATATTCCCACAAATGGCAATATTGCCGTCAATATAATTAATAGGTCGGGTAAAAAGCCTTTTCGTATTTTGTATGTGAATATTCGTAACTAATTATCTTTGGATGTATTAATTGTATCTGGCTGGTTTCGATGTCATTAAAAAGGTTATATTTAAAAAAATGAATAAAAGTTGTTTCCGACAATTTTTTATTTGTGTGTGTTTTTTTTAATGTAAAATGAGTGAATCTAATGGAGAAATTCAATACATTTTAAAGTTGTAGAAATAAAAAAGGAAAACATACAACGATGGCCGTGAAAAAAATATATGATGATAATGAACCTAATACAGTGTCAGTAAAAGTAGCACAAAGTTGGTTTAAGCGTTTTCCATCCGGAAATTTTTAAGTCAAAGCTGCACCTTTTTGTTCGATCCGTTACGTTCTTCATACAAAATACGAAGAATTTTTTACCCGACTTGATATAGATCAAGTTAGAATTGTTAGAAAAAGAAAAGATTGATTTTACAACTTAACCTAATACAAAACTACTAAACTAAGGTAACTTGTTTATTTTTCGATATTTACCTTTTGATATAATAACTGACATTGGATATCGAATAGTGCTATATAATAAAAGATACTTTACTTTACTTTATACTTTATTGCACAAAAACAGAATACAGACACTTAATAATGAAAAAAACATGTACAAAGGCGAGCTTGTCTCTAATAAGAGATCTCTTCCAGCAAACCTAGGATGGACAGGATTAATTAACAAAAGATTTGCATATTTTCAATTACATCTTTTGCCATACGGGATGGCAAAAGCACATTTGTGTCCGCCTTAAGCCAGAACTAACTATCCACATATATTTCACAAATGTAAAAAATTAACCCCTCGTGCGCCCCATCTTGAACGAGAAGTTAAAATGCCGATAAGGCATCAAATATTCGAAGCTAATATGCAGATGGAGAATTTATGGCCTTTCCTACCACCACCGGCCACGTCCCCCTGCGGCCGTAAATTTACCCAATAAAATGTTTTATTCCATACAATATTCGCGCCGTTAGTGCTATGGCGGAATTTAAGCTCGCAGGCGATGGTAACGCTGATGCTCGCTGAATTACTCGTGATGTCGAAGGGTTAAATGGGGTTTTAAACTGCTCTGTTGAGCCTTTATTCACAGCACTTGCTCTAAAAAAAATTATTAACGCGTCTTTGACGGCAAATCTCCACTCCGTTATTTCTTTCATCAGTTTTTTTTAATAATCTTCCAGGTGTTTCGCTTGAAAACTTACCGATTTTTAAAAAGCAAATTCGCAAGAATCCTTCAACACTCCAATTTGGTTTTTACCTGCCTCGGCAAGGATAAATCTTCCAAGCCTACTTGTTCCCTGACATGTGACATGGGTGGATTGTTGCTAGTTTCCCTTCAATACACCCCGTATACACGCCGGTTACAAGCGGTCTGATTTATTGCTTTTGGGACTTTTGTTCCGATTTGGGGTTCGATAGTGGGTAAGTGATTATCAGTTTAGACTATCACTGTATTGTTTGCTGCTATCTCGCTAGGACCAGCCCCCTTATTCGCTTACTCAGTGATGATCACTCAATAATGATCCGTAAAAATTAAGAAGTTATTGGTGTCATTCAATTATAGTGTAACCTAAGGATATCAAAATAATCGGCTATTTTAGCGGATCATCATTGAGTGATAATCACTGAGTTAGCGAATAAGGGGGCAGGTAGGTATTATTTTGAGTAATAGAATAGAATATTGATTTTTAGCAACAAACTCTACCCTTTATGGGATACTTTATTCCCTTTCAGGTGCCACCTAGAGTATGTTTAACTTGACCTAATATCCTAAGATCCGAAGAGAGCTCGACCTTCACCCATCTGTTACTGCGATGAAAATTGGTTTTTATCAAATATTGTTTGCTAGAAAATACATAGCGAGGTTATTTTGGCCTGGCGGCAGACATACACGATTCTGCGGGCAGCAGCATTGGGCGAGACGGGTAGTGGATGGGTATTCGTATCTATGTGGATTCGGGCGCTCCCGTGTTTCGGGTGACACGCTATTGGTCGCGGGCGGCTACGATCGCTACTCGGTGGTAGTAGTCGTAAAGTTGTTATGAGGCACCATCAGGGCAGACTATTAACTTCTGACAGTTGGGTTGGCCACTAGCCCGCGCTGAGCCATCGCGGTGGAGTATGGCTCAATCTTACTCGTATCCATAAAAAGGTCCTTGTCCGTCGGTGAGGACTTAATCGGCTTTATTTATTTATTTATAAAAGTATCTATTCAAGTTACCAATCTCTTGTGCTTACCTCTGCGGTGGAGTCCATTTTGAGGCAGTATTAGTTCGCCAGTAATATTATGTTTCTATTCCTGGAGGCCTGCCAATATCCGCTTTTCTCTCTAGAACGGCGTCAATTTGGTAGAAAGAAAGAGAGCAAGTATCCATTTAGACGATTTAAAAGAAGTGAAGTGAAGTGTGTGTGATGTTACTGTTTCTGATTACTAAGATACGGAGTATCCTAGTGCGGAGTCAGAAGCAATTTTTGTGCATCTTCACAAATGTCTGACGCTTCGTGTTTCCCAAAGGTGGCCGTTCGAAGCGAGCGACACTGCGTCAGTGACGCTAGCGTCACCCTTACTTACCGGCAGATAAGGAACATCATTCGAGCGTAGTAACGCTAACGTGGCGTCAGTGCCGCTGGTCTTGGATGTTTGAGACGTCGCTGATTTTGGTTCCCACGACACAGGGTATCCTAACATGGGGCCGGAAGCAATGTATGTGCCTGTATATAAAATGTTATGTTTAACTGGTTCGCCGACACATCTTATTTAACAATAGTTCGCCATTGTTCGGTCGTTCGAGCGGTGTGCTTCTGAGAGTGAAGGGGTTAAGTTGAAGTAAGACCACTTTCTCATAAACTCATAACGGACATTGCAAAATGACCAATACACGCAAGAATAATGTAGGTGGTGGCGTTAAATAACAGTGACGGAAACCATTCTTTGGTATTTATGTGTTGGATAGTGTACTACCCGCTGAAGCTCTCGGGAGTATTTTTCTTCCCGGCAAAGCTTTTTAATGGTCTAACTGTAAAGTGCTATAAGTTTTATTATTCAGTCTAGACTAGACCGTTACAGGCGACAATAGAAGATATATCGCTGACTGAACGGTCTATTAATGTTAGGTATCTACATAAGCCAGTGTGATGGAGTGTGGCTCAAGCTTACTCGAGTCCGGGCTAAGGCATGATAGGTTAGTCCCCTGTTGTATTGTATCATGTACCATAATCGTGCCTCTGCACACCGTGTGGCCTGACGCTATGTTTGCTTATTGTTGTTGAGAACTTTGTACATGGGAACAATTCCCTCCCCGAGTTGAAAGCGAAGACGTAATAATAAAATTGAAATAAAAATTAAACTTAAAAAACCGACCTACACATCCACAAACCCAATGTCAAGTGCTTTTTGAGTTACAAACTGTATAACCCCCTATACCCCCTTGGCGAATAAATTTCGTCAAATCCCATCTCAGTACTACCCTACGCTACATCAGGAACCCCTGTATAAAGTACTAGTCCAATTAGGCTCTAGGTCCATCGGTTTAGGTAGGCTATGCGTTGCCCGCCAGCCACGCATAGTAGATTGTATTTGTACCGTTGTATTGAGCAGTTCTGGTAGCCATGTGTGGTCTTCATCATAAGTTCCGCATCACAATTATTATGCTTACCACAGTAATTGCACGAGTTATTATGAAAAACACAAAAATCAGTATAGGTCTGCCTATAATATTTGAATAGTTCCCTCGATTTCTCCAGGATCCCATAATCAGATCCTGACCTGGTTTCAATGGGACCAATTGGAAGGTAAACCCTTTCAAACAAAAAAAAATAAATTCCAAATCGGTCCATTAGTCTAGGAAGAATCGGTGTACAAACATTTAAAAAAAAACCCGACGAATTGTAAACCTCCTCCTTTTGGAAGTCGGTTAAAAATACTGTCATTTTCGAATGACATGTCGTCTACAATTTGTGTCTACGCTTTCAATTCGCATGGGCGGGTTGACTTTGATTAGTCTAAATATAACGCAGTCTTACCGTATTTCTAAGTAAGTTTGCCTGAAATAAGAACCTTTTAAAAGTAATTATAATGATTTAATGACATGACTTAATTAATATTTCATCAAAGTTGAGAGCTCGGAAATGTGATAACAGCTTTTGCTTTTTACCATTAGTCAAATATTTCAGCCAGACCAGCTCGTTGTATCATGTGAATTAATATTAATGGATAGTATAAAAAGTATAGGTACGTAATCTAGATTCACCTGGGTCTTGGGTCTGAAATTAGGTGACTCGTGGCTCAGTCAGATGTTAAAATGGCCCCGTATTTCAATTGATTCTTAAAACCATACAATTCTTGAAAATTAAAAGCCACGTCCTCAATTGTACAGTTAACATAAATATAAACATTCACATATATACACGCACACATGGCTTCTGGCCCCACACTAGGATAACCTGTGTCGTGGGAACCAGAAACAGCGACATTACATTACAACATGTAGGTAGTAGTAGGAAGCAAAGTGTGTAATTTTAATTACTGAATATAGAGAAATAGCGAATTAGGAAATTCTCTATTTCTCTATCTTCAGTAATTTGTGGTACTATCTAGGAAGATATCTAGATAGTACCAAATTCACGCAAATAAATGAAATCTAAAATCTACTTATAAATGAAAACGAAACCTAGGTATATGTAAACCTTGTATTGTATATTTTTTACTTCAATCAAACACTTTGGCCTGTATCTTTCTGCGGACTCTACATTTAGCCAAACACAATCGCATACAATCAAGAACTCGTAAAGTACTATCACCGACACACTGGTGTCCCCGACTACCACTTATCGGGATACGGAAGCCATGTGCTGATAGCCCATTTGGCGGCAACGGCAACGTTATAACAGTATAACTTTTTTTTCTCCGTACGTTTTGGTCCGGGGCGGTCAGCTGATTTTTATGGAGAAGTAAAAACTAAAGTTGCTCTGATTGAATCGGTTTAAAAGACTAAGTTGCTCAGAGTGAAGTTCCTAACAACCACATAAATATGAATATTCTGTTACACACTGTATACATGCGCACATTGCGGCCTCTTGATTAATCTGTGCTCACACAAAGATTCTGTGTCGATGCGCATTACAATATTTAAAACCGAACCTCGGTATTACCAACTACAATTTTTATTGTAATATTTGATCCTTAAAGCACTTTAATACAAGTTGTATATTCTGCGGTATTGTAACCAAGACACACGTAAATTTTACAAGACTTTTTACTGTCACATAGATTTTGATAAGTCACTGGTACATCGGCGCTAAATGGCATGTTGCCGTTCCCGTTGCCGGAACCAGCAAGTGGAAAACCGGCCATTGGCTCCAGTAACAATCACAGTTGAGTACGCTTGAGCAACATAGTGCTCAGTTGAGTCAACGTCATCAGTTTCAGAATACGAGCTTGCTTGGCTGAGTACAACCCAGAATTTCAATAACTATGTTGGTTCAGCTCAAACGGTTCGAGCTTAGAATGGGATGAGTCTAGGTAATATTATGGACCTGTTTTAAGAAGTCCCGTTAAACTTTGATATAAGTAAATATTATACCTGTAAAACCTTGTAACATGACATTTATGGCAATAAAATATTCTGAATACTGAAAAATATACCTTGTGACAGATATCTATTTCACAAAATATATTATGTAAAATCAGAAATGAATATGTCACTGTCACTGCAATCGACTGTTGTCATCCGAGTGCGATGTACACTATTGTAAACACACATGGACATACACACACACAGATGGGCCTAGTTACTATAAATTTGGTATGCACCTCGGTTCAGTTAATACCGTGTAAAACGTAGTAAAACATGTAGCAGCAATCTACTACTTCAGGTATTTCCACTCCGAGCGCTGAAGAATGTTCAGCGGACTTTCGTGACTGGATTCTGGTCATTCAGCATTTTGCTCGACTCTTGCTACTCTGCCAAAAACATGCCGTGCTGCACTACATCCATTGGTATGGTAGACTGGTAGGTATTTAAAATGGTGTTAGAGCTTCTTCAAACTGAAGCGACACGCCTCACAAGCATATCGCAAATGAAGGAGTGTGGCGCATCATGACAGTTTGAACAAGCTCCAACGTTTGTCATTTCCGCAGGTAAAAAACAAAACTTAAATACTCTATGAAAAAGGAATCTATGGACGCTTAACACATTTGAAATACCTTTGTTTGTTTGGGGAGAATATTTGCTCAGGCAAGTCCGCAGGGAATATTTGGACCCCGCAACCCTGAACGGCCTCCACCAGCAATGCCGGATGCTAACGAGCAACACATAAACACTTAGGGCGGCTTGCAGAGTTGCCTAAATCTAGATTTTAGCGTCTTAAATTGATTTAACTTTGACATATTTCATAGATTTGACGTATGATAAATTGATTTGTCGCTAAATCTAGATAGCTGTTTCTGCTAGCCGCTCTAAGAGTGTGCCTCCAATGTGCGGTGTGCACACTCCAGTGTGCCCCTTGTGCCTCTGCCAACCCGTATGGGGAAAGGCGTGTTACTATCCTGTTATTTTGTGTCGTAAAATGAGTATTTTCAAAAGATCCCACCGGCATTACAGTCTTGATACTGGCCAGGCCACTGACGTCACGCTCTCCTCTGATCAAGTTTTCCCGCCACGTAGAGCCAGCGTCGCTCGTGCTAGGGATACTCTCGTGACCCCGCGCCGCCGCCGGGCGATTGTGTCAACTCGTGCTAAGCTTGCACTCTCTGGGAATTGGCCATGCACTATTCCGATGTACCTACATCAATCTAAATTCATACCTAAAATTGTCATCAAATTCACTTAATACTAGTAGTACCTACGAAAGAGCGGGGCCTCCTAGCACAGGTGTTTTAATACTCAAAAGGAGATCTCATCCAATTGCTTAAATTCTGTTTATAAAATACCTAATTTTTATTTTTCATTCACATATATTTTAATGGTTTTTTTGAAAATTTTATGAAACTAATGTCAATATTTTTGGCTTTTATTCATTACGTCTGTTAAAACAAAAAAACATATTTAACCCATTAATGACCCCATCGAGGAGCACAGGCCTTTACCCGGATACGAGTAAGATTGAGCCATACTCCACCATGCTGGCTCAGTGCGGGTTGGTTGGTGGAGCGGTTTTTACCAGTATAAGTTTTAGACTTCTACATACTACCGAGTAGCTATCGTAGCCGGGGACCTACCGTCCGATAAATTAATTATCTCAATGGTATATGGTCAGCACCAGGATTCGAACCTGAATCTCCTGCGGGAGAAGCAAGCGTGAAGCTGACTAGACCACGGAGCTCTTGAGTAAGAGTACTCGAATTGCACTCGAAGTATGTCTATTGCCAACGTAGATTTTCATAAGTGAGTAAATAGGTACAGAGCTAGAGAATATCTGTAACTTGGTAATAGCGTTTCAGAACTCTTTTAGAAACAAACCACGAAGATAACCTCCCACTGCACCTTCCTCCGCCCTTTATCCAGGGTAGCAATTCTAATTGACTCACGACCCTGTCGTTTTCCTGTCGAGTGGCGGTGAAGCTATGAAAAACTAGCATAAGTAAGTGAAGCTAGTGATTATGTCTCCGTAAGAACAAACCGCTCTCAACTCTGAGAGTCTCAAATATGTCACAGTGACAGTTTCGTCCTAAGAAATCTGTAATTTTCAAGGCTCAAGATAGTCTCAGAACTGAGTGAGAAAGGTACGATTTGCGAAAGGTACATTCTGCGAAAGGTTAGTTTTCGAAAGGCGCATTTTGGAAATGGTATGATTTGACTGATTTGCGAAAGTTACGATCTGCGTCAGTACGGAATTCTCAAGATGCACACGGTAGAATTGGCACCCAGTACTCAGCAAGTCACGTCCCGATTCCCGGGCATCACGCCGCCGCGTCAGGGGGCCGGGCAGCTTCAATATCCGGCTCTCTGTCCGGGCGCCCGGGTGTGTGGGTAATTAACCTGCGCCCGACCGCTGGGAAAGGGAATGTGATTGATAAGGAGCTCCGTGGTGTGGAAAAACCTGAGAAAATATCTATAAAGACATTTCTTTTCTTCAATGGTAATATTGGAAAACACCATGATTAAAAAAATTGGTTGCCTGTAAAGTCGGTATACGGGCGAAAGTTTTACGTGACAACGACTTTGAGTGGTAAAATAATTTTAATGTGAATATTCATTCGTATAGTAGGAAGAAGGATGAAATAATAGTAACAATTTAAAACATTTATTTATACAAAGAATTAGTGGAAGGGACGCGTGCCTTTCACTTTTTATGTCTGTCTCTCTCGCTCTTAGGCGGGCTAACCATGCCCGAGTGGAAGGGACGCGTGCCTCTCACTCGCTCTCATTGTGAGCGCATAACGTGAGCGGAGCGTAACGCAGTTTCTTGAAGTGTCACCCGGCAAACCAATTTATAAGACGTTGTCACGTCAAAAAATAAAATTAATGAAAAGTTAGGTACTTAAATATTAATATGGTTGTGTTGTGTCCAAAATTCTAATCATTACCTAATTTTAGCGATACACGAGCGGTTGACTTAATATGTATGATTTTATGGTCAATAATTTTTTTGAACTGAACTGAACATAACGATCGGGTCCAGAAAACAGAAGTAATTACTAAGAGGTAGCCAGTGAAAATGAGTTTTATGACTTTGAAGAACTTGAAGAACAACAAGTACTTTTCCGTACTATTGCTTTTTGATTTCTCATTAAAACTTCGTCGGACTGAACAGGAAATGTGAATTAAAAATAAACTTCTTTCTTCTTTAGTAAAAAAAAACTGATTTATATTTCAGCATTTTCAATCATTCCATCAGAACCTTCTAGCTAAATGGAATAGATAGCTCAATATTTATTGCAAAAGATAAAAATAAACTACACAGTTGATTGAAAATACAAGTACGTACAAAGGCGAGCACTTCTAAACGTGTGGTCAGCTGATATACCAGGTCCATTATCCTGCTACCAGGGAGCACTTATCCAGTGGAGAGCGCATAGATACATTTTCCTTTGAAACACAACTCACCAATTTACGGGCGGCGGGGGACGAGGTAAGAGAGCTGTGATTGGTCAGCCGCTGCGAAACTGTCTGGCGATCCGTCATCGTACATAGGTTGCGTATGCGAACGTTTGTTGAATACAACAAACGTTTGGCGAGCCGCATTCCCCCGCAGGCGCAGTCAACTGAATATATGTGGGCAGAGTGCCCACTTTCAGCCAGTGATTCAGTACTCAATTTTGTGTGACAGGGTTCTAGCCCATCGCTGCAAAAAATAATTATAATATTATGAAACAACAGCCATGTGATAAGCAAACATTTCCGGTTTCATTGAGGGAAACCTACACCTACACCTGCACCTAAATACCAGCAATGAGCACTAACAACAAACTGCCATTGTGATATCGGAAATCACTTACCGAGTCATATCACCTGTTTCCATTCATATGTTGTTCAGACTAGCTAGGACTGAAAATGCCTGATTATATCCGTCCCAAGCAACGTATGTAAAACGCATCGCGACAGAGTAAAAGTAAAAGTAAAAAATGTTTATTCACAAAAATCCTGATTACATATTTGTGGATCCCTGTCTCCCTAACTAGTTTAGACTGTATCTAGGGAAACAGTTCTTCCCGATTAGAGTTACAAGATAAACGTTTGTGAAATTAATAAAGTAAGTAAGCATGTACATTAACAATGTACATTTGTACATTTATGGCAATAAACGAAATGAAATGAAATGAAATGACAAAAGGAAGATTTTATACAAGCAAAAAAATAAAAAATAATAATATTAAGACACCGGAGTTATAAAGTGTAGTGTAGGTGTAATTGTTAGTGTAGGTGTGTGTGTGTTATGCTTGTAGTGAGTGCAGTGTGGTGAATGTAAGTGTAATAATATACTTATCAAAAGGGTGTAGCATGCCGTATTTGGCAATAGTCTTCAAACAAAGTAGGTGCCGCCGACAAGCTGGAAAGTGGGCACACTGAGCTTCTGTTACTCCACATGGGAAAAGGATGTTGTTATGTTCAGACATCAGAAAAATTACCGGGTAGAGGCAGAACATGTGCGTGGCGTCTCCGTTCTGAATCCTCCTCGGCACGTTGCTTCCATCCGGCTAATTATGTATTTCACGGTCTCTGACTAGCAGTACTTGCAGCTCGCTGCACTCGACTGTGATTGAAATCGTGCCATACAATTGAAATCATGTGGTTTTGAATTTCGAAATCAACATTCGTTCATTCATCATATACTTTATTATTATTACGACCCTGCAATGTCCTACTCCTGGGCAAAGGCCGCTCTCCCCCTCTTCCACTCTATTTGATTCCGAGCGGTCTCCCTCCAGTCATTATCCCATAGACCCAACTCATCACTCCATCTCTTCCTGGGTCGGCCACGCTTTCTCTTTGCATTTTCTGGGAGCCAGTCTTCTGTAATAGTAATAGTAATAGTAATAGTTTATTGCTTATACTTACCATTCGGTATTTCTACGAGATAAAATAAAACATCGTCGTGTCATGCCCGTGGACACCACATGGGGTGGAATAGGCAATTTGCACAGATGAACAATAAACAAACAAACAGCAACACACCTTTCCCGTCTGGGGTGGCAGAGGCAGCATTGTTCCCACTTTTAGCCAGTTATTCAATATTCCATTCTGCGTGACAGGGGCTAGCCCACCGCCCCGCAGCTATAGACTATAATCTATGTAATTTACTGCACTTGTAAATATCAAGACAAATCAGAAAATAATATTAACGTGCTACGACAAAGAAACGTTACCACGCTACGGGGCGTAGACGTTACGAAGCGTAGACGAAGGAGCTAAGAAGCTTCATTCATTAATTTCATTATACATGTTCGGCTACAGATGTGCCGAGCCGGCAACATTGCGGCAATATCGCCGTTGAACATGTGTTTTCTTGTATCCCTGTTGAAATAACGGTGTGCAATAAAGAGTTGTGAGTTTTTGCAAGGCCGTGAGCGCAGCTTTACTCGTTCTTATACGGACGCATAGCAAGCGGAGTGTGATCTGAAAATGAAATAGTGGGCCGCTCACAACCAACCGTAGTGAGAACAGACCTAAAACAAAATCAAAACATTGAACACGCCAGAATAAAACACATATGCGCGCATTATGTCTTAGAAAGGCATAAAATGGCATACGTAGAAAGAAAGCAGGAAATATGCGTTTCTAAAAAAGCCCCTTTCGCTCTGAGGCTTTGATATAAATAGAGCTGTTCCATTACAAATCCTTCCCCAGCCGACCATACAGAATGTCACCGCTCAATCTTACTTCCATACAAAGGAATATAAAAACCCATTCACCTTTCCACAGTTTTCGTTTACGCATTGTATTATACATATTATAGCGAGGAGGCTTCCACATCAAAGTTTATGTCAGTGAGCCACTTAGTCAGGGAAGCCAATTGGGTTCCGCAGTGGGGTAAGCTGCTTATATTACAGTGTGCCTATTACTCCTACTTTATTCAGGGATATTTGGAGGTTTTGATACTTTATACATTGTTAGTTGAAGTGTGTCGATAGACTGTGCTGAAATTACGCGACCGAAGTTTGGCGGTTGATTTCACGTGCCGACGACGACGTAAAACACAATAGGTTTGGAAATAAAGCGACAGAAATGTTAGAATTGTATATATAGTCGTAGTCATATCGTAAAATTAATCATTTTATGATTTGGCTGATCATTTCAGGAGAACCCTGCATAAACATTCCATAAAATGGTCGATAATGGTTGATAACATGAAATAATCAATTTTTTTTTTTTTTTTTTTTTTAAATTAAAAATTGTTTTTAAATTAAAAATTGTTTATTTCAAAAACTTTTTACTTATAACTAATACAAGGTAAAGACCTCCTATTAAGTATATTTATGATCCGGCTACGACATAAATGCCGCCGAATGCGTCCGTCCGAAGATCGGTCATGTGTTCGGCAATTAAAATAGCATTGAAGGCATAATCAAGCCGAACGTCGGTCTAGTAATGTCGATATAATATTATTCTAACTCGAATCTTCTTCGTGACAGGCGAGCGTGTAAGAACTACACCGCACCAAGTTTATTTGCCTCCTAGCTAGCTTTATCCTCTCTTTCTTACATAGAGTAAGGAGAGGTGAAAGAGAGAGGTAACACCTCGTTCGGAACGAAAGAAACTCGGCGCGAATTGTATCACATACAGCAATCGTTTCAGCAGGATTCTTGCATCACGTTTGGATTAGCCTCGCCGTTCATCACTTGTACCATCAGCCGTGCGACCGGATACCACTGGCTAAGCCCGCGAGATTTATACCGACAGTCCACAGTCACGGTAGCGAGGTTCGATGGTTGGGGATGAGGTTTTGGTTGTTAGTATACGATTGTACTGCACAACAATGTAAAACAAAGAGTTTCGCTTTTATAAAGGGTAGCAGAGGCTCAGCAGTGTACAGCTTCCAATGACGATGGTGGAACAAACGCTTGATGACTGATGGTTCGTTTTGTCTGCAGCGCGGCCTACGTTTACAGGGGGACGCAGAAACAAAGACTTCTCATACTATTTTTGTTTTGACTGACACATAACACAGCGTCACATCTTGAATGAATTAACGTCAGCGCCAACAACCCACTGGTATATTACGTTCATACAACGCAGTCGCTGCTAATCATGATCCCAACGGGCCTGACATCTATCACGATTCACTGCCATGCTTTAAATATAAGATTTTAAAATTGTTTAATTAATTTCAGTTTCTCTTTGCATACTTAATAATAAAGAACCTTTAATAAATTCATTAAATAAGTACTTAGTTTTGCATTATTATATGCTCCTTGTAAAGTGTGTCAGTAATGCTATATACACACATGCTTTTGGCGTTGCAGACGGAAATGTTTGGTCTAATCTTAATATTGTAATGTTTATCTGTACTGCTGTTTTGTGTATTAATAAATAAATAAAAAATCTTTTCCCATACGGGTAGCAGAGGCACAACTGTGCCCACTTTAAGCTAGTTACTTACCCTAGAAGTAATGAGGGTTCCTCACGATGATTTCCATCACCGTTAAACTTTCGTATAATATAACTACGATAAATGACTCATTTCATTGGTACATGAACGGTCAGCACCGGCATTCGAACCTGCATCTCCTGCGTGAGGGGCAAGCATGAAAACCACGGAACTTGTCTGACTGGCAAGTTTCTAAAACAGTAAAGTAAAGTAAAAGTATTATTTATTTGTATGAATAAAGGTTTACATAATTTCTTACAGATAAAATTTCACCTAGAGTTTCGCTATATTCTGCCATGTAGACATACAAATTTTATATTAATAAGCAACATACTAGCAACTCCTAGCCAATGACAACACCTAGATTCAATCTACCCTGGCGGATACCTGAAACCGTCCAAAGCCTTTGTATTGACATGTACTAAATGCATAATTTATACTCATCTCTTCCTGCCGGATGTGAGCCGTTTAGAAAACCATTTAGGCGTGCACACGTGGCAACTTTTATCGCCGTGTTGCGGCTACCTGTGACTTGCAACCAGATGTTTTATTGATTCTTACTCATTTAACGATTCGGTACCCGAAGGGTGCCAAACGGGATCTTATTACTAAGTCAAAGCAAAGAAGGGCAAGAAACTCCCCCGTACCTCTTTTAAAATATCAGAGCCTTAAAAATACAATTAAAAAAAAAAACATTTATTTATTTAACACAAACATATGTAGTTACCTACATAATATAGGGATCCTTGACCCTTGAGCTAGGTTTATCACCTGTATTTCAGAGGTCAGGGCTCTTCCAGATATAAGGCTCTGTAATATAACTAACTACTACTATTTAAACATTTGGGGAATTGGAGATGCCAGTTTACAAAAACAAAAAAATATAAAACAATGTTATGTATTTCTACTTAAGTCTCAGGAAATACACCGAGGAGAGACGTACTGACTCAGTCCATCGCCCCTCTTTGGATTTCTGTGCGCTGAGATGGTAAAGACCATGCAGTTTTGTCATCTAAATATTCTTTTACACTGTAATAAGACTTGCATACTTTTTATATTTATTTATTTCAAAAAATACCCGTACGTACCCCTTTTGCATTTTAGTGATCGTGACTGTTCCTCTGTATGATGCAACCATCTCTAATTTTCTGTTAATTAACCCAGTTCCTGTTTGTGCAACAGCCCAGAGATCGGAGAGAACAATGGAAATAAATAACTTTGACGACCTCTGTGGCTCAGCGGTTGCGAATCTGCCTACCATGCGAGAGGTCCCGGGTTCGAATCCCGGCTGGGGACAAAAAAAAACACCCAAGGTCTTGGATTTTTACATGTTTGTAATGTCGCTGTTTCTGGTTCCCACGACACAGGGTATCCTAGTGTGGGGCTAGAAGCAATGTATGTGCCTGTATGTAAAAAAAAAACTATTGATATGAAATACTATACGGCGATGAGCTGGTCCTTTGTTACGCAACATGGAGAATAGAATAACTGGTTGAACATCGGCAAATTGTGCCTTCATCACCCCGTATGAAAAAAGGCGCAACGTGTTATGATATGATAATATATTAAAGGGCGTTCCCTAAAATGATGACAACCGTAAACTGAGACTTTGTGTTGCTGCAACTACCTCTCCAAAAAGTTGTCAGTTGCGTCGACTAAAGTTGCCACGTGTGCATAGAGCCTTAGTAGCACGCGTGTTTTTTTTTATTAAAAAAGCGACAGAGAGTTACGGAGATACGGCGCGTCGCTGAAATATTAATAAGTGTGCGCCAAAAGTTGCGTCTTTGGAAAGTGGAATTGGGGGGAGGGGGGAGTTAGGTGTACTGAACTGGGAAAAGAAGATGGATTGAGAGAAAATACAAGATATTTTTGGCGATGGCGTTTAATGTTTCTACAAATGTCTCTGTTTTGGAGTAAACATATTTGTTTTATTTAGGTAGTAACAAATTCTATTTCGAGCACAAACTTCTATATTATTTCGGGGACTAAGTTTGCTGGGTTAGGAACAAAAAAGTTTGATAATACCAGAGACCCAACTATTTAGGATCTAAGAATTTATCCATCGAGCTGTTGATGTCGCCATAATAATGATTCAAACTACACAAATAAAAAATATATATAGTGAAATCGCTTCACAGATAATACCAATGTCGCGGCGCGGTAACAATGAACATCGAACCTTTCTAGGGGACCGTGAAAATTCCCTAAAATGTCGCATTTTCCGTACTTTAGAAAATACCATACTTTTCGTTAGAGTACTTGCAAGTTTCATGTATCCTAGGCACCATGCAAAAATGTTCGAACCCGAACAAATACCAAAAGGTCGGTTAAAAAACATAGTGCAGGTACCAGGAGTTTGCAGTAGAGGCAAGCAAAATATTCCATTTTGATATTACATTGTAACTACCCCTGTAGCGCCGCAGAAAACACGGGCACAAAAGCAGCCCTTATCCGCACGAGGTCCGCAATTTTTTGCTTTACATAACGTAATCTAGTTCCCGTGTGTTGTGCGGCCGTCAACAGTTATCACATGGAAATTTTCAGTGGAAAATGTTGCATCCGCCCAACATACTAACTTATGCTGGTTGTGCACAGACCGACTTTTCTGATTGATTTATCCGCCCGTGAAAATTATGATGTGCTATTTACTATTATAGTGGGGCTGCGGTCTTTTTTTGTACACTTAGTGAAATAAGCCTAAATATTTTTACCACAACTAGTACGTATTAATGTAACTGTATAAATAATTGTGTGAAATAAATAATTGTGAATTGTGTGCCTAGGTTCATATTTCGAAATTGAGGAAAGTCGGATTCGACCCGAGAGTCCCGTGAGGGTCAATACAAAAACGTTTCTTCCAGTGTTTCACGTTTCATTGTAAAACGGTCCATATAGGTAAAAAAAAATTGCTGTCGTCCTGCAAATGCGAGTTCCCTCTTGATTTCGGATCATGTGTCGTGCGTTGCAAGCCTGGTCCTGCTGGCAGTTTGTATGGGCAAACTTTAGAGACCTTGCGAGTATAGTGCTCCATCATTAGGCTAAAAGCCGTGTTATGTTTCGCCCATTTTATATCTTCGCCTCCGTACGAGTAGTCCGCCGTAAATGCTGCATTAAAGTAACTTGAATAACAAAATAGTAAAGAGATAAGACAATATACCAGCTCTGTTATAGTTTCTGCTGTTGTTATAGTTTCTGCTATTGTTATTATGGATTCGTATGATATCTCGTGCACAATTTGTAAAGTGAGGTCGTTTACGAGAGAGATAATAAATTACCGTGGCGTCTGATTTTGTGGACAATGTACGAGCATTTAAAAAGTGAATTAATTCCAACAAATCACAATAATAAGAATTGTTCGCTGATTCTGAAAAGATTTACTTTACTTTATACTTTATTGCACAGAAAAAACATATTACAGACACTTAATATTGGAAAAAACATGTACAAAGGCGAGCTTATCTCTAAAAAAGATCTCTTCCAGCAAACCTAGGATGGAGAGGATAATTTATTAAAAGGTAGACCTACATATTATGTGCACAACGATAAATATTATATTAATAGACTACTTACTAACAAGTACGTAAATAGATATAACATAACAATACGAATCAAATAATACATAAATAAATAGAAAATTAAGCATATTCTGGTAGAGAAAGATAGTGATAGTCCTTGATAGCACTGGGATTTGGGAAGCTTGTTCCAGAGATGTTGAGTGACGGACTGTCCTTGATAGCACTGGGAAGCTTGTTCCAGAGCCTGATAGCGCGAGGTCGGAACCCATGTTCAAAAGCGGCTGTGTTGTGTTGCGGAGTTACAAGTTACAAGCACCGACCGAGCGTGAGATCTCCTGGGCCTATCCGAAGATAGAAATTCAAAACGATCTCTCAAGAAGCTAGGGTAGCGTGGGTTGAATAAGATGTTGAAGAAGCAAATTAGGATGTGGAAATCCCGACGAAGACGGATAGGTAGCCACTTCAGCTCCCTGCGATACTCCGAGACATGGTCATACTTGCGGAGACCGGAGACAAACCGAAACCCGAGATTTTGAAGTCACTCGAGTTTATTCAGTTGTTCTTCGTTAGCGCTGACCCTAAACTTATCGCCTGTTACAAACTGTCTCGATAGCTTTTAAGACATATTCATCTGTAGTTTTCTTTTTTTTCTTGTGCATTGGCTAAATTATTGTGGCAACACACGATAGAAGCCACAGATCAAAAACTTAACTTAACTTAACTTTTTTTCTTGTGTTTGCTGGAAAAAATTGCTTGATAAAGTTTGTGCATGTTTTTGTGCAATAAAATAGATAGAAGAAACTACTGGACCTCAAAAATGAGACTTTCCCACTAAAACGACGGCACCCGACAAATAACGTCGTCTGGGACAATGTCCAGACAAAGACGCATCTTTGCTCATTTGATACGGTCAGCGAAGAAATATTCCAGCACATCAGGGGTTCAATTCTGCTAGCAAAATGACCGCTCAGTGATAATGACTCAACGACAACTCCAAACTTCAGGTATCCCTTTCCCTTATTCGGCATTCGGAGTATCGTCTTATAGGCAATTAATGGTAGAAAGTAAGGTATTTGGTAATCAATTCATTTCTTTATCAATAGTACCTGCCATAAATGATATTGCCTGTCACTGACTGGTCACGATTAATAGCTGAGTTGGGGCCCAACTGCTTGTTATCATCGCATAATACTTTATTACATAGAAATGATATCTCCTTTGACTCCATTTTATCGTGTTACTTATGTAAACAAATTGCGTGTGTATTTGTTGCCGTCAACGCTGTGCACATTTTTGTTACACTGGAGAATATGAGAGATATACTCCTTTATCAACATCATGTCTTTGTAGTTTCTAATGAGGTTACATGGTTACATCTCCAAGAAACAAGGGTTATAGGTATAAGGAAAAAAATAAACCGGCCAAGTGCGAGTCGAACTAGTATAGAGGGTTTCGCAACAACAATTTTACGGTTTTTGAATGTTTCCCTAAACTAGTGCTAGACCTTATTAACGTCATGTCTTTCATGATTAAAGAACTACGGAAAGAACCCTAAAAATTCAGAAAATCGTCAATTTTAAATTCGATCTCTATCTCGAGATATTCGAGCTTACAAACCTGCCAACAAATCTGTGAGCTGACGGATGTCGCTAGTGGCTTCCTAGTATTGCCATATTTGGGAATTGCATCCGTGCATAGAGTGGCGTTTCAAAGATGGCGGTCGTAGTTCTGAATTCTGACATTTCACAGATAACTTAGCAGGGTCTGTACAAAGCTCTACATCGCAGTACATGTCTAAACTCACGTCATTTGCAGAAGAAGTGAACCCCGCTCGCTTTGTAGAGAGCACAAATGAAATTCAAATGTCGTGTTAGTTGTCTATGTAAGGGTATAGTCCGACAATCTCGTGACTTCGGGTCTGCGTGGGGGACGCGGGGTAACTTCGGAGGGGGGAGAAGAAACGCGCGACTCAGCATCGCGCCCAGCGTCTGTAGACACTAGTTTCTGAAAGAGGTCATCAAATGTAACCGGTGATTAGGAAATAACACTGTTACTTTTCCATACTAACATAGGTATATCTCGACGAATTTGTAACGTCTATTCACAAGAAAAATCATATATGATATTTTTTTTATTGATAATGTCGATACTGTAAGAATTTTTGATATTTCAATAACACTTTTAAAGATTTGGAAAATATTTCCAAAGAAAAATCGTGCAGGCAATGAAAAACTCGAACGAAACAACCAAAGATTACAGAAATACTGGCTGGAAACAACCTCCATCTGATGATGTAAAATAAAAAAAAATTGGACTCTGTGCATTTTTACTCGAAATAATACCAAAGAAAGTCACTTGAATACAATTATATTTTATGTGATGTTTTATGCCTTTCTAGTATAAAAAATTGTACTGTTTCTTTGGTACAGGTGGTGTTTATAGACGCGTTAGTAAGATATAATTATATGATCCTGCCCTTGTCCTTTAATTAAAAATAGCGGCACGCGATTGGCTGAGATGAGTTTGATGAGATTGACAGTCTTTTTTATTGCTTTTTCAGAATCCTATTGGTAATTATAATTCTCTCTATCCATTTGAAGCAGGTGAAAATGACATATATCTAAAACCGTCATTGTGACACGCTAAGACATATCTCAAAGCCTGGAGCAGTTTTTTCATCGCAAAAGAGCGCTTAGAACATTTCTTGATGAGTGTGCCCAAAAAATTGAAATACTAATAGTGGGCTGTTAAGTGCGATTGTCTGCCTATAGTATACGCGAAATCATACAAAATATTCTCAATTCTAGACTCTATGAGGTTCTACGTTCCTAAAAATAAGGAACATACATTAGGTATAAAGTCTAGCTTTGTATGCTGTTGGTTGTACATTTATTCAGTTCTAGGTGGTTCTGGTAAAGACGGCGGTGCCTTTTGACTATCTATTGTCGCGTCGTGAACCCGACAATAAAATACAAGACAAGAGAGGACACCGCTTTTTAACCGACTTCACAAAAGGGCAGAGTTTACCTTGCGAGAGGGAATACATTTAAAGTGCCCAACTTCCGAACGGGCGGTAGTATACAAAAATATTAATATTATATTGACTAAGCAATCTGAATGATTTTATGGTCAATAAAAAATTTGACTTTGACTTTAACTTTGACTCTATGTTTGGCGCAATGACATACAAATATTATTATTTATTGAGAAATCCTAAAGTTTGCCTATAAAGCAGTCAATAAAACGTTTCCTCGTTAGAACAGTTAGTGGGTTCTGAATTTTGCGTGGCACTGGTTTCAAACTTGCATCTCCTGCGTCAGAAGCGAGCGAAGCAAACATTATAAGTATTTATAATAAACACTTACCCCTTATAAATGAAAAATTAATTGACGTGCAGCACGGGAGTCTCCTGCGTGACAGATGCGTCACTAGACCACGGACGCTAATGTAGAATGCTGTGTATATCCAGTTTCAGCAGCTCTCCCCCGCTCTCCCCCGATCCCGAGAGGAAATTAGCCAAAAGTGGAGACACAGACGTGTGAACACTTTTGCATGTAATTCTATACTCCTGCATAGTTGGAGCGTTCTGGGATACTGTCGTTTCGAGGAGAATCGTTAATAATTCACCAAGTTAAAAACTTTAAAAAAAATCGCTTTCATGAGCTATTTATTAGTCCTCCCCGCTCAGTATGCAAAATGTCGTCTAACTACAAGAAAACTAGTCTACGAAATCTACCTCCTGACGGTAAATTCCACCGTCTAACACATTTTAAACGAATTTACGATCCTAACAGCCAGAATTTATCTCGTGACAATGACTTTAAACACCACACAGTCATGGATATGTATCATGTCATCCAGGTAAAAACTGATGTGATTTATGTATCATGTTTACATATATGCTAACTATACCGTCTGTACCACAAAAATTACGAGCATGTTTTTCATAAACATGCGACATGATATAACAATACTAATTATCAACCAACTCTCCCCAACTACAAAATACATAGCTCCTTATTCCTATACTATGAGTACAGAGCTGAATAATTCGGTATTCTCGTATTGCCTTAGAAAATTCCGCATAGCACAGCGTTGCGAGCGAAAACTGTTGCCCACTGCTGTTAAACTTCAAGAGGTATTGGGGGCTATTTGGGAGGTGTCAAAACCACTAAACTAGAGGAACTAAAGGCACTAACCTGACAAAATTCAAATCCGACAGCTTTTGCGCGGTGGCCACAGATTCCATTTTCAGACACACCATTTTAATTAGTTTAGTTAGTATAGTTTGTTCGAACGAACCAGAGTGCGTCAATCTAGCTCTGACTAGAGATGTGTGGGCTCGAAATGCATGCATGCCTTTGCCCAGCAGTGGGACACATTACAGGCTACGTAACAAAAAAAGTTTAGTTTGTGTCGCCTCCCAAATCGCAGGCATTAGGTATCGTATCGTGACGTGGCGTGGCTAAGATAAATAACTCATCTCATTGGTACATGGTTAGCACCGAATTTGAATCAACATCTCCTGCGTCGGAAGCAAGCATGTTATAGACCACTGAAATACTTCCAAGCATGTTACAGCGCACTTAGGTCTAGGCGCTTAGCTGAATCTAGCTCTTTCTGTGGTTTCTAACATTCTCGAGTTGTTTGCTAACTGGCCAACAGTTCTTTTTACTGTAGTTACGGTCTATTTTTCAGTTGTTTTCGATTTTTTCAATATACTTTGCACAAAAAATATATTTTACAATGAAAAGTGGAGAAAACATCACAAAGGCAAGCTTATCTCTGTCAACAGATTTCTTCCAGCAAACCTAGGATAGACAGGAAATAATCAAACAGCAGGTAGACCTAAGTATAAGTACAACATTAAATTCATGTTTATCTGTATGTCTGTAAGACTGAGGAATTTGAGAGTTCGCAGCATTAAAAGCCAAGTAAATTATTTGTCTGATGTGGATTGAAAAATCGCCCCTTAAGACGGCGCCCTAGGCAAAAACAGCCTTTAGCAAAACACAAATCGCTCGTAATGATGAGTATTATTGCTGCACGTTTTTTCACTAGCTTTTTTATCACGAGTGTCAGCGAGACTTCACTTTCCCATAAACGTAATTTTATTGATTTGCTCGATAGAAAAGTCTCCTGAAGTTGCCAGAAAATCTGTCTGTCACAAAGTTTTATTTTACAATTTGGCACCGCATCTGAATTTGTGTTCTTGTTATTTATCTAATCTTTATAAAAATGGCACAGTATGTTCCTCAGTTAGACTTGCTTAGCTTGGCTTTAACCTTTTTTATTTTTTATTTAATTTCCTCTAAAAATAAGCTTAGGATTAAATTCTAGTTTTTGATTGCCTAAGGCCCGCCTTTAAGCGAAGGACCTGGTTTGAATCCCGGTGCAGTTAATATCCCACTGAGATAGCTGTATTTAATCTGAAGTATGTTTAAATGATGGAGCCAGCGAGCGTGGTGATGGAGAAAGCTCAATCTTGTTCGTATCCGGGTAAAGGCACGTGCCTGTCTTCAAATTAATATTTTGACAGTGATGGAAAAGTCCGTGAGGAAACCGTGAACATAAATGAATTATGTGATTCAAAGAATAACAGTATTTTTTGTGAATGTGGTTCGCTGAGCAGATGATCAAGTATTCAATGTACGCTGTGAAACCATTTTGACTATCTGTGTAAATTTCTGTTTCTGATTATTAGGACAGGATCTACTTTTTCAAGTCGCTAGCGTGCTCATATATATTAAATTTTGAGAGTACTACAGATGTTACAACCGGGTTACCGTATAGCTAAAATAACCTCAAGCTTGCCTAAACATCCTTTCTCGTTTCCACCACATTTGTATTTCTTACATCTGCTTCGTTTCTAATTAAAAGCGAACGATTTCGCGATAACGACGAAAAGGCTTTTAGCATTAAACGCGTTAATTCTCGGCTCATAACAGGCCGTTCGTAACATAACGGTAACGGTAACCGTTAAGATATCGCGCCGGTAACGACGCTGGGACCGAGTGAAAGGATGAACAAGAGGGTCTATTTATTATTTTTAACCGACTTCCCAAAGGAGGAGGTTTACAATTCGTCCGGATATTTGTTTTTTATTTTTTATTTTATTTTTTATGTATGTTCCCCGATAGCGCCTAGACGGATGGACCGATTTGGAAAATTATTTTTTTGTTTGAAAGGGTTTACCTTCCCATTGGTCCCATTGATACCAGGTCAGGATCTGATGATGGGATCCTGGAGAAATCGAGGGAACTCTTCAAATATTATAGGCAGACCTATAGTGATTTTTGTGTTTTTCATAATAACTCGTGCAAATGCACATGGTAAGCATAATATTGTGATGCGGAACTGCTCATGAAGACCACATATGGCCACCAGATCTGCTCAATACTAGGTACAAATACAATGCGTGGCTGGCGGGCAGGCAACGCATAGCCTAAGCCGGTGGACCTAGAGCCATGAAACTTTGTACAGAGGTTCCTTAGTAGCGTGGGGTAGCACTGTGATGGGATTTGACAAAATTAATTCCCCAGGGGGGGGGGGGGGGGTAAGGGGTTACAGTTTGTATTAAACTCAATCTAATCAAATAGGGTTTGTGGAAGTCGGTTTTTTCTAAAGTTTACTTTTTGTTTCAATTATGTTGTTATTGGTTGGGTTAGTCCTTTTGAAAGAGCTCCGTTGTCTAGTGTTTTTAAGCTCGTCTCTCACGCAGGAGTTACCTACAGACTCTAATCCGGTGCTGACCAAGTACCAATGAGATAAATAGTAGCATACTGACAAATAGATCTATCCAAAAGCACCACTTTGTGTATAAAATATAATTTAATGGCACAAGAATATTGACAAAGTGTAAGCAACGGGGATAAGTTTCATCTCAAAGTCCAAACATTTGATGAGTGTCTGAATAAACAGCAATAATTACACTCTGGCAACATTGACACAGCGTCTCGGGTCAACTGATGTCTCACAACGGCCTTTTATTACATTTCCGGGTACAGTTCGCGATAAATTTCTTTAGTCCTCAGCGAGTTATCACCTCTCTCTCTCTCTCTCTCTCTCTCTCTCTCTCTCACCCCATCACCTTACCGAGCGATAAAGAGCTCAACGAGCTCAGAGCCAAAGATATTTAGCGTACCCCTTGCATGGCCATTAAAAACCATTGTAACATTAAGTTACATTCTCTTGATTGTTGCCGATTGTTGCGTTGTCCGTTGCGCAACAAAGCAACAAAATGAACAACAATCCAACTTAATTTGCACCGAAAAAATCGGTCCCTCAAAATGAGATCGCGGATTCCGAAACACCACAAAAGAATAAGTCAGGGCCAACGCGCGAATCCCATATCTGGCAACAGTAAAGCCTCAATACGGCAACACAGTTAAATTTGCAACCATTATCGACCGTATGCGAGGGGAACAGAGACGTCCAGGGTCGCACTCAGTGTGTGGTCGAGATATCCCGCAATGAAACCGTTTGAACGACGGAATTGGGGCGCGATGGGGGCAGAAAACATTTTATATCTGCCAATGGGTACAATAAAGAGGACAGCCAATTTTGTCACAACTCATTGAGTCTTATCTTGACCGGAGAGGCACAATGCTTTTTACATTTGCAGTTGTGAGATTGGGTTTTGTGCGTTTCATATTTAGTTACGGAGTGTGTATAGGAATATTTATATTGTGGTTTTATTTGTTGAATAAACAAGGGGTATCAATGAATCTAATGAGATTTACAAATGTCAGATCTTTTGATAGTTGGATGAACTGATCTGACTTTGTAGGTATTTTGGACATAAGCTTCGGCCTAACCCTTCGTTATAATAAGCTTCATTCTGATTCTATAGTAATGAGCAACATTGAGATTTAAGTCTATACTAAAGGCGGCTTGCAGAACGTGGATCTGGAGATTTATCATTTAAATCGATTTAACTTTGACATATTTCATATATTTTGACAGTTGATAAGTTGAAAGAAAAAGTTTAATGCTGAATCTAGATTTAGGGCGGCTTGCAAAACTTGCCTAAATCTAGATTTAGGAATAAACTCGATTTATCAACTGTCATACTTTATGAAATATGTCAAAGTTAAATCGATTTAAATGCTAAAGCTAGGTTTAGGCACGTTCTGCAAGACTAGATTTCTGAGTGCTTTATCAGATACAACATTGAGCTCGCTCATGTCAATTTCCCAGAAGAAGTGTGCACTCACTTTTTTATGGTTATATTTCTTAATATTGCCTGTATCACAATAATAGTTAGGTTCATACTGGATTTGGGATACACTGAGAAGTTAAACAAATCCACAAATCTAACACTACATGAAATTCTAAGATCACAAAATAAACACAGTTGCAAAAGCGTAGCAGATGGGAAGCACGGCGTAGCACTTTCGTAGCAGGTTGTAGCGTTTAGCGTAGCGAGTAGCAAACACATTTCGTTGCTACTCGTCCTAATAGAAGTAGAGCGGTACTGCTTTTCTTGAGTGCATTTTCTCAGATTTATGCCTCGAATACACGCTTTAGAAAGGAAGCTTCATTTATAAGTTGCTAGTTCACCGCCTGATGAATGGCAGCTTAGACGAGGCAGCTTATGGCTGTGATTAGTATTTCGAATCAGCGCGAGTATATATCGCGTATAATCGTAAACAGCTTTTCCCATACGCGGTGGTTGCTCTTTTTTTTCGTGATAGGAGGTTAGCCAATCGCCGCAACTATAGAGTAATGAAGTTTTCCTCACAGTGTTTTCCATCACCATCTGAACACCCGATAATGATAAATTACTTATCTCACTGGTACGGTCAGCGCCGGGATTCAAATCTATATATCCTGCGTGAAAGCAAGCGTGAACAGCTAGACCACGGAGCTCTTTCAATATATCCACAAAGTTCTATGTAGGTAACAGATTCGTCTATATTTTACATATAAATTCGGTTTCCGCGGTATTCACTGCTTCCCACAAGATTTGTTTGAACTTCACTCATCCCCCGCATGAAAATATTTGAGTTGAAGAAGCAGTAAAACGACAAAAGAAAACATGAGTTCAGCGAATATAACAACAAAAGTAAACAGTGGTTGTTCCTATCTAGATGTACTCGAGTGTTATAATGAAGTGGGGTTTACTCTTAGTACGGTCTGTGTATTTGATCTCAGTTAATTTTACATTTTACGAAGAATCATGCCTTTTACCTTATAGTAAGTAATTACCCGGATCCGAGTAAGATTGAGCCATACTCCACCACGCTGGCTCAGTGCGGGTTGGTGGAGGGGTTTTAAGACTACTACATACTACGAAGTAGTCATAGTAGCCGGGACCTACAGCTTAACGTGCCATCCGAAACACGGAGTGTCCGATAAAATTAATCATCTTATTGGTCTATGGTCAGCACCGGGATTCGAACCTGCATCTCCTGCGTGAGAAGCAAGATGAAACCCACTAGACCACGAAGCACTCAGGACTCAGCACTCACTTGCCTTATAGGGTGGCAGAAATACAGTCGTGCCTGTGTTTAGTTTAGTTAGTTATGCAATAATTTTGCGTAAGAACCTAAAGCTAGCCAATCGGAGCCAGCTTGATATGAAGGTTTTCTCACGATGTTTTCCATCATTATGTGCTGCATAGTCCTTCAAAATGAGCGCTTGAGTGCCACAGACAGACGAATAAAATCCAAAGCGCACTGAGCCAGCGTGGTGGACTATGGTTCAATCTTACTAGTATCCAGGCAATGGCCTGTGCCTCTCAGTGGGAACCAGGGAGCACTTATCCAGTGGAAAGCGCATAGATACACTTTCCTTTGAAACACAACTCACCAATTTACGGGTTGCGGGGGACGAGGTAAGAGAGCTGTGATTGGTCAGCCGCTGCGAAACTGTGGCCGATTCTCTAGGTTACACTCACTAAAATTAGTTGACAATATTAAGTCCGACAGCTCTTATGCGGTAGCCATAGATTCCATTTTCAAACTTACTTTTGAATTATTTTAATGTACTGATGAACTAATTCAAAAGTGAGTTCGAAAATGAAATCTATTGCAACCGCGTAAGAGCGTCGGAGCTAATATTGTCAAGTAATTTTAGTGCGTGTGCCCTAGAGAATTGGCCCCATTGTCTGGCGGCCCGTCTTCGTACATAGTTTGCGTATGCGAACGTTTGTTGAATACAAAAAACGTTTGGCGAGCCGCATTCCCCCGCAGGCGCAGTCAATTGGATAATTATAGTCTCTGGTGGGGACAAAAATGAACTACATTTACTAGCTCTTTATCGTGGGTTCAAAATTCAGTTGAAACGAATCTAACGTCCACACTACGAATGAGCCTCCTTCATTTTCATGCCAACTTTGTAAGTAATTATGTAAATATAATTAAGAAAGCAATTGTGCCCCGTGTCTTACTTTAATAAATCGACTTACTATTACTTAACTAAAAGCCTTAATCATACCTTATCTATTTGTTTTTTCTAGATCAATTGTTTGTTTACTGTTTCGTTTCGTTGGCCTCCAATTGCCCGTAATAACGATATTTATAATTTTTCTCACTGTCGCGGTTGGTTGAACTTGATATAGTACACTGAGCCAGCAGCGTGGAGTATGGCTTATTTTTAATCGTATCCGGGTAAAGGCGCGTGCGCCTCGGTGGGACATAAATGGTTAACATTAACTTACTTTACGGTTATTTTGCAAAACAGCTTAGTGCCGCTGGCTTTACGTGAGGTAACGCTAAACTCTAGAAAACAGTTGCATTTATACATCAACCAAAAAAACCCCAGGTCTTGGATGTTTACTTGTTTATCATGTCACTGTTTCTGGCTCCCAGGCCCAGGACACAGGGTATCCTAGTATGTGTGTGTGTGTGTTTTTAACATTCACATTTACATAAAGACAAATACATTGCTTCTGGCCCCACACTAGGATACCCTGTATCGTGGAAACAAGAAACAACGATATCGCAGATATGTAAACATCCAAGACCTGGGGTTCTTTTTGTGGTCTTTATTCCCAGACGGGAATCGAACCCGGGACCTCTCGCTTGGTAGGCAGTGTCACAACCGCTGCACCACAGAGGTCGTCGAGAAAACTTTGACAACTCCATTTAAATTTGTATGGAGTTTTCAATCACGTTATAGTTAGTTAGCACTCAGGCTGGATTTCACCAACAAAAAGTTATACCGAGATTAACTATCCCGGGGATAACTTGCATGACAAATGAAATGACAGTTCAAAATGAGTTCATCTGCGGGTCGATTCTCGCGCCTTCGATATACGGATATCGAGACCAATATTGACAGATACCCATACGAAATCATTCGATATATCATAGTTGTCTCCGGTGTCTATGAAAAAGTAGAAGATACTCTCGAGTAAAAGTTACTCTTTCGTAGGTAAAATTTTAAGCTAAATCGAAAATCGCTATTAAAGTTGCGGTATCCAAGGCGTTCTTTCCAACTTTGATATTGAATTTACTAATTGAATTAACTAATTCAACCGATATATCGAAAGTGTTTTAACTAGGTCACCTTCACAACAACGTCACACACACACACACACACACACACACACACACACACACAAGGGATTGCCCCGAAACTCGACCCGGTGCGTTTTGTTCCGCCATTGTTGAAGACGGACTGCAATGACTCCGCTGAATGCCCGTACACTGTAATCATGTAATTGTTCACCGGAAGGCCGCGCGCCGGCTCCAGTCTTGGGTTGTAGTTGGTAAAATAGGATCAAAATTGCATAATTATTAATTATTTAAAATTATTTTAATTAAGATGTCAATGGGTATAGAAACTACGATAAAAAAAAATACACGCTGAAAAACGGAATGGTTTGATCGAGTTTTCAGATGTTATTTCAAACATCTTTATAAAATCATCATCATTGGTTTCATCATCTTTTAAGACATTTGCTACAGCTGCTGCGTACTCTGGGAGTCACATTTTCTCTTGTGCATGAACAGACCGATACGAGATCAGATGCTTGCTACAACTTGTGCATGAACAGACCGATACGGGATCAGATGCTTGCTACAACGGTCACAAGCAAATTCGGCGTTAGGTGGTAAAACACTTAGGGCGGCTTGCACAGTTGCCTAAATCTAGATTTAAGCGTCTTAAACCGATTTAACTTTGACAGATTTCATACATTTGACAGATGCTAAATCAATTTATGTCGCTAAATCTAGATTTAAGCTGTTTCTGCAAGCCGCCCTTAGGTTACTTAGCACGCCATAAAATCAAATGAAGTCATATACTTATAAGTATTACGTAAGTGGGCATGGTTATGCCTCTGCCACCTAGCTATGGAAAAAGGGAAATGTTTTACTCTCCTTTTTATATTTTTATAAAGCGCCCTCCGTTTCCCACCTAAGAAATTATGAGCGTTCTCTCTAGTCGCTTATTCTATGGCCCCATCCTTCCGTATTTATACTACAACAATCCTGCCTTTTGTGTTCGCTAACGTTTTACACAAACTGCCAACACAATTTGTGTTCGTGCGAGTGAAAAACTGTCGTTCTGATTGCTATGTACATTTAACTTTGCTAATCGACCGAAATACATTTAGTTTTTGAATTCCTCTATTGACCGTACGTTGAGGGTTGCTATGGAAATATATACCTTGTATAAAGACAATTCGATTGGCACAGGAAGAAACAAGCTGCCGATGATGATGATAAATAAGATATGTGTGTATCTTAACAGTGAATAAATGGATTATTATCTTATCTTACCTCGTAACGGATGATTTTGATAAAAACAAGTACTGACTTTTAGTACTATTTTAGTTAGTAGTACTAGATCCAATGTCATCTGAATAATTTTTTTTGAGGAATACTTTACCTATATTCAAACAAAAATGGTGTTTCATGTTGAGGTTAGAATGTCGTGGGCAAGGTATTAAAAGTAGAACAAAAATGCAAATGTTTTTACTCACTTGTGACAACTCGGAACCTTGATGAAATAGTAATAAATAAGAAAATATAAATGCCGGAATGACGGATTCAGAGCATTTCCTCGGTAACCTCGCGTACGGACGAGCTGTCACCGGCGGCGGCGTTAAGCTTGCTCCTCACGTAGCAATCGTGAACCGCGTTCTCCTCGCGCATTGCTTCAGGGAAATAACGACGAATAAAATTAACAACACTCGGGAAAACAAAGGTTTCCATCTTATACGTGAGTGTATGCAATCTAAGTTAATTTACTCTTTATAATTACGTATGAAAAAGTTAATAGTCTCCCTCCCTACCGCCCTATTCAGGCATGATAACACCTTTGTAAAAAACAAATACTCGTTTATATCTGAATCTGGTTTAGTTTAGATCTACAAATTAAAGAGCCTCTACAATACGCCTTGTTTACGTTAGTATTCGTATATGTATGCAGACTATGCAGCTACTGCTTATCTCCGTGTAAGCAATATCAAGTTAAGCAGTTTTGTTGGCAGGGAACCTAGTTTGAACCCACTGCACTAGAAGCTGTGATAACTTGTTTAATACAGAGTTAGTTGTTGTTCACTTACTAATAACTGTTATTATGTTATTTGATCTAGCGAAGCCAAGAAGACAATGAAGTTACTTTACTTTGGTTACACTCCACAAAGACAAGCCTGTCATATTAAAAGAAAGTCACAAGAAACGTAATTCATTGCTGACTCCAAAATGGGCACAGAACAACTTTACCACTACCATCTCGTATGAAAAAAGCTGACGCTACAATTTTAATGTTAAGGCTTGTGGTATTGGTCAAATATGAATATACCTACGTTATAATATTATATTTGAGGAGGGAAATCGCCTCACGCATATCCATATCCATTCATTTCCCAAGCTCCTGGGATGATCTGTGACAATAATAATTTCCTTTTCGTTTAGGAACTTAGACACCAGTCAGGTTTTGCTTTTATTAGCTCTAGACAGCTAAGGTAGACAAGATCCGGACCCAAGTGGAATGTTAGTGAGAGTTGGGTTGAGGCCAACTGCCATTCAAACAGTTCGTGATATCAACTGAGAGACTAGGTTTAAAGAAATAGAAAATAAAGTTTTTTAGGCAATCGATACTTTGTCGCGATCATTTCAGCAAAAAGTGTGTGTAGGAGTTTTAAATAACAAACTTGTAGCTACCCGATTTTACCAACGGTTAGGGGACACGTAGGTCTTTTTCTTAGCTGTCTAGCGAGTTTTGGAGGCTGTCCTCTTAAATTTAGGGGGTCCCCTAGTAGCCTAGATGACCTTTACACTTATGTCAAAGCGAAACAACCAGTAGGTGGCCCCTGAAAGGAAATAAAGTGTCCCCTAAGGGGTTGGTGGTGAACACGGGCATTTACTTATCGTCGAGTATACAGAAAGACCAACGACTTTTTGATCAGCCGATAGTTTATTCTGGCTGGGCTGTCCCAGCGATAGTGTATTCTGGCTGGGCTGTCCCAGCGATAGTGTATTCTGGCTGGGCTGTCCCAGCGATAGTGTATTCTGGCTGGGCTGTCCCAGCGATAGTGTATTCTGGCTGGACTGTCCCAGCGATAGTGTATTCTGGCTGGGCTGTCCCAGCGAAATTTGGTCGAATTCGAACCGATATAATGAGTGCATTTGCTACGACTTCATATTGAAAGAACCCGAGGAACATTATGTAGTCTGCGGTACTCCTAAGCTTGTGATTAGCGAGTAATTACAGATAGTAAATAAACTTCGGCCAGTGATTTTTGAATTCAGAAATATGAAAACGATTTACCTAGCTAGACAGAAAAAAGGAATCTGATGTTCCGATTCCAACAAAACCTTACACTACCAATCTTTTTTAGGGTACCGTACCTGAAGGGTGCCAAACGGGACCCTATTACTGAGACTTCGCTGTCCGTCTGTCCGTCCGTCCGTCCTGTCTGTCACCGGGTCCGTCTGCACGAACCGTAATAGCTAGAAAGCTGAAATTTTCACAGAATGTGTATATCTGTTGCCGCACCAACCACAAATACTGAAATACGAGAGATATTGCAAATTAAAGGGGGCCCCGATACAAGAGACGTGTTTAGATACACTTACGCATTTCAAAATGGAGATCTTGACTGAAACTGTTTATTTATTGTCATAGCAACCATGTCATAGACACATATACTACACATTTAAATATGATAGCATATTTCGCGTCTACCCACATGGTTGTGGTAGCTCAGCCGGTATGATGTAGACTCTCAATCCGGAGGTCGTCGGTTCAAATCTCGTGAAGGCATAAACTTTTTAAATTTTCTTTTTGTTTATTTTTTTATTGTTTTGAGTGCTTTTGATTTGTTGTACGATGGTACGGTACCCTTCGTGTGCGATACCGACCCGCACTTAACCGATTTTTATTTAATTGAATTCCGTGACACAATTTTCTCAGCTGCAAGCATCATGAGCGTCTGACCCAGTAAAGCGAATCGATATAAAAATATTAACCCGATGAACTGAACCGGCGAGTTTCCGAACTGAATATGTCGAACAGTTTATAGAAGAGCTATTGACAAAACTTGATTAAATTTTAAGCGGCCGGCGAAATTTTATGGCGATGTATGTATACGGTGTACGGTTTTGTCAAAGAGGTAATCCTATTTCACATCAAAGGTTAGTTTCAACCGTCTGAGTAATACGATTTGGTTCAATATGGTAGCAGCGTAAAGTGATTGGTTGTAAAGTGTTAAACTAGTAGTCAACAGTTCGAAGCCATAGGTACCTGTTTTGAATGGAGATAGAATTAATAAATAAAAAATAAAAGCTATCGAGCTTAAGATACAACAAATAAATGTTGAAATCAATAACAAAACATTTTCAATTAACGTTATAGTGATAATCTGAAACATAACTAATCAAACTTTGCTGAGGTCATGTCATGTTATCAACAACATTTATGAGTAAGTAACAATGTATTTTAGCACCAATTAAGCCGTTTGCCAATAAAAGTACCATCAAGCCGGTAGTACGGCTTTCGAAAGATCTTTTGGTACGTGGAACTAACGCTTTTGACAGGTTCGCTGCAATAAGTTGCATAGAACTGGTGCCCCCTGTAAACGTCATTCAAGCTCCAAAAGACTGTATAGGAGGGTCAACAGGAGCATTTACTAGGTTATGTTTCAGAACTTTCTGAATTACAAAATTTTCACTCTCATAGTTTGGAGTAGTTTGGACATACTGTCAAACTGTCAAACTGTCAGACTTCCAGAGCTAAGCATTCTAACAACAACGGACCATAAATATAATGTAGCACAGATTCATGTAAATGGGAAAATACGTTACATTAATATAAGTTGTTATAGATTCATGAGTTTACTATTAGACTGGGTACACATTGCAAAAAATAGGTAGGTAGTTGATTGAAATACAAGTAAGTACCCTTCCTTTTGGACCTTGAAGTCGCGCAAAAATATATTACATACTTAAGTCTGCTCTTTGATAAATTAGAACAGTGAAAACTCTCTCTTGACGATAGTCACTTGTTTTGCATCATCACGTTTTGATCATTCCCTTTTATTTGACTCAGTCTGATTTGTGCTCAACATTTGCACTTATTTTTCTATACTAAAAACCCACTTAATTGCTTAAGAAATACAATTTGCGTTGTACGCAAAATCTACTGCTGAAGAACTCAAATGATAACAATCCAAATTCAAAATACTTGCTCAATGTCTGTGAGTGTTTTGTGATGTTAGCTTCAAACAAGAACGTCTACAGGCTTATTGACTTGAGAAAGGCTTAGGAAAGACAAACGGATTCGGAGAACTTCATTTGATTTGCTCCGTTATTGACGAGATTGAAGATCACTGGCCTAGCTTGGCTCAGCACGCTGGATAAATTAAGGCTAGGCTCACACGGACGGAACGACATTCTGCTGAATTCAGTAACGTACGGAAATGCATACATAGCTTTATCCAAACAGTCAGATAATTTCTGATTATGAATTCTTCAAATCTTTAGGGAACTAAATAATCAGATTTATAATGGTAGTGGTGATCTATGCTATGCTAACATGCATTGACAGCCTCACACACTGCGATAACGTATGCTGTCGCGCTCACTCTCGCTCGTCACAAAAACGCTCGCTATCTCACCGGCGCGGCCCCACGTTGAGAGACGCACCATATCATAGAAATTTCGTAATTTCTTTATTGTACTACACAAAACAGACATACAGAAAACATATAAATAGACCATGTACAAAGGCGAGCATATCTCTAACAAAAGATTTCTTCCAGCTAGTGATGTGCCGTTGGCCGTTGCCGACAATATTGCCTTTCGTCCGGCAATATTGCCATAATTATAATGTATGCTACAATATTCCTACAAATAAGCATACTGCCACCGGTAACGGCACATCAGTGCCTGTAGACAATGTTAAACGCTAAGGATAGCGAAACGAAACGATAACTTTTTATGTATGCGAGTAATATAGCTTTTTATGTGTACTTCCAGCAAAAGAATTCCGATTCTGTTCAGAGAGGCATTCCGGCCGTGTGAGGCCAGTTTTGGCACACATTTAATCGACTGTAAAAATGTGACGGAGATTCCTATTTTATGTGTTTCATGGACGCGTTTTTCCAGTAACTGACTTATTACAGTATAGTTTTCCAGTAACTGACTTATTACAGTGTAGTTTTCCAGTAACTGACTTATTACAGTGTAGTTTTCCAGTAACTGACTTATTACAGTGTAGTTTTCCAGTAACTGACTTATTACAGTGTAGTTTTCCAGTAACTGACTTATTACAGTGTAGTTTTCCAGTAACTGACTTATTACAGTGTAGTTTTCAAAGATTTCAAAGACTTATTTTGGTTTATTGCGGTATTTCGTTTGTTTAATCACAAATATAGCTTTCGCGGTAAATTGAGTTAGAAGCTTATTTTGAAAACTTTGATCTAATAAAATATTCAGTGTTTCAGCTAGCATTATGTTTAAAAAACTTTGCCTAATATACATTTACTCTCTGGAGTAACTTATTTGAATTTCTATTTTCCCTTCAAGTTAGTTTACAGTCGCTTGAGGAATAACGTAGGTTGCTAAAAGGGTTTACATGTGAAATAATAATGAAATATAATATGAAAAGAAGTTTACTTTCGAAACACACCAGGGGATCAAATTTAAGTCTGGCTGAAAAAAAGTCAAACCAAAAACCTATGACTTTGTTAACGGTATATCTACAGTAAGAAAACATTTTTGTATTCTTTTACGTATTATCAACTCTTTACCAACGAAGAGTAACTTTTTACTCGAAAGAATCTTCTACTTTTTCATATAATGACCTCATTTTGAACTGTCACTGTCATACAAATTATCCCCGGGATAGTTATTTTCGCATAACTTTTTGTCGTTTGTCGTTTTGTGGTAAAATCCAGCCTGAGACATGTCACAGACACAGTTTGAAGAATCAGACACGAGACAAAACTCGTAATTAGACAGCGTGGTGAGAACTGAGAAGTCGAACTAATTTGATGGGTACCTATAGCTATATTATTGTCGTCAACTGGCAATACCATTGAACGACTCGCACGCTACCGTCACGCCACCCTTCAGGTGCATAAGTAGAGTAGTGATCCTATACGCAGTTTAGCCATCTATACTTAATTACTTATATTATTCAAAGTCCTGCCTGACTGACTGACATTTCAACGCACAGCCGTTCATTAAACTTTCTACACGGCTTCGTTATGCAGCGTAGTGTTGCAAACCCTTAAAACATCCATCATTACCCATCGAATTTAAGCTCAATCGTTTCGTTGTGACAAGATCTATTCATATCTCTCAGCGAAGTTCTCATTACCATCACCTGATGACGGAGCCAGACGGTGGTAGACGGAACCTGTTTACTGTTACTTGTAAACTGATCGACTTGCGGTGTTTGTAGTTTTTAAACTCTATAATTATTACACTCATTCTGGACGGCAATTATATAGGGCACCATTTTTGAACAGCATTCAGTCTTCACTCAGTCTTAATACACCCATTATGGTACTATCAGATTGGATTAACCTACTTTCGACAAAAAAACGCTAAGCCACATTTTTAATAACAGGACAAGAACCCCAGACAACAAACAGTAAAGCAACATGAGTTCTCTAAACAACCGCGAGCACGCGACGGATCGGAATATAAGACTTTATCAACACACGAATAATCTCGAAAACTCCGAATACAAAGGAACAGGAGGTAATTTCCTACTTGGCCGTGATAAATGAAAAGTTCTTTCGTACTGGAGGCGGCGGCGGCGGCGGCGGTCACGCACGTGCTATGTGGATAGTTGGACTAGAGGGGATGTGCCAAAAAAATCACCAAGTTAAAAACTTTAACAAAACCGACTTTATGATCATTTACTTACTCCTGTCCGCGTGAAATGCGAATGACGTAAGAATTTACAATATTAAACAAAACGCGAATATCGGTCTTTACAGCCAGAATTCATAATTCATAATTCATAATTTCTTTATTGCACACAAAAAGTTACATAGGACAGTAAAAAACATAGAAAACGTGTACAAAGGCGAGCTTATCTCTAATAAGAGATCTCTTCCAGCAAACCAAATAGGGATGAGACAGGTGGATTGCTGAGCAGGAGTAGACCCATGTGTACAATACATATAATTATTACTTACAATTCAATAGACTACATAAACTAGTGCATACTTATATAAATAAATATGAAATATATTTATGTAATATACATAAACTAATAAATACTATACATACATACTACCTTTAATTCTATAAAGACAGGTAATGCTTCTTCACACGACTTTTAAAAATACTGAGAGTAGGACTATCCCTGATGGTGCAGGGGAGTGCATTTCACAAGCGGATAGCACGAAGTCTAAATCCATGCTCATAGGACGAGGTGGTACTGTGAGCAAGGACACTGCTTGAGTTCTCCGAGGCCTGCTGGAAGAAAGAAATTGAAAATGAAAACGGTCTCGTCCACACCACAGTCACAGAAAGGCAAAAATATGTAATTTTGGATACCTGGATGACAGTATTTTCTATGTAGAAACCTAAGTCTGGACCGATTCCGAATTTTTAAAAAATGAGACAACCCCGAAGTTTCATTGTTTTATATAAAAAAAAAATTGAAATTGGTTCACAAATAATACCAATTTCGAGGTAACACACATTAAAAAATGATAAAAAACATCACACAACCGAATTGATTACCGCCTCCTTTTTTGGAGTCGGTTAAGAACAAAAATTAAAAATAAACAATACCTCATATAATTGTCCCAAGTTAACCTGATTTTAGTTTCCGCCGAATGCAAGACTGCAGCTCAGTGCTCAAGAGTTGTCGGTCGTCACACTTGTCAGCATGTCATACTGACCACCTCTGTGGCGCAGCGGTTGCGCATCTGTCTACCATGCGAGAGGTCCCGGGTTCGAATCCCGGCTGGGGACAAAATAAAAAACCTCAGATCTTGGATTATTTACATGTATGTGATGTCGCTGTTTCTGGTTCCCACGACACAGGATATAGTGAGGGGCCAGAAGCAATTTATGTGCCTGCATGTAAATGTATGTAATCTTTACTATTTACTGTTTACTTTTTCCAAAACTGACATGGTGATGTTGATCATGATGACCGGAATCGGTCACGGCGACTGATGAGGCTGATTTGATGACGCCAAAAAGTTTAGTGCAAACTTTGAGCATTAATAATAATAATAATAAAGCCATTTATTTCTCGTAATAATACAATGGTTCAAATTTTAAATAAACATATTATTATTTTTAAAATCTATAAATTCATGCATTAATTTAAATTATATTATTATTTATTTATTTATTTATTTATTTACGAGAACCCCTTTTAGGGTGTAGGCCTCCTCCAGAGAAAACCACTTTTCCCGGTCTTGGGCTATGTGCATCCACTGTTGTCCTGCTGTTTCTTTTATTTCATCTTCCCATCTTTTGTATGGTCTCCCTACTCTCCGTGTTCCTGGCGGTCCACTCCACTTTGTTATCTCGAAGGTCCACCTCTGGTCTGTTAGTCTTGAGATATGTCCAGCCCATTTCCACTTCAACTTTAGAGCATGCTCTAGAGCGTCTGTTACCTTCGATCTCTCTCTGATGGTAGAGCTTCTGACTTTGAGCATTACTCATATTAAACCTTTGAATTTTTTCACCTTCATCCAACTATGATGATTGTTTAAATAAAAAACAAATATAGCGTCACGCCTTATTCTCTACACGGTAGCAAAGGCTCGATTTTTCCCACGTTAAGCCAGTAATAACTCTTTTTTCGGGACAGGTGGCTAGCCCATCGCCACAACAGTCAAAATATTTCCTGAGCACACCAAAAAGCCTAGCCAAAGGATGTTTTTAAACTCAACTGACCCACATTCCCTTCTTTTCAACACGAGATCCATATTATTGCTGTCGGGCGCCATCATTGATGCGAATTAACAATTCAAATCATCCGCATTACTGGCTCCTTTTTATGTTACACGGCATCCTTCAGAAGGGTTAAACGGGGGATTGGGAAATCCCCGGGTTCTGTATACACAGCCAACCACTGTGTTTAGTAGGCTCAGTCCAATTTGTCGGATTTAAGCAATGTATGTGCCTGTATGTAAATGTTTATGTTTATTCTCGACTCATTAAGTTCATTGAACTCTTGAATTAATAATCTCGTAGAAAAAATGTGAGCAAAAACATAAGAATTGAATTCAAACTTTTTTTATGGCCATTTAAGCTACGAGTTTATTTAACCCTCTCGCCCACACATCTTATCTATCTATTGGTTTCCATTGTTCGTTTGTTTGACCGGTGTGCTTCTGAGAGTGAAGTTGGTCACAACGTTCCTTTTACCATATATGATGGCAAAGACACAAATTGCACTTACATGTAGCACATTCAATACTTAATTTTGCGTGATATTAGTAGACGCAGCTATGGAGATAATGAATGCTTCCTCACGATACTTTCCATCATCGTTGAACGTCAGTATTTATCACACAGTCAACAGATTCGAATTGCAACCCCTCTATCAGTATCCTGACCAGCCTGCAACAACTAAGCCACGGACGTTCGAGTGTGTCGCACGAATACAAATATTTTCTTAATATCGGGATTTACTCTCGGTTATTTTAGGGTTCCATACCCTTTTCGTCCGCACGCTGTATCTCATGAAAAGTAATAGCTAGAGAGTGATTTCTGCAAACAATTAACGACACGCAATTATTGCAAACCTCAAAGAAGTCTCCACACAAGAAACGAGTCTTTTTGGATGTTGTGTCTATTACAATGGCACAGGACCCTCTTGGTGTGCGAGTGTGACACGCACTTGACAGATTTTTCGTACGAGCTGGGGCCTACGTAATCTCCGCGGGATAAGAATCGTGTTGCGTTAAATTGACATCGAGTGGTGAATATCAAGTTCATTCCGGCGATGTGATAGGAATCACTTTTTGAACACGGGGGCAATTCTGGCGCTAGCGAGATCATGTCCACGGTCGAAATATCAATTTTGAGATACCGAAATCTCTATCAAAAACAAGAAAAAGCTATTCTTACATCTAGCCTTTCGACCAACCGAGATATTCATTTTCGATCGAAATAAATATAAATCGAGATCGTTTTCGACGGATTTAGGCGGTATGAAAACCGATACCTCGACTGGGGAGATGATCTCGATAGGTCGAGAATCGGGGGCCAGTCGGGTTTTGGCCCCATCTCCACATATCTATTATCGTCAGAAATAAACCTTACTGGTTATGCTATAAGGGTTAGGTGATACCGTACATCAATATGAGAGGTGCTTTACTAACTATACAGGGAATAAAGTTAGTTGACGTTGTTCAGAACTGATTTAATGTTTTTTTTATTTATGTTGTTCACGAACCTCTAGTTTTGATTATCTGGCTAAAAGTGGGCACTATTGTGCCTTTGAATTGCCGTATGGGAAAAGGCGTGACGCTAAGCTATGATAAGTGTTAAAATGTGTCAATATTATTCACATGTAGTAGCATCTTGCACGACCACCATATCAGATTCCACTTAGATTACTACACTCGCGATGAGCTTACAAACTAACAAGTAATCCCAAAGGAGCAGATGGCGTCTACAAACTCGGCTGTGACAATATCCTTGAGTCTTCGTCCACTAAATCAAGCGACACCCTCGATCAGTTATCTCTGTTTTCTCACTCGCTCTGCCCGCTATAAATTAGTACGTTCCATCAAGCTGGGTGTTGATTCTGCTGTGACTTGACAGACTATCGAGGCTTACCTGTCACTGTGTTGAGGATTTTACAAAACTAATATACCTCAATGCTGAGGGATAACAGGCCCCCAATTCTCGCGCTATCGAGATCATCTCCGTGGTCAAAATAACGATTCGACATACCGAATATCTCAATTTAATACAAAAAAAGCTATTCTTACTACCCGCCTTCTGACCAACCGAAATACCTCGACCCAAATAAATATGAATCGAGATAGGTTTCGACGGAGGTATGCGTTATCTCGGCTATGGGGATGGTCTCGATAGCGCGAGTATTGGGGGCCAGGATGAGGTTGATGACATAACATCACTATTCGTTCCACACACAGTAACGCGTTGCACTTGCGGTTCAATGCTCTTCCTCTTATGTTACAAAGACAAATATCGCATTCCGACATTTCCCATATGGGGAGGCACAGGTATATATTTGTCATTATTAATGACAAGCACACTTTGAGCAGCAAGAATGATAGGCCAGTGATAGGAAAGTGTGTCAAGTTAAAACTAGTAAAGTCAACACCCAGACCCCAGAGTCATGACGCCCGGTCAGGAGGATTAGGTCAAGGCATATAGCCAAGTTCTAACTCAGCTATACCTATTTTTGGCTCATATTTAGCACGATTTAGGGACTGAAATCGCGCTGCATTGGTGTAAGTTTCCTTGATCGTGTAATACTTAAAGCAGGGCTATTGGGCAGTCAAGGATAATTGTTAGGGAACCCACCTTCTGACCATGTACTAATTAATATACGACCATGTTACAGAGCGGTAATAACTAGGCACATAACTTACTATGTTTATCTACTAAATAATTTATTTTTATGTGGTATTTTCAAGGGTTCCGTACCCGAAGGGTGCCAAACGGGACGCTATTACTGAGACTTCGCTGTCCGTTCGTCCGTCTGTCTGTCAACAGGCTGTATCTCATGAACCGTGGTAGCTAGACAGTTGAAATTCTCACAGATGATGTGTTTCTGTTGCCGCTATAACAACACATACTAAAAAAGAAAAGAAATTTAATTTTTTGTGGACTTTATAAATTATGGTACGGAACCCTTCGTGCGCGAGTCCGACTCGCACTTGGCCGGTTAGTTAATCTAATCAACTGTAAAATTAACGTCACGTTACACAAAAAAGCGTTCCGCATTTTCTCAAATGGGATAGCAGAGGCAAAATTGTGTCCGATACAATACTACTCAAATCAACGAGAATCAAAACAAACAAACATCCTCCCTGGTTCAACAAACAACTGATAAGACTAATAGCCGAAAAGGAACGAATTAGACGAAGATATCGCAAATATCAGAATCCCCGAGACAAAATAGAATTCGAGATTTTGCGAGAGCGCTGTCATAAACTCTACGACACATGCATGAAATCGTACCTGAATAAAATTGAATCCAGTATTCCAGTGAACCCCAAGGTTTTTTGGAGTTTTATTAAGTCTAAGCGAAAAGGCTTTTCCTCGCTACCATCAAATATGTATAAAGATGACTCATCGGCAAACAGTGGAACCGAGATCGCGCAGCTCTTTGCTAGTCACTTTTCAACCGTATACACTGACCACGACCCAGTAACAACTACAGACAATCACATATCCAACCAAATAGGTCTGTCAAACATCACAATCAGCGAGCGCGATATACTTAAAAAATGCAAAACCCTTGATGTGTTCAAAGGCGCGGGACCTGACGACATTCCTGCAGTATTTGTGAAACTCTGCGCACAAGAGCTCTGCTTCCCACTATTCTTAATACTGAATCGTTCCTTAAGGGAGGGTCAATTTCCTGATGAATGGAAGAAAAGTAGAATTGTTCCTGTTTACAAAAAGGGCGATGAAAATGACATAAAAAACTACCGACCTATATCCATGCTATCGTGCTTCTCAAAACTCTTCGAATCCCTTATCTGCCCACTTATCACACACCACATCGATAGGGTTATCTCACCCGAACAGCACGGCTTTAAGCGCGGACGATCGGTGGAAACCAACCTGGTCTCCTACGTTGATGATTTGTCACGTGAAATAGACAGAGGTCACCAGGTGGATGCCGTATACACCGACTTCAGCAGCGCCTTCGACAAGGTAAACCACAAACTGCTTTTGAGTAACTTAGCGGCACTCGGTGTCCACGGGTCATTATTGGACTGGTTTTGGTCGTACCTGTCACAGAGACCTCAGGTTGTGAATGTGAGTGGACACCAGTCTCAGCATTACCATGCGAAGTCGGGAGTCCCCCAAGGCTCTCACCTGGGACCAGTCCTATTCCTAATATTTATCAACGACTTGACGAACCGTATTGCGTATAGCAAGTACTCCATGTTCGCAGACGACCTAAAACTATACAAAACCATTATGTCGGAAGCTGACGTGGAACTGCTGCAAAATGACTTGAACGAGATAACGAATTGGTGCCGCAATAATGGGATGGTCCTCAATGCTGCAAAATGCTACCATATAACATTTACCAATAAGAGATTCCCAATAGCTTCCACGTACACTATCAATAACACCGAACTCGAAACTGTCAGCGAAATGCGAGATCTCGGTGTAATGATGGAGCCCAACTTAAAGTTCATATCCCACATCAACACTACTGTGTGCAAAGCTGCAAAAATGCTGGGTTTCCTAAAGCGCAATACAAAAGGTTTTCGTCTCACCAGCACCAAGATCCTCCTGTACAATTCCCTGGTTCGTAGCCATCTCGAGTACGCATCCGTTGTCTGGAATCCCGTCTACACGGTTCACTCCGAAAGAATCGAACGCATCCAGCACGCATTCACTAAACATTTAGCGTACAGTCATCCAGGCATTTCTCACAGGGAACCCTACGAACGGCGGCTAATCCACTTCAGAATGGAAACATTAAACTTCCGACGGAATTTGCAGGACCTCCTTTTCTTACATAAGGTCTGTAACAATAACTTGGACGCCAGTAACATCCTGAGCCAGATAGGACTAACAGTGCCTTACAACTATCCGCGCAAGCCCATCCCTAACACTCTTCATATACCGCTCTGCAGAACAAACATCTACAAGCACTCACCTATTCCCAGAATGTGCGACAATTACAACAACACGAGTAGCAAAACCAACACAGACATATTTCATGATCGCTTGCCTGTCTTTAGAAATAAAATTAAAAAATATATTCAAAATTGATATTTCTTTATAGAATATCGCAGATTTAATTAATTTAATACCTAATTTTAAGTTATATTATTTCCACTACCCTAGTAAGTTATTTAAAAATTAAGATTACTATTTAGTACAAAAATTGGTCAATGTTGTGCTCATCTATAATAGGCACTCATATAAGAACTTTACTGTAGAATTTTTACTGTAATTATAATATGTGTGCTGTTGATGTGCCTTAATAAATAAATAAATAAAAATACTTCACTTTGATACCACAACTTAAAAACAAAAATTAATTAAAAACCCAGCCCAGACACAAACAAAGAAACTATAAGTAAGTTGCACTGGAGAGCGCATAGATACATTTTCCTTTGAAACACAACTCACCAATTTACGGGCGGCGGGGGACGAGGTAAGAGAGCTGTGATTGGGCAGCCGCTGCGAAACTGGCGGCCCGTCATCGTACATAGGTTGCGTATGCGAACGTTTGTTGAATACAACAAACGTTTGGCGAGCCGCATTCCCCCGCAGGCGCAGTCAGTTGTATATATAGTGTCTGGTTGCACTCAAACAATAATTTGTAAGACTCCTTATTGGAAAAACAATAATTAAAATCGGTTAAGTGCGGGTCGGTATCGCACACGAAGGGTACCGTACCATCGTACAACAAATCAAAAGCACTCAAAACAATAAAAAAATAAACAAAAAGAAAATTTAAAAAGTTTATGCCTTCACGAGATTTGAACCGACGACCTTCGGATTGAGAGTCTACATCATACCACACCGGCTAACCACAACCATGTGGGTTGACGCGAAATATGCTATCATATTTAAATGTGTAGTATATGTGTCTATGACATGGTTGCTATGACAATAAATAAACAGTTTCAGTCAAGATCTCCATTTTGAAATGCGTAAGTGTATCTAAACACGTCTCTTGTATCGGGGCCCCCTTTAATTTGCAATATCTCTCGTATTTCAGTATTTGTGGTTGGTGCGGCAACAGATATACACATTCTGTGAAAATTTCAGCTTTCGGACCCGGTGACAGACAGGACGGACGGACGGACGGACGGACGGACGGACGGACAGACGGACAGCGAAGTCTCAGTAATAGGGTCCCGTTTGGCACCCTTCGGGTACGGTACCCTAAAAATAGAATTGTGTCTTAAAATATTTTCCTAGCAGCTATTTGTCTGACGCACAATACCTATCGTCTGAACTGGGAGATGACTGAATAATTTGTGAGAAGATATCTGGAGCGGCATTACTGCCGACTCGGGGATGACTCTGGAGTGCCGTTGAGAGCCTCTCCAACATCTCGTGGAGGGGGACACTCCGGTGGTACAGCGGGCAGCAGCGGCTTAGCTATAGCCACACCTCGGACACTCCATAGAACGCTCGTAAAATAATCACCTATTACTACTACATAACCAAATGATGTTTGTACACGTGCAAATGTGTGCGTAAACTTTGCTATTTAGTAACGCGTCGTCACTCGTCAGGCGTTCAGCCCTGTCTATTGATCCTTTAACCAATCCTTTGACGCCAGGGGTGGGGTGCGGTAACTGAATCAGCGCGGGGAAGGGAGGGAGTGGCCGTTCTGTACGGAGTACTATTATCTCTTCTGTGCTATAGCCTACTTGCACTTGACTTTTAATAGCCGCTTAATACCAAAATCGACGGATTGGTAATCGACCAACTGATAAGAAATTGGACCGTTTAGTTTTACCGCTCAAATACAACTAAAGTAGCGCGACGTTTTAGTTACAACACGACCTAATAAAAGGGCGTTAAAATTGGTGCCCTAGCAGGGCGTCACAATATACTAACCTTTGTTCTACCACCTTGTGAAATTTTGTGACTTTGCAACAAACTATTACTATTACTATTAAAAACAATGGTGATTTTTAATAAACCTTTCTAACCTGACCTGATACATGAGTTAATTCTTGAAAGAGATGATTATCTTGACGTGCTGCTCACTGTACGATTGGCGTGAATTGGCGAAGATGCTTATTGCGTCACGTCTCGTCGAATTCTTGCAACAAAACCGATTGAAATTGATTAAAATTTCGACTTTATGTCCGGATTTGCAGACGACGCTTCTGTGCACGAATTTTTAAGGGATTTAATTTTGCACTCTGCACTGCACTAAATTTTACTTGTTCTATTTAAGTTTTTTTATGGCTGAATGCACGTATTGCAGCTGAAATAAGTGCTGCTTTGATGTGATACTTGCGCGCTCATTTCTTGAGCGAGAAATAGTATTTCTATGAGAGTGAGCTCCGTGGTCTAGTGGGTTTCATGTTTGCCTCTAACGCAGGAGATGCAGGTTCGAATCCCGGTGCTGACCAGGCACCAGCAATGAGATAAGTCATTTATCTTAAACACGTTATAGGGACGTGATGGACAACATCGTGAGGAAACCTTCATTACTCCATAGCTGCGGCGATGGGCCAGCCCCCTTTCACGCGCAGTTGTGCCTCTGCCACCCCGTATGGGAAAAGGCGTGATGCTATGTTTGTTTTGTTTGTTTTTTAGGGTTCCGATCCTCAAAATGAAAAAAAAAGAATCCTTAAAGGATCACTTTGTTGTCCGTCCGTCTGTCAATCCGTCTGTGTGTCAAGACCATTTATATCAAGAACACGTATACGTATCAAGCTGAAATTTATACTAATAGTTTGGGTCTGCAGTCGGATATAGTTGTAAAAAAAACAATCTTCTAGGTCAACGAAATCGACCGCTACGAGCGATTGTGCAGTAAAATTGATGGATTTTCATAGAAATCGCAATGGACCCAAAACCTACAGGTATACTGCCCGTTGGCCTACAAACATGAATTTTGGCACAAAGCAAGATCTTATAGCACAAGTAGCAAAATCTGAAAACTGCAATCTGTCTTTCTACAAAAAAATAATGTTTTACACGGATGACATCTTACTTATTTTTTTATGCAGAAACCTAATTACACCAGTAACGAGGTAACAACCTCCAAGTGTGATCGGAACCCTTGGTTCGCGAGTCCTGCTCGCACTTGACCGTTTATTATTATTATAACGTTTAGTCATGAAAAAAAGCACTTAATTATGTAATTTAAGTCTGCCAAAGTTTGGCTCTTAACTATAACAGTATGTACTTTTTTAATAGTAAACCCATCCCCCGTTCCATTGAGAGATATTTTCTATGAGAGTCGGTTATTTTTGTCGGTTGTGGATATTTGTTTGTACCATAAATCAGTAATCACAAATGTGCTTCATCCAACCCATTTAGGGAAAAATCGATCGTCATCTACTCCTTATAAGATAAAAATAACCTGTCAAGTGCGATCAGGACTCACGCACCAAGGGTCCCGTTCCCGATCACTTTTGTAGATTGTTACCTCGTGACTTCTGTAACTAGGTATCTACATAAAATAAAAGTATATTTTTATTTGTTTATGTAGAAACCCAATTATACCAGATACGAGGTAACTATTTACAAGTGCGATCGGAACCCTTGGTGCGCCGGTCCTACTCGCACTTGGCCGTTTAGTAATCCTTACAAAATAGCAGATATAAATGTATAACCCGCACGGGGCGCACTAGCATAACTGCCTTTCAGCGAGGTGTCTACGTAATTCGTTCTCGAGATATAGGTAGGTACCTACCTAGCCATTTCGCAGGTCACCGCTCGGTCCAATTTTGCGCGAAGTCTCCGGTTTAACCGTCTTCCCCCACTCAGTGCCTCTCAAATCGCAAATCTGCAAGGCTCTTTGATCTCCTTGTACCAAGCCTGAGAGACCCGGAACAAGTATCATAGGAACCATGAAATCTTGCTACAACAGTTGACCATTTGCTACGGGCAGAGACTAATATCCAATTGACTGCGCCGAAATGCGGCTTGCCAAACATAAGATGTATTGAACGTATGCGACCTATGTACGATGACGGGCCGCCAGAAAGTTTCGCAGCGGCTGACCAATCACAGCTCTCTTACCTCGTTCCCCGCCGCCCGTAAATTGGTGAGTTGTGTTTTAAAGGACAATGTATCTATGCGCTCTCCACTGGATAATTGCTCCCTGGTTATGGGAGAGCTACATCTTACGTATCATCGTACGATTCGAGTTGCGAGCACACCGCCCGTATCATGCCGAGCCCCAAACGGGTTCCGTCGTCCCTCACTCTCTCGCGACGCGACAAAAACCGATTTGCGCTCGGCATTCCAAGGGTGGTGGTTGCAACTCGTAACAAATACGCAAATTTCAATTCAATGCAATTAATTTGTATACTTAAGCGTGATTTAAATTCTTGCCATGGCAAACCAAACTCGAGAGCCAGAAGCGATGGTAACACCTACACACACACACGCACACCTCTGAGGCATCTGTGCTTGAAGAAGTTTGGCACGTTAACTCAAGCATTGATTTTAGGGAATGATAGCTGATAGACAGAACAGATGGCCCAAGATAAGAACAAATGGAAATCTTTTCTGAGAGGCCTATACGTCTTCTGCTGAGTTGAGTTATACGTATGAACACAAACGGATAGATAGCGGTTCCAGTCTAATTGTTCTGAGCTGAGGGCATTGAACTACTATTACTGGTAGCTCAATGGCTGAGGGTATATTTATGATCACCGGCCCTAGCTGCCGGCGAGGAGACAAGATGCGGTAATATTTACATTGGGAGACCATCGTCGGTGCTCTGAGCTACGAATACTCATGTATATAGACTGACATGACAACAATATACAACAAAAGTGCTCCGTGGTATAGTGGGTGTAACGCTTGCTTCTCACGTAGGAGATGCGGGTTTGACCATGTACTAATGAGATTAATCATGTAGTACACATAACGGACGTTCTTACGGTGATGGAAAATATGGTGAGGAAACCCTCATTACTCCATAGCTACGGCTTTGGGATAGCCCCATAAATGGCAGTTGCAGTTGCGTTCTCCAATTCAGAATTTAAAATATGTTCAACCAACATAACGAAAACAACCGGATAATCTTCCGATTTAATTTAATACGCGTTTGCACTGAATTTTGGGAGTAACGCGATGCACACTAAAAGGAGGAATGATATTGGTATTTTCATACTTAAGTCAATTTTCATTTACATTTTTATTGCTTGATGGACTGGGAATTGGGTGAAATTACCAGATTAGAACCGGTTGGTAGTTTAGGATATAAACTCTTTGGTTTAGATGATGATGAGGGTTGATGATAATTGATGAGTGTGACATGGTTGAAATAAAAGGCGAGTTGTTCTGGCAAGAGTTGCGTACACACTGATTTATAATTTGGCTTTGCGGCGGCGGCGCGCGGGCAGAGCGAGGTGTTATCTGACACTATAGTAATTACAGGGTGGCTAGTCATACATACACAATAGCCTGTGTTTCAGCAGGCATCCCACACCACCTAGGTAATTATCATCTAGATTGCAAATTGCGTATAATGCAGGTATGCTGTACAGTTAGCATCGGATATATGTGTGTACGGCAGCTAGTTAAATATTCTACACTATCTAAACAACCACAAGCATCTCTACACAGCGAAAATGTCAAAATTATGTCGAAATTAATTTAAAACGAAGTGACACTAGCTGTGTTACAGCTTTTCAACGACCTTGTAGCGCGTGAGTGACGCTTACAGGGGGGCGCCAGTTCTACGCAACTAAATGCAACGAACCTGTCAAAAAGCGTTAGTTCCACCTGTAAATGTTTAAATGTCACCACGTGCCAAAATGATCGATGCGAAGCTGAACATCGTACATGATCAGTTAAGTAGTCGGCACCGAGATCCGAACCCGCAGACTTTTACAACGAAAACAATATAATATGCTGATGACGTCATTATCTGTTCGTAGCTTCAAGGTGCTTTAAATTTCAGACCCGTCGGTTTCAGACTAAGCATTGAAAATGGCGCATTTGCATAACAAGTATCGTTGGTCGGACAGACTGACAAATCAATAGTTTCATGATAGCTCTCTCGCCATAATCGCACCATCGCACTTTGCATAATACACTACAGGCTGGAATCTAAATATTCGCTATATTCTCGGTTACAGATAGAAAAATTAAACTAAAGCCTTCAGAATGCCTTTAGACCTATCGAGGTACTTCAAATTGAAGATTTGTTTGCTCTTTTTATATGGCTAGCAGCCAGATGGGCCTATGACATTAAGAATATCGCTGGGAAGACCTGCATTCGATTGGCACAGGACCGGATAAGTTGGCATACAAATAAGGAGGCACTCTGCAGCGGGCAGACACATGCTGCCGGTGATGGTGACCTCTTATATTGTCACTTTGCCTCACGTGACACCCTGTATTGTTTAATGCCACTAACGAAACTAGCATACTTGCTCACACGCTAAGTTTGCTGGCAGTTCTGCATAAACACGGTATTGGGGACAAACCAGTGGGAACAAACAGGTTGTTGATCGCTGTAGTTCTCGGGAACAACACTTATTCAAATAATAGTACTTTTGTCTGACAAAAACATGATCGTTGCCTGTTTGGTGGTATCATGTGAAAAAAAGACTTCAGTGATTGTTAAAAAAAGCTCATTTGTTACTTAACCACAGCACAGCTTCAGCACAAACTTCCCAGTGCTATCAGGGACAGTCCTTCACTCAACATTTTAAAAAATCGCTTAGTAGAAATCTTTCTCTACCTTAAGTTTATATGTATTTATGTATTTTTTTTTATTATGTATGGTTTTTATGTATGTATGTACTTATTAGTAAGTAGTCTATTAATTTAATATTTATCGTTGTTTTATGTAGGTCTATCTTTTGTTAATTAATCCTGTCCATCCTAGGTTTGCTGGAAGACATTTATTAATAGAGATAAGCTCGCCTTTGTACATGTTTTTTCCATTATTAAGTGTCTGTATTCTGTTTTTGTGCAATAAAGTACATATAAAGCTTAAAGAGCTATAACTAAAATGTATAACATATCATAGCGTCTCACCTTTTCCCATATAAGGTGGCAGAGCTAGAAGTGTACCAGAAGCGAGAGTAGAGCCGACACGGTCTCAGACCCGCGCGCGGTGTGTGCTCTATGCTCTATGCTCCGTAAACCAGCATCTGGGGCACTATCACTAATCTCTGCTTTATCGCGTAAAACCTCTGTTATTTGTGACCCATCTCACAAACGCTATTGTTATTATCTGAGCGGCTGTTTTCTCCAGAAAGAGTAATTATTTGCTAAAGCACGGTGGACAAGTTTCCTATCTGATCAAGAGCAAATGCTCGTCGTTCCAGTACTGGGAAGATAAAGGCGGGGCGCTTGCTGATTCTACATTTTTGGTTTTAAAAAATAAATACAGCGTGACATTTAATGAGCTGACCTGGGGAATGATACTTAGTACATCATTATGAACAACTTGCCCAAAGGAACAAAAATGTGTGTTTGATCCACCAATGTCCACATCGACACAGGTCTTTACTGGATTGAGAAAATTAAGTCCTGCGGCCACTGGCTTAGTGCAGCAGAAATAGTGCCTTGGAAAAACTATTTCGCGTCTTCACTGCTGTGTAGGCAACACAAGGACGGAGCTAGCAGCTCTAAAGTTTCGTTTCTGTTGTTATACCAGTTAGTCTACGGTGCATAGAGTAATATTAATGTGTATTATTTCTGCAAATGTATAATAAAGTAGGTACATGTTCTCCAGATATCCTAGGTCCATCGTATCGTAACAATGGTAGGTAATGAAAGCAAGAATTTCTGTCATGAAACCCGCTCCAAAACTAGGTAAATTAAAACTTCCAACAAAACCTAGGACTATCCCAGTCACACAGAGAAACCATAGCGCGGAAACAATGTCCAATCCGGTTTATCCCCCTTTTCATTAGACTTTTAGCCGGAACTTTTCTGCCGAGTCGCGAACTATCCGCTTAGTACAAAAGGAGGTTGCAAAGTTCCTCGTTCCAATAAGTGAGCTGATAACAAGTTACGTTTAACGGCGGAGTGTAAAAACTCGGGCTGATGGGGATTGATCAAGGAAATGGGAGCATTGTTAATGTGGGCAGAGGTTGGGAGAAAAGTCGATATTCAGACGCAAAGTCGGACTTATTTTGCGGAACTTGCGACGTACTATTTTAGTCCTTTTAGGGAAAATCACCGTAACGTCGGATGGTTAAAGCATGGGCTTACTTTTTTTTGGATCCATCTTGGATGGATATACAAGTGATATGTATTACTGTGTCATGGATATATGTAGTAGGTATATAGGATAATAAAGATTAAACATTATATTTTATATTATTTTGTAATTTATTTACAAAGGAATTCATACTACATGCAGATTGCTTTCATTGTTTAATTAACAACATCAATTTGCTAAACTCCAACTGTCTCATACAACTTCTATCTTTATCAGATCACCGATTCATTTCGGGGTTGTTTATTCCAAGTTGAATAATAAACAATTCTGCATAACACAGCGTTACGCTTCTTAAGTGTATCTAATATCAAATATTCCCTGTAGCTTAGAAGCTTGATGTACTAATGAGTGTATATATACTCTAACTAAGCTACCATATCTTTTGATCTTGAAGTTTATTATCAGCTTTCTCAGAGCTTTGTACGTAGACCGACAATCTTTTCACATAAGTTCAGCTTATCACAAACGGTAGAAAGTGGAAGCTCCCAGTGGTACCGTGGCAGTAAATAAAGTACGTAATAGGGATGGGGTGGATATCCGGAGTTCCGGATACCAAGGCGAACGAATAAAGAAAAGGATTATCGCTGTCATTGGAAGGAATTGCTTTATTATTTAATTTCGCTTATAGTTATGTCGTGCATTCTTCATAGAGTAAGTTTTATGACCTTATTGGCATAATATCTTACTTTTGTGTATAATGCAGCTCCCTTTTTATCAAAATCATCCAATAACCACAAACGTCATCGGATTATTTTTTTTGGGAGTAATGTAGATTGTGGGTTTTAGTAACAAAAAAAAAACAAGAAAAAAGCTGTAAATTATACCAAAGTTTGTCACAAAATATTTAATAAACGGAATATTCGAACTAAGAGCGAGCGGTTGCATGCGAGCCCAGTGACGCCATGCAAGTTGAAACTGTCACCGTGACTGAAATCCGTTGAACGATATCATCTCAACATCGTCCGGTTATCCGGCTACCCGAATACCCGACTACCCGTTCCATTTCTACCGCAGTACAATTATGATGTCGCGGACAGTCTGAGGCCAGCCCAGTTTGTATCTGTCATGCTGTCACCTTGATTTATCTATAATTGGACTTGGGAATACGGAGATGCGTGGATAGAGAAGTTATGTACTGGCAGCCATCTTGGATCACGCACGAACGCGGATACAAACAGGGAATTATTTTGTGATTCTGACTTTGAATGGTATTCTGTATACGTCCGCATATTCGTTTACCTATAACGTTTATTAAGTGTGGACTTGATTGTCAGAAGAGAGCTTTGGTACCAACAAGGCTCAAGCGCAAGTCGCAAGTTTATAAATAACTGTTTGACAATTTTTTATTTTTTTTAATAAGCAAGACATTCAAGTGCTCTAGATAGAACCCCTCTTCGTTGCGGAAATGTTCCGTAATACGATTTCCCTGAGTTATTGTGCCGGGATGTTCTGAGATCATTTAGAATTACCGTTGAAAGTGAAATATTATTTGTGTGTGTGGATGCCCCGGCGCTTTTCCTGCTACCGTTTCACAGTTTGTTTTGTTGGGAATGGGATGGGATGAAGTTGTTGATAAGATTCAAGAATATTTATTTGCGTGGTTTTATATTTAGTTTTAGATACTTATACAATTTCAGTTTCACCCTGACTGACGCCCGATCCCAATTCCAGAAAAAGTGGTAATTTGTTGGAGCAAGGACCGCAGAGTACGGGGGTGTCAGAGACATTACAATCGATGACGAAGTCTGCTATTAGAAGTAGCTTTAGAGCGAATTTTACCAACGAAGAGTAACTTTTACTGGAGAGTATCTTCAACCTTTTCATAGAATGATCACGCAGTTTATTTATATCCTGTTCGGTTGGGCACTAAACATAAAAACAGACCGTTATTTCAAGTGTCGATTCAGAGAAAATTTCATATATTTTTTGCCGCCTTCCTCCTCACATAACTATGTTTCAAGTTCCCGAAAGAACAGAGTAATAAAACAGAGTTTATATCCTGTATAATGAACGCTTGATAATAACAATGATTTGCGAAGTTTCGTAACAAAATATGGATATGGAGTTGGATAAATCACCGTAAAATTGTGAAATCCGCGAGATTACAATGTAACGGGGAAAAAATCGTTAGATTGTAATCTATCGATAACTTGTGAGCTGTACCGAACTTAATACAATATAACGCGTTAGTAGATAAACTGAAATGAATCACTGGGCAAAGTATAAAGTGCGGGTAGTTGAAGGATAAAGCGGGAGAGCGAAGCGAATCCTCGGTTATCCTTCGTGTTAGGTTATTAAACAAAGTACCAAAAAAAAACATAAATGCTAAACCTTTTTGGTCTTGTTTACAATTTATCGACAGAAAATAATCTAACGGTGTTTTTTCGTTAGAATTTAATCTCGATACATACTTTAAATGGAGTTAACTCAATTTTACACTAGTAAACGCACGTTCTAGTTGGCACTCTGGGTAATATCTATATTGCTGAAAGTTTTTGCAAGTAAGCATGCGTTTCTGGTTTTCACTTGTTCCTAAAATAAACCATTTACATAGATATTTTTGTATTTGTATTCGTTTTTTTATTTTTTGTTTTGTTTGTGTCCCAAGTGTTTTCCGCTGGTACCTTTTCCAATTCAAATTCAATTCAAAATTTTTATTGACCATAAAATCATACATATTACTTAGTCAACGTCAATATAATATTAATATTTTTGTATACTACCGCCCGTTCGGAAGTTGTGGGCTTAGGGATGGAGCAAAGAAGGGCAAGAAACCTCCCCCGTACCTCTTTTTAAAATATCAGAGCCTTAAAAATACAATGTTATGTATTTCTACTTAAGTCTAAGGAAATACACCGAGGAGAGACGTACTGACTCAGTCCATCGCCCCTCTTTGGATTTCTGTGCGCTGAGATGGTAAAGACCATGCAGTTTTGTCATCTAAATATTCTTTTACACTGTAATAAGACTTCTTCAATAGGCCGTTTTTGACATAGTTTTTGAACCTCCTTTCTGGTAGGTCCGTTGCTTTATTAGGTATTTTATTATAAAAACTAACACATACTCCCATAAAAGAGTGAGCAACCTTACTGAGTCTGAACGCGGGCATAGCAATCTTATTTCTATTTCTAGTGCTAATACTATGATTATGACCTAAAGTCTTAAATAAACCTATGTTTTTTCTGGTATACATGATATTTTCATAAATGTATTGACAGGTAACAGTAAGTATATTGATATTTTTGAATTTGTCCCTTAGTGATTGCCTAGCATCTAGTTGATAGATAGCCCGAATGGCCCTTTTTTGTAAGACAAATATTGTGTTTATATCTGCCGCTCTCCCCCAAAGCAGTATTCCGTAAGACATAATACTATGGAAATAACTAAAGTAAACAAATCTGGCAGTTCCTACATCTGTGATGTGTCTGATTTGCCTGACCGCATAAGCAGCTGAACTAAGTCTTCGTGAGAGACTAGTTACATGAGGACCCCATTGAAGTTTCGAGTCTATAGTGATTCCAAGGAAAATTGTTTCTTCAACGAGGTCTAGTCTTTCCGTTCCTATGCTTACACTCGTGTCCACCTGCCGCACATTCGGTAAACAGAATTTGATACATTTTGTCTTCTTCGAGTTTAATAAAAGGTTAACACATGAGAGAGCGTACTATCCTTGGAGTAGAGAGCTTCTCTCTCGAGGGGCTAACCTATATCTTCATTGAGACTGAATCAATAATTCAAATGTTGTACTTCAATTATTTTAAATGAGCTGTGATAAGATATTATAGTAGCTAGGTAGGCAATCGTTGTGTAGACCAATTTTAAAAACTTTTTTCTTTGCGGCTAGCAGGTAGCGGTCATAGTTTTTGGGCTGCATGGGAAAATAACCCTTACAGTCTGTAGTTTTCCACAACAATTGCAGATAGATACAGGATTACAGCCTCTGAAAATATTGCTCTCTGTTTTACTTCATTTTGTACTAATGATAAATTACTCATCTCATAAAGGTTAAATGTGAATGTTAAGATAATTATTTTCCTTATTCTTTTAAGGAAAATGATCAAGGAAAATTATTATTTTCATATAAATAGAAAACAACAAAAAAACATCCCTAAAATAAATTACACGTTTGACCGCCTGTTTGCTCTGCGTAAACATGATTAAGGACATATTTTGAGCGACGTCATTAAGTGAAGAGAGGGCCCAGGTGCGAAATATTATTTGTGTGTGTGGATGCCCCGGCGCTTTTCCTGCTACCGTTTCACAGTTTGTTTTGTTGGGAATGGGATGGGATGAAGTTGTTGATAAGATTCAAGAATATTTATTTGCGTGGTTTTATATTTAGTTTTAGATACTTATACAATTTCAGTTTCACCCTGACTGACGCCCGATCCCAATTCCAGAAAAAGTGGTAATTTGTTGGAGCAAGGACCGCAGAGTACGGGGGTGTCAGAGACATTACAATCGATGACGAAGTCTGCTATTAGAAGTAGCTTTAGAGCGAATTTTACCAACGAAGAGTAACTTTTACTGGAGAGTATCTTCAACCTTTTCATAGAATGATCACGCAGTTTATTTATATCCTGTTCGGTTGGGCACTAAACATAAAAACAGACCGTTATTTCAAGTGTCGATTCAGAGAAAATTTCATATATTTTTTGCCGCCTTCCTCCTCACATAACTATGTTTCAAGTTCCCGAAAGAACAGAGTAATAAAACAGAGTTTATATCCTGTATAATGAACGCTTGATAATAACAATGATTTGCGAAGTTTCGTAACAAAATATGGATATGGAGTTGGATAAATCACCGTAAAATTGTGAAATCCGCGAGATTACAATGTAACGGGGAAAAAATCGTTAGATTGTAATCTATCGATAACTTGTGAGCTGTACCGAACTTAATACAATATAACGCGTTAGTAGATAAACTGAAATGAATCACTGGGCAAAGTATAAAGTGCGGGTAGTTGAAGGATAAAGCGGGAGAGCGAAGCGAATCCTCGGTTATCCTTCGTGTTAGGTTATTAAACAAAGTACCAAAAAAAAACATAAATGCTAAACCTTTTTGGTCTTGTTTACAATTTATCGACAGAAAATAATCTAACGGTGTTTTTTCGTTAGAATTTAATCTCGATACATACTTTAAATGGAGTTAACTCAATTTTACACTAGTAAACGCACGTTCTAGTTGGCACTCTGGGTAATATCTATATTGCTGAAAGTTTTTGCAAGTAAGCATGCGTTTCTGGTTTTCACTTGTTCCTAAAATAAACCATTTACATAGATATTTTTGTATTTGTATTCGTTTTTTTATTTTTTGTTTTGTTTGTGTCCCAAGTGTTTTCCGCTGGTACCTTTTCCAATTCAAATTCAATTCAAAATTTTTATTGACCATAAAATCATACATATTACTTAGTCAACGTCAATATAATATTAATATTTTTGTATACTACCGCCCGTTCGGAAGTTGTGGGCTTAGGGATGGAGCAAAGAAGGGCAAGAAACCTCCCCCGTACCTCTTTTTAAAATATCAGAGCCTTAAAAATACAATGTTATGTATTTCTACTTAAGTCTAAGGAAATACACCGAGGAGAGACGTACTGACTCAGTCCATCGCCCCTCTTTGGATTTCTGTGCGCTGAGATGGTAAAGACCATGCAGTTTTGTCATCTAAATATTCTTTTACACTGTAATAAGACTTCTTCAATAGGCCGTTTTTGACATAGTTTTTGAACCTCCTTTCTGGTAGGTCCGTTGCTTCATTAGGTATTTTATTATAAAAACTAACACATACTCCCATAAAAGAGTGAGCAACCTTACTGAGTCTGAACGCGGGCATAGCAATCTTATTTCTATTTCTAGTGCTAATACTATGATTATGACCTAAAGTCTTAAATAAACCTATGTTTTTTCTGGTATACATGATATTTTCATAAATGTATTGACAGGTAACAGTAAGTATATTGATATTTTTGAATTTGTCCCTTAGTGATTGCCTAGCATCTAGTTGATAGATAGCCCGAATGGCCCTTTTTTGTAAGACAAATATTGTGTTTATATCTGCCGCTCTCCCCCAAAGCAGTATTCCGTAAGACATAATACTATGGAAATAACTAAAGTAAACAAATCTGGCAGTTCCTACATCTGTGATGTGTCTGATTTGCCTGACCGCATAAGCAGCTGAACTAAGTCTTCGTGAGAGACTAGTTACATGAGGACCCCATTGAAGTTTCGAGTCTATAGTGATTCCAAGGAAAATTGTTTCTTCAACGAGGTCTAGTCTTTCCGTTCCTATGCTTACACTCGTGTCCACCTGCCGCACATTCGGTAAACAGAATTTGATACATTTTGTCTTCTTCGAGTTTAATAAAAGGTTAACACATGAGAGAGCGTACTATCCTTGGAGTAGAGAGCTTCTCTCTCGAGGGGCTAACCTATATCTTCATTGAGACTGAATCAATAATTCAAATGTTGTACTTCAATTATTTTAAATGAGCTGTGATAAGATATTATAGTAGCTAGGTAGGCAATCGTTGTGTAGACCAATTTTAAAAACTTTTTTCTTTGCGGCTAGCAGGTAGCGGTCATAGTTTTTGGGCTGCATGGGAAAATAACCCTTACAGTCTGTAGTTTTCCACAACAATTGCAGATAGATACAGGATTACAGCCTCTGAAAATATTGCTCTCTGTTTTACTTCATTTTGTACTAATGATAAATTACTCATCTCATAAAGGTTAAATGTGAATGTTAAGATAATTATTTTCCTTATTCTTTTAAGGAAAATGATCAAGGAAAATTATTATTTTCATATAAATAGAAAACAACAAAAAAACATCCCTAAAATAAATTACACGTTTGACCGCCTGTTTGCTCTGCGTAAACATGATTAAGGACATATTTTGAGCGACGTCATTAAGTGAAGAGAGGGCCCAGGTGCGATGCACAGCGACCTCGTCTGGGGCCCTATTCCATTCTGTTAACCTAGTCGTGTATTCGTAGCAAGTAGTGCCGTTTTTTAATCTCGCCCGAGAGTGAAAAGGCTTGGGTTTGTTTAGGCTGAAAAGCCGGGTACTCATTACCGAGCCGTTAATGTATCAGTTGCAATAATCGTAACTGTAGGTGTCTGTGTCTTTGTAGCCGCTGTGGGAAAATCGCGACGCAATTATTGACCGAGCGAGCGAGCGATGCGAGCAAAGCGTCCAGTTCCGAGATTGGCCAAAAATGCATACTATTGTGTCCCCCTGTAGCAGAGTGCCTGTGTCAGAGTCTACACCGCATTGTTTAACCGATTTTGACGAAAATTGGCACACAGGTTCTTTGATTTATTTAAAAAATATTTGATTGCGAAGAAATAAGGGGGAAAAGGGGGAAAGATTGCTGTAGGCTTATTTATCGACGGATTTGAAACTGATATGAGAGACACACTAAGGACTTAATTTTACACAAGATGTTGCAAAAAATATTTAAAAGGAGGGAGTGGAGGGAGTTTTGCCCGGCAAAGGGGAAATTTGCTGTAGCGTTATAGACGGATTTCAAGGTCTCGTGTGGTCAACTGTTCTCAAATAACTCTAGTTATGTTGTTGTCATGCTCAATAAAGCAAACGACAGTAACCCCTCTGGTCACATCACACGGTATTTACATTTCATTAATTTGACTTGCAAAAATTCTCGTCGGTAAATAAGCGTAAAGCAGGATGTCTCTTTCTATTTGCTTTATATGAGACAGCTTTGATTATGGTAGCCGTTCAAACATTTAGTTTTTTTTTTTATCACAGGGCAATACTCGATTTATATTCTACATAATTTTTAGTTCATCTGGGAACCTACTGTTTAATATACTTCCTCAAATACAGGGTAGGTTTGTATGACTACAAGATAACTGTGACCTCTCTTTTGACGTGATAACGTTTTATGAATCAGCTCTTTTCGTCGCAGGCAGTAATTAGGCAGGTGGCCGAGTCGTATTAGTCAAGACTCAACAGCGCGGAGGGTTCTGAGTTCAAACCAACAGCGACTTACTATTGTGTATTTTTTTTATTTTGTTTACATTTTAGTAGTAAGTGTTGAGGTCGAGGTTTAATTTCGCTTCTTATGACGTTATTACGTAAAATTATCGTCCGTAAACCGACTTTGTAGACAACCAATTTTTTGCTTGGTGTAAGGTTGGTTAAGACAATCAAGAAACTTGACACGAACTGTGTAAGTAGCACGAATAATTAATTACGCATCGAAAAAGTATTCGAATGGAACTGTCGGTGACCCTGATCTCATTGAGATGTGTAAGGTTAATTTTATCTGAACTCGAAACTTTTTCTGTCTGTCAAAAATTCGTACTTCGTAAAATTCAAGAAAGAACTAAGGAAACTACTAGTTAATAAGGTATACTATTCAATAACAGAATATTTGCATGACACAACACTAAACACACAACAACACTAGTGTATAGTTCGAACGTTACCCGTCCGGTTGCATCAATCCAGGTATATTTTATCTTGCAGTAATATAAAATTGACCTACATCTTAAATTTTATAATTTTGCAGGAACAAATAATATTTGTATGCCATTGGCCAGACATAGAGATCCTACTATACCTACTTTAAAATCTATACATACTGTACCTATGTTTAACAAATAAAGCTTTGAATCTTTGTACTTCCGGCTCTATACACGGAATGTCATTTCGGTACCATGCGACTCGCGCTAATAGTTTTCCTGCTATCCCCTCTCTATCTATATCTAATCGAACCATTTGGCAGGTCGATTGATCTTTGGCCTCCCCTTGTCAATCATTCGCTGGGTTACCGATCTGATCAATCTGCCGTCTTCTAGTCTTGACTTCCAATTGCTATCAACATACGACCTACATCCAGCCTTCTTGGTTAAATATAACACTAAATATAACGCAAGCATTCTTAGGTCAAAGTTAAAAGGAAGAATTGGAAAGGAAGTGGCTGGGGATACCGGTATCTTGTCAAAGTTGATCATGAATAATAAATAAGAAGAATAAACAAGTACGTGTTCGCGTCAAAATTCATGTTAAAAAATGTGCAGAGTAAAAGGCGGAAAACTCCACTTTAATTAAATCTGAAACTACTTCATTAAAGCAGGTGATGTAATAATTAAAAGCGAGCAAGAGGAAAATTCCCCGCAGATTTGCAAAGAACACAAAAAACTTAACAGATGTTACGAAACATTATCATACTTTTAAACCGTGGTATTAAAGCAAGTTTAAACCGTCCTTTCTTCCGGCGGCCATTAATTCTGAGTTTCCACAAGTATTTTAACACGGAAGTTCCTGATAAAATGTTATATATGTGGCCGAGAGAGGTCGGTCCAGTTAGATGGCAGGATTCAGGGAAGATGCGTTCTGAAATATACTCTTACGACTTGGTGAAGACCATAGCATAACTAAATGGTCTAACGATGAGCTGTGGAGGGTATCATCACTAGGTACATCATTGTCATTGAACAAAAAAAGCTGATGAAAGAAAACGACGTAGATTTGCCGGTTCTCGGTGAAGACTCAGAGCGTTTGCTGTTTTTTTTCTGTTGTGGACTTTTTATTTTCTGTTGTGGACTTAAAGTGTTGATCCCTGAAATGACTTTATTATGATTTTATTGACGTGACAACGTCTTATAAATTGGTTTGCCGGGTGACACTTCAAGAAACTGCGTTACGCTCCGCTCACGTTATGCGCTCACAATGAGAGCGAGTGAGAGGCACGCGTCCCTTCCACTCGGGCATGGTTAGCCCGCCTAAGAGCGAGAGAGACAGACATAAAAAGTGAAAGGCACGCGTCCCTTCCACTCGAGCACAATGTTTTAAATTGTTACTATTATTTCATCCTTCTTCCTACTATACGAATGAATATTCACATTAAAATTATTTTACCACTCAAAGTCGTTGTCACGTAAAACTTTCGCCCGTATACCGACTTTACAGGCAACCAATTTTTTAACATAATTGATTGATACAACAGTTAACTCAATATTTGAGCTGAATTTTAATGTATTTCCTTGACATGTAATGACAATTACGAATAAATATCTTATATCTTAAATCTTTGTATATAGCAGCGGGCGGCGGTTTTTTTCCCGTAAGAAGGTACTTTAAACCGTTTAAAGTACTAATTAACATTTTCGTGAATAACATTAATAGTTTGAGATACAAATACGCCATTGCATAACAGAGATGGTACAGACCTACCAACTTAACTGTGAATGACGGGTGTCGCGGTAGGTCTGTACAGAAACAGAAACAGAACCATTTACATGCAGGCACATACATTGCTACTGGCCCCACACTAGGATGTGGGGCCAGTAGCAATGTATGTGCCTGCATGACACATTCCCTGTATCGTGGAAACCAGAAACAGCGACATCACATGTAAACATCCATGACCTGGGGTTTTTTTTGTCCCCAGCCGGGATTCGAACCCGGTGCAACCGCTACGCCACAGAGGTCGTCATATATGTATTTCACCTAAGTACCTATAATTGAGTTTTGAAATTCGTTGATGAACTTTTACTAGGTTCATGGTGCAACCATACAATATTGTATTAGAACACACTGTAGAGTCAGCATGAACCGAATCTGACCCGTGGCCTTTACCAACACAGACATTTTAACTAACACATATTTATTCCTTTTTTGTTGACCCTAGCTCGCCCACTCATAACTCATCGGAACTGCCATTTTTTCGACACATTTTATTTTACGTATACACGTCATTTCGGATCGTACCGTGCCTCAGAAACAGTGGCAGTTTGTAGCAAATCCACACATAATTTGTACTATTTACATTCGTGGCCGTGGTCTTTATGTGTGGGTGGGTAGGGGTGGAGATGGTCCGGCTGGGCTATTCAGTTAGTCGCTGGCATAATCTGTGAGTTATGGTGACAAAACGTCCGGCGCAGGCGGGTCGGTCCGGTTTTTGCTTTTGTACAGTCGGCGATAGCAATTGTGTTAAATTGGATGCTGCTTACTAAGAGAAGTTAGCGATATGTGTAAATGTTACCCATTAATGTTTACATACGAATCATAGGAATTCGGTTATGACGTAAACGTGACACGTCACCACATCTCTCACTCTCTCACTTCATTTTCACTTCACTTCACTTCTACTTCAAACCTTATTTCCTCTATATGAGTTTTATTTGAATAGGCAGTAAACATTCTACACTATGTTTAAGCTGCAGTATCTTGGTCTTAGATCAAAAACTTACCTGCTGCATCTATGATCATCAGCTCTACGAAAAACGCGTATTGTACGCGCAATTCTTCCCCTTACCTATCATCTCCGTCTCCTACCCAACATGGTTTGCTGGAAAAAATCTTTTATTAGAGATAAGCTCGCCTTTGTACATATTTTTTCTATGTTAAGCTATTTTTACTTTCATGTGAGTACAATAAAGAAATTACGAAATTACGAAAAACAGGTACCTCTGATGTTTCTACATTTATTTTATTTTACAGCTAGTCGGAAACATGAACTTGAAATAAGGCCAATTATACGGATTTCACTATGTATACAGTTTACTATGTATACAGTTTACTATGTATACAGTTTACTATGTATACAGTTTACTATGTATACAGTTTACAATAATTAAGTGCATTGCTAACACAGCGTATTTTGTAGAACGAAAACAACCCATGCATAAAGTCCCACCAAAGTCGCGTTGCACGTATAAGCTTTTAGCTACAGTGTAGACGTTAAATCTCCTTGTCCCCAGAAGCCGGATAAGTATTGAACAAAATGTCTCCATCCAAGATTAGAATAGAAGTTGGATCCGAAGATGAATTTATCACAGCTTGCAGTTTCCGGTCAGCCGCCGGATGTGAAGACATTTGACACAGTAAATCAATATCGGTCCATTTACATACAGGCACATACATTGCTTCTGGCCCCACACTAGGATACCCTGTGTCGTGGGAACCAGAAACAGCGACATCAAAACATGTAAACATCCAAGATCTGGGGTTTTTTTTGTCCCCAGCCGGGATTCGAACCCGGGATCTCTCGCATGGTAGGCAGATGCGCAACCGCTGCGCCACAGAAGTTGTCGAATATGTTTCTGTACTGTATTTATTAGGGCAGTGTTTAAACGAGTGACTGTAAATTAAAGTTTTAAGTGACAAAAATAATTAATTTAGGTTATTGTATTACTAAGTTAGCGACTGACTGCGAGTGGCGAGAAATTAACAGAAGAGCAACGTACAAACATTAATTTGAGTTAAACACAAAATCAGAAGCTTCTTATTATTTGAGCGACCTAATATTTGTTTGAGTGGCAACGTTACGTCCTGCATTTTTTTCAATATTTGGCAAATTATTTATTTAAGGCGCCGCATAACGTATAGCATCTTGTACGCCGTTGATGTTTCCCTTAATACCTCACCGGGGAGTCATTATCTTGAGAAGTACATAACTTTAGAAGGAACTCTTATTTCTCATCCCTATTCTTTGAATCCATTACTAAACAATTATAATAACCTCGCGTGAACGAAGCGATGTCATAATGAGGTCTCCACTCGAGAACTTCTTAAAAAGGTACGAAAAAAGGAGGATCTCAAACAATATTCTTCGCCTCCGCACTTTGGGGCGAGACAAAGGCTTTTGTCGTTTTAGAAAATGGCCGAAAATTTCTCGTTAATAGGGAAAAATTACAGGCACGCTATTGTGTTGACGATCCCTCGCGGCTTAGGTCGGCTAGCTGGATCGCGAGTTACGCATAAGATCGAGTGAACTTTGAAGTCTCCATATATTTCCACTCATTATTATTTAATAATTCACCAAGTCAATGAATTAAAGAAACCGACTTCAAGACCTAATGCTTCCTCCCACTTGGTATGCAAATGTCGTCTATATAATTGACCTTCAAGAATGGTATGACCTTCCAGAGAGTGGGGGCTAGGTTTATCTATCCTCGTAGTGACCCGGTTGTAATACTAGCCTGCACTGTCTGGAAGGTCCTTAAACAGTTGCATACAATTCTACAATTTCATTATTGTGCTTAATGTACCTATTGCATTCAATTATTGCTCTGTATATACAAGAAATGGAATCGTGTAAATGAGCCTTAAATCTGGAACTGGAATTGGTAGAGCAATCCGGAACGTGAGTCGCGTCTTTAAAAGGTTGCTTTACAATTGTATGTAGACGCTTGGACGTGGCCATAATTTGTCAACTTCACTCTCATACGCGCCATTGTCTTCTTCTTTGTGTTCTGACCGACCGCGTTTTTAATTTCCGCTCTCTCTTACTTCGCCAAAAGTCTGAGCAAGGCTCATTAGTGGTGTATCCTCAACTTCTACAAAAGAACTTTTACAGTTTATGTTGAGATTGGTCTTTGGCGGTTATTTCCGAATGCATAAGAATTAAAAGTAGGTAAATTCCATTGATATCCCCACCGGGGGGCACAGGCCTTTACCCAAATACGAGTAAGATTGAGCCTTATACCACCACGCTGGCTCAGTGCGGTTTGGTGTATAGTAGCCGGGACCTGCAGCTTAAGGTGTCATCCGAAACACGGAACGTCCAATAAATAACTCTAATAGATAAATTAATTATCTAATTGGTACATGGTCAGCACCGGTATTCGAACCTGCATCTTCTGCGTGAGAAGCAAGCGTGGAACCCACTAGACCACGGAGATCTTCTACTGTAAAGTAGATGATTGAACAAAGTCATTACTCTAGAAAGTTAACTTCACACCCCGAGGGACGCCTGAAGGGATCTTGATTAGTTTAAAATTTTAGATTGATTCCCAAATAATCCGATTTGAAGATGTCTTCGAAAATTTCAGAAACGTATGAGACTTTCTCGATATAGCTATCAGCGATCTTAGAAGAACTTAGGAATGTTTGATATTTTGCTTGATTTAGGAGTATTGATGTTTGGTCGTTTTATGACTTTATTTTATTGTGAAGAATCTAGTTAACCATCGAAGCCTCAGATCATAAAGATTAATTAATTGAGTTTATGCTAAATTGAATTATCTTTAGGTGATAGTAACCCTGATTATGACTAGCGATAGTCGTCTAAGAGATTAGAAATGCTCTAACTCTGTATTCTCTCGTCTAAATAACTTATTCCTTTGTATTATATAAGGTTCCTCGAATGTTGGTTTTTCCTGATGACCTATTGCGACGAAGAATGTTCTATTACATGAGAGACCCCGCATTTTAATTCCGGCCGAAAAAAATGAAAATACATGTTTACTATCACCTATCACTATCGTTTTAGTACATAATTAAAGTATGTTTTGTGACGTTGCTGTTTATGGTTCTCACAACACAGGGTATATATATCCGTACAAATAATCCGCTCTTTGCATTGAGAGATGTCACAAACGGCTCCGCCCCATCAATAGATACGCACACAATAGATTCACACTTGAGATAGCCCTCAAACTTGAGGGCGTTCTATTTGTACGAGCGTAGGTATTGGGCATGAAGCAATCTATGAGCCTGTAAACGAATGTTAACATCAAAATACACCACATGATCCTCGTGTCTCGGAAAGGTATTTCCGCAGGTATTGGCGAGAGGCTTTTGTTTGTCGGCATTGTTCCTGAAATATTTGCCGGCATTTTGCAGACATGCCCGGCATTGAAGCGCATCGAACCGGCATAAGACTGGGCGTATGCTGAGTCAGAAAAGATTTTGCAAGGCAGGGTCTCAGGGCGAGGCGTCTTTAAAATCTTTTTTGTGTGACCTACCGACTCACTCGCCAGTCAAGTTATTTAGACAAATTACTTGTACTTTAATATTAATTAAGAGTTAATTAAGAGGGCGATAGGCTAGCTCCTGTTAAAAAGGGATTATTTAGTAACAGGATAATGATGTGAATTAAACTGAACCTTTGGCAACCTTTACAGGAAAAGAAATGACTCTAGGACCCATTTTTTGTTCCGATAGGCGAATGAAAAAAAAATACTTTGGTGAACTTCAATTGCCAAAATCGCTAAAAATAAAAATAAGTATTTTATAAACGACTCAAAATTGCAAGACGAACAAAAGTATTTGAGCAATAAAAAGTTTCACTTTGTAAACATTGACATGAGTTGAGCGAAATTTCTTTGAAACAAACAACAGATAGACAAACAAAGAAGTAATGCTGTGTAGAGGGTAGACCGGAGTCAAACATTCCCCTGAGGGCGAATAAATGGGGATTATTACTTAGGTAAGTCGCAGAGCTGTGAGAGCAACGGACCAAGAAGTGGCTAAGGATCGATAGCCTATCTAGCCTTTCGCATTCACAGTTTTAAGAGATGAGGCTCTTTCAGCAAAGTTTTATTTAAATCATGTCTCGCCCGACTTACACAACGCATACTAACAATGGTTTGTAAAACATAGCTTGATCTCTGCTCTGACTGATGTCATCGCAAAACACGCCCATCAAGTACCGTATTTTGCGATGGTGAAATGACAATGTATAGAGACAAATATCAAACTTTATTGGCAAATAGTGTCTTACATTCATCATACAAGACAATTCTTGATCCTAACTTGAAAAAGAGAGAAAGAAAGAAAAAGTATGTAATTTGCCATTAAAACTAAAAACAAACAAAAACACATACAAAAAATAACGATAATTTAATAGCGTGAGAAGAAGCTTCCTTGAGCCCGAATCAGACTTTTATGATGATAATTTGGGCTGTGAGTATTAAAACGCAACGTAAGCTTTTTACAGACTGACTGTCCTTTATTCAATATTGTGACAAGATGTGTAGTTTACACATAAAACAATAGAGATGGCGCTAGTTGTACCAAATGATAATTAATTTGTTACAAGTATTTAACACATTGCCTTAACAAATTAAAGTACTAGACCAGGTAATCCGTAATACCAAGTTGCTTCAAGAATTTATAATGTTTAACTGAACCTAAACTTTTAGTTAAGATATCAGGCATATCATCTGTTTTTAAATAACAAATTTTCACAAACTTATTCACAACTGCCGTTCTTACAAAATGATATCTTACATCTATGTGCTTGCTCCGCTTATGGAACATACAATTTTCAGTTAGCTTCTGTGCACTTTGATTGTCATTAAACAAAAGTACAGGTTGATCTTTTCTACATTTTAGTTCAGATAGAATATTTCTTAAATATATAGCCTCTTTACTAGCTTCACACATTGCCATATATTCTGCTTCCGTACTCGACAACGCTATAGTGCTCTGCTTCCTACACTCAAACGACACTACACTGCCACACATTTTAAATAAATAACCGGTATAAGACCTTCGATCAACAGAATCAGATGCCCAGTCAGCGTCTGCATAGCCAACTAAATCTAAATCATCAGTTTCAAATCTTAAACCAAAATTTTTGGTACTTTTTAGATACCTCAATAACCGCTTAGCATGCTTACAGTGTTCTTCATTGAAGCAATTATTAAATTGACTGAGGTAACATACAGCAAAGAATATATCTGGACGAGTTAAAGTGGCCAAGTATAATAAACTTCCAATAAGTTGTTGGTATGGATATTGTATACATTTATTATCCTTTTTCAATTGCAAATTAACTTCCATTGGTGTATTCATTTCTTTACAATCTTCCATGTTAAATTTCCTTAATAGATGTTCAACAAATTGTTCCTGATCAACAGTCATTACATTGTTCTGCTTCCGAACACGCATACCTAAGCATTGCCTAATTTCGCCTAAATCCTTTAGCTTGAAATTTGCCTGTAACTCACTCTTGAGCTTGTCTGTTTCTTTTATACAATTAGAAAATATAAAAAAGTCAATTCTACAAACAGTGCAATATACACCACAACATTCTCAATCAACTTGAAAAACAAACAGGGTTCATATACAGATTTTTCATATCCTATCCGCAATAAACAATCATCTACCCTTTTATACCATTCCCTAGCTGATTGTTTGAGGCCATAAATTGCTCTATTTAATTTCAAAACTTTGTTTTTCTTATCAGTACATTGATAATTCTCAGGGAAATGCATATACACAGTTTCATTTAGGAATCCATTTAGAAAGGCTGTGGTGACATCAAGATGGGTTGTTGCAAGGTTGTATTTAACACACAAAGCGAATAAAAGTCTCAGCGTAGAATACCGAATAACTGGTGAAAAGGTTTCTTTATAGTCTATACCATATTTCTGCGTGAAACCTTTGGCCACTAGCCTAGCACGGTATCTAACATTTTTATCACTGTCTACCTTTTTTCTAAGCACCCATTTGCACTGCACCACTGTACCACTTTCTTCCCTATCAACCACTTCCCATGCTTCATTTTCTTCAAATGATTTCAGTTCTTCTTCCATTGCCTTCTGCCACTTATCACGTTCTGGCCCATTCATGGCTTCATCTACGGTTATTTCATCCGCTAAACCAGTTTCTGCACACATGAGCCCGTACTTGGCTGGCAAACGACGTTCTCTTTTCTCATTTGCTGGTTGACCAGCTGGCATGAGGTTTTTTAAGTCTCTAGTTACAGCTTTTGACATGCTGTTTGCAGTATCAAAGAACTCATCTGAAGAACTATTTGAAGTTGTCTCCACTTGTTCATATGTGCTGTCATCATCTTTCTTCATTGACTGAGTCACATCGGAGTCTGCACTTTCTGATTTTTTGTGCACCTCTGCAGTATTTGACGACAGTTCAGGCTCTTCCACAACAGCTTGTACCATGTCTGAGCATTTCGGCTCCATGATAGTAACATCTCTACTAGTCACTACTTTATTAGTCTTCGGGTTATACAGCCTGTAGCCTTTTACACTATCGGCATAACCAACTAGATAGTGTTCCATTGCCTTTTTGTCCCATTTCAGCCTCTTTTCTTTTGGAACATGAGTCATCACTTTGCTTCCAAACATACGTATGTGGCTGACATCTGGTTTCTCACCTGTCCAGAGCTCATATGGTGTTTTTTGGTCCAATCCTGAAGCCAGCGACCTATTTTTTAGGTAAACAGCTGTGTGAACTGCTTCGGCCCAAAACTTCTTCTCCATCTTTGCGTCAAATAACAGACATCTTGCTCTCTCCACAACTGTTCGGTTAAATCTCTCGCAACGTCCGTTTTGTTCGGGTGTATAAGGGTTCGTTCGTTGATGGATAATGCCAGATTTCTTCAGATAGTTTGTCATCTCATTAGAACAAAACTCTGTGCCATTATCCGATCGCAATACCTTGATGCTGGTATTCATTTGCTTCTCAACCATTTGCTTGAACTCTCGAAAATACATAAAAACATCACTTTTGTTTTTCATGAAGTAAACAAATGACATTCTGCTGTAATCATCCACGAAAAGCAAGAAGTATCTAGATAAACCAACTGATAAGGTTTCCATCGGTCCGCACACATCTGTATGCACGATTTCCAATACCTGTTTACTTCTTGTACTGCTATGTGGAAAGGGTAATCTCGTCTGCTTTCCTTCGCAGCACACTGTACAATTGAACTTTCCAATGTTTTCATTGTCACTATACTTTATCCCTTTTACAGCGCCATTCTTCATTACAGTCAGATCCTTACTGTTGATATGGCCTAGTCGTCTATGCCAGTCCATTCCTGAAGTCGTCGTTGCTGATGCCGCTAACAAACATTCTGACTTCGTGTTTAACCTGTACACTCCATTCACCAGGTCTGCGGTGCCAATTAGCTCATTCTTCTGATTCGTTATACAACACTTTCCTTTCCCGAAGCTCACCTTGTTGCCCTTTCTAATCAGTTGGCTGTTTCCGTTTCCGAGTAAATCCCGAGTCGTCGAACAACGATTGTAGTTTTTTCCACACACCATGAACTGTAGTTTCACTTTTGATATGCACAAAGAGGGAACTGTCTATCGTCATGATTAACTTAGCCTTCGCCTTTTGATTTTCTACCGTTGGAGTTCCTTCTGATCCCCCTAGTAAGATCCCCCGTCCCGTCAATCTTAAATTCTTATTGACTCTTTTGGATCCTTCCTTTATTCACATCCTTTCTAAATTTATAACCTCTAACAAAATTAAACTGTAGTTAGATGTTGAATTATTATAGGTATTAAGTTATATCTGTATGTCTTCTTTTTGTGTCTAATACCCTTACCTATAACTGTTTAACCACTTATCATTTATATATATATATTTTTAATTTTTGTTGTCCTAATAATTGGTGTTTGTCTGGGTCTTTTTATAGGTAATCAAGTCTCAACTCTGAAGATACATCGATAACTGTACAAAAGTGATCCCCTTCGTGTCATCTTTAACACGTGATATTGGCGGAATTACTGTAGGGATCCACAGTAGAAGCCATTAATCCAAAAATTGAATTGAACTATAACGTTGGCTAGACAAACCGTCAATTTTTTTTTGTTACTGTTACGCAAAAAATATTGACTGTTAGTCTAAGCAATGACATAGCGTCACGCACGCCTGTTCTTAAACAGCATTAGAAAGGCACGATGAGCCAGCTTATAGTAATCAAGGTTTCCTCACGATGTTGTACATCACCGTTAAAACGTCCGTATATGGACCTCAGATAAATACATACTCTTTCACGTGCATGGTGAGTACAGGGATTCGAACCTGTATCTCCTATATACGTGAAACGTCATGCTAGAGCACGGCACGGCAGTCTGTTAGTAGTTAAGTTTATATTACTCGTTAATGAATAAATAACACAAATGCTTGGAACCTCCGAAGGAAAATTATAATGAGTACAAACCAGCTAAAGCTAGCGTGGCGTATAAAACAATTTCCACGGAACAACTCATAAGTTCTCGCACTAAGCTGAGTCTCAGGATTAAGTAGATCTCAAGAAACATGAAGTTTCCCCAAACAAATGGGAATACGTTAAGAACAAGTTCAACTCAAATTAGATTTGCATTTTTAAACAACTCTCGCTTCCCTTCAAAGAGGATTCCTTCCGCAGGTTTTCTTGGATCTTTGCTACCCGGATACCCGACCGGGTACACACGGGTACCCGGCCGGCACAGCCTGTTCGCTTGAATTATTTAGTTTGCACTTATTTACTTAATCTCCACCCGGACGGCGAACCGGTATTTTTTATTTCAATTATTTATTGACGTGTGAAGGAAACCTTCACTTTTTTAAGTTTCTCATTTAACACCTGCGTTGGTTGGTATATTGAAGTGAACAACTTCTGACTGTGTGTCGATTGTTGGTACACTGAACAACTTCTGACTGTGTGTCGATTGTTGCGAGGCGACAGTGACTGCGCAGCGCTTGTCAGTGCAGTATGCGCGCTCTACGTGCCTGACAACTACCTACGCGCGCGTAGGCACCAGCTGCTAGCGGGCGGCACGCACCGCACGGTGGCGCCCCGGCAGTCCCCGCTGGTCCGGGCGCTTTGGTGGCCGCACCATTGAATGATCTGTTTGGTGATGCATGGAGGGATATTGTGCGAGAGTATGGCAGGTACTGCGAGAATGATGCTTAACTGTGCTGTGTATGTAACTGTCCTCTCTTTATTAGAATTATTCGTAATTTGAAATCGAAATTTAATTATTATGGTATCTATTTAAAATTAATTTGCTGATCTGTATTAGTACTATAAATTTATTGTAATGTGATTGTTGATAATGTTTGTGTCGATTTGGTTCGCTGTTATGGCACAAATAATACCTGTGATAATAAAAAAAAAAAAAAATATTTTCTTTATTTATTGTTGAAACTACCTTTTGTTCATCTAACTGTGAAATTATTTTATTTTGTCATCTATTATTTATTCCACAATAATACATAATCAGCCTTTATTCGATTTCCTGTACTTATAAAATAACAATAACCGGCCAAGTACGAGTCGGACTCGCGCACGAAGGGTTCCGTACCATTACCTATAAAAAACCGCAAAAAATCACGTTAGTTGTATGGGAACCCCACTTAATATAAATTTATTTTATTTTTTAGTATTTGTTATAGCGGCAACAGAAATACATCATCTGTGAAAATTTCAACTGTGTAGCTACCACGGTTCATGAGATACAGCCTGGTGACAGACAGACAGACAGACAGACAGACAGACAGACAGACAGACAGACAGATGGACGGAGGGACGGACGGACGGACGGACGGACGGACGGACGGACGGACGGACAGACAGCGAAGTCTCAGTAATAGGGTCCCGTTTGGCACCCTTCGGGTACGGAACCCTAAAAAGTGCCGATGTAAGATGATAATAAATAAATTGGCGCCCACACGTTCAGCAAGTAATATAAAACTCGATATTACAGAATAACAATTTTCTATTGTCTGCAAAATTATGAACATTCAGACTCGTGCCAGTTTCCGTTTCAGAAAACAATTGAATATTGTTTTAATTTGAAATGGAATAAACGAGATATTCAAAGTATGTATGTAATGTACGTTAGGCATTTGTAAGAAAAACATATCATTTCAGAAAATGTGGACACAGAGTATAATTTATTCCGTATCGTCATACACAAAGTAGAAAATATCAAATGAAACTAAGCATTACAGTGACAACGATTTTATTTTATGACATTCAGACATTTTATTTTATCCTATTCAGAGATAGAGGTAAGGCCCGGTTACACAAACGGCTACTTGAAGTTTAACGGTCACTCAACGTCATGCTGCCGCTATCTTGCTCGGGAACTGACAGTGCCAGTATGACACTTAAGCATCACTTTATATTTGAGCAGCCGTCCTTGCATTCGTCCAATACATACTTTGTTTTGCTTATTTTACATGAAATTGACAACATTAAATGCATCAAACATATATGGTAATATTATAATATACAATTCGTGTTTCAACATTAATTTTGGCACAATCTTATTTACAAAACATTTACGTGTACATATATCGCACTGCGTTTATACATAAATAATTTAATCTCAAATCTTCGTTATTTACAAAACAAACTAAAAATAACTTATTTTGTTTACCACGAGCTGTTTGAGGATAATAATAAAAATCCAAGCAATTTTAATATCACAAATTCATTGTATCATATTTTTATACCTTCATAATTAAGGATTTTCTCTCGGTGATAAAATTTAATACAGATTGAGGTGCATAGTAGAATACGTATATTGTTAGACAGGCCGATTACAGAGGCCTCTCAACTAAACAAATTAAAAAACCTGCCAAGTGCGAATCGGACTCACAAAAGATTTTGTACAAGAAAACGATGTGTGTGGGATGACCTTTAAAAAAGTGCGAGTTGAACTCGCCCATGAAGGGTTCTGCTAGTAGCATCTTCATAATACATCTAGCCCAAATATAACTATCATTCTTCACCAGCTAATGATTACTTTGTTTTTCATTACTTTGTTTTTGTTTGTATGAATGACAAAGTTATCTTTGCGGTTTTTAATAAACTGCTTATTTTATTTTGTTCAAACCAGTTTTCGTTGAAGGTGTATTGAGATACACAGCATTTTTTTTTTAGATTTTTCACTCTCTTACTATAAAAGTAAGGGGGGGGGGAATAATTTTTTTTCAACTTTGGAAGGGTCTGTCTCTTTAAAGATTTACTTTGAGGAAAATGGTTTCAGGAACCTCTACGTCATTTTTAAAGACTTATAACTAGACACACATAGATTTAATGAAAAATATTTTTTGTTGTTTCAGTTGCATGTATGGTGAGCCCCCCCTTAATTTTGTATTGTTTCAATTTTTGTATAAAAATCGTAAAGCGGTTCACAGAATACATCTACATACCAAGTTTCAACTGTAGTCGTCAAGTTTAGGAATAAAAGTTGCTGTGACATACGGACGGACACACGCACAGACAGACTTGATGAAACTATAAGGGTTCCTTGTATCTCTACGTAACCTGAAAAACACTTGTTTTTCATAGTTTTCTGCTGTAGCAATATCCTGTGATAATTTTAACTTTCTACCTATTACGATTCAGAGAAAGTATGCGTTCACTGACAGACAGCGGAGGCAGATAGTATAGGGTCTCAATAAATTTCGGGCACGGAAATCTGAAAGCGATTTTAAAATAGAATTTACTGAACAAGATCTGTCGGATATACAAGGCTGTCAGTTAAGTCAGTTAAGTTAGGAAGTTAGTTTAGTAGTTACGCATCTGTAATCGAATTAATTGGTAGACTCTTGAGAGTACGGCTCGAAATTGTAGCACATATCTGATATTGTGTTTGTAGTGAGTGACACATGAGTTTTTCACTTATTGTTTCACAATGGTCAGTACATCACTAAAGGCACTTTGTTGTTCAGTATTACTAGTAACGTCCATATTGCAGTTTTCCATTGAAAACTGAGATGCTCGCTGCCCGAGCCTGAAAAGAGAACATAATAATATATACAAGGTGTAAATGAATTAAAGTAGTCGAAAATAGTTTCTCATTTTGCAAATACGGCATTTTGAGCCTGTAAGGGCAATCGATACGCTATCGCTATGCGTTTTCCATAACTACTAGCTCAGCCTACCCACATCGAGATAACGTTAAAAACTTATGAAATAACAGAATAAAAGACCGTGTTCTTTGTGGCGCCTGAACGTAAGAGTATATACTTATCAAAGTTAGGCCCGGTCAATATCCCGAGTTTTTGTCGTGTATTTATGATGAGCTATCACGTCACATCATCACTACATAGTCTAGAACAAAGTCTCTTCCCGCTGTGTGTCCCTATGTAAGCTTAGTTCTTCAAAACTACACAAAGTATTTTGATGCGGTTTTCTTCAATAAATAGAGTGATTCAAGAGAAAGATGTATAATGTGCTCCTAAATGGGCCAGGTTTTACTGCAATATGTAGCCGGCAACTATTGGTGTCCCTGTCTCACTCACATGTTAGAAAAAGACACCAATAGACGCCAGCCACATATTGCAGTGAAAATATGGCCCGTTTAGGCGCACTTTTATACATGCATAATATAGTGCACCGTGCATTGCAACCGTGCGAAGCCGGGGCGGGTCGCTAGTCTAATATAAGTACGTACTGTTGGCGGTAAACTTGGATATACTCGGCCGCCGAGCCACGTACAGCCGCACCGCCATACTCCGCACGTGCGCCGGCCGCGTGGCGACAGTGGCGCGACAGCGCAGCGACAGGTAGCCGCGGTGTGTCGCGTGCGAGTCCGGCAGGATGTGCAGGGAGCGCCACGACGCGCGCAGGCTGTCGCTGTCGGCGCCTGATATGTGGGTTCCGCTGCTGATTAGCGGGTCCTGGAAGGTTGAAACTGCTTAAAGAGATGGTAATTAAATACCGAAGAATATAATTAACCTATAGGTGTATTTGGCGCACAACATGTGTCCATTAATTTGGCACCCAAATTGTTACTACTGATTTGGCGCCCAACGTGTGACCAATAATTTGGCACCGAACGTGTTACTCTTAATTTGGCACCCAGCGTGTGACTACTGATTTGACGCCCAACGTGTGACCATTAACTTGGCGCTCAAAGTGTAACTACTTATTTGGCGCCCAACATGTAACTACTGTAATGGCGCCAAACGTGTGACTGACAACTGACTAGGTATGGAATATGAATATACTTTATATCCTTATTAAGCACAGAGTTTATTTAGCTGTATAACTTTGAAATTGTGGATCATAATGTAGAGGAATTTAAACTTTAAAGGATTTAATTGCATGTTTTCTTATTCCTTTAGCAAATATCGCCCTTCCAATTAGAGATTAACAGATTACCCGTGAGTTCGTTAATAAATTATTGAAACGGGACGCTTTTTGCTGTCAGCTATTTCTAAAAATCGTTGAAAATAGGTCATGAGAGATTATAGCTTTAATACCGTCCGATTGGCGATTTTAACCTGGCATAATTATATAAACTACAGCTCCAACGCTTAACTAAACCTGTGATCTAGATAATTTTATCATCAGCAGCTGTATCTTAGCTTGACTCCCATAATTTCGCTGTTGTGTATTTAACGGTTTAAAAGTAATTCCATAATATCCAGTCAATAATTGTCGTAATAATAATAAGCGGAACGTTCAAAAGTCCCTCAGAGTCGACTTAGCGGCATAAATCTTTCCTGAAACGCAACAAAAAACAGCTTAAAGACCGTTCCAAATTTACATCACTTTAAAATAAATCATCCGAATTCCCCGACACTTCCCCAATTTTCCTCAAAAAGGCCGATCCGTAATTCCGTAGTAATCTACTTATAACTTATTTACTTTAATTTGAAAGTCATTGGGCTACGGGGTAAATCTCCCCGTAATCGAATTAGGCTGGTATTGAAGCGGTTGTCTTATATTTGCTTTGGCTAAATGAGCAGCAGGTATTCACTTCTAATTTTGAAATGTTTGTGTTTGGTGACTGGGACTGCCGCAAACTCTGTACTTGAATATTAATAACAAAGTATGTTGGTAAACGCAAAACACAGGCTGAAAGGCTGATATATATTTTTTTCAACTAAGTATTAATAGAATTTTTAAGAAGGTTCTTACGGAATAATTATAGAAAACTAAAAGCCGAAAAATTAGGAAACGATTGTTCAGTTTATACTTACACTTCAAATAGATGGCTTTGGCAATTTTTGACAGAACGACTTCTGTCGCGTCTATTGGTAAAATCTACAAAATTTAATCCGACAATTGGTATACTTCCTCATAAATTACTTATAAATTCATTTTTAATTTCATTGATAAAATAGCCAAATAAAATAGCCAACCACAAGGAGCTAAAATAACATAAAAAACAACATTGTCTTATCACAAGAAAGCCAAAGATTGGTTTAAAATTAAATTTACTTCGAAACCCGAACCCCATCTTCAAACAAATTCGTTCACAAAAAGGCTTGGGTACCCCAAATTGGAAGATCGTTACAATTAATTTACTTGTTGCCAACAAGATCTAACGTACGACAACATTATCCTTCCATTGCACCGAGTGTTACAGTCGGCAACAGATAGAAGTATGTGAACACGCAATATACTCAAATAAACCTACACATCCTAACAAACTAGAAACAGCTATACAAGGTGTAAATGAATTAACGTAAAATGAGAAACTTCTTTGTTAGGGACATCATTCTGAGCAACTTTTACTATGAAACCGATTTGATCAAAGCAACTTTAATTTTCACTTCTCCATAGAAATCAGCTGACCCACTCAGTGCCAAAATGTACTGGAAAGTGAAAAATAAAGTTGCTCTGATCAAATTGGTTTCGATATGAAAGTTGCTCAGAATCATGTCCCTAACAAAGCACACATATGTACACCTTGTATAGCAAAAATTACAAAATTATGATAAAATATAAGTAGGGATTTAGCTGAGTATACAATTTGGTATCTTTTTCAGTATCGTGCATACTAAATATAAGCAGGTATTTAGCTGAGCCTACAATTTGGCATCTATTTCAGTATTTTGCATACCAAATATAAGCAGGTATTTAGTATACAATTTGGTATCTATTTCAGTATCTTGCGTACTAAATATAAGTAGGTATTTAGCTGAGTATACAATTTGGTATCTTTTGCAGTATCGTGCATACTAAATATAAGCAGGTATTTAGCTGAGTATACAATTTGGCATCTATTTTAGTATCTTGCATTCTAAATATAAGCAGGTATTTAGCTGAGTATACAATTTGGCATCTATTTCAGTATCTTGCATTCTAAATATAAGCAGGTATTTAGCTGAGTATACAATTTGGCATCTATTTCAGTATCTTGCATTCTAAATATAAGCAGGTATTTAGCTGAGTATACAATTTGGTATCTATTTTGTATCTTGCATACATAATATAAGTAGGTATTTAGCTGAGTATACAATTTGGTATCTATTTTGTATCTTGCATACATAATATAAGTAGGTATTTAGCTGAGTATACAATTTGGTATCTATTTTGTATCTTGCATACATAATATAAGTAGGTATTTAGCTGAGTATACAATTTGGTATCTATTTTGTATCTTGCATACATAATATAAGTAGGTATTTAGCTGAGTATACAATTTGGTATCTAATTCAGTATCTTTCATACTAAATATATCTGATATATCTGATGCGGACTGTACCACATTGTTCTAATGAGGTCAAGTCTGCGATATATTCTCACGTAATTAGATTAGAGTACAGTGGAAGGCTTCACGGGGATTTCCCATTGCTTCTTTAGTTCCTGAAATAAAAAGGTATACCAAAATTTTTGGCTTACCTAAGCTATCTGTTTTGAAAAATAATGTGCCCTTGGCTGGAGATGAAAACGACGTCAGTCGGTAGAGAAAAATATGTGCCGTTAAAGTGTTCTCTTTTTGAGAAGATGGCTAATTGGAATAAAGTTGGTTAATTCTAAACCCGTTAAACAATAAATCAACGCCAACAAGATATAAATCTGCGACCTGGCCGAAAATTCTTTAGATTGGCGTCGTTATGCGGCAGCGCAGATTGAACAAAAATAAGTAAGAAAACAATAGTAACAAACCTATGTTGAAATGGGACTTTCCGTTTCCCCCTGACCCAGCGGAAGTGGACTCAATTGAGCGACTGTAATCTTGGGGTACGCCCTCGGTGCAAATAAGCTATTAGGATAACAATTTATTGATATTGCACTGGAAGGCTGGTTGATTTGTAGCAGGGGTAAGCTTCACGCCTCGGTAAACTCTGAAGGAATGTTCTAGCGAATAATCAGTGATGACTTGGTTCATCACTGGGTCGGGAGATGTGCTGTGTTGCGGGACGGTTGCCAAAGTTATCAAGTTTACTGGCCATACATTTGTATGGTCAAATGACAGCACACTACATAACAGCGCAGTTCTAACTGTACGTATAAACCATTAAACACGTCTGGTTTATCCGGATCTCAAATCACAAATGCAAATCCTGTAGCTATTCGTTCGAGAGCTTGGTTATTAGATCTGCGACTGTCACAGCCATTATTCGTTGCGTCATGTAACCGACGTTCGCTCGTACGTACGACTTGACTGTAACGTGTTACCAATGTGACTGTGGGTGTGGACTTGAATTCCTAATCTCGTAGCGAAAATTAAACTAAAGGAAAATAGGAACCCGTATAGGATCACTTTGTTGTCCGTCCGTCCGTCCGTCTGTGTGTCAAGACCTTTTATATCAAGAACGCGTGGACGTATCAAGCTGAAATTTATATCAATTGTTAAGGTCTGTGGTCTCATAAAGCTGTAAAAATTTGGCACAAAGCAAGGTCTTATAGCACAAGTGCACAAGTAAAGGGAAAAGTCTGAAAAATCTTTTCTGTCTTTCTACAAAAATATTCAATTTGGTTTACATGGATGACATTATACTTTAGTTTTTTATGTGGAAACCTAATTACTCATGTAACACTCTGCAAGTGTGATTGGAACCCTTGGTGCGTGAGTTTTACTCGCACTTGACAGTTTGTTTTAATATAACGTCAATGTCAAAGGTGTCGTACAGTGAGGCAGATGCTGTCCACTTGAACCATTACGACAATTTATTGGTTCAAAAAGCTTGCCTAAGGCATTGTCTAAACCTTGCCTTGCCTTGCCTAAACCATTAATAAAGAGTTAGAAAACAAGGTAACAAGGTAAGGTACAAGGTGCCTAAGGTAACAAATAGTAAGTTATCAAGCATTTAACTAAATTGAATGATTGGTGACCACACTGAAGGTACAACTTTTTTTTATTAGGTGCAAGGATAACACGTTTCTGCATAAATACTGCATATTATCAAGATCCGGACCAAAGGGACAAATCGATAGTGGAACACCCAACAATAATATGGCAATCTGCGAAAAGAATCATTCAATAATGTAGAGATAGGACGGTTTTATGCATTGTTGGATCGAATAGCTGCCGGGCCGCGCAGTCCCTTTAGTGGTCCCTCGCCGGAGTGGCCGGAGAAATTTCGTTATTTCAACAAGAGCTGGTGGCTGGGTGATGTTACTTCAGTTTTTACTGCGTTCTATGTATGCATAGCTGTAGCTGTAGTTTGTTTTTGTCTGCCTTTGACGTTCATACGTCCATGGCTGCAGTGTTTTAGAGGAGTTATAAACTATCGATTTTTTTAAGTCCATTTGCCGCTTCGCCCGTATCCCATATCCGCGGCTTGCTAGGGTTCCTATCCTGTACTGTTGTGTGTGGCTCAACTCAGTCCTTTACAGCCGCGTAGAGTTTCTCTCCATAAGCGGGAGGTCCCGGGGTTAATAAATCCCAGTTGTGTGTTTAGTATTTAGTGAGTGGCCAGAAGAATGTATCAGCCCATCTATATTTACAACTACAATGATTTGAGACTAAGACTTACTTACTGTGCGCCGTGCAACAGGATATTTAAAAGCAAGTTTGGAATCGCCAGCTACAGTCCAACGTTCTTTTGGCTCATGAGTGACTTTTACAGGAGGGCACCAGCTCTACGCAACTTAATGCATCGAACCTGTCATCAACACAGACCTTTCATTCCTCATCGGTCATCAATCGTTAGTTCCACCTGTCACCGCGCGCCAAAGGATCGTTGGAAAGTTGTATAACATGGCACACGAAAGAAGATAGCAGAACGACAAAGAGGACGCCATGTGTCTGATAAATTTAAAAAATGGCTAGATTTTGTAAATGATAACTATGATTTGCGCATCCTCACCTCCTGAGGACTGTCGTCTATGAACCAGTCTATGGTGGCAGCTGGTAGTGAGTAGTCGGACGTGCAGTTGACCCTGGCTTCCTCATCAGGGTACACCATGGTGGGCAGCCCGGTGATCAGGGGGTCGTACTCTGGTAGTACTGTGAAGGGATTTAAAACTGTTAGGGGATGTTACTCTTCAACCATATGATAAAATATCATATGGTTGATAGCATAGCATAAATATCATCAATCATCATAAGAGTTACAAAATTAATATGTGTATCGATTGCTGCCAAGGGCGTAAAATGCCGTATTTAGCTAGTCCGCGGCGCCTATTGTCTTTGTACTCTGTAGTCAGCAATGCGCAACTATCTGTTTGGCTGCCACCTATATCATTATGGCAGCTGCTGCCGATATAATCAAGGCATCTAGTAGGAACTTGAGAATATTAGTAGGGTTGGAACAGAGACTATATATCTAATTGACTGCGCCTGCGGAGGCATGCGGCTCGCCACACATTAGTTGTATTCAACGTTGCAACCTATGTACGATGACGGCCCGCCAAACAGTTTCGCAGCGGCTGACCAATCACAGCTCTCTTACCTCGTCCCCCGCCGCCCGTAAATCGGTGAGTTGTGTTTCAAAGGAAAATGTATCTATGCGCTCTCCACTGGATAAGTGCTCCCTGTGTCCGACCGATTCCGCTCACGACGACGACGGATGGTGAACTCAGGGAGGGTTGGAATAACTTGAGCGTGCGTTTTTAAAAGCCAATAAAGGACTAAAGTATGCGCTTATAATGACTATTTCAATGAAGAATTAGAACCCAACTCACCGGCTAAAGTCATGTTAGTAGACTGCCTCGTAACAGCAAACCTCGGTCCCTCGCTAGAGACCTCACAGGTGTACTTCGCGGTCCCTCGCTCAGGCCGCACTGTGATGACGCACGACCGTGAGTCACAGGAGCTGTTGCTGATTGAGATACCGCTGCTGTTAAATGCTCGAGTCTCGTACTGGAACAAGGGTTTTAATCAGAGACTATATATCCAATTGACTGCGCCTGCGGGGGAATCCGGCTCGCCAAACGTTTGTTGTATTCAACAAACGTTCGCATACGCAACCTATGTACGATGACGGGCCGCGCGGCTGACCAATCACAGCTCTCTTACCTTGTCCCCCGCCGCCCGTAAATTAGTGAGTTGCGATTCAAAGCAAAATGTATCTATGCGCTCTCCACTGGATAAGTGCTCCCTGGTTTTTATACTACTACAGAGAGCCAAAAGTAGGGTTATGTATGTACCCAGTACATATTGGCCTGTGTGGGTCAGCTGAAAAAGTGATAAATAAAAATATCATTTATTGAACAAAAAAAAGTGTAAACAGTAGTTTGACCCTAGTCCCCACACTAGGATACCCTGTGTTGTGGGAATCAGTGAAAAATAAAGTTGGTCTGATGAAATCAGTTTCATAATGAAATTTGCTCAGAATAATATGCCTAACAAAGTAGTTTCTCATTTTGCCTACTTCGTAATATTCTACTGTCCAAAACGTACTTCCGCTGGCGTCAAACTGGCGCCGGCGTAAGAACGCTTTGGACAGTAGAACAAAGTACGCTGGCGTCAAACTGGCGCCGGCGTAAGAACGCTTTGGACAGTAGAACAAAGTATGCTGGCGTCAAACTGGCGCCGGCGTAAGAACGCTTTGGACAGTAGAACAAAGTACGCTGGCGTCAAACTGGCGCCGGCGTAAGAACGCTTTGGACAGTAGAACAAAGTACGCTGGCGTCAAACTGGCGCCAGCGTAAGAACTCTTTGGACGTAGAACAAAGTACGCTGGCGTCAAACTGGCGCCAGCGTGAGTACGTTTTGGATAGTAGATATTACGAAGTAGGCTGGCGTCACGCTGGCGCTTGTGAATTGCGATTCCGGTTTTAGTAGAATATCAAATGCCTCATGTTCAAGTTTGTGCCAGGCTTGCGGTATGCTTGTGAACAGTAGAATTCGGGCCCAGAGCTTAGAATCAATACCCTTTCGTAACTAAGAGATGGCGTTAGGAGTAATTTGGTTCGTCGTAAAACGCAACAACGGCCGTTTCATGTCTAAAATAATATTTATTAACCTGGTTGTATTGACTTGATTAATGGTTGCACTATACAACGTGTAACTCTAAGTACACAAAACCTGAAAATAGGTTGTTCAGAATGACGAGTATAATCGATTCCATCACTATACCTACATATATATTTTTTTAATTTTATCCATAATTATTTATTGCCGCTTCTATCATTTACCGTGATCAAGCGAGATATTCAAATAAGTGTGTCGAACGAAAGCAGCGGCAGATCAATCCACAAAGCAAGCGCGCGCGCTACATTAGTTATCTCTTTCAAACTAAGGATCTCACAATGAACGTTAGAAGGGAACAAACGGCGGGTGTGAATGTCTAGGTACCTATTTTGTGCTATCGCGGGCGGTGTACTGCGGGCGGTTTTTAAGGCGGCAGAGCTAAGAGAAACTATTAGAATTGTTAGAAAAACGAAAACTGCTCATATCTTCTAGAATTTTAGTTTTTTTTTATTTTCTTTCAACAATAATTTTCTTGTAATAAAAATCACTTGGGGTCTATAAGGTTTTGCGTACTTAGAGTTACACGTTGTATTGTGCCAAGGACAATATAACTTGACATTGCTATTTGACTAAATTACCTACTCGATACAATGATACTCGGTAAATTATGTCGGTATTAGATGAAATTCTCCTTTAGTATATCAGATATGAAATACTAATTTGGATATGGTTCTAACGGTGATCTTATCTTATATTATATTATCTTATCTTGATAGAAATCATCACGAGAACCTGTAAGTATATGTATGTTCTAAGGTTAGGCTTCAGCTTAGGCGATATACCACCGCGGCTGGGCTAGGCCCTGTATCAAAAAAAGTTTAAACCAAGTCCTATTATCTCTTCTGTGACCAAGTCAAAATAACGCGTCACGAGACTCACGAGGGTGTAGGAGGTAGCGCTTTCGTATGTATTTTGTATCAATTTGCTGCTTATTACAAACCCTAATTGTAAAGAATTATGTACTCTTTCATTTTCATTCTATTTAGAATGAACGAGAACATCATTAATCACTTTCAAACTGAACATGGCAACATTATTTCAAGAAGTGACGTTTGATGTTGTCATGTCAGTTTACTTCGTTTTTTTATAGTAATTTGGGTTATAGACAATCTGCGCCTACGCTTTCAATTCGCATAATTGGGCCCCAGAGGCACTATTGCGCCTTCTATTTACGCAATAGCCATTTGTTATGTATGCGCACAGCGTATCCACGTAGTTATAGATAAATTGAAGTTTTTACCAAAAGTGAAACAATGTCGAAATAAAAACGGATTTCGGAATACTGCTGGCACAAAGGCTGCGTTTATTGTACGTTCGGATGACTCTGTCCCGACTCCGCACGATAAATGCCGCGTTGTTATTATTTCCTGATTGGAGCGTAATCTTTTTACAAGGAGGCTTACGAATGGAGACGCCATTTAGCTTGCTGTTCACGCCAAGTTCTCTCTCTCTCTCTCTCTCTCTCTCTTTCACACACACACACACACACACACAAACACACACCTGACCTCACCCTATGCGAGTGGTCACTGCTAACTTTGAGGTAAATAAATCTGGCACGGAATGTTCCTTGCTGAAATAAAACCTCTTCAGCCAACATTAATTTTTTTATTTCACGGTAATAGCTGGCCTGATTTACATTACTAAATTGGTAATTAAAGACCTCTGGGGCGTAGTGTTTTGAGGTTCTGCCTCCCAAATGAGAGGTCCCGGGTTTGAAACATCAGGGAGAAAAAAAAACCAGGCGTTGGTTTTAATGTGACGACTCTGTTTCGGATTCCCGCGACACAGCGTGTCCTAGTGTAGAGCCCGAAGCAATGTACCACCGGCAATCGTAGTGAAAGACTATTGTAAGGGTTATTTTCCCATTAAGTCCAACAGTTACGCCTTAATTTGACAGCTATAACCGCTACGTGCTAGCTGCAAAGGAAGAAGTTTTAAAAGTGGGCTTTGGAAAACCACTTTTAAAACTTCTTCCTTTATACATAGCTCTACTGTATATCACCTCGATCCTGGCAATAAATGACAGACCTTTTCTATGGGTGATTAATTCAGAGGAGGGCGTCTCCAGTCCCGAATTGTAATTTTTGCATACCTCAGAGCTTTACCAGAAATGGATATTATTTTTGTATGCTTACTCCGCCATGATGATTGCGCGTTCTGTTTCGGGAATTTGTTTAAGTTTGGCAGGTGATATTAGAATTATTGGATACCTAGCTGTATTGATATTGATAACTCCTTTTTTGTTTAATTTGGTTCGTGAAAAAGTGGGCACAACGGTGCCTGTGCCGCCCCGTATGGTAAAAGTGGGCACAACGGTGCCTGTGCTGCCCCGTATGGTAAAAGTGGGCACAACGGTGCCTGTGCCGCCCCGTATGGTAAAAGTGGGCACAACGGTGCCTGTGCCGCCCCGTATGGTAAAAGTGGGCACAAAACGGTGCCTGTGCCGCCCCGTATGGTAAAAGGCGTGACGCTATGTGAGTCTGCATGCGTACTCTCATGATCATATACTTAAGATATCCAGACAGAAATTAATAAGATTTAGTCAGCTCTGAAGCCATCTGTGCAATGTGAATTTCATCAAACAAAGTGAACCGAAGAGTGCAGCCAAGTAGAAATCATCTAATTGAATTTGTTTCTGAACCCCGCAGGCCAGAGAAACCTACATTCTTTGATGAAACCACGAATAGGTATACTAATTACAAATTCTAATCTAATCCATACGTAAACCCTTTGATAGAAATGTTGTGGCCCTCTAACAAGGGCTTGCTGATTTTAGGGGCAGAAAAATATATGTTGATCCTATTTGAACTCTATCTAAATCTGATGTTTATTCGCGTCATAAAATCGTGCCTGTGTTTTATGTCTTGGTCGGGAATGATTTTCCTTTTATTGTGGTGAATGAGGTTATGGAAAACCCTTATACATAATACAAGTTCCATCACACATTCTGTTTACTTATTTGGTCAAAATAATTCGTTTTCATAGGTGCTATTTCATATATTTACCCCTTTTTGGGTGTGTGTATATAAAAACGTTCTAATATTTTTTTTTATAGTAGATCAAACCTACGGACGCATTGATAAACTTGAACATATCGATGGACGCATTGTCAATTATCATCGCAAACTTGCACGAAAACCATCGAGCTCGTGTAATTTAATTAAATTTTTGGTTCTATGTACGCAAATTGGAATAATAATTTTGTTTCCCAACCTTTGTGCTCACGAATGGTTTCCCGCCACACGTCTGACTCACGCAAAGATAACAACATCTTATTATACCTACCTACCTTCGTCGCGTCTTGATCCTTTCTCCGTATAAAAATGCCATTTTACTTGACAAACGATCCTAACTTTCTCCTGTAGTGTGATTTAATTCTATGTCTTACCGAGTTGTGAATTATTTTGCGGTAAAGGATTGCCTTTGTGACTTTTACGTGAAAGTTTTCTTTTGTTGGATGCGTGTACTTACGAGTGTAACTAGCAGTTCAGCTGCTATAAAAAGTTGAGATAATTCCCAAAGCGTAGCGCTGAATTTACTGAGGCAATGTTCAGAAATTAAACGTTGAAGTCAGATAATATTCTACTTCAAAACGCAAAACAATCGTCACTGCTATACGACAGATCTGAATAAAATACAATGCTTGCTTATTCAGATTATATGCCTTTTGCCCAAGATATAGGGTCTTTAATAAATAAGAGTACATTTCCCACTTTTAAAAGACACTGAGCGACATGGATGGCATGTGTGTATATATAGGGACTGCAGCTCTACGTTTGTTCTCAAATATCAATAAGTGTTCTAATACAATTGAGATAGTACTAATCCACCTTGCTATAACCTTAATTCCAGATAATATTATATTGTCTATAACCTAATCAGTTGCCCTTGTATTTGAGGTCAGATATTAAACAGTTATTAACAAGAGGGCAACCAAATTCAATACTGTGTGATCAAATTCCGAATTCTGAATATAATTTCGTTATATTCTGTAAGAGCTGTAATTAAAGGTAAGTATAAAGACTTAGATCAGGCATAGAGCTTGCGTGTTCTACGGAGTCTAATTTTAATGCGATTTAACGCACGCACTAATAGGGTTATCAATTTGTAAAACAAAAATCTGCCCACTGGTCTTATCGCTGCCCCTGCCAATCACCACACCTCGCTCGGACACTCCATACAACGCTCGTAAAATAATCACCTATTTAATACTACATAACCAAATGACGTTTGTACACGTGCAAATGTGTGCGTAAACTCGTTCGTTTGTGAATGGCTGCGTTCAGCCCCATACAAAGAGTAGGTACCTATGCCGAACGTTCTTGCGAAGTCCGGGGTGAGGTGCGGTATCTGAATCAGCGCGGGGAAGGGAGTGGCTGTTCTGTATGTAGTACTATTATCTCTTCTATGTCACCACTTTATAACAGTTATAGAGTGGTGGCAGAGAAGAGATAATAGTACTACAGTATAACTGCTTTGGTCCACCGTCATCTCGTCTAGCCAAGTGTCCCCCCCATCTCCATTATCACTAACTAACTCCAGATAACTCTGTCTTTCTTGTAGTACAATATAAAATACGAATTACGTACTCAAACAAACCTCGTTTAGAAGGGTTAATAGGTTGGTGGGTACCCTGGGAAAACTTGTAATTTACGAATGACGAGGTTGAATGAACTACGATTAGATTACCTACCAGAATAAAAGAAATGAATGATAATCTTGTGTTAGTACAATAAAGAAATTACGAATTACGAATGAATGAGGTTTAGTTTTTAGGGTTCCGTACCCGAAGGGTGCCAAACGGGACCCTATTACTGAGACTTCGCTGTCCGTCTGTCCGTCCGTCCGTCCGTCTGTCACCAGGCTGTATCTCATGAACCGTGGTAGCTAGACAGTTGAAATTTTCACAGATGATGTATTTTTGTTGCCGCTATAACAACAAATACTAAAAATCAAAAGAAATTTAATATTAAGGGGGGCTCCCATACAACAAACGTGATTTTTTTGCTCATTTTTGCTCGATATTGATAATGGTAGCAGGTAGACGCTTAAAATGTTCACAATATATTGAGTATATTATTTACTTAAAAAATAAATAATTAAATTAAAATTAAATTAATATTTAGGGGGGGCTCCCATACATTTTTTTTGCGGTTTTTTATAGATAATGGCACGGAACCCTTCGTGCGCGAGTCCGACTCGCACTTGGCCGGTTATTGTACAGTTAATGCGCTACTTGAAATATAGATATAATAGCGTCACTACTTTTCCCGGGCGCGCTGTCAGAGGCACGTTGTTCCCGGGCGCGCTGCCAGAGGCACGTTGTTCCCGGGCGCGCTGCCAGAGGCACGTTGTTCCCGGGCGCGCTGCCAGAGGCACGTTGTTCCATGTTTGTGTCAGCAGCCGTATGATTCTGTAAACCTCACTTCAGATTTCGAATCTGAATCCGCCGCCGTGAATGTCTTGATTGGCATTCTAAAACTCGGTTGATACCTATATCAAATTTACACTAGAGTGCTATCACTTGCGAGCGTGTCAGCGAGTTGAAATAAATTGAATGTGAGATTTTGACAGATATAGTATGAGATGACGTAAGAAGTGCCGTTCGATAAGGGTCACTTCGACGCTCACTTCGTACTCGAACACGATCAAAGTGTCAAATAAATGCGAAGTGAGACTGTGCTAGTTGTTGGTCGAATTTTGCAGATTCGACGTACAGGACTTTTTCTAAACATGTTCAAGATTATGCTTGCGTAAAACCCCCTTTCGATTTCCTGTTACCTTTTGGACTTTGTATATCGTAGCTATAATTTGATCTTAGATTAATCGCCTGTTTCATTTGACTACTCTTTTAGACACTGGCGGGAAGTGTGCCTGTGCTTTAGAAGAGTTGTACTCAACATTCCTCTAAATAAATATGTTTTTAGATCAAACAGTTATTTAAAATATGTGTATTTATTGAAGAGATGTGTTACGGCGGCGTGTCGCCTCAAAATACAACCCGTGCAATACATCAAAAGCACAAAGGGAAAAGGAAAAGGAAAGAAAATGATCACACGCGGCAATTTATGAATATTTTATCGCCAAATGGAAAGAATTTTCCATGTATGACTGAGTTGAGTGTCGTGGTGTTTCTACACTAAACAAAATGTATCTTCACAGCACCTGTTATAAGATGATGGATAGAGGGTTAACTTGCAAACTGATTTTAATCAATTTATCAAATAATCCATCGCAGTTAAGACTGCCACCAACTAAAATACGTTTGAGCGCGACAGACAAACAGACAAATGCTTGAAACTAAGTATAATAGAGTGTACTTGAAAATTTTCACCATGAAACCGATTTGATCAGAGAGACTTTCCATACTACTGGATGGCCAATCGGCCCGACACGTATCGGAGTTAGAAGAAATATTGGTAGGCCTAGTCCGTTTAGAAAAAGTTTATTTTTTTACATACATGCACGCACATACATTGCTTCTGGCCCCACACTAGGATACCCTGTGTCGTGGGAACCAGAAACAGCGACATCACAAACATGTAAACCTCCAAGACCTGTTTTTGTTTTGTCCCCAGCCGGGATTCGAACCCGGGGTACTCTCGCATGGTAGGCAGATGCGCAACCGCTGCGCCACAGAGGCCGTCAGCTTTCACAGCACGATATGATGACGTCTCTAGTGTAAACTCCTAAATGTCTTCCTAGGTCTAGGTACATAGGTACAATATACGCGTATTATATCGATCGTCAGTAGGTAGATAATTTTAATGATCTCCTCATATTTTTAGGTATTGCTATTCGAAATAATCTGAGTGTTCTAGTTCTTCTAGTGCTAACGAGCTTGTACTTCTGTTTTCAACAGAGTCCAATCTCATGCCAGGGGCTAGTGCGAAACAAGATGAAAGCGAAGCAGAAATCTGCTTGCTGGAAGAGATCTCTCTTTAGAGATAAGCTTGCCTTTGTAAATTACTTCTCTGTATTTTCTGTTTTTTGTCTTTTATGTGCAATAAATATATATATACAAAAAATATACAAATCTTTCTTCCAGCTCGAGAGACCGGGAAACAAACTGAAGAGGTTCAAGAAAGTAGATGATGACCTTAACTAGTTATGTGTGATACTCGTATTGTTAAAGTTTTGATGCATCGAGATTGTAAACTGTCGAGATATAGTTTTCGAGCATGTGTTTTTCGTGCTTACGGCATTCGTTTTCAAGTAGGGTACCCATTTTAAGTTACTTATATTATGATGTATGATATTGTTAAAGTTTTTGTAAGCTGATTTTAAATCTTGTTTAATTAAGTACAATCTTAAAAAGCAATTTACTTTGATTATTTTTCGTTACGTATAATTATAATAAACATTTTGAGTTACTTATATTTTGATGTATGATATTGTTAAAGTTTTTGTAAGCTGATTTTAAATCTTGTTTAATTAAGTACAATCTTAAAAAGTAATTTACTTTGATTATTTTTCGTTACGTATAATTATAATAAACATTTTAAGTTACTTACATTTTGATGTATGATATTGTTAAAGTTTTTGTAAGCTGATTTTAAATCTTGTTTAATTAAGTACAATCTTAAAAAGCAATTTACTTTGATTATTTTTCGTTACGTATAATTATAGTAAACATTTTAAGTTAATTATATTTTGATGTATGATATTGTTAAAGTTTTTGTAAGCTGATTTTGCAACCGCTGCGCCACAGAGGTCCTCAAAGATGTCTTGGAGATCTTGAAATGTGTTACTTTGAAACCACAAGATACGTAAGCATGTAAGTAGACTAGCGAATTTACTTCTTCTTTTCTCTCTTTCTTTCTCTCTATTTATTTCATTTGGTACATAATTATAATTTTAGCTGTAACGAAGCCTTGTACGGATTCTTGTCATTGAATATATGTTTTCTCTATAATACTTCCGCAAGAATTGCCGCGAATAACTCGAGCTAATTACTAACTTCCGAAAACTCGCGAACTTTATAATGAGTCTGCAATTGTATTAAATGAAACTTAGCGAATTTATTTACCCAGTGAAATATCCTTTTGCTGGGTGTAAAATACGAGAAATAACTAGAAGTTGCGACCGAGTGCGGAGCTGTGCTCTAAGTTAGTTTCTTCACCGAACTATTACTTTCCTTACTGAAAATGTTGTTGAGTTTAAAATTTTCAGAGGGTGGCTTTTGCTGCTGGAAAACGTTTTATGATTTCAGTGTAAGTTTTTGACTTTAAGTTGAGCATGGCTGAAGTATACTGACCCTATTTACCTCTGTAAATTAAGTACTTATCAAATAGAGAATATTACGAGTTTATCATCCAGAATAGAATAAGTCCATCAATATTCTGAACATAAGACATAGCCTCTCGTCTTTTCCCATACGGCGTGGCTGAGACACAGTTGCGCCGATCACTTTACGAGACAGGAGGCAAGCCCATCACCATAACTATAAAGGTTATCTCACTTCTGATAATAAATAGGACAAATAATATATAGTCGCAGCAATCTCACCACTTAATCTGTACCAATGAGATAAATAATATAATTTTATCTTATGTACATTATACGGACGCTCTAACGGTCGGTGATGGAAAAACATCGTGTGGAAACCTTCATCACTCCATAACTGCGGCGATAGGCTAGTCCCATGTCACGCAAAATGGAGTAATGAATAACTGGCTAAAAGTGGGCAAAGTTGTGCCTCTGCCACCCCGTCTGGAAAAAGGCGTGACGCTATGTTATGTTATGTTATCTCACCACTTGCGGCGTATACCGGAAAATCTCGTGCGTGTCCCGGTACCACTTGACGGAATGCAGCGGTGGGTCGTATTGCTGTCGGTTGTACTGGCAGCGTAGTTCGGCCGCCCGCCGCGGGTCCGCCCAGCGCGGCGCGTCGAGCGATGTGATCGTGTGAGAGATCGTGCGACCTGCGGAGAGGAAAGGTCTCGTGGTAGAGGAATTCGAAATTCACTGATTAAAGAGCCACCAAGTTACCTAGAGAACGGACAAAGCGGAACTACTGATGCCACTATGAAAATGTCACTTTGGCTGTCAGTTTTTGTTTATGCTGTTCAGTGGCATAGATGGAAGTGCCTCGCTGCATTCTATGCATAAGATAATGGCACTGTATCAATGGAATGAACTTAGCTATCAGAATGACAACAGATCGGGTCATAAATCATCAATCTGTCAGGGAACCCGCTGTGAGTATAGGCCTATCCGTACAAGTTTTCAACTAGGTAAAATAGGTAGGTACTCGGTTAATAAATCGGAGAGGACTTTTTCAATGATTCATTTGATGGTCAGAATTCACAAAAAAGATACCATAAACTTCAAAACTGTCAAAACGGGGTCTGCTAATGATTCTGTCCGAATCATAATGCCAAGAAACATTTATCTAATATGCTCGCAAATTAACTGTTTTCTCGCGCCTCAGATGTTTGTATAACAAAATATTTTTTTCATTTGCGTTTCTCATATTTATCCTGAGGAAATAAAATAGAAAAATATTCTTATATCTCGCAATAATTTTAATACAAATAGGTCCCCCGATCCGTATTAAATGGTATAAACACCAGACTGTTAGCGGAAGGAAATTGTTTTAATACGAGGCCAGAATTTTAAATGATTGCCCTAAGATAATGGGTTTTGTAATGATAAATTATACCTATTTAAGGTAAAATGGGTCATTTATTGTACTTTATTAATACGCATTAGTATTGATTCAATGACATTATTTTTATACATTTTTGAAATTCAAATTCAGTACCTACTGATCGATAACTTTTACTCGAGTTAGATTATTTACTGACTCTCTAGGCACTTAGGCATTTCACAGATTTATCATTATCATTTTGCCGCTGCGATGCCGAGTATTATGTAGTACAAAATCAAACACTCATTACTAGGGTTCCGTACCCGAAGGGTGCCAAACGGGACCCTATTACTGAGACTTCGCTGTCTGTACGTCCGTCCGTCCGTCCGTCCGTCCGTCTGTCTGTCACCAGGCTGTATCTCATGAACTGTGGTAGCTAGACGTTGAAATTTTCACAGATGATGTATTTCTGTTGCCGCTATAACAGCAATTATTAAAAATCAAAAGAAATTTAATATTAAGGGGGGCTCCCATACAACAAACGTGATTTTTTTTGCTCATTTTTGTTCGATATTGATAATGGTAGCAGGTACACAGATTAATAAGCAGGTAGACGCTTAAAATGCTCACAATATATTGAGTATATTATTAACTTAAAAAATAAATAATTAAATTAATATTTAGGGGGGCTCCCATACATTTTTTTTTTGCGGTTTTTTATAGATAATGATACGGAACCCTTCGTGCGCGAGTCCGAGTCGCACTTGGCCGGTTTATCGTTTTCGATACGATCCATTTATAAAGGTAAGTTAAGTCGTAACTCATTATTATTTCAGTCCATATTGCTATTCTTGGAAAGCAGCGTTGTTCTTCCAACTTTTAATCCTATTTTCATTTATTAAATTCATTTACATACGGCAGTGGCTTCCAAAATGCACAACTATAGACCTGACTAAAATTTAAAATTTAAAAAGTAATTTGCGCCTCCGAAAGCTTTACAGCTAAACGGAAGTGGACCCATCGACCGGAAGTCACGTATAGAACATCATAAAACATACCCTCGGGCGACCCTCGGGCCACAATCTATAAATTTTAATACCACTGTCCCTGGCTGGGTTATGGTATGGAAAACACTGGCCTGTCGTAATTGTAATTAAATTTATGAAGGCTGTAACAATTGGTTTTGGTTCATGGAGCTTTGTGGAATGGAAAAATCTGTCATCACGTTCACCCTTACTTTGAAAAGATGTTCGCAGTAAAATGGGTGAAACGGGCTGGTAATTCTGCGGGAATATCCGAAGCGGGTATATTCAATGCTTGGATGAGCTCTGCCAATCAGATAAGACTGGAATTGGAGTGCGTTGCGGCCTCGTTCGGAAAGTAATCGCCGTATTTGGCTGATTGTGTGATTGTATGTCACGTTGTATGTCATGCTGTATTCTGGCAGCCGGAGAACGCAAATATAGATCTTTTTAGCTAGCAAAGAAAACAATTGTGTTTCATATATTTTTTACAAACAATTGTGTCAGTTACATCGTCTTACAAAACGTGATGAAATCATTTAGGGCAATAATATAGAAAATGAAAAAAAAAACGAAGAGTTTGACGAACGAACGAACGAACCCTTTGACTTCTTTTTTAAAGGGAAATTATAAATACTGAAATAATCGAACGTCAAAACTTAAACTTTTTTTTCCAATATCAGGTCATACGTTTCTTTACTCTTTTTCTTACAGAGTTAGCAGCAGTTAGCAGCAGTTAGCAGCAGTTCGCACGAATATTGGCTCGAGTCAACTTTGACTTTCCATAAGAAATGGATGGAATGTCAAAGTTGAAACCTTGTACTTCGGAGAAATGCTTACGAAATTTCTCTTGTATTAGGTCCTTCCTTACATATGAAATTGGCGTTTATTCAAACTGGCCACTTTGATCTCAAATATCTGGCGTTTGGTTAGGAATTCCAAATCCAAAATTTCAAATTAAAGCTTGTGTATTTGTGTTTCCATTTTAGCGATTCATTTGTTTTTGTGCCATTTGTTTTTTCTTTGACATCGTTCTGTTCACATTAAGGAAAACTTGAAATATCGGGTTATTTGCGAAAACGAGTGCCACCGTGGGACCAGCGCTGTAGAAACAGCTCGAAGGATTAATAATGTGTACAGGGAAGCTACCGCAAAAGAAAACACGATATTTTTTTCATTCGAAAATTTTCGTTCTGGAAATTTTGACCTACAGAACAAACCCCGTGGACGGCTGGAGACCCTTATTGACAATGAAGAATTATAAGTGATCTAGGAAGCGGATCCATCGCAAACCACGTGTAAGTTAGCGGCAGGCTTCGTTGTGAGTGATGAGATGAAACAATTAGAATTCATATGAAACAAGTTGGAAAAGTGAAAATACTTGAAAAATGGAGTACCGCATGAATTGAATGAAGAAAACCAACAAAAAAGAGTCGAGTGCTGCGTTACATTACTCAATCGTCATTAAGAAGAGCTGCGATTGGAATGTCTCTGATTACCACCGTACCACCCGGGGGATCGGGGGATCCTTGCTCCAACAGATTACCACCGTACCACCCGGGGGATCGGGGGATCCTTGCTCCAACAGATTACCACAGTACCCCCCGGGGGATCGGGGGATCCTTGCTCCAACAGATTACCACCGTACCCCCCGGGGGATCGGGGGATCCTTGCTCCAACAGATTACCACCGTACCCCCCGGGGGATCGGGGGATCCTTGCTCCAACAGATTACCACCGTACCCCCCGGGGGATCGGGGGATCCTTGCTCCAACAGATTACCACCGTACCCCCCGGGGGATCGGGGGATCCTTGCTCCAACAGATTACCACCGTACCCCCCGGGGGATCGGGGGATCCTTGCTCCAACAGATTACCACCGTACCCCCCCGAGGGAACGGGGGATCCTTGCTCCAACAGATTACCACCGTACCACCCGGGGGATCGGGGGATCCTTGCTCCAACAGATTACCACCGTACCCCCCGGGGGATCGGGGGATCCTTGCTCCAACAGATTACCACCGTACCCCCCGGGGGATCGGGGGATCCTTGCTCCAACAGATTACCACCGTACCCCCCGGGGGATCGGGGGATCCTTGCTCCAACAGATTACCACCGTACCCCCCGGGGGATCGGGGGATCCTTGCTCCAACAGATTACCACCGTACCCCCCGGGGATCGGGGGATCCTTGCTCCAACAGATTACCACCGTACCACCCGGGGGATCGGGGGATCCTTGCTCCAACAGATTACCACCGTACCCCCCGGGGGATCGGGGGATCCTTGCTCCAACAGATTACCACCGTACCCCCCGGGGGATCGGGGGATCCTTGCTCCAACAGATTACCACCGTACCACCCGGGGGATCGGGGGATCCTTGCTCCAACAGATTACCACCGTACCCCCCGGGGGATCGGGGGATCCTTGCTCCAACAGATTACCACCGTACCCCCCGGGGGATCGGGGGATCCTTGCTCCAACAGATTACCACCGTACCCCCCGGGGGATCGGGGGATCCTTGCTCCAACAGATTACCACCGTACCCACCGGGGGATCGGGGGATCCTTGTTCCAACAGATTACCACTTTTTCCGGCATTTGGACAACTTCTTGCAAAGAAAAAAAACCGGCCAAGTGCGAGTCGGACTCGCGCACGAAGGGTTCCGTGCCGTTATCTATAAAAAACCGCAAAAAAAAAATGTATGGGAGCCCCCCCTAAATATTAATTTAATTTTAATTTAATTATTTATTTTTTAAGTAAATAATATACTCAATATATTGTGAACATTTTAAGCGTCTACCTGCTACCATTATCAATATCGAGCAAAAATTAGCAAAAAAATCACGTTTGTTGTATGGGAGCCCCTCTTAATATTAAATTTCTTTTGATTTTTAGTATTTTTTGTTATAGCGGCAACAGAAATACATCATCTGTGAAAATTTCAACTGTCTAGCTACCACGGTTCATGAGATACAGCCTGGTGACAGACGGACGGACGGACGGACGGACGGACAGACGGACAGCGAAGTCTCAGTAATAGGGTTCCGTTTGGCACCCTTCGGGTACGGAACCCTAAAAAACAATTCCGATGAGGGAGTCAAAACCGCCTTCAAAGATTCTATTGATTCTCACTCTTACAATTTTTCAGCAAAGGAATAAATGAACTATCGATAAAATGACGAAAGTACACAGATAGCAATAGTACATACTTTGATTTAGTTACTAAATATATTTCTTAAAAATAGTCGTTTTACTTTTTCTATACAAAACGCCAATTTCATATGTAAGGACCTAATATTAGGATATTCGGTTCTTAGTGAATTGACCGAAATATTTCATAAGCTTGTATGTTACATTTAATAAGACCTTCTATTCTAAGAATATTATATGTAACTAAAATAGTTAACACTGCTTGACGAAAATAGAAGTGCTAGATATTCCTAAGAAGACTCTCACAGAATATGCTACATAGGATGAATTGAAGGTAAAGCGGGTATATATATATGTATTTTTGTAAAGTTCGTTGTGGTAACATAACATTACTATGTTGTGATTTTATAATAAGACGCGATCCACTGTTAAGAAACTCAGTTTATTTAAGTTTCCCAATATTCAATTTCGTAGCAACCTGGTTCTAGGAAACACTTCAATTAATTCTGAAAACTCTCCTTCATTGAAATTATTTACTCAACTTCCAAATACAAAATATTTTACCTATCACAAGAGTTCTATCAAGCAGAAGCCCGTTTATCTTTTGGAGATAATATCCATTTCTCACCCTTAAACCTTTTCAAAATAACGACAGTCCTGTCGCACCTTGACATTTGTAATCTTATCATAACGATCCAGGTTCTATATTCTACCTTAAGACATTTTTCCTTACAAGGCTCCACCCTTGGCCCTTGGAGGGTAAACAGGGGTTGAACGAGGATTTGAATAAATAAGAAGGGTCCCGTAAAACGGCCGTAACCAAAAACCCTTTTTTCCAAAGCCTATTTTGTGCCGACATGGTCTTTCAAACTTTCATGTATAATTAATTAAGCACGGTATAGGTTTGTAATGTGTATTCAATGTCGGCTGTCTCTCAATGTTGATATGTGAGCCTGACTAGAAGATAACTCAAATGTTTCGAAGGAATTCGTCAATTCTGAATGAAACGATTAATTGTGGGTAAAAAGGTTTAATCTGTTTTTATAAAAATAAAAAAATGCTCATTGTAACATCATGGGATTATTTAACAAATTTATTTATTTATTTATTTAAGCTTTATTTGATTCCACACAAATTTATAGTATTAATTTCATGCATTCATTAATTTTTTAATTATTTATGTAATTTGTTAATTTTTTATTTTATTTTAACAAATTACATGGGTACTAAAATCCACGAAAAACATCATTTATTATTATGTAGCTATATCGTCGTGTAAATTCAGAGTTTTTTAGAGCAGTCTTCTGCTTATTAGTATACAGATAGCCTGCCTGGCTTACCTCTATCATTTTGTGCAGTAGGTTTAGGCGTTTGTTTAAAAAAGTTACTTATTTGTCTGAAAAATCAAACAAAAGTCTGCATCCCACTAAAGTTACGGAAAAACAAGCTGACAACAACTCATGTCTAACTGCGTTCTGCGCACAGGAGTTTCTCGGCATTCTGCTATCATTTCTTCAAGTTCGAGCGTCTCAGTATGAGTTTGTCCGAGATGTTCTATCTATAGTTTAGAGCTATCAACAACAATAGGGAGAAAACTGGAGCAGAAATTCTGCAAATACGGGAACATACGCTTACCACAAAAACTGTCAACTCTGCGATATATAGCATCCACGGAAATCTCATAGATGCTGCTGGATAAATGTGATAATTTTACCAAGCCCTACAAAATAATACAATAATCACTCCTCAGTTATATCGATAGCTTCTCTTTCGTATAGAGACCGATTGATAATTACGGCATCTTGCGCTCTTGAAAGCAATCGAACCATTATTACTCATTACTCAATTATTACTCAAGTATTACAAAACTCGAGGACCTGATTATGAGGACACGGGCAAGTGCAGTCTCTCTCAATTCAGTCAAGACCAGATAATATTATAGTTCCTATGCTTCACCATATTGAGTATCATAAATCATTAGGTAATAGACGCAATCTCGAGATTTCTCTAAATTAATTAACGTTTGAAATCTACCGCGAATCCAACACCAACGCTGGGAATGGGAAGGCCTGTGAATCTATGTTTATGCTATGGTGGCAATAGTTGTACAAACATGGCGCCCACATAGTGAGCAAACATTGGGTAATTTAATGAAGACTATGTTGACGTGATAAACAAAAACACAAACAGCAGGGACGGTCCGGGACGTGCTACCTGGATAGAGAAAACGCCTGCATAACATATACATTATAGTGATATAACCTATCAGGGGGACAGTCCTGTTAGTATCAAAAGCAAAACTCACTATCCGAGATCCAAGTTCGGCGTAATCACGCCTGCAGTGCTATTTAAACTCACTATCCGAGATCCAAGTTCGGCGTAATCACGCCTGCAGTGCTATTTAAACTCACTATCCGAGATCCAAGTTCGGCGTAATCACGCCTGCAGTGCTATTTAAACTCACTATCCGAGATCCAAGTTCGGCGTAATCACGCCTGCAGTGCTATTTAAACTCACTATCCGAGATCCAAGTTCGGCGTAATCACGCCTGCAGTGCTATTTAAACTCACTATCCGAGATCCAAGTTCGGCGTAATCACGCCTGCAGTGCTATTTAAACTCACTATCCGAGATCCAAGTTCGGCGTAATCACGCCTGCAGTGCTATTTAAACTCACTATCCGAGATCCAAGTTCGGCGTAATCACGCCTGCAGTGCTATTTAAACTCACTATCCGAGATCCAAGTTCGGCGTAATCACGCCTGCAATGCTATTTAAATTACCTGCAAAACACTTGCCGAAATGAGGTCCGACATTGGGCGTGAACTGAAAAAACGGGCCTTTTATTTTGTGAAGACTTTAAGCCCGTGTCACGCAAAAATGACGTTCACAATCAATCATTAAGGTGAAGACAGTAAACAACACTTCCAGCGCCCTACTCGGCAAATCACCACCAACGCTCCACTTTTCACTTAAAAACAACGTAATCGGGCAAAACGGATGAAATAAATCCATTTAAAGTTTCAGAAACAGAAATACAAGACGCGGGTGCGTCTGAAACTCTTTGACGAGAATCCCTTTAATGGCAAAAGTTTACTTTCACGTCGGTTCCACAAATAGGACGTAATTCAACGGCCAGTGATACTGCGTGCTTTCACACCGCGGCGTTGCTGCCGCGCACAAGCCTTCGCCCCCCTTTCAGTCAAGAGATTGTCATTCTCCTGGCCGAAAAGGAAAAAAAATGACATTAAAATTAGGGGAAATCAAGTTCTCATCCCCTTGCAATAGACATTAATTGACGTCTTGGTACCCACTGTCAAAGTCAAAGAAATCTTTCTTCTTCTTCTTCTTTTTATTAATGGCGTCCTAACCTCTTTTGAGGTTAATTTTGCCAGTGTCAAGTGGTCAGGTTCTCATTTGAGAACCTGGAAATTATAATGTCTTGAGATGATTTGATGACTATGATGATGATGATTTGTCGCTCGTTAGCACTACCCGGGAAGGACGTGAAGGGCTGTGGGTTCCAAGTAATTCCTTCGGACGTGAGCGACTGCCTCCCCAAAGAAATCTTTGTTCTGAAGCGACTGGGCACTTCCTTAGCGGGGAGATTTTCATTTCGAACAAACGGATATCATGAATATAGGGAAATCACCCGCTAGCAACATGACAGTCACGCGACTATCGCCCTGCATAGTGTAATACAGAGCGCTAAGTTCCATGATGCGTTCTTGTAACGCGACTGTGTTAAATATCTCCACCAGCCCGTGTGTATTCGTAGAATATTCTAGATCGCTTTTCGGGTCCATTTTGTTTCGCGTAATTACGGGCGCGTCACACAAAACAAAACCTCGGGCGAGATACGTTTTTGATTACGAGTCGCGGGCGGGGGGGGGGGGGGGGTTAAATAGGAATGAAAAGAGGCGGAAAGTGAGCTGGGGCCTGGCTTGATGTGATGACTTTGTAGTTAGGGCTGGCCTGACGTAGGGTTTCTGCGTTTGTGCCTTAGGGCGCATCGTCTTTCCAGATCTCTAATTACTTTGTGGGTTGAAAGTGTTACTCGTTATATGGGTCGAGCATAAACAAACATATAAAATTTCTTTATTGCACGGAAAACAATGTGATACATAGTCTTAAAACAAAGGTAAATAGGCAAAGGCGAGCTAAAGTGAAATAATAGAATTACATCTACGTTATTTGTTGTAAGGTGCTGCCATTTCATTTGCGTCGCGTCCACATGCCTCCTCTGTAACTACACGTGCGAGAACTTGTTACGCTATGTTTATTTTTAAATGACGCCTAACGTTATAGAGTCTCAACAACAGGGCCCCGATTCTCGCGCTATCGAGATCATCTCCCCAGTCAAGACATCGCCTAAATCCGTCGAAAACGATCTCGATTTATATTTATTTCGATCGAAAACGGGTCGAGGTATCTCGGTTGGTCGAAAGGCTAGTCATAAGGATAGCTTTTTCTTGTTTTTGATAGAGATTTCGGTATCTAAAATTCGATATTTCGACCATGGACATGATCTCGCTAGCGCCAGAATTGCCTCCCAGCTCCGTAATCTGGTATACCAAGTACATAATACAAAGCCAGGGTTATTAATAAATCAGACGTGCGTGGGCCGCGGCGGTGGCTGAATTAAAATGTGTATTCATGATTATTTAGTATGAAGGTGAAGAGGGTTGAAACAAGATTTAAAAGGACATGTCTGTTTCAGTCATAAATTGTACAATCATGTGATTAGCACAGGATCAGATGTTTAGAACTGATTTTCAATAAAGATAAAGATAAAAGAGCATTTATTTGTGAACACAGCTATTAAATACATTTACAGATATCAGGTAAGTTTTTTTGAGCTGAGTGTTCTGCCCAAGTAATTGAATTGAATTAAGCATAGAGAGTCATGTCATGATATAAATAAAATGTTCATTTCAGAATGTAAAAGTCAGCAAAAAAAAAAAGATTCAGTAATGTCATATTGTAAATTATTCTTTTTTTTTTTTAGCCTATATCATCCCACTGCTGGGCACTCTCATTCTACATGTAAATAATTAATAAAAATGTCAATCAATCTAATAAAACATGTAATTTTCAGCAATGACCACTTGCGGAAACCTTGAATCATTTTATTAAATTCCGGCCCTTTTTTCTACTTTATTTAAATGGCATTGTATTATAATATCTGGTTACCGAGCTTTGCTAAGCGGTTGGTGGTACAAAAACAATAAAATATTATAAATTTCGACCTTGTATGAACGAAACTTTTAGATTCGACGTTATTTGAACGAAATTTTTCTCCGAGAACAAACGCCAATATTGAAACAAAAAGTAAACTTTAGAAAAAACCGACTTCCACAAACCCTATTTCTACTTGAAATATCTTTCAAGAATATAAAGAAATAAATACCTTGTTTAAGTTGCGATAACGCAAACGTCTGTAACAATAAATAACGCTTGAGAAACACTCTAAATATTAGGTAAGTATTGTTTGTGTAACACTATTAAATTGTAACCTTTATTAACCGACTTCCCAAAGGAGGAGGTTTACAATTCGTCCGGATGTTTGTTTTTTTATTATTATTATTTTATGTATGTGCCCCGATAGCGCCTAGACGGGTAGACCGATTTGGAAAATTTTTTTTTTTTAATTGAAAGGGTTTACCTTCCCATTGGTCCCATTGACACCAGGTCAGGATCTGATGATGGGATCCTGGAGAAATCGAGGGAACTCTTCAAATATTATAGGCAGACCTGAAGTGATTTTTGTGTTTTTCATAATAACTCGTGCAAATGCACATGGTAAGCATAATATTGTGATGCGGAACTGCTGATGAAGACCACATATGGCTACCAGATCTGCTCAATACTAGGTACAAATACAATGCTGACGGGCAGGCAACGCATAGCCTAAACCGGTGGACCTACAGCCATGAATCTTTGTACAGGGGTTCCTTAGTAGCGTGGGGTAGCACTGATATGGGATTTGACAAAATTAATTCCCCAAGGGGGGGGGGGGGTAAGGGGTTACAGTTTGTAACAGTTTTTCTAAAGTTTACTTTATGTTTCAATTATTGTTGGTAAATAAATGATTATGTGCGAGTAGGACCCGGGCACCAAGGGTTCCGATCACACTTGGAGAGTGTGTCATGTGTAATTAGGTTTCCACATAAAAAAACTAAAGTATTATGAGTTTATGACATCCATGTAAACCAAATAAAATATTTTTGTGGAAAGACAGAAATCTGCAGTTTTCAGATTTTTTCCTTTACTTGTGCTATAAGACCTTGCTTTGTGCCAATTTCCATGATTGTAGGCCTACGGGAAGTACCCTAAGTTTTGGGTCCATTGCGATTACTATGAAAATCCATCAATTTTACAGCATAAACGGTCGTATCGTTTGATTGCGGTGACGTAGAAGGTTGATTTTCTTTTAGCTTTATGCGATCCTAGACCTTAACCATTCATATAAATTTCAGCATGATAAGTCTACGGGTTCTTGATAAAAAGTGATCCTATAAGGGCATGAACCCTAAAAATGGTTAAAAAATATTCAAATTCTTCTTCTTCTTGTTATATACAGATAAGCTCGTTTTTTTATATTGTTTTTCTTATATGTATTATTTGTATATATGTTTTGTGGAGTACATTAAATAAATTACATACATACATACGAAATGATACTAATGATATAATTTTGATACATTTGGTATCTGGTTTTGGGGCCAAAGACAGTGTATAACTATGTCGTTTATTCAGGTGCTATAGTAAGTATAATCAGTATAATAATATAACCAACACTACTGGGTACTGTAGCTGGCCACTGAGTCAATGTAAACCAGCTCTCTGCGTTGCGCATAATGTGGAACCCAACAACAACTGCTGCGTCAGGACAATTAACGCTGGAGACGACATGAGAATGAAAGTTTTGTTGTGCGGGACAGTAGTAAGCTGTCGCAAGCTATGTTGATGTGAACAAGAACGAAAACGAGACGTAGGTGACAGCGGAATTTTGAAATCAATGTTCTATTTTGTAGTGACAGCAAACTAAGCAGAAAATTTAATTCTCGATCGATGAGCATATGTTCTATTAGGTGATGTATTTTTTACCCGACTGCCTAAGTATTAAATAACCCAAATTGATCTAGTAATTTTACTTACATTACTACGAAAGGGGGTTATTAATGTTCGATTAACTGGTTCGCCGACAAATCTTTTGTAACAATAGTTCGCCATTGTTCGGTCGTTCGAGCGGTGTGCTGAGAGTGAAGGGGTGGTTGATACAGCGTTTTGTAGCTTTGTTGTCCCCGCCTGCAATATTTTAAAAACACGCAATTCAGTTTGTGTATAGGCCAGCCCAGTCAAATACATTTATTGCCATAAATTGTTGGCATGCATCCTTTTGCGTTTCGCAAACGATGGCCCTTCCAGTTCTGATGGTTCTCGGTCCCTTGCCCACTGCCTGGCCAGTCTTATCGTAAATCTCCGCCGGGGATGAAAGCCATCAATTTGTTGCCCTTCACACAATAGCCCTTGTAAAAAGGTACACCTTCGCAGATCTAGGTGGATAAACTCTTGGTATTTATTTGTATTTTAGGGTTCCTATCCTTAAAAGGAAAAAAAGGAACCCTTATAGGATCACTTTGTTGTCCGTCCGTCCGTCTAACTGTCTGTCTGTCCTCGTGTTACGACTTATATCGAGAACGCGTAAACGTATCAAACTGAAATAATATGTAAACGTATCAATTGCTATGTCTGTGGTCGCATAGAACTGTGAAAAAATCAACCTTCTAGGTCAACTCAATCGAACGCTACGACCGTTTTGCTGTAAAATTGTTGGATTTTCATAGTAATCGCATTGTACCCAAAACCTTTAGGGTACTTCCCGTAGGCCTACAATCATGAAATTTGGCACAAAGCAAGGTCTTATAGCACAAGTAAAGGGAAAATCTGACAACTGCAAATTTCTATTTTTTTGCTAATCTTTGTAATTTTGTTTACGTGGCTTAGTGTTATTTTTCCTTAGTCCAAAAATCCTAACATTTTTGTATTCGTTTGCAGATTTATCCTTAAAAATATTTGTTTGTAGGTATTAAGGCTGGATTTTACGAACGAAAGAGTAACTTTTTTTTACTCGAGAGTATCTTCTACTTTTTCATAGACACCAGTGGCACCTAGATCAGATCACCTCATTTCGAACTGTCATTTGTCATACAAGTTATCCCCGGGATAGTTATTCTCGTAAGACTTTTTGTTGGTAAAATCCAGCCTGAAAAGGTTTTACCCTCTAGCTCGAACTTCTAGTTTTCTCTCACGATATCCCGATTCCTATCACATTCAAATTACAATCGCTTCAAATGACAGCCCATGTGTAATCAAGTTCTGAGTAGACGACATCAACAGCTTCCAACAAATATTTAAATGGTGTAGTATAACTTATTATTATTACTTAATATGCAGTGAAAATAATATCATAAAATTCAGCGGATGTTTATGCCAGTACGTTTAACACGTCGCTCTCCGTGACGTCAACGCCACGCGACACAGGACTCGACACGATCATTAATTAAGCGAATGGTAAATTCAGTGATTTAATTTATGCGGTAACTATTGTTCAGTGACGGCCATACAATATCAGCTCGTGGGTTTTGTGATGGCTAGCGTCACGCTGTTTCCCATGAGGGGTGGCAGAGGCACAACTGTGCCCACTTTAAGCCAGTTATTTAATACTCCGTTTTGCGTGACAGGGGGCAAGCCCAAAGCTGCAGCTATGGAGTAATGAAGGTTTCCTCACGATATTCGATATCCGCATAAAATTAAAATACAACTGTAAAATACCTACCTAAAAACCAAAAGCACTAGTTTGAAGTTATCAATTACTGTGTAACCAGCTTATTTAACGATCTTAATAAACATATCATTTCATTTTATTTCATTTCATATTTTCCACCACCACCGTCAGAACATCCGTATAACGTACTTAAGAAAAACCGGCCAAGTGCGAGACGGACTCGCGCACGAACGGTTCCGTACCATTATCTATAAAAAAATTGAAAAAAAAGCTCGTTTGTTGTATGGGAGCCCCCTTAAATATTAATTTTATTTTAATTTAATAATTTATTTTTAAGTGAATAATATAACTCAATATTTTATGAATATTTCAAGTGACAACCTGTTACACACAAAAAAAAGTTAACAAAACACGGTATAGGTAATATAAAGTGTACAATGGCGAGCTTATCTCTAGAAAGAGATCTCTTCCAGCAAACCAAATTTCGAGGAGAGAGGTTGATAGCTGAGCGGGGGTAGACCCATGTGTACAACAATAAATTTAAAAGGTTGCATACATAAATATATAATATGCATTCTAATATTTACCTTATATCATAAAGACTAAAATAAAATAAATACGATAGATACCTATATAACATTTGTTGTTATAACGGCAACAGAAATACATCATCAGTGAAAATTTCAACTGTCTAGCTACTGAACCCTAATAAATGATAATATAATCAACTAAATCACATCGTGTAGAATCTGAAAGAGCCGTACAGAACGACAGAAAACTGCATCAAACGTCCACCTATTTGGTCACGAGTGTCCTACGGACATGCATACAAACACACAAACAGACGCTTAAAATTTATCAAACCCCTCATTTTGGTCGGGGTTATAAAATATATTTACAGAAATACACATAAATTATTCTATTATGTGTTGGTCTACTAGTAAAACATTAATTTATTTGGTACTGTGCAGGGTATATCACGCAACGTTAACTTTTAGTACCTAGCGTTCAGTAATTAGATTTTCAGAGTAATAACAAAGTAGGCTGTACAATGCGTGATGGTAGTCTTCTAACTTTATCTCGTGTAATTAATATTACTTGATTAAGCCACCAAGTTGATATTGTTTGTGATGACTGATGAAGATAAAATGCCTCTTTATTCTAATAATTATAATCTCAAACAGTAATTCTGTTCTGCTGTAACGTAAAACTTTTAATAAACTTTTCCCAGAAGTTGCAAACTTAACAGCTACATGAAAAAATATAGATTGTAAACAAATACCACAAAATAATAAGCATTAATTAATTATTTTTGTCTTTTATGTGCAATAAATATATATCTATATACGAATTAATTGATAGCTTGCGGGCAGGTATGTATGTATTGTTAAACCCTCTCCAGGGTATAAAGGTGTTCAGAATGATTTCCTTGGTGACCCCTTAAAATATGACTACACCTTTCCTGTTTCATCCTGTATAACCAACGGCTGACAATTTAATTTTAGAACCTATTATTTTTTATAGGTACGATTCTAAAATAAAAATACACAAACATACCGATATACCAAAATGAACAAACAGACGTTTCGTTCACCCACTGGGCACCTGTTCAAACGTATGAACTCGCATTGTCCCATTGAGTTGCATAGAACTCACGCGGTTGGAAAAACAATTTCACAATTGCCGTGTCAAAAGGCCACTCGGAAAACGATTGGTGTTTTTCAGATGCTACGGCAAAGCCAGAAAAGGTTGCAGATTCGTACGTACGAGTACGTTCATCTAGATTGAACGTTGTGCTTTTTTTATTTTATTTATTTATTCAGGTAATCAACAGCGTTACAAAACAGATATATCCTTAAAACTAACACCAATTACATTACTACAGGTAGGACGAAGGTCGTCAAAAGGCTAGAGAGCAGAAAGTCAAAATTTAGAAATAGGTTTTGATGAGTCGTATTGGTATCAAATTATTCCAAAATAATATTGATAAGGTACTACTAGCTTTTGCTCGCTTTTCTTATATAATTCAAACGTTCAAATCATATTAGTAGTCGTATTCATCGTTATTATGCCATTGATGTACACCGGTATAAATAACGCCACGTATTTTGAGATGCCGTGATTTAATCATCAGTTGCGGGTTTATTTGGCAGAAAATTCAGCCACGCGCAATCCAGCGAGCAGTGAACAGCACCTCAAGCTAAAGGATAAGATATTGAGGGGAATTACATTAAATCATGTTACATCCGTTACGCAATTTTAGGGCCACCAAATAGAACGTGAGTTAGCAACGTTTTGACAACGCAATATTCTCTATACTAGGCAAATTTTAAAGGCAAACGATTGTGCAGTGACATGAGTGAGCTTGTACTTCTAAGCTTACAATACCAGGCCTCTAGTTCATTTACTAAACTCGACGGAAAATTGCGAAGAGCTAGATAATAGTTTTTTTTTTAAATAAATATGTTGGATTTACTGAATAGTTACCGTTCAGTCAGGCATTTCAGTCGTCGTCTCGGCCTCCTTGCGCCCGCCCGGTGCGCCTGCCCGGCGGCGGCGGCGGCGGTAGAAGAGAATAGAGAGAAACCATCAAGACCAGCACATTCGACAGACGCATTCAAACGTCCTACGCTCATGCCCTTGTTTACCTTCTATTTCATTTTCATTGTAAAAATATCATCATTATACAGCTTCTTCATTACGAAACCAGCCTCATCCTTTTATACAGTCCACCAGCCGTAATAGTCGTCATGAACCCTTGGGATGTCAATTCAAAAAAATACTTTCTTTAGTTTTCAACTCTATTGCTAAGCTTTATTATGGTAGTAAATATGGATCGTCGTCAACGGCACATCACGATAGAGGTTAATAAGATATGCTGACATGGCCAACTAAAGTTGCGCAATTCCGAGCAACTATGGCGTCATGCCACTCTTGGCTACACAAGGAAATTACGGCAATAGCATCATAGCAGTTGCAGATAGAGATACAGCCACACCTTGTGGTACCGAGCGCACTTAGAAGTAATATCGCGGACACTGCTCCAGATTGTTCCAAATTGATGACAGTTGCCGAGCAATTATTGCTTGAAAAGTTGCCCGAGTAACTGTACCTTAAAGCCAGTTGTGTTCCTAACTGTACAGTACGCTATGGAGCATAACAGCGAGTTCCATTGAGATCCGTCGAACCGTAATGCGTGCTGCATTGGTTCGCTGGCACATGCTGAATGCTGAGCTATTCAGGTTTATGTCGAGTATTTTAATTTGCAATACCCCATTTTGAAGTCTAAAACTACAATTTTACCAGAACACATCCCTCACCCACCCGACCACATTCCGGCCTTATCGTCATAATGAAGCAAAAGCGGGGGAGCAAGCGAACTAAAATTTTACCAGTTGAAATAATTAATATGAGAATCATACCATACATTGGTATAAAGACAAACTGGCTCGGACAGCAAAAATGCAAAGAGTTGGGTCTATGGGATGATGACTGGAGGGAGACCGCTCCAGTATAGGATAATGGAAGAGGGGGAGAGAGGTCTTTGTCCAGAGAAACGGTGTAGTCCTGTTGTCTGTCCCCATCCCCAAAAATCATGGGGACACGGGCTATGTGGACAGCTGTGGGAGAAGAGGCGAAGAAACTCCTAATCAACAAACATAGCCTCATATCACGTATTATTCCATACATGATGGCAGAGGCTCGCGTAATAAAATACGCCCAAAAATAATTAAAATAGTCACGAATGTCAGACTCGTAAAATTGTGAGACGTGAAAACTTGTACTTTTCTGAAATGGGCGTTGTTGGTTACAAATATCCGGCAGCTCAAAATACTGGAAACTGACTTTATGAGCTGGAGGGGAAACGGAAAACAGAGTCTTTGGACTCAATGTATATTCGGTTCCGAGAAGCCGCCTTTGATATTGAACAGCTATTGGCACTGCCGTAGCTATTCTAAGAATACGTATTACGCCATATTGTATTGAAGAAGGCATACAGAGTCAATTTTATATAGCAAGCCATTTTTGGAAACATTAGCAGCCGCTATAAACACTTTCCCCAAAAACCTATGAAAAAACTGTTTCGCTAGTTTAGTAGACTGAAGGTTACCTCACGATGTTTTCTTACACAAAAAATACAATAAGTAGGTAGGGACCTGTATTATAAAATGTTACGTTGGTATTTTTACTTTGGTCTTTTAACGTCTTCTCATTAATTTAATTATTTTTGAGATGCGACCTTCGGTGAGTTAATATTCTCTCCTTTTTATTTATCCTTTGAAGAAAAATTTCTCGAGAATTTCTAAGAGAAAATTATTCCGTCCCTTCGGGTAAATATAGGTAATTGTAGTGTCCTAGGTCAAGTAAATAAAGAAAATCATGAAAACCATTCAGAGGAAATGCTACAGTTATATAGAACGGCCGCTCAATGAGTGAGCGGTCAAGTGGTGAGCGTGACTCGCGCACTAAGGGTTTATAAGGGTTAAATTAATATCGTTAATATATTTATTAATGTTTGTAGAATTTGTACAGCGCATTGAATTAGCTTGTAAAGTTGTACAATTTAATTTGAACAATAAATAAATAAATCAGTTTTCTTGTCATTCTTGTGTTAGTACAATAAAGAAATTACGAAATTACGAATAACTTCTAGGTTTCCTCGTAACTGGTGTAATTAGGTTTCTATTAGTTTATACATAAAAATAAAAGTATGATGTCATCCAAGTAAACCAGTTTACATATTTTTGTAGAAAGATAGAGATTCACAGTTTTCAGATTTTTCCCTTTACTTGTGCTATGATGCAAGGCAAGGTCCTGCTTTGTGCCAAATTTCATGATTATAGGTCGACGAGAAGTACGGAACTGAAAAGTCGAACTTCTAACTATCCACCTTGGTTCACGCCAAGTATAATAAGCTTGTTGAAAGAAAAGAATAAAATAAGGCTGAAAGTAAAAAAATTCCACAACCCCTTAGACAAACTAACATTTGAAATGCTAAGAAAAAGATGCGATCAGGTTATTACTGACTGTTATAACTCTTATGTAAGAAAAGTCGAACAAAGTATCAAAGATAATCCAAAATATTTCTGGTCATATATAAAACAGAGGAGGAATAACAAGAGCCAATTTCCTTCCATCATGACATTAGACACCGAAACAGGAAATAATAGCAAGGACATAAGCGATCTCTTTGCTAAGAACTTTGCCTCCATATACTCTAATAGCTCAGTATACCATAGTCTAGACTCCGCACAAAATGATGACATTGATTCCATGGGGTGCACCTCATTGTCGTCTATGATTGTCAACGAGCTTGCTGTTCGTGACAAGTTACGAAAACTTGACCCAACCAAGGGACCTGGCTCTGATGATCTGCCATCTTCTTTTGTAAAACACTGCGCAGATATTTTATCCTGGCCGCTCACTTTAATATACAATCAGTCACTAATCTCAGGGGTCTTTCCAGATAAGTGGAAAATGGGTAAGATAGTTCCCACACCCAAGGAGGGTATCACAAGCGACATCAAGAAGTACAGACCCATCACAATTCTTCCCATTTTCGCAAAAGTGTTCGAGACCCTTGTATATCCACACCTGCTGAATCAAGTATCTCACCAACTGTCTGACAGACAACACGGCTTCCTCCAAGGCAGATCTACGAATTCTAACCTCATAGCATACACTGATCACCTCATTAGTTTTGTGGACAGGCGGGTACAAGTGGATGCAGTATATACAGACTTTAGTAAGGCTTTTGATAAGGTGGACTTTGACACTCTTGTAAGGAAACTCAAACGACACGGCGTTCTCAATCCTATGTTAGCGTGGATTCGATCTTACTTAATCGATCGTAAGTCCTACGTAGTAGTCAACGGTCAGCAGTCCGCTCCATTCAATGCAACCTCAGGCGTCCCGCAAGGCTCCCACCTTGGTCCTCTGCTGTTTGTGGTATACATAAACGACATCGTTGACTGCTTCAAATACGCCGAGGCATATATGTTTGCGGATGACCTAAAAATAATCCTTCCCATTTCTGAAGAGGGTGATGCACGTAAATTGCAACTAGACATCGACAGACTTTGTCAATGGTGTGAATACAACAAAATGGAGCTAAATTCTAATAAGTGCTACAGTATATCTTTTACACGTAATATCCAGCATTTTTCCACGAGTTATACTATCAATGGTGCGAACCTTCAACAAGTTAACATAATACGCGACCTTGGTGTCCTTATAGACAGCAAACTTAGCTTCATCCCTCACATTGAAAACATCAGTAAGAAAGCATCCAAAATGTTGGGGTTTCTCGTTAGAGCCGCCAAGCCTTTTAGAAAGGCTAGTACTAAAATACTGCTCTTTAACACATTAGTCAGAACAAACTTGGAGTATTGCTCACAAGTGTGGAACCCATTTTATCAGGTCCATAAAGACACATTGGAAAGAGTCCAAAAGAGATTTCTGTGCTACCTCACTAACACTACTCTTGGCGACCTCCAATTTCGGTCATACGCCGAACGGCTCGGTCACTTCCATATGATGCCTCTTACAGTCAGAAGAAAGGTTCACGACTTGAAATTTATGCATAAAGTGCTAAACGGTCAGGTGGACTGTCCGCAGCTCTTAGATTCATTCACTATTTCGGTTCCAAGCAGACTCCCACGACCAGGTACTCATAAACTGTTCAGAGAGAAAGTTTGGAAGACAAACCTCGGCATTAACTCCCCCACTACGAGAATGATACGAATGTATAACACTCTGCACAAATGTCAAACAACATCCTTCGACGTGTTTCATGATAAACTTTCTTCATTCTGTCCAAAGCTCGAACTACACCTAACTAACTAACTAATCAATTAATTTATCAAATTGAACCAATTCAAATAAATTCCTAAAAAATAACCCCTCTTTAATTTTAATTTCAATTATACTTTATCTAATTCAAATAAATAAATGAATACCTACTTAATTTGCCATGCGGAATTGTCTTGTAATTGTTTATAATTGTTTATAATACTAATTATCTGTTAATATGTAATTACTTAATGTTATATAATTATTAATTTTTTATAAGCGGGCTGTGTTCGCCTTTAAGTAGACAAACATCCAAATTGTAAATTGTTAAGAATTATATTAAGAAAACATGTATTGTCTGTTGGCAGACCTAAAATAAATAAATAAATAAATAAATAAACTATGGAAAATCCAATAATATTACTGCATAAACGTTTGAAGTAGCGTTTGATCGCGTTTATTTAGATTAGAAGGTTGTTTTTTTCACAGTTATTGGGGACCACAACCTAAGCTGACAAGAAAACCTAAAACCGCGGTTATATCCAACAAAGAGAACACTTCCGGCCAGCAAACAAAAAAAAATTCTCAGCAGACATAGATAAATTCCAAAAAAAAAAAACAAAACTGAATTTGTCACACGAAAGTTGATTACAAAGTCGCTCATTCTCTCAAACTCAAATATCTTATGCTCATTATTAGTACAGAAGAAGAAAATTTGACGAATAATAATGAAGAAGATAAATACATAAATAGTAAAATTGTAGACGCATGCAAAGAATGTCAGCGATGTTGGTAGCCAAGCTATCTCTCACCGCGTCTCCTCTATCTCAAGACATAGTGCATCGAAAGTGGTCCAGTGAATTTAAGTGAAGTGAGATACGAGCGAGTCTATCTAGCTCTTTGATCTAGGTCACAACTGCGGCATCGAGACACTTTCCCGACACTATAATATACTATAATATACTTCCATACTTGTTGCAAACAAACGCAATATTTCTATTGACTGTATATGTAGACAAATGGGCAGGAACCAGAGAGGTGCGAAATAAAAACTACATAAATAAAATAAAAATATTAAGTCGACTTCAAATGAACTCAAAAGTAAGAAATACCGAAATTTTAGCCACACTTACTAATTGATATTATGTTGATACAAAACTAATTTGGTGTCGATTTTTTTTTGAGGTAATCAGAAACTGTAAGCATTTTTAAGTAGGGCAACTAGCTAAAAAAGAAACGACACCAAATTCGTTTTGTACCTACATTTCAATTGGTGAGTGTGGTTAAAATTTTGTTATTTCTTATTTTTATGAGTCCATTTGAAGGCGACTTAATTTTTTTCCTTTGACTGGTGACATGGTTTTTGTGTAACGTAACTGGTGACGAGGTGAAAAAAACCAGAAGTGACCATTTTTGAAGTCGGTTAAGAATAATCGGTCATTCATTACCAATACAAGCTGTGTAGACGTGATATGACACAGACCCACCTCATTCCGACTTCATTATAATAATGCAAGCCATGGAATAGATTTATGCATGTAACCCGCAACGATTTCTCGAGAATCCCCCACATGGATGGCTGGTCCAGCCTTCTTATTTGCTGCCTTTTGAATAGATGCTTCTTTCATTATTTCCGGTTCGGTCTTTGCTAGCAACTAACGGTAGTCCAGTCCAGTGCATTTATATTTAGCAGCTGCATTGATCCAACTGACTGAATATTTCATGCCGTATTAACACGAAAAGTTTCCAATGAAATCATTTGCGATAAAAGGCCAAAACAACAATATTTCCTAACTTTGGCAGTAGTACAGTGCTCGGACGTCCGATTCATTCAATGTTGATTCGAGTACCACCAGGTAAAAATACCTGAACATCTATTTTGAAAAAACAGTTGTGAAACAAGGTAAAAAGTGTAAAAACTGACGAAGTAACTTTTGCTGATGGTACATATCACCGAAACTGAAAAGCAGGAAATAGAGAAATATCCAGTTTGGAAACTATCTCAGACAGACTTAACTTTGACTTATGGGTATTTTGGTTCTCGCATTGAAAGTTTACGGTTTAAACATTTGCAAGATTGATCTGAGAGAAGATAGATGCAATTTGAAAGATTCTCACTGAAAAATTAAAGATCTACCTACCGTGATTTTTCATAGATATATTTTGGTAGCCCATTAATGTCCCCACCGAACGCACACAAGGGCACAGGGCTTTGCCTGGATTCGAACCCGTATATCCTACGCGAGCAAGCGTGAACCCCTCTAGACCACGGAGCTTTTTTACTTATTGAACACATTATATAATTCGTAGTATATTATTTCAATGCACATGCCATTCTTCATTCACAGTAAGTAAAGCTAGCAACAGGTAAAGCTATTTGTGTGGGTTTATAGCTCATATTTTTCCGTGAGTAATGGGCGTATCAAAGGTTTATTTTCACCTGAATTTTCCCTTAAAATGTTGGCCAGAAATAGAATACACACATTTTGGAAATTGGAAATCGCTGTATATTTATATCAAACATAGTAAGTTGTACTCACGATGAGAAGGAACGTGATTGTTTTAAACCCCAGACGCTAAGTAGTATCAGTCGTCGTGATTTTTGTCTGAAACGTGTTTTAATCGGGAGTATTCTTGCTCCAGGTTCAAAATCCTTTCAGACGTTTGGAAAACATTTTCTAGTTTAAAAGATATAGCAACTTTAGGTCTATTTCATTGCAATAACTTGTTGAAGGAATTAAAAAACCATAAATATCTAAAGAATTTTCAGAAATATGAGAATGTTATTTAATTTTAAAGATGCGAGGAAAATTCTGCACATGCTTCATGTCTGCAATAGAAACTATTTGGAGAAATACTGCAGCGGCGGCGAAGTCATAAATCGAAGTCTCATAGGGAGCTCGTCGCAATTTCCTATGTGCATTCGACAAAAATATGTGTAGCGTAGTAAATTAACTTTACTGTCGTGTGCGGTTGCTGCAAAATGAACGATGACGAAGATGTTTCAGTTCTTTCCAGTTGTGTTGAAGCTGGGTTTTCGCTGTTCAGTCCGAATGAAGGCGAATGTACTGTATGGACGCCTAACGGTTATAAGCATAGATAAGACAGAAAGAAGGATGCAAACTCTATGGTTATAAGGACATTGGACGTTGTCAATGTTTTTACAATAGCTACTCCTTAGCTTCATTCTCTTTTCCGAGTACGTTCGATTTTATTGCTAAAACGCACGACTAATAAGTTACCGGTGGAAAATAACAGTTTTTTCGTTAAATAATTCCTAAATTAGTCGAAAACCCTGCAGACTTCATATTTGAGTACTCGTTACTATTTTATTGATTGTAGCTAAGTTTAAAAAGTCTGTTAGTGAAGTTTGGTAACATTCGTTATATCAATCAATTTCAGCGGTATGATTTATTTGGTCTATAACCTCAAGACTTCAAGACCAATTTGTGGTCTAGTGGTCACTTATGAACGGTCACTTATGGGCTTATTGACTTTATTAGAGCATATGAGAGTCGTGACTCTTTGTTCACGGGGGGTCTTTGTAAAAGGTAATATAGCAATTTATTCTTCTATTTTGGCGACGAAGTAAAGTAAAGTAAAGTAAAGTAAAGTAAAAAAAATATTTATTGCACTAAAAATTTACATTTAGGTAAAATCTTAAAGATAATACGGTTTTTGTGCATACGCTAACTTATAAACTAAGAAGTTGCCAGGGGTCTTCGCACTAGATTATTTCTTCTGTGGCACTAGGCTGGGCCTGAAGTATGAAGTGTGTTTAACTAAACAAAGTGTCAAGCCTGTATTCCCAATTTCCCGGCAGAGGTGCAATACAACATACCTTTGACCGTAACTTTCCGCCAATAAAATCAACTGAAGGTTGGGCACCCTGCCACTCGGCAGCCGGCGGCGGCGGCGGCGCGGTGACCTTAGAGACGTTTTTTATTTAGTTTAGTTTAAGAGTTTTGTATTAGTTACCAATACCAATGAAAAGTTAACAACAAAAAGTTATACGAGAATAACTATCCTGGGGATAACTTGTATGAAAATGTCAGTTCAAAATGAGGTGATCTGATCTAGGTATCACTGGTGTCTATGAAAAAGTAGAAGATACTCTCGAGCAAAAGTTACTCTTTCGTTCGTAAAATCCAGTCTTAGTAGGTTAAGATGTAAAATAATTTACTGAATGTCCAAGTCCAAAAATTTCCACAGCATCGTTATTAAAAAAGTGAGTGTAAAAGCTTGTCCAAACGCTCGATTTTCGAAGCGTAGGAAAAAGTTGTCCGCACAGTGGTGCCCAGAGGAGTATAAACCTCCATTCACACGGCAGTGACAATAGAATTATTATTGTACGGGGCCTAATGCATTACGCTTGTACACGGAATAAAAGCCTCCTGGGGAATAACAAAAATTTGTACAGAAGCTGCGCGGAAGCTTGCGGGCCGCAGGATTACTCGTGGATTTTTTTTGTTTGAAGTAAAAACGTTGTCCGTTATTGGTTGATGTTAAGATTTATTTACTTGTTCTTTGTTCTACTTTATTTTGTGTCGTGGCCAGATCATAATTATTGATAACTTCATGGCAGTCACTCTTCCATGCTCGGTGGCAGAGGCACGATTATATTAAGCAAGTTAGAAATCCTATATAGCGTGACAGGGGTCAAGAGAGAAGAGGTCCTTTCCCTTATTTGAGGGAGTATGTATGTCGGCGGCCGATCGTAGAATTGGGCACATCATGATATGCCCAAACGTGAAATGTCATGAAACGATAAAATCTTAGGCAAACACTGCGGTAGCTTAAGTGAAGACTAAAGGGGGCGAGCGCAGCGAGGCCCCCGAATAGTCTTCGTGTTCGTTTGACATGTATTACACAAAAAAACATCACGTAGTGCTGAATAAAAATTCTTTTAAAAAGACATGTTGGTGCTTGGGTATATCATGAAATAGCGGGGCATATGACGGCACATCATGATGTGCCCGATTCTACGATCGGCCGCCGACATGTACGAGTATCTTGTCAATTCTTGTCTATAGCCATGTTGAACGGATATACGATAGTATATAGCCACCAACTTAGCTTTTCAGGTGGAAAAATTTGGTACTACGGACTTGTCATCCGCCATCAAAGAGAATACATAGGTAATTGGGGCCAATTCTCTAGGGCACACTCACTAAAATTACTTGACAATATTAGCTCCGACGCTCTTACGCGGTTGCCATAGATTCCATTTTCGAACTCAGTTTTGAATTAGTTCATCAGTACATTAAAATAATTCAAAAGTCAGTTTGAAAATGGAATCTATGGCGTCCGCATAAGAGCTGTCAAACTTAATATTGTCAAGTAATTTTAGTCAGTGTAACCTAGAGAATCGACCACACTATCTCAGAACAATAACTATGTCCGCTATTATGAAGACTACTATGACACTAGCGACCGCTATCAACTGAACAGCTAAGCTGGTGGCACTGGACTCATCCGTTTTAGCAGTTCTCTATACTGACATATGCGAAATGAATTATGAAAATAAAAGTTATGTATGTACCGTATTAATATTTTCTTTCTTCGACAACTGTTAGAAACTTTTTCAGCCAAAACAAGCTAAGTCATTATTTCATCCTAAACTCCGGATACTAAAAACATCCCAACGATAAAACGAAAGGAGTTAATATTGCACCCATAATATAGAGGGGTTGTTAAGGGACAAGTGATATAGCTGAGGCAGAACTAACAGAATCTCGGGATGCTCCGTATTATCTAAGCTTTAAAGGCGAGATTGTGTTTCAGCTTTTAAGTGCCCAGTGACACTGTTATCCTGAAGAGGATAGTGGTAATACTTTAGCTTGTCTAGTCTTCGAGTAGAACGATGTTGTGTCGCCGTTCATTTGGTGTACCGTCTGTTGTCGTGATGTTGTTATACAGTTTCTGGGAAATGAGGTCTAACGACACACTTAGACTAAAGGGATGCAGCAGGAGATCAAATTAGTAAACGTCTGCTAAGTGTGAACTATCATAATGCTAAGTGTGAAGAAAATACCTGTTTTTGGCTTCGCTGTAGTCAGGTGATTTCAGGCTGGCAGATAAAAATTCACTAGGATTTACGGGCCCCGGAATTGAGCAAGATCGAGCCAATCGAGCCATAAACAACACACTGGCTCACCGCCAGTTTCTGAAGAGTGGTAAAATGTGACAGGTGATACATCGATGACTAATTCGAAATAGCGGCACGTTATTGGCTGAAATTAGTTTACCAGTTTTGACCAGTTGTCAACGCTTATTTTTGTTTCAGAAACCGGAGTTTGTCAGGCTAACAGACAAACTAGGTTCCGTAAAAAACCCCGTATTTGGGTGTTTGAATGTGTGTGACGTCTCGCAGTACTGGTTCGCACGACACAGGGTATTCTAGCTGGTCAGTGTGATTTCAGGAGCAATGATAACGCCTGTACAAAAATGTTTATGTTATCGACAAAAATTATCGTTTTTCTTAGACTGATATTATTTGGACAAAAACCTGAGAACAGTTAACATTGTATTAACATAAACCAACCCATAGACCAAACCACTTTCTAGTTCTTCTATGCTAAAACTAAAACGGAACTTTCTCTTTTAGTTACATTTAATTACCAATTTGATGACCAATTTTAACTTTGAGGACCTCTTTGGAGAATTGAAAAGCTGGCTTGTCAACCCGTTTGGGAAAAAGCTCAAAGAAAAAGTGTGATGCTGTTTCAATGTGACCTCTATGGCGTAGCGAAAGAGGTTGTGCATCGCAAGCTAGCGGTTCCAGGCTTGTTAACAGATCAAAAACTTAACTTAACTTACGTCACGACGTAACTCTTTCTCCTGACGAAGTTTATATTCCTTTAGGTTAATACAATACCCTTATCCTCATCGTGACGAGAGAAGACCGAAAGACAAAACCACCTGATGGTAGGATGACATCGCTAAAACTGTTGGGGAACAAAGTCGGCCCAGTTGCTTCTGGACAAAAAAGTCCAAGACTTTGACAGTGGGTACCAAGACGTCATTTAATGTCTATTGCAAGGGGATGAGATGAGAACTTAATTTCCCCCAATTTTAATGTAATTTTTTTTTGGCCAGGTGAATGACAATCTCTCGACTGAAAGGGTTGGCCCAGGTCCGCCTTAATACTGTAATGAAGAGTAAGTAGGCCTTTTTCAAAATAGGCAGCAAATATTAAATTATGCAAACCGAAAATTCGCATATTTCCTGGCGCAAATCCCACAATATTATTCTTATAGAGGCACTATAAAGTTCGGGAATATGTTTGAGTTATATGTTAGGGCCCCAAAGGTGTTAAGGGTCTACGCCCGTCATATAAACTTTGAGGAATACTTATTGCATTTGTGAACAAATAAATATTGTTAGGGTTTACTTTATAGACGAGAGGGAGGTCTGACAACGGTATTAGTTATTTTCTTTTGTTGGGCCGAAACGTTATCAAATTGTTGTAGGTAAATCGATATAGATTCGCTCTTGTTAGGGTTCCGATCCTTAAAAGGAAAAAAGGAACCCTTATAGTATCACTTTGTTGTCCGTCCGTCCGGCTGTCTGTCTGTGTGTCAAGACCATTTATATGAAGAACTCGTAGACGTATCATTCTGAAATTTATATCAATTACTAAGGTCTGTGGTCGCATATAGCTGTGAATAAAAACAACCTTCGAGGTCAACGCAATCGAACGCTACAACCGACCGTTTATGCTGTTGTGTTTTTTTTTGTGTTTTCATAGTAATCACAATGGACCCAAAACCTATAGAGTACTTTCCGTTATCCTACAATCATGAAATTTGGCACAAAGCAAGATCTTATATGAGTAAAAGAAAAAAACCTGAAAACTGCAAATTTCTGTCTTTTTGCGTAAATATTTAATTTTGTTTACTTGGATGACATTATACTTTAGTTTTTTATGTGGGAACCTAATAATAACACGTGTAACGCCCTCCACGTGTGATCGGAACCCTTGGTCCTTGAGTCCTGCTCGCACTTGACCGTGTATTTATGATAGAGTGGAAGTAAGAAAAACCTTCAAGCATAAAAATACTTATATAAGTACGTGTGGTGACTGGTGTGTGTTACTTATTCATATGGGCAACAAAAAACACAGTAGCATAGCAGAATTCTACCTTCCGTAAAATATTTCATAATTATTTTAAAACCACTTTTAACCTTCGTATGAAGACAGCTCTGAAAGTCAAAACCAAATATCATTGAAATGCAAACAAATTCAACAAAATGCATGTAAGTATCGACGTATGTAAATCAATCATTCAAAGTATAATTCGGTATGTTTAACATGATCCGTGAAAATATATAACTTTGAACATCACTCACCTATGAAAATTCCTAGTAACAAAATAAGAACCATTTTCGCACTATAACAACGCCAAGTCACATAACAAACACTAACTCTACATTTACATGTTATTAAAATTCGTAATTATGTCACAAATAATTATCTCCTCACAGCATTTGAAAGGTCACAGAAATGCCACATGTCTTTCGAGTGAATCGTAGTTCCAGGGCTGGGGGGGGAAATGCGTCCGTGCCCTGTGACGACCAATTTACAACTGAGGGGTTGTGCTGGCTATATCAGGCACTTTGGGATGTGATAACGGTCGTTCCCAAATGCATGCGCAGTAAATTATCCTGATAAAAAAGTCATTTGAATTTTGTTTTTTTTTTAAATTTTTTACGGGTCGGCAGACCCAGATTGGCACACACACAGGGTTGCTGGAATCATGTTTCCTGTGGATGTGAGGTGCATCTCATGTAGGGAAACCTTCATATTCTTGTAGCTGTGGTGCAGCGGTTGTGGCTCTGCCTAGCATGCGAGAGGTCCCGGGTTAGATTCCCGGCCGGGGATAAAGAAAAAGAAATCCCGGTTTGGGTGGTTACATGTTTGTGATGTCGCTGTTTCTGGTTCCCATCCCACGACACGTTATCCTAGCCAGAAGCAATGTATGTGCCTGAATGTAAATGTTAATGTTTATGTATGTGCGGTACCTATTTAATAAAAGTTTACCTTTATAAACAAAACAAAAAGGATCTGGCAAAAGTGGCATAGTATCCCTTTGACCGAACTTTTCAACCTCACTAAAGATGGCTAGTTGCTCATTGGCAGGGCACAAGTTTTGAACCTGCCAAGGCTCCTGTTTATATTCATAGAGTTGGTTATACGACAAATTAATAGACGGCCATTCGAACTGACTGCTGCTTAAAATAAGTGCCGCTGTTATACTGATGCCAAGCGAGTGAGGATGACAGCACGATTTTAAGTTTCCGTTAAACTTTGAGTTACCGCTTTTGCATCCAGGCTTGAGGCAGTTACTTTTGCCGTCTTTTGTAACTTATTTTCTAGAACTTAAGTTTAGTTTCAAAGTGTAAAGTATGGAGTCCTCCTGTTGATTATGCAGCGAAAACCGTTTATAAAATGGAGTTCTAGTTTTTGGAGCGCCTTGTCTTGGGCTAATCCTGGGATCAGCTGGGCCTCTGCCACCCTTTTTGGGGAAAGTAGTACTAAACTAGTGGGTACTTTTTTTTGTATTAATTCATGTTCGAGACGATCACAAAATCGATTGAGAATAAACGCGAAAAGCGTCAAAGAAAAGATCTTTATTTATTTATTTAAAAATACATATTAAATTTTTTGCCCCATTACAGGATGACCTATTTCGGGGCTATCAGATAAATAATAAGAATTAAAATTACAAAAAAATAATTATAAGATAAAAGTAAATACGGTTAAAATGTTTCAATTAATTAAAATATAAAAAATACTTAACAAAATATTCAGTAGGTGCCAACAAATAATACACAAAGGCTTTGTAATATCACAGCGTAATAAAATCACGTTCCCCACTTACAAATTTACTCGAAACTTCACTAGACTCCCGAACAGGGTGTTAATTCCACTATTTCGTAAGGCCTTCCGCACACTAGGCTGTACAACTTTCACATTGAAACTGACTCTACATATTGTGGGTTACAAATCAATCCTAATTCGGTGACAGGGGGCTATCTCGACCACCGTAAAGTCCACCTTCGTGTGGATCTACGTCGTTGTTTATGTAGCGGACATAAAGCTCAACGTGGATTGACAATACGAAGGTCTTACACTGGTCTTATACTTTATAATATTAAGGCGGTCGAGCATAAGCTAGAAGGCTTCCTCACGATGTTAATATAATAAAAGCCCCTAATTGGCCTAAGTGAAGTTATTTATTGTGCTGTACATTTTTTATACAGGGCGTTGATTTGTAAAGTTACGCCAAGCTCAGAGGTTGTTATTTACACGACACTGAAGCAAAAAAAATATAAAAGATTTTTTTTATTGTTTCGTATATTATTTTTTATATTTAAAAAAACATGTAAATGTAGTCCGAAAAGAGTCGCACGGGGTGGGTGGGGCTCAGGGCACGAGGGCGAGTCTGTTAGCACTTGTGCGCGGTGGCTGGAGGGTATCCACACTTTTAGGTAATTTCAGGTAAATTTTTAGACGGTACCTACCTAATTTATGAATGAAAATTATGCGAGGGATTTTTTTTTTTTTTTTATCAGCGATACGTAAACTATCAACCCTAAGTCGGGCGTAACTTTACAAACCAACACCCTGTATTGTGCTGTGGACTCAGTTCCCAAATAAACAAATGTTTTCCATCACTGCTGTTAGGCCGTCCTTTAAATGAAGTAATTTCGTAAATTCTTTATTGTACTCACATACAATTAAGAAAGCTTATATTAGAAAAAACATGTACAAAGTTGGTAAGGGGAAACACTGCGCGTACGATAGTACTAAATTCTAAAATAATAGTTCGTTCGCTAAACGATACTTCTAAAATAATACAAATCGAAATTAATTGGATTTGAGTATTGAAATTACCAAGACGAGGCGACGAGTGCGCCTTTGCCACTCCGCACGGCTCGTTTTAGTAGAATCAACGGCTCGGAACGTAACTGATCTGCATAATGCATTCAAACCTCTCTCTATATGCAGAGAGCTGGTGACTGCGACTCGTATTGTTTTATACATGGTGATATATAGGATGCAACAGAAAGGTGAAGTCATTAGGGGATTGTTAGGGACATCATTCTGAACAACTTTCAGTATGAAATAAACATTTGAGTTAGAGTTTGAAACCGATTGGATCATCTGATTGCCCGGCACAAAATGTGAGGAGAAGTGAAAATTAAAGTTGCTCTGATCAAATCGGTTTATTAACCGACTTCCCAAAGGAGGAGGTTTACAATTCGTCCGGATTTTATTTTTTTTATGTATGTGCCCCGATAGCGCCTAGACGGATGGAACGATTTGGAAAATTATTTTTTTGTTTGAAAGGGTTTACCTTCCCATTGGTCCCATTGACACCAGGTCAGGATCTGATGATGGGATCCTGGAGAAATCGAGGGAACTCTTCAAATATTATAGGCAGACCTATAGTGATTTTTGTGTTTTTCATAATAACTCGTGCAAATGCACACGGTAAGCATAATATTGTGATGCGGAACTGCTGCGGCAACGTATAGCCTAAACCGGTGGACCTAGAGTCATGAAACTTTGTACAGAGGTTCCTTAGTAGCGTGGGGTAGCACTGAGATGGGATTTGATAAAATTAAGTCCACAGGGGGGGGGGGGGGGATAAGGGGTAACAGTTTGTATTAAACTCAATCTAATCAAATAGGGTTTGTGGAAGTCGGTTTTTTCTAAAGTTTACTTTTTGTTTCAATTATAGTGAACGTTGTTCAGAATGATATCCCCAACAACCCCCTAAAATATGACTACACCTTTCTGTTACAACCTGTAGAAAGGGTAGCGCCTGTTGGTCCAATTTTGAAGACATCGCAGTATGAAACTCCCATAAAAAATACGAACTTTATTTGATGATGATGATGTTGTGATGGGGTTGGTTGGGACATTATTCCAAAAATATTTACTATGAAACACTTTGTTTTGCACATCTCCGTACTAATCAGACCCACAATGTGCAGAAAGAAGCGTTAAAAATAAGATTACAAGATTAGCTCTGATCTATTGGGGTTTCATGATAAAAGTGTTTTAGAATATTCCCCCTTAAAATATTAAAAAAAAATATAAATATAAATAACCGGTCTGTTACACGCTGTATAGTGATAGTGAGGCAAGGCTAATTCGGATTATCAAAGTTTACTGAGCAAGTTTCCTGTGGTCTCAGGACCTCTTGGCTAACTGTGTTTAGTGTTGGACAATAACTAAGCGTTTAAAGATTTATGATTCGCATAGAACACACACCCAATGTACGTCATCACCTGTTACTTATTAAAATATCCACTTTGCTATTTTATGTTGAACCTAACGTTTTTAACCTCCTACCATCATGTATACCAAACATCATAAACAGTAGAGGTTCCCGCGATACAGGCTGTGCCTAGTGCGGGAGCCACAAGCTAATCTTATTTTGATTCCCGTGCCTGAATAGTGCATCTTCTCAACTCTAAAGCTGTATAGGGCCTCTGACTACTACCTATTTAGTCATCTGTGCTACTACCACCAAGTAGCGATATTAGCAGGAAGCGCCCAAAACAAATACCACATTTAAATACGTAAGCACCTATTATATTATTAGCAGAAGACAAAACAGTAGATGCTTCTATAAACAGTTGGTAGGTACAATAACAATTTAAGTATGGGTAAATAAATTTTTCAGAATTCCAAATTTTATTTTTATTTTAACGTACGAATTCATGCAAACAAACACACCTGTATCTATATTAGGTACTGAAATAATGGAAATTTCGGTTATTTACACTGTAATAGCTATAGTGTTCCAAATGGTATATAAACCCATTGGGTGGTGATACGGTATTCAGTTGAACCAGAGTCGCTGAACCCACTAGCAAAGAAGAAATAAGAAATCTACTGAAGTCTACTAACAAAATGAAATTCGTTATTTTATCTATGGCGCTCGCCGTAAGTATAATTTACATTATACATATAACGATGTTTCTAACTACGATGAACAATGAGTCATTAGGATCAAAGACAATAGGCTTGTGGCCAAGGTAATTCAATAAATCTAGGAACAAGTCTTAAGTTGAAGCATTAAGTATGTACAAAATGGCTTGACATTCTCAGAATTGTATATTTCCAGCAGATATATTTCATAAAGTCAGTTTTGTGCAAAAAAATACAGCATTTGATGGCACTTTTACATGACGTCATTCTGTTGTTATTTCATAGAACTCAGGAACAAAAGTTCCGTTTTGACAGTGCATAAAAAGTATCTATTTGGACTTGACAGGCCACAAGCCTATTGTAAATGCCTGCACATATACCCCCTCCGGACCCTTGGACAGTAACAGGGTGTAACAATAAGGTTTATAATCGATGACCTCTGTGGCGTTGGTGTCGTGGCTGTGCTTCCAAGCGAGAGGTCCCGGGTTCGAATCCTGGTTGGGGAGGAAAAGAAACCCAAGTCTTGGATGATTTCATGTTTGTGTTGTCGCTGTTTCTGGTTCCTACGACACAGGGTATCCTAGTATAGGGCCAGAAGCAATGTATGTGTCTGTATGTGAATGTTATGTTTTTAATGTTTGTATGAAAATATTGCATTTTCTTCGCAGATGAGCTGCCTCTGCGCACAAGGAGCTCCAACACTTGATAGTAAGCTAAAAACTATTTTCCCGCTCTACTATACTATAGTATTTCTATAGTATTGCTATAGTTTCGCTATCGAAAGATACGGCGGCGTTTAGTGAACAAAAAACCCTTGGCAGGATTGATCTGTAGGTTCAAAGGATGCATTTCAAAAGTGGAACCACCTATTTATTGTACATAGTATTGTATTACTGATGCAGGTAAAACTTTTATCCTGGATCTAAAAACTACTCATCTGCCTGCTTACAGCTAGGCTGCCAGGTTAAGCTTTTTTCTATTTTACACAAACTTTAGCCCCCTTTTTGCCCCTTGTGGGGGCAGAACTCTGAAAAAAAAAATGGAACTTACGTCCTGTATCTTTAAACAACCTAGAGCAATATATTTTTTAAATTCATCCTTTAGACCTACAGATCAATCCTGCTGGCCAAAGGAAATCTTTTGTTTACGAAACGCCGTATAATTTCTCTTAGAACGGAAACCATAGTATGTAGTAGCACTAAAACCCGTTCACTAATCCGCACTAGGCCAGCGTGTGTCAATCTTACTCATTTCTGGGTAAAGGCCTTTGCCCCTCGGTCAGGACATTAACAATAGTATGAATATCATCAATGTTGGTGTGCATGGTTTGTTCTGTTAATGAAGACCAAAGCCAATGCCTGATTTTTGGTATGCTACTTATCTTCTAACTACGCTGATGTCCATCATTGTGATAGAAATATGAAACCTTAATACGGAGTACTATTATCTCTTCTGTGCCTTAAGTCTAGCTATCTCTTTATTGGTATACCGCAGACATTCCATCTCCATTCTGTTCAGTATTGTACCTTCTATATGTTGCAAAACATAGCTTTATCTCTGCGAAAGCTGTCAGTTTGACATTTTAAGTCGATATACATTATCGATATTCCGTCATAAGTTACTGAATGTTTCAAACAAATGAAACAAAAGCAAGTTTTTATTCTTGTTAAAATGTTTCACAGCACAAATCATCATCATTAAATTCTTATTCGGACTCACTACAGTATCTCCTTATCAATATATTTTTTCAAGATCGATAACTTGTCTTACGATGAGTGTAAGATATCTCTTTTTGGCAATAAAGTGTGATATTTGTCTCTTACATTCCACCGTCGCGTCGTCGCAAAATACAGTACCTTGATAGGCGTGTGTTTGATGACTTCTGTCACTTAGATCAAGCTATATTTTACATCGTGCTATATTTACATTTTTTAAAACTGTGCAGGGTGTTTATGGGCGCTCTGGAACGCGACAGCGTACATCTGTATAACTCTGTCTGTATACATATGTATATGTCGGCGGCCGATCGTAGAATCGGGTACATCATGATGTGCCCCGCCATTTTATGATATGCATAAGCAATTACTGGGCACATCATGATGTGGCTAATTTTAACGAAAACATGTCTTTTTAAAAGCTTTTTTATTCAGCACTACGTGATGTTTTTTGTGTTACACATGTCAAACGAACACGAAGAGTTTAGTCTTCACCTAAGCTACCGCAGTGTTTTTATCGTTTCATGATATTTCACATCATGACATGATGTGCCCAGTTCTACGATCAGCCGCCGAAATATACACTGCCCAACTATATGGGTTGACATTTACTCAATAGTTATTTTTTCCCGTAGACAGTGGTTGGGGTAACTGGGAAAGTTCTGTACATGGAGGAGCCGGTGGTGGTAAGTAGTTTTCATTGCACATAAAAAAAAGTCCTATCTTCGACCAGATCCACCACGATAACAAGAGAACGGCCAAGGCGGAACTACTGATGCCACTATGAAAACGTCACTTGACTGTCAATTTGTTTGCATTGTGTATGCTGTTCAATTGGAGACTTGGAGTAGATGGTGACGCCATCGCTCATTCTCTTGTTATCGTGGTTGATCTGTAACGCTAGAATACTGCTCGTCACAGCTACAAGGTATATGTCATTATGTCATTATGACTTGCATATCTACGACACCTACTAACGCTCTTATTCATAAACGTCCAATAAACCTATTATAACTAAAATGCCGTTAAAATTCTTTTGTCTTCCTCTTTCACATTGGAATTTGTTTTTGTGAGAAAACGACAAAACACATTTCAGTAATCAAAAGCTTGATAAGTTTTATAAATAAGAGGGTATGCCTATTGCCTATGCCACTGGGAAAAGGCAAGACTTCATATCGTTCTCTCTCGTCGAAGCACGCGGTCCCGTTTTTCGAAGGTGGTGGAACGAGAATAGTTTCAAACTACCAGGAAAAAAACCCTGCGGTAGTCCGAGTCGTCCGAATCGTCTAACCAAAGATTTCGAACCACCCGTTCACAAGGGTCTAAGCACGAATGAGTGCTCTAAGATACGAGTACAAGCAAAAGCAACGAAACGAAAATTGACTCTTTGGTGAAGGGAAACATTTAATATAAGCCAAGATGTTCTGCGGAAAAGTTACGATAAAAGTTATGTTATTGGTGAGAAATACCAGAACCTTATCTTACTTACATACCTTTACTCTTTAAATATAATAGGTATCTACTAATAGTATTTACAAAGTTGACTCCAGAACAGAACGTGACTGTTTATAAATTTTAAAATCAGAATTTTAAATAGTTTCGTCGGATGGCCACTCACTAGCCCGACACTCCCTTTAGAGGGTTAACCCGCACTGAGCCAGCGTGGTGGAGTATGGCTCAACCTTTCTCATATCCTGGTAAAAACCCGTGCTCCTCGGTGAAAATTGGCTACATACATTTACTTTTATTATAATTTCAGATGCCTCGGTTGCAGTAAATGGATATAAAGATGGCAGTGGTCAGCACGGCGGCGGCGGCGGCGGCGGAGTAGTTTCAAAACTGACCGATGCCGCTAACGGCGCTGTCGATGCGCATACGCAATTAGATAAAAAAGCCATAGCAGGTAGGTGTTTTCAAAAAGTGCGAGCCGGATTCTCACACGGAGGGTCACACCATCGTACCAAAATGGTACAAAAATATCGTTTCTTCCTCTTTATCACCTTATATTTTTCAATGTTTCGTGTAGTTCAATATTTTTCGTTGTAGCGGCAACAGATAATCACATCCTGAGAATATTTCAACTTTCTAGCTATTACGGTTCGTGCGATTGAGCCCGCGGTCGGACAGACAGACAGACAGAACGGACAGCGGAGGCTAAGTAATCGAGTACCGTTTGGCTCCCTTCGGATACGGAATCCTAAGCGCTAATAAATTGCAAGTCAAATACGGTAAAGTTCATCCGATTTGCTTGAAAAGTACGTTGAGTTTCCGTTTAAGTTTAAACGCATTAACGGTGTACGTTATTTTGCAGTACAAACGTCATGTGAATGGTTCTATGTACAATGTATGAGCCACTGTTTATCCGTTAAGACGTTTACTGCAAAAAACGTGCAGGAAAATGCCGTGTGAACTAAGCCTAAAAATCAGCACATCTGCCCACTGCGGGGCATAGGCCACTTCTCTATTACAGTCCTCTGGTTGACATCCAACAAGATCCTAGTGACCGGATGATAATTATCTTCAGAACCTTTAACATTTAGTACAGTATGCAATGCAATTATCTGGGCCGGCCTGCATACTGTACTTATAGAGCGTTATGCCTACGGGGTGTCAAAAACACAATGGATGCATGCACTACATTCCATATTTGTTTCAGAGAGGGGCCTCTACAGGTTAAAACCATCCCCGTGCAAGCTTAGAAAAATTACAGGTTCAATACTGTCCTGTGTCATAACCAAATAAAATATCCAAAAAAATAACTCACATACAAAATAATAATGATAATGATAATGTTTAGTAAATTATGATTATTGTTGTTACAGCTGTTTCAGGTGCAGCTAACGGACTTGTTGGTGCTAGTGGACAGGACGTAGTTTCAAAATGGACCGGCGCCGCCAACGGAGCAGTCGACGCTCACGCGCAATTAGATAAAAACGTCATAGGAGGAGTCAGCTCCCTGGGCGGAAAAAGTAAGATAATATAATTGATATTATATTTTTTTGCACACAAAAGACAAATAGAAAATGTAACATCATAAATAAAGTGTCGGATGTGAGAATAATATAATAGACACTGTGGAATATTTTTTTGGGTAAAATCGAGGTTTGTAGATAAGCGAAAATGTTTTGGGGAAAAAATCCTATATCTTCTTATGGCACCGGAAGGAGTGTTTATGTTTATTTTTTTCAAGACCAGGGCATATCATCCCACTGCTAGGCAAAGTCCTCTAATCGATAGGAACAATCTTTACGGTCTTGTGCTTAAAGAAAGGTTAAAGTAGAATACAAAAAAGCAATGAAAAGATACCGGAACGCAATAAATAACTCATCATTCAAAAAATCTTTTTTTTTTTACAGTATCAGATCTTCTGAGAGCTCATGGTGGAGCTAGTGGATTAGGCAGCGGTGGCAATGGAGCCACTTGGTCAGGAAACAGCGACAAACAGGCCAGTGGATCAGGAAACGGTGGTGCTGCAGGCGGTGGATCAGGAACCTTACGCAATGGATCTAGTGGGTCACAAAGCGGCAGTGATGGAGCTAATGGATCAGGATGCAACGGAAATGAAGCCAATGGCTCAGGAAGGAATGAAAATGGAAACAATGGATCAGGAAGCGGCGGTAATGGAGACAATGGATCAGGAAGCAACGGAAATGTAGCCAATGGATCAGAAAGCAACGGAAATAGTGCCAGTGGTTCAGGAAGCAACGGAAATAGAGACAGTGGATCAGGGAGTGGTGGAAAATGGGACAGTGCATCACAAAGCAGCGGCAATGGGGACAATGGATCAGGAAGCAACGGTAATGGAAACAGTGGATCAGGAACCGGTGGCAATGGAGACAGTGGTTCAGGAAGTAATGGCAATGGCAACAATGGATCAGGAAGCGGTGGAAACGGAGCCAGTGGATCAGGGACTGGTGGAAAATGGGACAGTGGATCACAAAGCGGCGGCAATGGAGACAATGGATCAGAAAGCAACAGCAATGGAAACAGTGGATCAAGAAGCGGCGGCAATGGAGACAGTGGATCAGAAAGCAACGAAAATGGAGCCAGTGATTCAGGAAGCAACGGCAATGGACACAATGGATCAGGCAGTGGTGGAGAATGGGACAGTGGATCAGGAAGTGGCGGCAATGGAGATAATGGCTCAGGAAGCAATGGCAAAGGCAACAGTGGATCAGGAAGTGGCGGCAATGGAGACAGTGGCTCAGAAAGCAACGGCAAAGGCAACAGTGGATTCGGAAGTGGCGGAAATGGAGCCAGTGGTTCAGGAAGCAATGGAAATGGAGCCAGTGGTTCAGGAAGCAACTACAATGGAAACAGTGGATCAGGAAGCGGCGGCAATGGAGACAGTGGTTCAGGAAGCAACGGCAATGGAAACAGTGGATCACAAAGCGGCAGCAAAGGAGACAGTGGATCTCATAGCGGCGGCACAGGAGACAGTGGCTCACAAAGCGGTGGCACAGGAGACAGTGGCTCACATAGCGGTGGCAAAGGAGGCAGTGGATCAGGAAGCACCGGCAAAGGAGATAGTGGCTCACAAAGCGGCGGCAAAGGAGACAGTGGCTCACAAAGCGGCGGCAAAGGAGACAGTGGCTCACAAAGCGGCGGCAAAGGAGACAGCGGATCTCAAAGCGGCGGAAAAGGAGACAGTGGCTCACAAAGCGGTGGCATAGAAGACAGTGGCTCACATAGCGGTGGCAAAGGAGGCAGTGGATCAGGAAGCGCCGGTAAAGGAGATAGTGGCTCACAAAGCGGCGGCAAAGGAGACAGTGGCTCACAAAGCGGCGGCAAAGGAGACAGTGGCTCACATAGCGGTAGCAAAGGAGACAGTGGCTCACATAGCAATGGAAATGGAGCCAGTGGTTCAGGAAGCAACGACAATGGAAACAGTGGATCAGGAAGCGGCGGCAATGGAGACAGTGGTTCAGGAAGCAACGGCAATGGAAACAGTGGATCACAAAGCGGCGGCAAAGGAGACAGCGGATCTCAAAGCGGCGGCAAAGGAGACAGTGGCTCACAAAGCGGTGGCACAGGAGACAGTGGCTCAAATAGCGGTGGCAAAGGAGGCAGTGGATCAGGAAGCACCGGCAAAGGAGATAGTGGCTCACAAAGCGGCGGCAAAGGAGACAGTGGCTCACAAAGCGGCGGCAAAGGAGACAGTGGCTCACATAGCAGCGGCAAAGGAGACAGCGGATCTCAAAGTGGCGGCAAAGGAGACAGTGGCTCACAAAGCGGTGGCACAGAAGACAGTGGCTCACATAGCGGTGGCAAAGGAGGCAGTGGATCAGGAAGCGCCGGCAAAGGAGAAAGTGGCTCACAAAGCGGCGGCAAAGGAGACAGTGGATCACATAGCGGTGGCAAAGGAGACAGTGGCTCACAAAGCGGCGGCAAAGGAGGCAGTGGATCAGGAAGCGCCGGCAAAGGAGATAGTGGCTCACAAAGCGGCGGCAAAGGAGACAGTGGCTCACAAAGCGGCGGCAAAGGAGACAGTGGCTCACATAGCGGTGGCAAAGGAGACAGTGGCTCACAAAGCAATGGAAATGGAGCCAGTGGTTCAGGAAGCAACGACAATGGAAACAGTGGATCAGGAAGCGGCGGCAATGGAGACAGTGGTTCAGGAAGCAACGGCAATGGAAACAGTGGATCACAAAGCGGCGGCAAAGGAGACAGCGGATCTCAAAGCGGCGGCAAAGGAGACAGTGGCTCACAAAGCGGTGGCACAGGAGACAGTGGCTCACATAGCGCTGGCAAAGGAGGCAGTGGATCAGGAAGCACCGGCAAAGGAAATAGTGGCTCACAAAGCGGCGGCAAAGGAGACAGTGGCTCACAAAGCGGCGGCAAAGGAGACAGTGGCTCACATAGCGGCGGCAAAGGAGACAGCGGATCTCAAAGCGGCGGCAAAGGAGACAGTGGCTCACAAAGCGGTGGCACAGAAGACAGTGGCTCACATAGCGGTGGCAAAGGAGGCAGTGGATCAGGAAGCGCCGGCAAAGGAGACAGTGGCTCACAAAGCGACGGCAAAGGAGACAGTAGCTCACATAGCGGTGGCAAAGGAGACAGTGGCTCACATAGCGGTAGCAAAGGAGATAGTGGCTCACAAAGCGGTGGAAAAGGAGACAGTGGATCACAAAGCGGCGGCAAAGGAGACAGTGGCTCACATAGCGGCGACAAAGGAGACAGTGGCTCACATAGCGGTGGCAAAGGAGACAGTGGATCAGGAAGCGCCGGTAAAGGAGACAGTGGCTCACAAAGCGGCGGAAAAGGAGATAGTGGATCACACAGCGGTGGCAAAGGAGACAGTGGCTCACATAGCGGCGGCAAAGGAGAGAGTGGTTCACATAGCGGTGGCAAAGGAGACAGTGGATCAGGAAGCGGCGGCAAAGGAGACAGTGGCTCACAAAGCGGCGGCAAAGGAGACAGTGGCTCAGATAGCGGTGACAAAGGAGACAGTGGATCAGGAAGCGCCGGCAAAGGAGACAGTGGATCAGGAAGCGCCGGCAAAGGAGACAGTGGCTCACAAAGCGGTGGCAAAGGAGACAGTGGCTCACATAGCGGTGGCAAAGGAGACAGTGGCTCACAAAGCGGCGGCAAAGGAGACAGTGGATCACAAAGTGGCGGCCAAGGAGACAGTGGCTCACATAGCGGCGGCAAAGGAGACAGTGGATCAGGAACCGCCGGTAAAGGAGACAGTGGCTCACAAAGCGGCGGCAAAGGAGACAGTGGATCACAAAGCGGCGGCAAAGGAGACAGTGGCTCACATAGCGGCGGCAAAGGAGACAGTGGCTCACATAGCGGTGACAAAGGAGACAGTGGATCAGGAAGCGCCGGCAAAGGAGACAGTGGATCAGTAAGCGCCGGCAAAGGAGACAGTGGCTCACAAAGTGGCGGCAAAGTAGACAGTGGCTCACATAGCGGTGGCAAAGGAGACAGTGGCTCACATAGCGGCGGCAAAGGAGACAGTGGCTCACAAAGCGGCGGCAAAGGAGACAGTGGATCACAAAGCGGCGGCAAAGGAGACAGTGGCTCACATAGCGGCGGCAAAGGAGACAGTGGCTCACATAGCGGTGGCAAAGGAGACAGTGGATCAGGAACCGCCGGTAAAGGAGACAGTGGCTCACAAAGCGGCGGCAAAGGAGAGAGTGGATCACATAGCGGTGGCAAAGGAGACAGTGGATCAGGAAGCGCCGGCAAAGGAGACAGTGGCTCACAAAGCGGCGGCAAAGGAGACAGTGGCTCACATAGCGGCGGCAAAGGAGAGAGTGGCTCACATAGTGGTGGCAAAGGAGACAGTGGATCAGGAAGCGCCGGCAAAGGAGACAGTGGCTCACAAAGCGGCGGTAAAGGAGCCAGTGGATCACACAGCGATGGCAAAGGAGACAATGGCTCACATAGCGGTGGCAAAGGAGACAGTGGATCAGGAAGCGCCGGCAAAGGAGACAGTGGCTCACAAAGCGGCGGTAAAGGAGCCAGTGGATCACACAGCGGTGGCAAAGGAGACAACGGCTCACATAGCGGCGGCAAAGGAGACAGTGGCTCACATAGCGGCGGCAAAGGAGACAGTGGATCAGGAAGCGCTGGCAAAGGAGACAGTGGCTCACATATCGGCGGCAAAGGAGACAGTGGCTCACATAGCGGTGGCAAAGGAGACAGTGGATCAGGAAGTGCCGGCAAAGGAGACAGTGGCTCACAAAGCGGCGGCAAAGGAGACAGTGGCTCACATAGCGGCGGCAAAGGAGACAGTGGCTCACATAGCGGTGGCAAAGGATACAGTGGATCAGGAAGTGCCGGCAAAGGAGACAGTGGCTCACAAAGCGGCGGTAAAGGAGCCAGTGGATCACACAGCGGTGGCAAAGGAGACAACGGCTCACATAGCGGCGGCAAAGGGGACAGTGGCTCACATAGCGGCGGCAAAGGAGACAGTGGATCAGGAAGCGCTGGCAAAGGAGACAGTGGCGCACATAGCGGCAGCAAAGGAGACAGTGGCTCACATAGCGGTGGCAAAGGAGACAGTGGCTCACATAGCGGCGGCAAAGGAGACAGTGGATCAGGAAGCGCTGGCAAAGGAGACAGTGGCGCACATAGCGGCGGCAAAGGAGACAGTGGCTCACATAGCGGTGGCAAAGGAGACAGCGGCTCACATAGCGGCGGCAAAGGAGACAGTGGCTCACAAAGCGGCGGCAAAGGAGACAGTGGATCACAAAGCGGTGGCAAAGGAGACAGTGGATCACAAAGCGGTGGCAAAGGAGACAGTGGCTCACATAGCGGCGGCAAAGGAGACAGTGGCTCACATAGCGGTGGCAAAGGAGACAGTGGATTAGGAAGCGCCGGTAAAGGAGACAGTGGCTCACAAAGCGGCGGCAAAGGAGACAGTGGATCACATAGCGGTGACAAAGGAGACAGTGGCTCAGGAAGCGCCGGCAAAGGAGACAGTGGCTCACAAAGCGGCGGCAAAGGAGACAGTGGCTCACATAGCGGTGGCAAAGGAAACAGTGGCTCACATAGCGGCGGCAAAGGAGACAGTGGCTCACAAAGCGGCGGCAAAGGAGACAGTGGATCACAAAGCGGCAGCAAAGGAGACAGTGGCTCACATAGCGGCGGCAAAGGAGACAGTGGCTCACATAGCAGTGGCAAAGGAGACAATGGATCAGGAAGCGCCAGCAAAGGAGACAGTGGCTCACAAAGCGGCGGCAAAGGAGACAGTGGATCACACAGCGGTGGCAAAGGAGACAGTGGCTCACATAGCGGCGGCAAAGGAGACAGTGACTCACATAGCGGTGGAAAAGGAGACAGTGGATCAGGAAGCGCCGGCAAAGGAGACAGTGGCTCACATAGCGGCGGCAAAGGAGACAGTGGCTCACAAAGCGGCGGCAAAGCAGACAGTGGATCACATAGCGGTGGGAAAGGAGACAGTGGCTCACATAGCGGTGGCAAAGGAGACAGTGGCTCACATAGCGGTGGCAAAGGAGACAGTGGATCACAAAGCGGCGGCAAAGGAACCAGTGGATCTGCCGGAGGCAATAGGAAAGGTAGAGAGTTTGGCTTTTTATTTGACCGTTCTTTACTTTTTTTATGAAAATTGGTCTTGTTTACTTTTTAGCTGATTGTATACTCGGAATACTTCTATTCGTTTTTCCTCGAAAAAATAAAATAGCTTCAAGACTTGTCGATCCGTACTGAACCCAGTTAACATGCATCATCAGATTTATCTTCGGGAAACTAACTCAAGCCTTTTTGTTTACAGATGATAATTGCTGATCAACCTCATGGACGCGGCTTTATGCTTAGCAAATATTATGTAAATGCTATTTGAAATATATATCATGGAAAATACGTTATATACGAAATAAGCATTTTTTATCGCATAAATGCGTCGAATATTTAGTCTCTGGTCTCTTACACATTAAAAGTACCTAATTGAAGTCGATACTTTTAGTCTAGTCTTATTTCTAATGCCTGTTCGTTTGAATAGCTAGCAAATAGCGTACATACAAAAATCGGTTAAGTACGAGCCGGACATCCACACAAAAGGTTCCGTTTGTGAGGGGTTCCCGTTTTTTGCCTTCCATATTTGTGGCTGTATCGGCAATAGCTCAAATCTTGACTAAGCAGCGTTACATACACTCAATCTACGCAAGAGACCAGGAGCCCTATTTTTGAAATCGCTCGTTTGATATAATCGCTCGTATGACTTGCGCAACGAGTGGTTCTGACCAATCGTTGCAGAGCGAATGAATATAACGAACGAAAATCATTCGTTATGATGGCTCGTTTTAAAATTATATCACACGAGCGATTTCAAAAATAGGGCTCAAGCTTAGGATACATCTAGGCAAATTCTGTTTCAATCGATTGGATGCGATGAAATACGTGAATGTTTAACGACGTGATTTCAGTCGCGTTAGGGTAAATCAGTATCAATTGATTACACACTGCAGAACTATTTTCGTTCAAATGAGAACAAAATTAGTAGATTGTTACACAAGGGAGGTAACGTAAGAGAGCTATTTCGAACGAAGATCCAATTTGGCGCCTGTGCGAGCGAGCGAGGGCGAATATAGTTCGAGGGTGAAATAGCTACTTACGACCCGAGGTAAGCATTCTACTTTACATCATTCAAGCGAGGTAAATAAAACATTTATACAGATTGTGACTGAAAGGTGCAGGCAGTCATATAAGAATTTTATTGTTTTTTTTTTATTTTGCCCCAATGATATAAAATAATAACCAATTATTTTTTTTTCAAATTATAGTGAATTTTGTCAATACATATGTGATGACGTCATTTACATTACATATCAAACTGGACAATTTTATAATGCATCTACTATCAAGCATACTTATGCAAGTTCAAGTACACGTTTTATTGGGTGTTTTTAAAATCGGCAAAGTGTGAACTGAAAATTCAAAGCTTTCTTATTTTTCACTTTTTGAAAAAAGAATATATATTTTATATACAAGCCAAAAATAATAAAAAAAAACAATTACTGAACAAAAAATACGTGTAAATAACACCCTCTGAGTTCGGCGTAACTTTACAAATCAACAGTCCTTTAATATTTTTTTTATATTTCTATAAAATAAAAATATTAAAATCGAAAAAAAACGAAGCTTTTTTTTTAATTTTGTATTAAAATTATTTATGAATGTATTCAAATCTGATGAGTATTTACTTAAATTCGCCTAAGTGGTGTGAGTTTTTTGGCTATTGTATATGTTCAGGGTGTCAAAACACGGGTATTGACAAAATTCACTATACAAAAAAAATGGACAAAAGTTTTATGACTGGGCACCTTTCAGTTACAATCTGTATAAATATTTTATTTACCTCGCTTGAATGATGTTAAGTAGAATGCTTACCTCGGGTCGTTAGTAGCTATTTCACCCTCGAACTATATTCGCCCTCGCTCGCTTCGCTCTTTCGGGTGTCTTAATATCTCGGGTTGAGACGGTCTGTTAGCGCCCGTGCGAGCGCAGCAAATTGGATCTTCGTCCGAAATAGCTCTCTTACGTCCCTTGTGTAACAATCTACTATACTGAGCTTGGATGATGTAAAAGATACAACCTCCCAAATCGATACCGAACAGTGATCGATGAAAATGGGTGGGATATGCCTGTTAACCTCACCCAATGTATTCGTAAATACCAAATCGATTCGGAGAATCTCTCGATTGCTGTAATGAAACCGGAGACATGAAGGATTGCACCGGTGCAAGAATTTAATCAGCTGTATGTAGGAATACCTAAATGAAGTAGTCTCAAATAGGTGGACGAGTTATAGGCTCACTGTAATATGACTGTAGGCACTGGAGTATTAAATAACTGCCTAAAAGTGGGCACAGTTGTGCCTCGGCCACCCCGTAGGGGAAAAGGCGTGACGCTATGTTTTGTTATGTTCTCTTATATATAATTAACAGGGGCTGAGGCCTGAGGCAGACTTTTCATAAAATAGACCTTTCAGTCTAAAAAATATATAACATGAATATTATAAAAGAACAAGTCGTCAACGCAGGCGTCATATGGAATTCAGAAGTCAATTGTGAGTGGTTCCGCGAAAAGGGAACTTATGGGATTGAAAACGCTTTTTCGTTTTTTTTAATGAATTAAATTCCTTGGACTTTCCTCTTTAATTTGGTCCAAACAGATTATTTTAAAGTGGTATGGTTGTTTTTAGAAAAATCTTTTAATGTCACTAGTCGGTCGTCAGAATAACCACGAATAGACACGACTCCTAACTTTGAACTCGATTATCTCGGAATATTTTTTTTTCCCATAAGGTCCCTTTTCTCGGAATCACTCACAATTTTATAAAGTCTATTAAATATATTTGTGGGATAAACCATGTTGAATTAAATAGTAAAATAAAGTGCAAAAGCAAAAGCAGACTACCGAATCCACTAAAAGGAATCTACTGAGATGTATAAACAGTAAAGTCCATCAAAGCAGTTCCCCTCAAGCTGAGTGATTCAGCTCGCATGATAGATTTAACGGCTTCTCATTCGTATTCAGCTGATGGATTTCTAAGCAGTAGCCACCGATGAGCTCTCGTAACTAAAGTGTGCTGCGATTCCTAATAGCTACTCCAGCACGCCTAGGCAAAGTTAATAACGCTACGAAAACGAATAGAAACGAAAACTCAAAAGTATGCGATTTGACAATTGTTCACGTAGCGTAACGAACTGTCAAATAGCATACATATTCTTAGCATTTCGTGCGAACGATAATAGCGTTTTGCATCTTGTCTAGGGGGGCAGGCTATGCGTTTTTATGGTAGGTAGGGTAGCCCTTTATATTGTAATCTCCATTACACATAACATTATTATTTTTTTTACTTTTATTCTTCATATTTCCAATCCTGTTATGGTATATCATTGCATTGCGTTGTCTGTGTAACCTACCTGCTTGGTACCTGGTAATCTGCTTTACCTACCACACTGCTATAACTGAATTCCACTTAGGATTGGCAATATGAAGAAGTCTTTCCAATGTATAGAATGGTGTATTATAGGTTTACTGAGGTTTTTTTTGGTAAAATAAATATACGTGATTTGTGACGGTCCAACAGTTCGAGGCAGACCACCTGCCTGATATCATCAAGTCGACGGGATCTTGCTTATCTCGAATTTTATCAACCTCGTAGCAAAATGAGCTACGTGGTCTAGTGGGTTTTATGCTTGTTTCTCACGCAGGAGATGCAGGTTCGAATCCACGTCACGCAAAATGGAGTATTGAATCACTGACTAAAGTGGGCACAGTTGTGCCTCTGCCACCTTGCATGGGAAAAGGCGTGACGCTATGTTATTGTATGTTATGTGTAGCGAAAAGGTAGACAATTACCGAATTAATAATACAGAATAATTGGAATATGAAGCGGAAAAAATGGACGAAAAGAGCATTCACAACGAGTCGATGTGGCTGAGCAGAATGACAAAGATATGATGATGAAATTAGTATTATGAAAGTAAACCATGTTAAACTTGCGATTTTCTAGTATTTTCCAATAGGCAGCCCATGCTTCCAGCAAATGGAACATTGCGATGCAAAGCAAGCCTATAGTGTAGACTACCCAGTCTAGAATATAAAGTACAGTACAGATGACCCTGCATGTCCTTGCATAGCAATTTAGAACGAGTCGAGAGTCGAGTGTCGCTTACTCTACATTACACGTGCGAGCAAAGAACAGGTGGTATCTTATGATGGTAAAGTTTTCTGAACCTAAAATCTTGTGAGGCTATTTGCGGAACTTTGATATCTCAATATGTGTGCCTTGTGCCGATGGGCTAGCCTTAAATAACTCGCTATTCATGCTATGGCTCGGACACCTCGTATGGAAAAAACCGCGATATTATATGGCAGAATTACTTTGTGTAATGGGGTCTGAGACCAATTTTATAAAAAAAAAATATCAGTAATCTTATAGGATTAGATTTTTTCTTCTTTTGTATCTAAGAAAATACCTATATTTTATCGGACAAAACTCTTATTTAGCAAGGATAACTGCCTCTTTTAGCAAAAATATAACCTACTTTTTCATTCGGCTAACATAATTGAGTATAGAACAGTTTGACCGCTAAAATAGGTTGACCTGCCGATTAGGCTTTAGTCAATATGAAAATATTTCAGGTCACAGGGTCACAGTCTACTTTTCAGGATTAATTCTTATCTCTTTCAAGCACTTGCGTGCTCGAGTGTGCTCTGCGTCGGAGTTACAAAGAGACTCGGTCCGCTCTTTGATTTGTCCTCCTATTGAATTCACTTTTTCATGCGACTGTCTCTTGGCGACGCTGCGCGCTGTTTCAAATACTTTCCGATCCTGCAGCTATTACATATAGGTACACATGTTGGAACTCTCCGTTGCTTGGACGTTTGATTCTTTACAGTTCGATTTGAAAAGAGTTTCGCGATGATTTAGAAACTTACGAATAAAATGCACACACACCGTTTGCCTAGTAGATTTGTTCAGGAATTTTACGTCTTTGATTTCTATTACTTACACAGCCTATTTCCTTACACAGTCTGTTTCTGGTTTCCAAGACAACTAGTGCCCGCACTAGCTCAAGAAAACTAGATTGAATGTATGAAAAATTTGGCAAAATTATCTTTTTAAAATTTAACTTTCCTCTATATCCTACACATCCCTATTGATCAAAGTCGCCTCGTTACTGTGTCACGCATGTTACGGTGACAGCTCGCTGATGAGTACCCGGCTTTATACTTAACACCTTTCACAAGTGCGATTTGTCAATCAAATAATTTTAACCTGTATCTTATATTCAGCTCTAAAATCTAGCACCAAGCCAAACATGATATCCGAGTCTATATTTCTTATTTAATTTGGCACCTCATTGATTCTTCAAAGCCATCCTAGGCCCATGTTTATTGGCCATAATTCATGAAGCGGAAGTAACGAAAGTTCCCCGGAAAGCTTCAGTGAGCTTCCGAAGCCTGATGGGCCTCACTTCCGGTCTGCAGCCTACTATTGCCGAATGGGCTGACTAATAAATAAACCAACGTTTTATTTCGTCTTCATTTTGGATGCTGTTTGTTCGAGGGCAGGTTAGAAGGTCATACTTTCTAGGGTTCCGTGCCCGAAGGGTTTCAAACGGGACCCTATTACCACATTACTAAGCCTCCGCTGTCCGTCTGTTGGTGTGTGAGTCCGACTTGCACTTGACCGATTTATTGATTATGACTTACCTATAACTATACAAGATACACAGAAAGGTACAATGTTACTTCCAGTCTTAGTACCAGTTCTCAAACGCTGCGCCATGGATTCGGACAGTCTGTGATAAGATGAGTTTCAGTTTGTGTGTGAAACTTTACGTGTGCACATAGCATAGCGTCACGCTTTACGTGTGCACATAGCATAGCGTCACGCTTTACGTGTACACATAGCATAGCGTCACGCTTTACGTGTACACATAGCATAGCGTCACGCTTTACGTGTACACATAGCATAGCGTCACGCTTTACGTGTACACATAGCATAGCGTCACGCTTTACGTGTGCACATAGCATAGCGTCACGCTTTACGTGTACACATAGCATAGCGTCACGCTTTACGTGTACACATAGCATAGCGTCACGCTTTACGTGTACACATAGCATAGCGTCACGCTTTTTCCCAAACAAGGTGGCAGAGCCACATTCGTGCCCTCGTTTAGCCATTTGAAGGATGGTAGACGTCTTCATAGGATTATGTTGATTTTGTGTGCGACTGCTTGGGTAATTTGGAGGATCGAATGAACTACTTCTCAATTTTGACAGTTGACATTTCAAAATTGGAGATTTGAACTTGAGGGGATATTAAACTGGATGAAGCATACTATGTAGGTAATGCACCGGTTATCGACACAGAAAGCCATTACTACCGTCCGTCACATGTATTATATTATTCACGAACGCTGATTTGCTGAAATGACAGCATCACACCTAATGTACCTACCTATTTTTTTTATACTTGTGTGTTTGTGTGAGCTGAGAGTTCCAAATTTGAACTCCAAAACTTCCATTAAATCTCCTGAGGCTCACCTTTTACAATATGCAAACTTAACAGTTAATACGCAAGGTCTTCTGCATAATTACAAAAATCACAAAACTCCATAGAAACCTACCAGCCAAGCAATAAAAACAATAGTAACTGTTATGCCTTTCACAGCAGGGAGCTGAACACAGGCTTTTACCATCTCAAAGGCTTCCCCTTTTCTTTCAAATTCAGTTCAAAAACCAGAAAAGGGGCGCTTGTTTGCACCAGAGCAAGGCTCTACAGTCGGGGTTCGTCATAAATCTACTACGGACGAGCAGGCAATATTACCCAAGTTAATTACTGATACAATTTACTCCAACATTTAGCAGGTTCTCAGGAGAGCGCGGAAGATGTAGTGCTTTACGGGAAAAAATAACGTTTATTTATTACGAGAAGAACTCTCTTTGTTAGGGCTCGCGGAAAGATATGTCCCCTGAGAACTTGTTTATGAACTGCATCGCCCCGCACCGAAGATCGTGATTTTGGTACGTGGTGTAATTATTGTACTAGATACGTACTTACAAAAACTATTCTATTGGGTTCTTTAGCCAACATAATATCTGTGTGCCCAATTTCATTCAAATCCGTCCAGTTGTTTTTGGAAAACCTAAAAAATGTTTTTACTGGTAGAAACGGCAGTTCGGATAGGATGAACCTCGCTCTATAATTCTGATATCAGAATCCTTCGGGGCCCCTGCTCAGACAAATCTACCCAAGGTGAATTCAACATAAACCTCGTGGCAGTGAATTAAATCCAACAAATAAAGGAGCAGATTTACTCAAAATCGGAGACAAAATTTCCCCGAACCTAAAACATTCTTGAAACTTTGAAACTTCAATCAAATTACAGTCTCAATATCCAAGCCAAAGGCGTTCTCTCATTAGCAGTACAAACTTGTCGCAGGATCCAAGTAAAGCGTCACTGTGGCCACTTGGTAATTATGTTTGACTTGAGTGGGAACCGAACCCGGGGCCCCTTGAAAAGGACCTCCTATTTACCTTTTCAAACTTAAGCCGTAGTTTCTTGAGAGTCCTATTGTGGGTTGTCGCGCGTTTGGTAAGTTGTTGAGAGGTCTGGAGGAGGTATTGTTGACGTTTTAATAACACCTTTATGAAAGGGCTTCTGCCCCGTCAGCAACAATTTATGTTTATACCCTCCTTCTGTAACGACTGCAACAGAAGGAGGGTTAGGTTTTTCGAGTATGTTTATATGTATGTAATCATTCGTTATGTCGTTTTAAAAACGTCTTAGTTTTGTAGGAGTGACATAAGTATCAAAAGTCAATAGGTTGGATTTTAAATCGCAAATGTATTTTACAAAGTTATTGGCGCAGGTTCACGTTTATATTTCTTGTACCTTACCAGGTACATTAGATATTAAAAGTCAATTGCTATAAAATTATATGTCATGAAAAGAAATAAATCCGCGATCCTAGACCCCACACGAGTATAGTTAACGAGACCAATTTACTCTCGTGAGTCGACACGTTTCATTCGATAACTAATTTACTAGAAATCCCCTGTCAGGCTTTCGCTCTGAAAATCATTTTTTTGTCCATTTTTCTATTTTAATTCTGTGTGATGGTTCTAATTCTAAAATAAAATAGAAGTAGTGAAGTATATTATTATTATATAGTAGTAAATACATACTTCTTGTAATCTTATATTATTTATTATCCAATTCACACCATGGTTTTAAGTTTAAGTACCTACTTATAGCACCTAACATTTGCTGATTCGTGTTGAGAAAAATGAATATTGCGTTGCGAGGTTTCCTGAATGAAACACGTTGCTCAAAAGATTTCCCTACAAACAGTCTTAGCCTATAGGTACCTCCATAAGGGGTAAGTCACTCGTAGGGCTCCAGGGCTCCGCTGGCGGATCACCGCGGCTTGTCGCTAATGCCTCTTGTAACCGCAGCGAAGGCTTGGGCGGAAGGCGTTTGTCACACAGAACGATTCAGACGAGCGCCAGAGAAACACAGCTAGATGTAATTAATTGATAAATAAAGACAGTATTATTTATCGCTGCAATGGACTAAATAAGTAGTTCAAATATCTTACAAATGTACTTATAAAACATAACATAGCGTCACGCTTTTTTCCCATACGGGGTGGCAGAGGCACAACTGAGCCCACTTTTAACCAGTGATTCAATATTCCATTTTGCGTGACAGGAGGCAAGCCCATCGCAACAGCTATGTTGTATTGAACAGACCTTTTAAAATCTGTTCATAAATAACACCAGTTTCGAGGTAACACACATAAAAATAACACACTGAATTGATAAATAAATAAAACTAAATAAATAAAATAACACCCTCCTTTCTTGAAGTCAGACCCCTAACTGCATACTAACCCATATATGGTTTCATTGGTTTTGAACTGTATTACAAAACAATAAGATTTAAAACCGCGGTGCATTTCGGGTTAGGCCATTCATTAAGGGGTTAAAAACGGGATAAACTCCATAAACCGCCATTGTTTCTCGCTCTTTGTGCAAAAGCCTTACAAGCAACTCCATAAAGTGTCTCCCGCCCGAGTACTAAGCGCTAGATAGTCCGGTGTCGAGGTATATGCGGGTAATATTGGAACCACCACTAGTCGTTCTCTATCCAATTATGTCTGGGTCTGGTCACTACATGAAGTACAGTAAAGTGGTCTGGTCACTACATGAAGTACAGTAAAGTGGTCTGTTCACTACATGAAGTACAGTAAAGTGGACTTTCCACGAACACATTTAGATGCAATAGCTGGGTATTGACATGTTTTTGCTGTACATTTATGAAAGTTGTATATAAGACAAAAATTTACTGACTCGTTGGCGAAAATATCATTGTTAGGGATAAAATGTCTGCCAAAGAATGCAGGCTAGCTTAGCCAGGGCCATCGACGATGTTAGGCAGCGTTTGACGAAAACTACTTTTAAAACTTGGAGCGATTTGAGCTTGACAAGATAGACTTTTGACTCAGACGACATCAAACGACGAGTAGAGATCAAAATCAACTCTGACATTTCGACGCATATTCCCAGAAACGCAACTTACCTGATACGCAAATGACCATGCCTTCATTCGTGAAGTACCTGATACGCAATAGACCCGATACGCAAATGACCTGAATTTATTTCGCGAAAGACCAGATACGCAAACAACCTGATATTGCTTCACTTTCGACAGCTGTCACTGTATCATTACCTGTATAAGCCAAATATCTGACATCATTCTAATACAGCGTCACGCCTTTTCCCATACGGGTGGCAGAGGCACCACTGTGCCCACTCTCAGCCAGTGATTCAACACTCCATTTTGTGTCACAGGGGGCTATCGCAACGGCGCAGCTATGGAGAAATGAAGGTTTCCTTACGATGATTTCCATCACCGTTAGAACGTCGGTATAACGTACTTAAGATAAATTACTAATCTCATTTTTACATTATCTACACAGCACCGGGATTCGAACCTGCATCTCCGGCGTAAGAAACAAGCATGATACCCACAAGACCACGCGGGGCTCTCGTTCAAAAATAGTTCTGCGTCAGCAAAACCCGTGTGTCCTCTTCATCAGACCAGTGGCACGATTCTCGCGCCTTCGATATACGATATCTACACCTATATCGAGTGATTTCGTATGGGCATCTGTCAATATAGGTCTCGATATCCGTATATCGAAGGCGCGAGAATCGACCCGCAGTTACTACCACATTTTGACAAAATAATATTTTTTTCATCGTCACATGTCATTCGCCAAAGGTCACGTGTCGTCTAAGATGTACCACACAGGGTACGCTTTCTATAAGTCCAAAGTTAATAAAAGGAGCGACCGGATGCGTTCCGAAAAATTACCAGAACTCAAATCACCCTGTAATTTTCTAGACTGGCGATAATGCCGGCCAATTTTCAAGGAAGGGGCATGAAGGGGTCCGTAGATTACGGTTCATTTATTTTGAACTTTCATTCGAATGACGACGGGGAATTTCATTTCGTTGTGTCGAAACTTCGAACGGTTCGGCCGTTCGAAGTTTCGATTCGGGGAAAATAGTATTTTGTAATATACAAAGATTATTTATTATAAGTTATTTTCTTAATACTGAGGCTATTTTAATACCTAGAGACTAGGTACTGAAAATATTTTGATCAAATAAAATATATAAAGGGACACGTGCTCACTTTTAGCCAGCAATACTCCATTTTGCGTGGCAGGGGGACAGCCCATCGCATCGCATCCCTTAAAAAATAAATACGCGTGTAGCACCGTACACGTGTTAGAAGTAAAACTTCTGTAGCTAGATCATTAAGTGGTACCTATACTATACACCTATACCTACCTATACTAAAAGATATTTAAATTTCCAATTTTGAGATCCAATCTCTGCTTCAAGTTACTTTTATGTTTCAGACGTTCGATTATTTGAAATTATTTTATACTTGTACTTACTTTTAATCGTCATGTCATTTATTTCCCACCATTCCTTATCTACAATTTGTCGCGCTCGTGGTGATATACTTAACTCATTCAATAGTGTCACTACTATTTGCATCTCGCTCAGATTATATACCATCTGACGTCACGTCTTTAAGCCGTCTCGCTCAAATGTATGCATTGCTTTGCTTGTCTCTGTGCCCAGTCCCTTTATTTAATTGATCGAGTACGTATTTTCAACTATTCCAAGTTAATGTGTACCTGCGGGGCTACCATAAGGCTTGCCACTCACCTCAGTCGCGCAGATAAATGACAAAGAAGATGGCTAAATCAATATATGGACGACTGCCCCAGACATGTACAAAGACTTCTCAACAGCCAATAGCATTTAAATATTCATTCATAAATTTAATTTACTGCGTCTGTATTTAGTTTGTAGAACTTGAAGAAAAAAAAAATTAAATATAGGTAAATAAGAGTTGTTACTCAATACTCCGTGATTCCAATATGATTCCGTGACCTTTGCCGTCGCTAGAAATAAGCACCATTTTGCAATAACATGCAACATAACGCCATCTAGCCACTCCTCTGGAAACCTCCTGTTTTCAACAGTTTTGCTAGTTGGCAATTATGTTGCATGTTATTTTTAACGATGGCAAAAGTCACTAATCAATGGCGGAATCATAGAGTATGAAGTGACAACTCTTAATTATTTAATCATTTCCTTCAAGTTCTACAAACTAACTAAAGACGCAGTAATTTATGAGAGAATATTTAAATGCTATTAATTGGCTGTTGAGAAGTCTTTGTACATGTCTGGGGCAGTCATTTTGCCAAATTGCCAACTTCTTTCGCGTCTCAATGATGTTTCTCCATAAAATAGCGTGCATTCATTATGATATGACATTAAATTGTGACAAAATGCGTGGCTGGGGTGACTGGCGTGCTACCCCCGCTAACCTATACATACCTACTTTGCTAGGATTTTTTAGGGTAACGTACTCTTATTTAATTATATTCTTGACATTGATATTTTACTTCAACATTATTGACTGGCATGAAGCATTAACTTTAAAATTACAAAAGCTTATTAAAATCAAAATCGTATAATTTCAACAGTTATAATAACAATTCAACTTTAAAATATGTATTACAAAAATTACATACAAACAAATAAGCGAAACAATAAGCCATTAAACTTATGGCTCTGTAAGCTGTCGACCTCGCTTTGGCCGTTTACTACAGATAAACATTAAATAGGTAGGTATAACACGTACTTAGTAGCTAAACTGCTAATTTGTGACTTGAACTGCACTATATAATAAAAAGTGGCTTTAGAACAGTTCTAGGTACCTACTAATTGTTTTCAAGAAGTCTTAATGCAGCCATCCATCACATCGGAATTTGCTTGAAAACTAAATATCACATTTGGATGATTCTAAGTGACTTTATGCGATTACTAGCTGCCCGTTGCGCGACTACGCAGCGCGTTTTAGGTACCTATTCCATAGTTACCGGTCACAAAACGATTCTTTCATCATTTTAGAAATCCATATCGACCCGTGTGACATTGATGAAACTCTTTTCTTACAAACTGTATGGATCGCATCGCACAGCTGTCAAACATAAGTTCCGGTTCCAACAAAGAGGTTGAACGAAGTAGTTTTTGGTCACGTCACTGGTTTTGGCCATACCGGAAATCAAGAACTCGTGGAAGAATGCTTAAAATAATTTTTATTTGTTAAAGTTTCATCAGGTTTTTCTCTCACTAATTAACATTCTTTATTGTACGAATGTATTATTATCTTATCTGATTAGTTAAAAACCGTATTGAAAATAGTTGCGGTTTTAAAAGTCTTCAGCCGACCCTGACGTCACCGATTCCAATTTCCGTTACATTTCTTAGCCACTCGTGATAGCACCCGGCTAGTAGCAATTGAAAAGCAAATATATGAATAACCCACAGTTGAGAGGTTAAATAAATTTTACCCCCGTGCCCTAAGAAGTTTTACTTCAAAAATATGTGTCTATCAGCAATAACTAAATAATTTGTATTATATTTTATTACCTTTGACTTTACTCCGTCATAACAAATGATACTGGATATCGTTAACTTATTGATTTTTGTTATATTTTAGAGTTCCGTACCAAATCAATCAACTCGGGCCTGTAGTCTCATAGAGCTATGGTATTACCAAACTTCTGTAACTTCTTCTTCTGTTTACGATCCTCGTAAGAGGCGCGGGCCTACGTCTTATATACAGGCTACCTGCGAGCCTAGTTATGATAGTAGTCGACAAAACTATTTCCTAGTTATGTATATTTTTACTATCAATAAAGATTACTTTACTTTACTTTACTCCAACAAGATATTACTCACAATCTGTTTAGTGTCAAACCGTCATATTAGGTTCTAGATTTACTCGACAATCGCAAGGGAATCAAAAACTATTATTATGTGTTGATCTAGACTAGAATCATTAAATTAGACACGAAAAAATAGTTTGAAAATTAGCTACAAGCAAAGAAAATAACTCAAGACCCAATGTTCCAGACAAACACAAACCTTCATAAAACAAAATGCAGAACTCTCCTCTTGAACCCAATCTGTCTTCTTTCATCCTCATCTAAATCAATCTGTTTATTGCGGCTTGCTTATCCATTCCGTCGCAAAATCAACAAAAACATTCCCTTTCTTTCCCGTATTTAATCAATCACATTCTTATCTTGATTGTTTATTCGCCTTATTTCTGTTTATTGCTTGTTTAAATGTAGGTATCCCTTTTATGATGAGACACCATTCACTGAGGCACGACGTATAAGGTAAATAAGTCAGGATATACCTATACCTAGTTAGGTATCTAACTAACTGGTCCAACGTCTACAAAAGAAAATCGCGGACCAAAGGACTGACGATTGAGTCGCTTACACATGAATAAGACGTATCGACTTTGAATGATACAACTTCAACAGGACAATGAAACCAAACCGATTATTTGATCGAAATCTAGAACATTAATATGTGTGTTTTTGTCGTCGTAATTTGATTCATAGACCTAAGTATAGTTTTGGTTTAGAAGAGGTATCTACTACATTACGTAGTATACATATACATGTATTCATTGCCGTGGTCAGTGGTTTTACCATTTCACGCTCGCTTCTCACACAGTAAATTATATAATAAGTTTGAATCCCGGTGCCGAACATGTACCAATTAAATAATTTATTTATCCATTGTTACCATAACATTTATGGTAAACTAGGCACCAGAATGCGTGGTAGATCACCAATGCGATGAGGGACCAAATCAAGGCAGCACTGGATATACAAATGCACTAAAAAAGCAGCCCTCAGAGAGGAATGGCCACGAACTGTGAGGCGGGTCACCCGACCGAAATGACGACAAAGACCACTCTGTCAAGAGTGATAGGACTTAGAAGAAAACTAGGCACTTATTATAGCCGGGACCTACCGCGCTGACCTAACGTGATGGAGTTTAGCTCAATCATACTCATATCCGGGTTAAGGTCTGTGCCCCTCGGTGGGGACATTAACGGGCTAAAACCTAAATTAATCAGGCTCTTGCCAAATACAAATTGTCCCTCAATTTCAAGCATTCATTCGTCAGTAAAACCCCGCTGCCCATTTATTCGGATTTCCCTAAACTCCTGTTCCGCTGTGCTCACTGTGATAGTCTTCCAGAGATTCACCAATGCCATGAGTATGGCGATGGGCTAGCCCCTTGTCTCAAATGCACGTGAGCGTAACTGTGCCTCTGCCATCGCGTATGACAAAACGTGTGACGTTATGGTTGTGAATCAAGTAAATCGTAGATAAGAATAAACCGCTGAATTGGAAACCAGTGTGTATTTCTTGCTATTTTTATTGCAGGCCGAGACATAGACATGACAGGAGTTTGATGGGGCGGCGCGGGAAAGGGAGGAGTCGGCAGAGATAGCGGAAGCCCTAGCCCAGCCAACGTATGAAAAATAACCGGCCAAGTCCGAGTCGGACTCGCGCACGAAGTGTTCCGTCCGTACCATTATCTAGAACGACTCTCATACGCGGAGGGTTCCGCACCATCATTGTACCAAAAGTACAAGTACTTGGTTTGCTGGAAGAGATATCATTTTAGAGATAAGCTCGCCATTGTACATTTTATATTACCTACCGTGTTTTGTTAACTTTTTTTGTGTGCAATAGAGAAATTATGAAATTATGAAGTACAAAAAAAGAACTAAAAAATCACGTTTGTTGTATGGGATGGGAATATTTATTTAATTTTAATTTTATTATTTATTTTAAAGTGAGTAATATACTTACTCAATATTTTGTGAATATTTCAAGCGTCTACCTTTTACCATTATCAATATCGAGCAAAAAAACACGATTGTTGTATGGGAGCCCCCTTTAATATTTATTTTAATCTGTGTTTTAGTATTTGTTGCTATAGCGGCAACAGAATCATCTGTGAAAATTTCAACTGTCTAGCTACCACGGTTCATGAGATACAGCCTGGTGACAGACGGACAGACGGACATACGGACAGCGGAGGCTTACTAATGGGGCCCCGTTTGACGCCCTTCGGGTTCGGATCCCTAAAAAGTAGATAAATGCACAATTGCACAAGCATTTAGAATTCCAAACGCCAATCACTTAACACCTAGACCAAACTGTTGATAGCCGTTAGAGTGGGGATTAAAGACAATTCATCAGCTTTAGTCAACGTGGCATTTTCCAATTCCTCTAATCTAAGCAGAGTGAACTAAGCAAACCATTTTACGTCCAGACCAAATAACAACCATTAGTAAATCTGCCTGTATGTCTGAGTTTCTTAAAAGTGTTTACATTCTGCGAAGTACTGCTGCTTGTCTAGACTGACTCACCATGGAGAAGGAGAACATCACAACATTTGAATCAAGGCTCGCACACGTTGGTACCTCCGGTATCCTGCATTCAAAAGTATGTGAGATTCTTCGTAGCGACTAGTAGTCGAGACTCGCTTTGCAAATTAAAGCGTAGTGTAGTGGAAGAAGGGCCTTAGATATGAGGAAGTTTAGCATCCCGAATATTTCAACTTAAGTACCTATAGTTCCTCAGAACCCGGTTTCATCAAAACATCCCCGATATCGCCCTTACAAACTTAGGCAAGCGGTTAAGTTCGCAAAGATTCCGGAATATAGTTCCTGTTTGATTCCCGAGCAGGGTATTTCAAAAACCGCAAATGGGGCGCTTTGTGAACGGTTTGTTGGAAAACACTGCGAGTTGAGTGATTTAATGAATGAAGATACTGTTTTTGGCAGGCACCAGGGGTGAGAAGAAAAGGGAGGAAGCCCTTTGGTTACCAGAAGACCTGTTGTCTGTGGAGTCGAGCTCGAAATTCTGCATCGCTAACGGGGGTTGGAATTCTGACATAGGAGATTAAAAAAAATGGAAAAATGTCTCAATTGTCATCCCTTTTAGTCGAGAGATTGTCATTTTCCTAGCCGAAAAGGAAAAAAAATGACATTAAAATTAGGGGAAATTAATTTCTCAACCCCTTGCAATAGACTTTAATTGACGTCATTGTTAAAGTCAAGCACTATTTTGTGCTTCTGCGAGCAATAGGGTTGAAATCAAATGCTTCATTTTTGACAGAAAGATGTAAATGCTTCAATTTTATACTTAAGGCTCCCTTTTTGTTGAACATTAGCTGGAACCAAGGCCGTGGAAATGGCGTCGATACTGAAAATATGCTGTGTGTACTTAACTCACAATAATCCAATTACAAAAACCTATTCCTCGATAGTAGTTACAAAAATCTCTGAAGCAAATGAAATTCAGTCTCAGCCGACATTTTTCGCGGGACGACCGGGGGGTGCTGCGAGGAATGGCTGGAGCGTGGGGGGAGGAATATTCAGCCGTAGCCGTGATAAGATTGATCGCAAACGGTGACAAGTCGAGGACGCATCGCTGAATGGTAAGGGGTAGCTTCGTTTGAAACAAACGAACGAATTTCAACACCTATATATCGAGTGATTCCCACACTCGATATCCAATATCATAGAATGCGCGAGAAACATACCCCAGAAGTCGTTGGGACTCCAAATACGTTAAAGACCCGGTAGTCCCATAATGAAATATATAGAAAAATCAAAGCGTCATCGCGACGCAAAACATATCAAGTGCGACTCGGACTCTCGTATGAAGGGTTCCGCACCATATCGTATAAGAAACAAGTGACTGACAGTTACGAGCATATCTTCATTTCGTATTTTCGCTATCTATGTGTCGGCGGCCGATAGTAGAATCGCTTAGAATCGGGCACATCATGATGTGCCGTCATGTGCCCCGCCATTTCATGATATGCCCAACCAATTACTGGGCACATCATGATGTAGCTTAAGGCCGGGACTCCACCAAAGCGGAGATGTGGAATATGTGTATGCGAGATGGAAACAGCTCACATCTCCGCTTCCAACGCGCCACACAAATATTCCACATCTCCGCACATCTCCGCTTTGGTGGAGTCCCGGCCTAATTGTGGGTTAAAAAAGCATTTTTATTCAGCATTACGTGATGTTTTTTGTGTAATACATGTCAAACGAACACGAAAACTATTTGGGGGCTTCGCTGCGCTCGCCCCTTTTACCGCAGAGTTTGCCCTAAGAGATATTTTATCGTTTCATGATATTTCACCTTTGAGCACATCATGATGTGCCCAATTCTACGATCGGCCGCCGACATATGCACGGTGAGTGGAGCTAACGCTTGAGGAATTAAATACCTGTGTTGATGACAGTTTCGTTGCAATCTGTTGCGTAGAACTGGCGCCCCCCGGTAAACTTGACTGTTCATCTCATCAGCCAAGAGATCATTAGAAGAGTGTATTTCTTGCAAGTCACGTTCGACATGCTTGCCCTTAATAGAAAGCCGTTGTCGTACGAACAGACAGGCGGCGGATTATTAATATCGCTTTCGAGAGAAAAATATCCCTTCCGAGCCTTACAGCCCTTACACGGCTCTGTGAGACCCTTCACCTTATTTTCCTGTTTTCGCTATCAAATAAACCTTTTATCGGGTCGTTGTTGAATTCATTTTATTATCTTTTTGTCACCTTGTTCCATATGGGGTGGCACACGCACGGTGATTCATCAGGATGTTTCATTACCATTAGAACGTTCGTCAAATGATAGTATAAAATTGTCCAATGTGTTCAACTGGTTGAACATATCGGATTAAGTATAACTTCTACGTCGACGTCAACTTTTACACAGGTCACTAATTTTAAAAGTAAATTAACATCTGAAACTTTTTGAAAGTCAAGATTAATTCTTCACAGCTGCCTGGGGCTGCCTGCAGAATATAAAAATAATCGGTCAAGTGCGAGTCGGATTCTCAAATGAAGGGTTCCGCACCATCATCGTGCAAGAAAAAGTACAAATTACATGTTATTTTTCAAAATTTCGTATAGTTCTACAATTTACCATTAATTTATTGCTGTAGTGGCAATAGATAGACACATTCTGTGAAAATTTCAATTCGGACGGACGGACGGACAGCAGAGGCTTAGTTATATGGTCTCGTGTGGCAGGCACCCTTCGGGTAAGCAACCATAACGAAAATTCAACCAAGTTTATTTATTTAAAGCAGTTTTAAATAATTGAAACAAACGCCGGCAGCGCTTTCAATAAAAAGTTGGAAAGACCAGATCAATGGCTCCATAATTAACTTGCTTGCAAATGTTTCTGCGAAACGCACTGGGTTGCAGAAAACGCAACGCTCTGCGATTTGGATGAGGGAGAAACTTTAGAGGGTTTCTTTATGGGGACCCCCGATTTAAATCTATGACTTATCATGAGTTACAGGAAACTAACTAACTAGGTAACTAATTTAAGCTCCAGAATATCACAGGATTATCATATGTTTCTGCAAAAAAGTAACTTAAATTTCAAATTTTCTTACTTACTAAAGGGTATGACTCCTATAATAACTTTTGAAAAATCTATTGAAATTACACACAATCATAGTTATTCATAGGGTAGTGGTGGTAGTGTTATATCGATAACATAATAGGTATACCGGAATCTGATGAAATAAAACCATACATGTGTCGTCTAATAGGGTCTACTGGGTTTGTGAAAATAAAACATTGGACAATACTCACTCTTGAAATGCTGTATTTTCCTTGAGGAGACAATACAGAAATATCCTTCCACTTGCACTTACTATCACACAGCAAAGTCTACAGAGAACCGACTGACTCGGCAGAGGACAAGAATACGAATGCCGGCAAAAGTGGCGTCGCATGCCTTGCTTTTTATTCCGGAAGTTAGTTGAATTTTATAAAATGTAAATGCGCGCCACTTTTGCTATTCTTATTTTAAAAATTATCAAAACTGAACAATAAAATGTTGTAAGCAAATAGACAATTTAAGATAATTTCTAAAGCTACAATAATAATTACTTAAGCACCGCATGCCTTCCATTCTTTACCGGAAGTTGGTTTTATTTTGTAAGACGGAAATGCGGCGCCATTTGTATTATTTGCATTTGAAAATTATGTTAAACTAAAACAATAAAATACCGTAAACAAATACCATTTTTAGATAAACTTTGAGAGTAACAATTATGAAATAAGTATCTATTGAATTGTTGTTGATAACAGTCGGCCATCTACATTTTTGTACGACCTCGTACAGTTAAAGAAATAAACAAATGCAAATCCTTAATAAACAAACACAAATATTGCAATGCCTTATTATATATAATGCATACAAATTAACGCAGTAACCTTACACGATACTATTGTAAACTCAATACAATTTCTATACTAAATCTATGAAAGATTATCCATTACATATTATTTTAAAATCTATGAAACATTTTATCCATTACATATTATTTTAAAATCTATGAAAGATTTATTATCCATTACATAATTATTTTAAAATCTACGAAAGATTATCCATTACATATTATTTTAATCAGTTGCTCAAGGACCAGGGGTGTCCTAAATAACAAACATTTGCAGGACCAGGGATGTCCAAAATATTAATTTAGCCGGACCAGGGATGTCCAGAGTGACAGAACAATTGGACCAGGGATGTCCAACATACTAATTTAGCCGGACCAGGGATGTCCAACCTACTAATTCAGCCGGACCAGGGATGTCCAACCTACTAATTCAGCCGGACCAGGGATGTCCAACCGACTAATTCAGCCGGACCAGGGATGTCCAACCTACTAATTCAGCCGGACCAGGGATGTCCAACCTACTAATTCAGCCGGACCAGGGATGTCCAACCTACTAATTCAGCTGGACCAGGGATGTCCAACCTACTAATTTAGCCAGACCAGGGATGTCCAACCTACTAATTCAGCCGGACCAGGGATGTCCAGCCTCCTAATTCAGCCAGACCAGAGATGTCCAACGTAATAATCTAATCTACTACTCAATTACACCTTGATCGAATGCCATGGGTAAAGGTAACATATCGCAATAAACAAGGCAATGTTATGTTTCCTCCGGTGATTCGACTGTGACATTGCTGAGTCAGGGCCATTTCACTGCCGTGGTACAGTCACATAACCACACAGCTGTAGGTACCTACTGTTTTTTTTGTTGTTATTAATTATGTGTGTGTACCGTGTCAAATGAATAAATGAATTATCTATCTATCTATCTATCTATCTATACTAGAGCTTTTCATATCATCATGTGGTCTGCTAAAACTGAGCCAAGGTTTAATCATGTCGATAGCTACAATAGTAGAAAACCTTCTGCCCCCTTTTGTGTTAATGGAGTGTCTACTACTTGAAAACAGTCATGATCGAGTATTACGGAGATCTTGTAAGGACCTTGGAATTTTGGTATAAGCTTTTTGCTTTGTCCAGTTGCGGGTACCTACCGTTCCAACCTTACCAGATCGCCGACTTTGAAATTGTAGGGCTCGCAACGTGGTAGTTTATCAAATGATGTTTTCTGATTTTGTTGATTACCTTGTATATAAATGTTAGTCTCTTGGCGCATATCTGATCGATCTTAGTCTAGTGACTTATTTATGGTAGCGGTATTGGACAGTTCCGCCAGTATCTTACTGTCACTGGAACCGGGTGGCCTGATTCCAAAGAGCAATTCAGATGGAGTTCGGTTGATGCCTCTGTTAAAAGTGTTGTTTAGACCCTACTGAATGTCAGGCAGGTAGTCATCCCATTTGCTATCAGACGTATCAATTGACTTCGTCGTTAAAGCATCAACAATAACTTTGTTGTACCGTTCTACGTGTCCGTTAAGTAAGAAGTGTTATTTTGACTTAAAAAAAAGCGCGATGATTCGCTTGCATGATGTTCCGTCCTCCTGAGCCTGATGGCCACGGGCTACCCTATAACCCTTTTTTAACGTAACGACTTCGTTATTGGGGATGCTAACCACAATTTTACCAACCCCTTCTCTTATAGTAAATAGGTCTGAAGAGAACCTTACATCTGAAACGAGACGCACGCAGTCCTCCTTCGATGTACACTTTGCCTGACGTTACATGTTCCGTGTAAACGTCCATTAAAGATACTCCAGACACAGCGGTATCTTTCAATATGAATAACTTGACCTTGCGGTCATGTTTCACATCGCAATCGATCTGCAGTAACTGTAATGCATCACTCGTCTTATAAACGGCTACGTGGGGTTGCTCCGTAAAGGACTGTCCTATCATGACTGGCACTTGCATTATTTCGTCGATAAACAAATCCACGTTGGCCTTAACTTCATCGATCACTACACGGACCCGACGTTTTCCTAGTGCTCTGACAGCAGAGTTTCCAAACCCTCTAAGTGTAGGGAGCTCATGATTATTGGAATTATAGCCTAATTTGTGAAAATCCGATTGCCTTACCATGCAACACTCGCTTCCGAAGTCTATAAACGCCTCAAAAGGAAGGTTGTTAATTTCAATAACTATGATATGTGCAATATTTCCTGTCTCTTCCGTATTAGGTACCATTATATGTATGTATATAATATTTATATTTATGTAGGTCTATGCATATTTAATATAGTTCATATTTATTTGTCCATGTTGTATATTGTTATTTTATATAGTATATATAAGTAAGTACTGTATTTTATATTTATGTTGTAATTTCCGTGTTGTTATGTAGTTTTATTGCGCACTAGGACTGTCCTTATGATCAAACATTCCTGTCCTACCTAGTTTGCTGGTAGAAATCTCTCCCTAGAGATAAGCTCGCCTTTGCGTATAATATTTCCTGTATTTTTTTTTTTATGTTATAAAGAATATGCGCAATAAAGAATATGAATGAATGAATATATATTTGTCACCAAAATTACAGTCCCTTGAAACAGCCTACAAGTTTTTGTCTGAGGGTAGAGGTTGCTTAGAAAAACATTGTTCAGAATTGTGCCCGTGTTTTTGGCATTTACTACATTTTTTTACTGGTTGAGAGCATTTATGAATTGTGTGGCCCTCCTGCTTGCAGTTGAAGCAGCGGAGACCCCCAGCTACTGGATTCGACTGGGAATCAGGGCTTTGTTTGTTGGTATAAGTTTGTCCTTTGATCTGTATACGTTCATTGAGAGGCCGGATGTTCCTAGCATTCCTCAAGTATGCAAGTAACTTCTCAGGATTATCGTACTGGACCGCCTCTGCCCCTAGCCGTACAGAACGATCATCTATCCCGTGTAAGACACATTCTACAGCGCGCCTACCTTCTATACCGCATCTATTTATGAGTGCAGTTTTATCATAATAATAAGTCTCCAGTGAATCACCAAATCGAGCGCGCTTGGCCAACATGTCACTTAACATTTGCCCATAATTTTCTTCAGAAGGAAAAGCAGTTAGTAATTTGGCTTGCCACTCCTGCCACGAGAAAAGAACCGACGGCAACCCCTCGTACCAACGTTGAGCGACTCCACGAAGTTTAGGCAAAGCGAAATGCATCAATTGTTTCTCGTTCCACCCGTAAATAGAGCCACACTCGTTAACTTTGTGGAGCCAATTTTTTTATTGTCTGTTCTTTTCTCGCGGGATCGAATTCAGGGATAGTATTCTGTAAATTACCTAGTTTGTCTAACGAATCGGATCGAGTTACACTTTTAAGGGCATCTAAAAGTTGTATGAAGGTAGTAGGTGTAAGAGAACTATGACTTAGCTGTTTCTCCTGCTGTCTTGCCGATGAGCCACGGCTGAGGGGACTGCGCGAGCGGCGGTTGGCCCGGCTACGTGGAGGACGGCTGGCCTGGCTACGCGAACGACGGCTGGCCTGGCTACGTGAACGACGGCGGCCGGTCCGGCTACGCGAACGACGGCGGCCGGTCTGGCTACGCGAACGACGGCGGCCGGTCCGGCTACGCGAACGACGGCTGCCCCGGCTACACGAACGATGGCTATTCCGGCTACGCGAACGACGGCTGGCCCTGCTGCGCGAGCGGCGACTCCTACTACGCGATGGTCGTTCCACGGCCTTCCGGAACCGACAGTTCACGCGACTCGCTGACCGCTGGTCTGCTCGTGGACCGCCTGGCAGTAGTGGAGACTCTTTTCTCATTCTGCTGCGCGAGCGACGTTCCGTCTCCGTAGGGCGGGTCGGTGAATAGCTTTCACTGCCCTGTTGTTCGGATGGTTCCACTGCAAACACAGGGAATAAAGATCGCAAAGTAAACTGTTCATCGTTAAATGAGTAAAAGTGTCGATTCATTTTAAGGATATTGACTATAGTTAAAACCACTACGCAGCAAACACGTAGGGAATACCAATTACAGGAGATACGTCATTATATTCAAATGAAACAGAGATCATTTAAGTCACAAGCTTTAATTTTTTTTTTTTTTTGGGTATTAAGAAAATAAAAATAAGAGGATATATAAAAAAAAACTTTCAGGATTGTTCAAATTGTTTGATTTTTATTCACGCGATGGGATGGGTTAGAGGGGCTAAAATTTCAATTATTTCCGAGCTATGACTTGCCGTTTCAAAGATATCATCCATGATGTGATTTGTAACATTCCATACTTTCATTCCATTGAATTTATTTAGGGAAACCGTAGGAATGCCTAGGCCATGCATTTCAGGTGAAAATAATACCAAAATACCACATTACGTACAAGTTAAATTATTACTTAAATGGAAATAAGAATTTTCCAAGCAAGAAAGGGAGAAAAAAAAATTGAATATGGGCACATTTCATCCCACTTCTGAGATGTCGTCTAATAGGGTCTACTGGGTTTGTGAAAATAAAACATTGGACAATACTCACTCTTGAAATGCTGTATTTTCCTTGAGGAGACAATACAGAAATATCCTTCCACTTGCACTTACTATCACACAGCAAAGTCTACAGAGAACCGACTGACTCGGCAGAGGACAAGAATACGAATGCCGGCAAAAGTGGCGTCGCATGCCTTGCTTTTTATTCCGGAAGTTAGTTGAATTTTATAAAATGTAAATGCGCGCCACTTTTGCTATTCTTATTTTAAAAATTATCAAAACTGAACAATAAAATGTTGTAAGCAAATAGACAATTTAAGATAATTTCTAAAGCTACAATAATAATTACTTAAGCACCGCATGCCTTCCATTCTTTACCGGAAGTTGGTTTTATTTTGTAAGACGGAAATGCGGCGCCATTTGTATTATTTGCATTTGAAAATTATGTTAAACTAAAACAATAAAATACCGTAAACAAATACCATTTTTAGATAAACTTTGAGAGTAACAATTATGAAATAAGTATCTATTGAATTGTTGTTGATAACACATGTTTTTTTTTAATTTTCATATGGCAATGTCTATTATTGTCTATTGTCACCTGTCAAATCAGGTCGTCGCATCATAAAATGCGTTCTGTGTGTCGCCCACATTTCACTTAGGAACGGCCATAGAAAAGGGTGACACAAACGAAGTGAATGGACTTTTAGAATTTCCCCAGGTGTTGCACAAATAACATTTTTATTTCCACATTTTCCATCAGATTTAGGTATGCCTTTAATTAAAAGATGCTGAAGATATGATAAAAAGTCAGTATTGGTACCTACTACATTAGATTCCACTGATACTTAACTGTAAAGAATACTGAACAGTATAACAATTTTATTAAAGATAAATCTAAATTTCTAAACCTGTAATCAAAATTAACGCTGCGTTTTATCAGCGCGTGGGTCAATTTCAATAAAGTCGTGTTCAGGACAAGCAGTTGATTAGTCAAGTCCACTCGAACTCAGCTTGATTCTGAGTTTGTCTTGTCTCGAACCGGAACAGTCAATGATTTGGCCAAACTTTGTGTCTCGGAGGCTGGAAGGCTGACTGGGTTGGCGTTCTGTAAGTTTGACTTCATCCAAATCTAAAGTTTGGCTCTTGACAGCCGCCGCGTCCAAGTACTTGTATATTATTTAAGATAATTGGAAATCGTCCTGCTTAAATAAGGTTTGTGTTATTATCAAAACAACTCGCAGATCAAACAAACACGACTTCATCAAGTCTTACTTTCGAACAAAGATATTAACTAAATTGCTTTTCACAAGTAGGTATCTACTTGAATCTGCCCTTAACCTTGACACCGCTATCCTAGCATGCAAACTTATAAATCAAACATTATTTTTCTTCTTGGTTTTTGTCAAAAAATCCACACATAAGCTTCGACAAGACACGTTACTAAAATAATAAATAACAAAATAATCACTCATATAAACCGCCCAAAGAATCGCCCCGCCCAAAGGCTGCTTCCACGGTGCACAGCGAGAGAGATCCTCTAGTCTAGAGCCCTAGAAGTCTAGACCATGAAAGCTCTGGCCATTTTTTCTGGGCCCACATTAGCATATCTACCGTATCGTGGGGTCCAGAAACAGCAACGTTCAAATATAATACAAATATAATATAAACAAACATCCAAATAGGTACTTAGGGTTTTCTTTGTCCTTCGCAGCAGAGATTCAAACCTGAGGCCCGTCGATTGGTAGGCAGAGCCTCAAACCAAAAAAAAACTTTTTCACCTTAACCTCCTTATCTGAAAACACGTCCTTCCCCCTACTAATATCATTAGTGGGGAGATTCGGAAAGTGATAACTGGCCCTAACTGGGTGTGATTGGCCCTAAGTGGCCAGTTAGGAACTTTTCTATCAGAACTTTGTCCGCTATGGCACTTTGTGAATGTCGGGTGGAGAGGCCATTCGACTATTGAGTTGACGACAAATTATAAGAGCAATTTCGGTTTATGAGTTGTTCATAGAGATGTAGTGTTGGTCGCCATTGCCTGATTAATAAACCGTCGCAGGAAAGTCTGCTAATATTTATTAACTACCTCATTGATCATCCCAATAAGTAGGTTGACACGGACCGAACAGAAGCACAGACAAACAGACCGAATCTCCGTAAGTTTAAACATGAACATTTAGATAGGTACAGGCACATACTTTGGTTTTTGTAATATTATACCGACTTAACTACAGCTGAAAGACATATTTGTATACTACTTATAATAATAACTGGGCGTCTACTCCATCGAAGGCCAAAATGGCTTGATTAAATCCCCCTAACTCATACAAATGACGTGTTCTGGTAAAAAAGCGACGATTACCACAAGACAGACTACCAGCCCCGGGCACCGCGCCAAGCCGACTTAATAAGGGTGGATATCGCAAGATATCCTGCGTCATCAGGTAAATAAAATAAATAACCGGCCAAGTGCGAGTCGGACTCGCGCACGAAGGGTTCCGTACCATTATCTAATAGTAATTTGTAATATGTAAATTGTTCAATAATTGTAAATAAATGGTTTTTAGACTATTATATGGCTATTACTGAGACTTCGCTGTCTGTCCGTCCGTCCGTCCGTCCGTCTGTCTGTCACCAGGCTGTATCTCATGAACCGTGGTAGCTAGACAGTTGAAATTTTCACAGATGATGTATTTTTGTTGCCGCTATAACAACAAATACTAAAAGTCAAAAGAAATTTAATATTAAGGGGGGCTCCCATACAACAAACGTGATTTTTTTTTGCTCATTTTTGCTCGATATTGATAATGGTGGCAGGTAGACGCATTATTTAATAAAAAATTAATTAATTAATTAAAATTAAATTAATATTTAGGGGGGCTCACATACATTATTTTTTTGCAATAATAATTGGCCTTTACAGCCAAAGCCAAGTCTACACAAATATACAAAAATAAAACATAGAATAGAATTCAATAGATCTATAGTTGGGCTAGCCCCCTGTCAGTATCATAGTAAGTGAGGTAAGAAATTTTGCAGCCGCCTCTCATACCAGCATCTCCTTGCCACTAATAAGGGATCCAAGAAAGTTTAGCCCAAACTCCAGTAGGCAAGAACTCGACAAACTTATCATTCCGAACGATTCCTCCTTTCCACCCTTATCACAAAGGTATAAAGGTCATTTTGGGTCACGAAAAGTGTTACATAAATTCGGGCGGATTAAGACAAAGTTTGATTATTACAGGCCTAATTTGCGAAGGGAAAGTGGCATTCCTTCAACAGCCAATCACGGAAAAATATATGCAAAGGCAAGTATCAAGAGGGTTTTGATATTTAATCAAATTGTTACTGATTTGTATTCTTTAACACGAGGTACTCGACGAGGACAACTAAATAACTATCTCCAGTATTTATCTTTCTATGAATCAATATAATGTTGATGACCTAAATACTGAATTTTACTTTACTTTATACTTTATTGCACACAAATCAATACATTATGACAATTAAAAATGGAAATGACATGAACAAAGGCGAGCTTATCTCTATCGAGAGATTTCTTCCAGCAAACCCAGGATAGAAAGGATAAATAAATCAACAATAGGTAGATCCAAGTGTACAACATCAAATACTTAAGTAAAAAATAATATAAAAAATAATAATAATAATATAAACTACATACAAATACGTACATATATACCAGAATTAATGGATATAAATAGGAAATAAAACAAACATACATACAAATACTTTTCAATTAGGAAGAGAAAGGTAGTGTTCTTTCAACCGACTTTTAAATATTCCGAGTGACGGACTGTCTCTAATGGCACTTGGCAGCTTGTTCCAGAGTCTGATATCGCGTTTACGACACATTATATTATCATGCTCCCTATAACTACAAGAGCGTACCTCGAGCTACACAGGCCAGGACAATAAATTCGCATTTGGTTCAAGAAATCACGAAAATACAACAAAAGCCTGTATTCAAGACCCATTGTGAGTTTTCAGTATTTCGTATATTCACAATACCTGGCCGCGCGCTCACAATGGTTCTGAAGCTACGTTGTTTGTACTCAAAAATATACTTCCTTGAACGCGGAAAGTGTTATACCAAAAGCCAAATCGTCACGTATTTAGGTAGGTACATAGTAAGTTTGTTTGTGATTGTGACTAAGTTTTCAACCTGGGAACTCCTCGTTTGATGTTGACATCATCTGTCTTGTCTCTGAAAATAAACTGCGAGGATTACCACCATGATCCACTGATCATAACCATGGCATAATATCATATAATTTCCATTATCGATATTACTTCATAATTTAACCCGAATGGGAAGGTTTCACTGCAGATGTAAATCTTCGAAAGCCTTGGTATCTAGTGCGCAACACTTAATAATAAATGATCATAGAAACCGGGAAATGTTCACCAGTATTCCTCGCCATCTCTGCCACTGAAATAACTGAAAATGTTTTTATTTTTATTTTACTTGTATTGGAGTAGAGTAATAGTTTTTTTCTGTTGGTGCCACGGTCTAACGGGTTTGAATCAGAAATATAAACTCAGGTACCTATATTTAATTTCGATTCGTCGCATTTGGTCCATTTCGCATTTGGTCTACTGAACGAAATCAATCCGTTTTCGCGAAACGTCCACATTTTTGACAGGTGACTGTCAGAAGTGATGAGTAAGTAAGTTTTCTGTATGACATTTTTGTGTTAGTAAAATAAAGAAATTACGAATTAATAAAGCTGCCCTTTGGGTCTCTGTCTGACATAGTTTTACGACTAAAATATACTACGAGTAATTCCACCTTCCACTACCACCATCTGACTTCATGTGAACCTTTTCCCACGTCTCGAATATAAAAATAGAACAAATATAAAATGTCGAAACGAAAATGTAGTTAATTCTCAACGTTTTAAATTCTCCAGAGCAACACACCTCTCGCACCAAGAGCTGGAAAAATCTAAGTTTCGTGAAAAAATGCAAAAAAAATACAAAAAACTTTATTTAAATATATTTTTTAAACAACAGTTTGCGAAATTACAAGTTACTGTTGGGATCCACACCAGGTCTAACGTGTATCGTAGGCCCCAGCTTTGTAATTGGCGATAGTGTTTATTTGAAGATAGAACTATGCGACTAGAAAATAAAACAAACATAAATATTTATTAATATCAAAAATTACCCGAGACTTATTTAACTTACGACTTGATAACGATTAAATGTATCAGACTCTATCTCTACGGGTATAACAGATCTATGACAATTGATTTTCAGCCAATCACGTCCCGCTATTTTACCACTGCTTCAGAACCTATAGGGCTATATTTCCTGTGGGACTTACCTTTTATTGAGTAAGTAACCTTTCGCGCCAATTTGGGTAAAACCATCGAAGATCGATCACAGCCTCATCGCTTTTATATGGCTTTCACAAAGTTGGTCTCCGCACCTCATTTGCCGACATTTTAGGGCTCCGATTCTGCCTTCCACTCGTCTATCACTATCCTATATTTACCTTTCAGTAGTCTATGAAACCGGTCAAGTGCAAATTGGACAGATACACGAAGGGTTCCCTTTGGCCACCCTTTGGCATTCTTTGAGTAAGGAACCCTAGAAAAGTACAAGCAGGGGACAAGATTTTTTCATTTCATTTAATACTTTATGGCACACAGTAAATAACAGGTAACATTTTAGTGAAAATATTAGTACAAAGGCGAGCTTATCTCTAAAATGAGATTGCTTCCAGAAAACCTAGGCATGACTGGACAGTTATAAAGAAAGGGAAGTCAGTGCACAATTCTGATAACTAATTTACAATAATATATTATTTTAATAAGAATAATGCGATTAGCGCAGTGCGTCAAATTGTCGACGCCGACCTCAATAGGTACAGAGATGGGTAATTCCCGGAGTAATAAACCCGCAAGTTTGTAATATCCTACTAATTCCTCTGAATTACAATTCCTCTGAATTACCACCAACTTGTCATGTAACCGGTGCATCACCCATCAGTAACAATAAGGCAGGGAGTCAAGTTATACATCTAGACATGTTTGATAGGTAATAGGTCGATAGGTCCACCCAAACTCCCAAACTCCACGTATTCCTCATATACTCTATATTTTCACTATGTACATAAGCTGCACTACACACTTTACACTTTACCCCAACATTTAACATATGATTGTACGATTGGTTTGTTTGTTTGTTCGTTTGTTTGTTTTAACATATGTTTGGCCTTATTTATTTTATTTTATTTTTCCGATCGTTTCCTGTTGTTGCCTTCGGTGCATGGCGCCACTGGTGCATAATCGCATCATTATGCTCTTTCGGTGTATTTACTTTTACTCAGATTATACGTTTAGTTTTAAGTTTCTAGTTTTAGGAAATGGTGTGAGCTGAAAACCAGCGTTACGTGCTACACGTGACACATGCTGAGCTCAAACCATTTTGACATTTAAACCTCAACCGTAAACTGTAGGTACTCGTACTATTTTTTCTAATATCCCTATGTTTATTTGTCAAATAAATATATTTCTATTTCTATTTCTATTTCTGTTACTATAGTAGAATTACTACCCTGGATGCTGAAAGATGCATACCAGTGGTTTACTAGCGACCCGCCGAATGGACGGACTCACGAAGTTAGTCACATTTTAAACTTCGCCTAACTTTCGTGTGAACGGAAGGTTTATGGGAAAGCTAAAATGGACTCGAGGGAGCAAAATTTTGCACGGATTATACTTTGTTACCTAAACTTGGGTTGACTCGCTTGTTACATAGGGGAGGTGGAGTAAAAAATATTTGATATGTGAATTGCTATGCACGCCTTCTTTAAACATTATGAAAATTAAACAAATTCGCCATGATTGAAAGGTAGGTACACAAAATTATCCGCTGTTAACGCCACCTGGTGACAGAAAAGCGAAGGCTTGATTTTCCATTAATTTTTCAATAAAATCATTCATTTCTCATTGTTATGCAATCATTCTTAATCAGTTTGTCAAGTGGTGTAAATATGGGTAGGTCTACATTACATTTTATCAACATTATTACTACTAAACAAGTAGCCCATGTACAAAAAAAAATATAAAAAAATGAACGGCCAAGTGCGAGTAGGACTCGCGCACCAAGGGTTTCAATCACGATTGTAGATTGTTACCTCGTAACTGATGTAAGTAATTAGAATTCGATTCCATCTAAATGATTATGTCATCAGCAACAGCTACTAGCTGTAGGTACTGTAAAATCGGGGTCAGATGTATCATATCATGAATCATGATTAATTAACACGCAGGCCCAGGCAGGACATATTATAACACCTTAACCCGACCTCATTCCGGCTTCATAACATAAGGAAATGGGGCAAACGCGGGTGTTTGGAACTCTGGCAACCCGCAGATAGATGTTCCTATTCATCTCCTACACGGCTGTCCCAGATCCAGCCTTCATTTTTGCTGCTGTCCACCTGTCCTCTTCCCGCCTCTCCTCATTCTGGGGTATGAGAATCAAACTAATTGTGTTCCTGTTACATCATGTTGATGGCTGCCGATCGTGGAAAACGTGAAATATCATGAAACGATAAAATCTCTTGAGTCAAACACTGCGGTAGCTTAGGGGAAGACTAAAGGGGGCGAGCGCAGCGAAGCCCCCGAATAGTCTTCGTGTTTGTTTGACATGTATTAAACAAAAAACATCACGTAGCGCTGAATAAAAATGCTTTTAAAAAGACATATTTTCGTTAAAACCCGCCACATCATGATGTGCCCAGTAATTTGCTTGGGCATATCATGAATGGCGGGGCACATGACGGCACATCATGATGTGCCCGAGTCTACGATCGGCCGCCGACATTGATAAAATCATTTATTCAAATGTGGAACTAGTATATACGTAGTACGTAGGTGCCTTGAAATTAGTCTCATAGACACTGCAAACTTATACGAGTGTTCTTACACGTTTGAATAATTCGCTCTGGTTTTTTCAGCGAGCTTTTCTTTAATGTCCAAAGAACCCCAGATTGAGGCGTTCCGTCCTTCAACAAAATAATTGGAGTGAAACGCAATGTTTGCGATTGATTTTAACGAGGCCCTTAACATTTGACGTGTCATAGATATTTTTAATGATATTTAACATTTCATTTTTGCACTAGATACCCGTTTTATTTTTTACACTAAGTCATGCTCTAATGAGTATGTAATATGATACAACAAGCCTCGGCGAAGATGGTAGGTATAACGACAGAAGCATTGAAGATTTATCCGATTACCGCAGAAACCCGCAACCATTTCTTATTTAAACTATGCCGCAACACTATTATAGTGCCAATTCCCGTCAAAGTTATTATCTTAACAATTCATATAAATTTCAGCTTCATACGTCCACGCGTTCTTGATGTAAAAGGTCTTGACACACAGACGGACAGACGGACGGACGGACAACAAAGGGATCCTATAAGGGTTCCTTTTTAGGGTTCCGTACCCGAAAGGTGACCGTACGGGACCCTATTACTGAGACTTCGCTGTCCGTCTGTCCGTCCGTCCGTCCGTCCGTCCTGTCTGTCACCAGGCTGTAACTCATGAACCGTGTGGTAGCTAGACAGGTGAAATTTTCACAGATGATGTATTTCTGTTGCCGCTATAACAACAAATACTAAAAATCAAAAGAAATTTAATATTAAGGGGGGCTCCCATACAACAAACGTGATTTTTTTCCTCATTTTTGCTCGATATTGATAATGGTAGCAGGTAGACGCTTAAAATGTTCACAATATATTGAGTATATTATTTACTTAAAAAATGATAAAATTGAATTAATATTTAGGGGGGGCTCCCATACTTTTTTTTTTGCGGTTTTTTATAGATAATGGTACGGAACCCTTCGTGCGCGAGTCCGACTCGCACTTGGCCGGTTTTTTTTTAATTTTTCCTTTTGAGGATCGGAACCCTAAAAAAGTGAATTCTTCATCAGAATGCCGGTTTTGACCTTTAAAATATCTTCAACAACTCTTCATTCGACGAATATTAATTTCATTCGAAATAATCCAATTTGATCCGTCATTGAAAGATAGATCGAAGGTCCCAAATTAAAAGTGATTTACTTATTTATCAAAGTTACGGGTCTCCTCTTTCAGATATTGGGACACAGGACCCTCCTCCAATCTTCCTGCGTCATGGGATTAGGGCTTGGTGCAAGAGGCAAAGAAAAACTGAGAATAAGTAAATAGTAAAGTTTTAGCAAATAAATGTCCCCATAATGTGTGCCCAATAAATTTACTTAGGATAAATTAGTTATAATCTCATATTGGTACATAGTCAGCACCGGGATTTGAACCTGTATCTACTGCGTGAGAAGCAAGGCGATACATTATATGCGTACCTATCTATTTGCGTGTACCTATTTGTTACAGCTAACGTTAGAAGAGTGGCTAATCTTAAGTTTAGCCGGCTAATGCCGGCTAGTAATCTGAAAACTGCAAATTTATGTCTTTCTACAAAAATATTCAATTAGGTTTACATGGATGACATGACATCACTTTAGTTTTTTATGTGGAAACCTAATTATACGTGTTACGCTCTCCAAGTGTGTTCGGTGATCCTTGGTGTGCGAGACCTACTCACACTTGACCGTTTATTTTAGTTTTTTTTTTACTTGGTGTATTTATACTGCATATTGGACCGATCTCGAAGCGGTTTTTTGCATGAAACGGCTCTATTAAATATCATAGGTTCATAAATAAGGCTTATGCCCAGCAGTGGGGGCTCCCCGCTCTCTCCCCCTCCCGTGCCCCGAACCGCCCGGTCTCGCGCCCTAGATGAAGTTGATCGATGACGCGGGTAATCCCCGCCACTAATCCGCGATGCGTTCAGTAATTTTTCACCTTTTTCTCGACTTTTTAATCCCGCACCGAAAATGTGGTCGGCGTCTCTCACATTCCTTAAAGTATTTTTAGCCTTTTGAGGTTAAGGCCCTCCTCAATTCTCCTCCTCAAATGCCCAACTTTAAAAAGTTATTCCAACAGAATGAGACACTTCCTGAATCCAGAAAAATCAGCCAAGTGCGAGTCGGACTCCGCATGGAGGACATGGACATGGAGGGTTCCGCACCATACATTGTACCAAAAGTACAAAAAATACGTTTCTTGTATGAAGACACCTTTATTTTTTCAATATTTCGTGTATTTCAGTATTTGTTGGTGGAGCGGCAACAGATAACACGTTCTGTGAAAATTTCGACTGTCTAGCTACCACGGTTCATGAGATACAGCCTGGTGACAGACAGATAGACGGACGGACGGGCAGCGAAGTCTCAGTAATAGGGTCCCGTTTGGCACTCTTCGGGTACGGAACCCTAAAAAAGACCCCTTGGCTACGATCTTAACGTTTCAAAACATCATAAAATCATTGGATGTCGGGAACTATAATATGAAAAAGATAAAACCCAATATTTGTTTATACCTAAAAAATATATTCCAGGATATTTACACGGCATATTGGCATGGTCCTTGTGTCTAAAGAACGGTAATCAATATAATCTAAAAACTGAGCGTTTGAAATTTTAGAAATAATCTGTTCTTGTATAATTTATAAAAACACACTTTTCGCACTTTTCTGTCGCAGCGACAGACGTGGGCCGCTTTACAGTGTGAGCTTAATAAACAGGGCTACTGGTAAATCGACTAATCGACCTACATACGTCAGGAAATACTTGCATGGATCAAAACTAATCATTGTTACTATGAGAAACACCCGACCCAAAAAGTTACCGTTTTCGACCTAAGGGACTTTATAGGTTCTTGAAGAAAACAGTCGCTTTTGAATATATTTAGTAGGTATACTAAACCATTTATTATACCAATTACCGCTTTTCTAGGTGATTCCATCTAGTTTTTTTGCTGGTATTCGGTAGAATAGAAACAATCCACTACGGCCGGCACGGCGGCCGGCGGCACTTCGATACAAACTACAAAATTTCTTGCGGGTGTAGGTACTCCGCAGCTGCTTTCTTTGACCGAGTGTCGCCGTTCTTTCAAATTGGGCGGCAGGTGGCAAGGCGGCGAGATCAAAGTGTGACACAACGAAATGAATGGACTTTTGGAATTTCCCCAGTATCACAGACATCAAATTCATCAGACATACACTCGAGAAACATTTTCCCTTCTTCGGGTGCAGTTGGATAAAAAGACGTAAAAGTTAATTAAAGCTTTGCATCTATCATTTTGAACCAAAATAAAGCATGATTATCAGAAAAGTATTTATTTCATACATCTATACGTATTTTGTTTTATTTTATACATTAAATTACAATATAATCTTAATTGTTAAGTACCCTAATAAAAGTAAGTTTTGGCCCGTTAATGTCCCTACCGAGGGGCAAGTTCAAGTTCAAGTTCAAAATTTTTATTGACCATAAAGTCATACATATTACTTAGTCAACCCAGGTAAAGGCTCAGGCCTTTACCCGGATACGAGTAGGATTGCGCCATACTCCCGTTAAACTATGCATAATATGCATGATAATAAATATTATGCACAACACTATGCATAATAATGAATATATGATATTATGAATGAATATCTTATCTTATCTTATCAATCATACTCCACCACGCTTGCAGAGTGCGGCTAGGTTTTTCGTATCCGGGTAAAGGCCTGTGCCCCTCGGTGGGGACATTAATGGGCTTCATTTACTTTCGTTGTTTTTATGGTTATCACTTAGGTTGTTGTTATGTTAGAAATAAAATGTTTAGGTGCATTCAGCAACCAATGCTCACTTCCATAGTTCGCCATTTATTCCCCATCAGCTTTTTAGGGTCAGCACATAGCGTCACGCCTTTCCCTCTCGGGGTGGCAGAGGCACAATTGTGCCCTTAACCCCTTTAGTGCCACTAGCTATAAAGCGGATTAGCACTAATAAATTTGTATGGAGTTTTCAAAGTTAATCGGAGAATTGTGCTGATCCGCTTTATAGCTAGTGGGCCTAAGCCAGTTCAGTACAGGGTCAGTTGTTTTCTTGATCTTCTTAGGTTCTAATCCTGAATCGGAGCCAGTGTCCCCCCTTGATGCGAAGGTTGAAGGTGTCTCTGCTGAGTTCCAGTGGGATGCAGGTCTTCTTGGCTGGAGACACTTCCAGGTCTCGAAGCAGCTGGAAGACCATGACCTTCACCTCGCACAGGGCGAAACGGGAACCTGGAATAAGTTTCATAGGGTTATTGGGGATAGGAGAAACAAATACAGCATTAAGTCTTTCCCGATACTCGCTGAAAACAAATACAGCATTAAGTCTTTCCCGATACTCGCTGAAAAATTCACTTTTGCGCCAACGTTAACCAGTCGCCTGTGGCGGCCATTTTGAAACTTTCGCCGTGTCGGTGGGTACCGGAGCGGGAACGCGGTCTCGTGTCACGGTCACGGCGCAAAATGCGGTCTTAAGAATGATGATGATGATGCTTATAATGATGAAGATGATGATAACAGTAAAGAAGCCTGTACGATATCCTAATAAAACAGCTGAAGCGTACCAATACAGTTCCTAGGACCCAGTCCGAAGGGCGAGTAGGTAAAGGGCTTGATGTTGTGTTTGTTCTCTTCAGAGAAGCGCTCCGGGTCAAACTTGTCCGGCTCGGGGAAGTACTCGGGGTTTCGGTGGATGGCCCACACCGGTAACCAGATCCCTTCGCCCTTGCGAATCTGGAAAAGGTCAACAAATCGCATTAGGTACGCCTTTTCTCAAATGGTGGCAAAGACAAAGTGCCGAGTTCCCAGATATTCAATAGGATGCGTGTGAACTTAGCATCTCCAGTGTTAGCATCTCACAATTAAACTAGAGTATTTGTATCATCCCCCATAGTTCCACTGTATTGGATAGTTATTTAAAATAGTGCCGTTAAAACAACCCTTAAAATCGAGTTTATATAAATGAGATGCTAACTTCGCGTAAGCCAAATTTCAAAGGTTAGCATCTGAGCATATTTTGACTGATTATTATCATGTATCATGCATAGTTACACAGTATTGGATAGGAAACATACAATAGTTTCTAGGCCTATAATGTGCGTGACAGGGGACTAGTTTATCACGGTAGCTATAGAGATATGGACATATTCACGACGATGAAGATGCAAAAGAAATGGGAATCTGTAACTATGCTACGATGTATGTATGGTACCAGGTGTTTGGAGTTAGCAGCGACAAAAAAATTTGGGGAGTTAGGGACTTCATTCTGAACAACTTTCACTATCAAACCGATTTGATCAAGCAACCTTATTTTTCACTTCTCTATACAAATCATCTGATACCCAACCGTTCGGCCCAAAATGTATTGAAATGATTGATTGATTGTGTTTTTTAGAGATGTCAAAAAAAGTTTATCTGATCAAATCGCTTTCATAGTGAAAGTTATTCAGAATGATGTCCTCTACTCCCCTAAAGTTTTTGTCGCTCCATACTTCAAACACCCTGTATTATGTAGCCTATGTCGCTTAGACCATAAAACAAATATATTCACAGATTGTTCATCTTTAACTACTAAGAGCGAATTTTACCAACGAAGAGTATCTTTTTTCTTTTTCATAGAATGACCTCATTTAAAACTGTCATGGTCATACAAATTATCCCCGAGATAGTTATTTTCGCATAACTTTTTGTGGATAAATTCAGCCTTATTAGTAGTTTATGCGTTTTCGCGAACACACAAATACAAACACGTAAATCTGCCAAAACGACCCTAACCTAAAACTATATTTTTCGTAGTCAGGCAACATAAAGCCAGTCCTCGCATTATGCCCATAAACACTCTTTGAGTTGTGGCAAGCAATGCGGAAGTGAGCTCAACTTACAATGTAATCTTTATCAGTCTCGCTATTCGCCTTTCCGAGGTTGTAGTCTTTACAGCAGATTCTGTCCAGTGCAACCACCGGGGTCCAAAGGCGTAGGGTTTCTGCAGACATATAAACATAAAACATTATGTCTGGCACGTACATAGCTTCTGGCCCGCGGAATCCCGAAACAGCGACGTCAAAAACCAAAGACCAATTTGGTGATGCATGCATGCACCTCTATGGTGTAATTCACCATCCAGCGGATATTGACCCCATCACTGTTTAGATTTTGTTGATTATGGTATCACTCTTTGTTAAACAAGTCCGCGGAATGGTAAACTACACTACATATAGAGACGTATATTGTAATGAATAACGACCTCAGTAAGTAATTTGTTTAGCGATTTAAAAAAAACAAGTGCGAGTCGGACTCGCGCACGAAGGGTTCCGTACTATTATTTATAAAAAATCGCAAACAAAAAACACGTTAGTTGTATGGGAGCCCCCCTTAATATTAAATTCATTTTGTTTTTTAGTGTTTTTTGTTATAGCGGCAACAGAAATACATCATCTGTGAAAATTTCAACTGTCTAGCTACCACGGTGCATGAGATACAGCCTGTTGACAGACAGACAGACAGACAGACAGACGGACGGACGGACGGACGGACGGACGGACGGACGGACGGACGGACGGACGGACGGACGGACGGACGGACGGACGGACAGCGAAGTCTCAGTAATAGGGTCCCGTTTGGCACCCTCCAGGCACGGAACCCTAAAAATGGTACAGGCTTTTGCTTCTCAGTGAGGACACTGGCGAAAGGGAGGCGGGGGATCTGGGTATGTATGACGATTATGAGAGTGTCTCAAATGGTTCAATTACCAGAAACAACCATGTCCATGTACTGCATCTGATTAATGACTTTGTAGTCCATCTTCCCGCCCAGTTTGGCTTCGACCTCCCTGATCTCCGCGACCAGTTTATCTTGGACCTCGGGGTTGACGGCCAGCTCGTACAGGAGGAAGGTCATGGCTGTGGACACGGTGTCGAAGCCAGCGATGAGGAAGAGGACAGCCTGGGCTATCAGGTCGTCGTCCGTCCACTCTGAAATAGATGGTAAAGTATTAGTAAGTAAATAGTAAATTTGTAGCCCATTAATGCCACCACCGAGGGGCAAAGGTACGAGTAAGATTGAGCCATGTTCCACCACGCTGGCTCAGTGCGGGTTGGTGGAGGGGTGTTGGGCTGTGGTCAATCCGACTGACAGAAGTTAAACTTATCAAGCTGCCCTATTATGTCCTTTGATACAGATTTACGACTCTCACCACAGTGTAGCGATAGTAACCGGGATCTACAGTAAGTAGTATGAGTGACTATATGTTTAGTATTATGAATGAATATACCCAGGAGACTTACAATCAAGGATTGTCTGTATTACAGGTAAACATGAAAACCTTTTTGTTGTGTTTACAATAGAAAAACTTCAAACTTGGATGTCGGTTTTAAAAGTGAGTAAAAAGTCCATTTACAACACGTATCGTAACTCTGATGGAGCTCCTTGGTTATATCGAAGTCTGGAAGGATACTACAGCATCAGTTCTGCCAGTTAACTTAACTTTAGTTAATTAGCATTGCCAGTTCAAGCAAACTTCCTAGTACCCACCTCTGGTTACTTGCGATGTCCAACTGCCGACTCCTCCACAGTAGCGAAACCAGCATCTTCGTCTTTGACAGAAGTCTCCTTTTCATGGGATAAAGTACCTGCAAGGGTTGTTACAAGTTATAAGACCAAATCTTAATCTCTGAAGTAATGGGTTGTACACCAAGGCGACATTTATAGTTTATTGTTAAAGATGACTCAATAATGGTGAATAGAATACATAGGTTCTTCATTATAAATCCTGATCATGATTTGAAATGTATTCCGACCTGTCTGATTTTAAATGTGTTTGACCTGTAATGAATATTACTATTAAATAATGTCTATGTCTATGTCTATGACTTGCATCAGACTTACATCACACAAGATTCAATTTGGTGTCCTTGTAAAGTGAACTTTTCAATTCAAGCAACATACCTTCAGTATGTTGTGTAAACACCATTCCCTACAACTATGCCATTCGCTTTTACACTATTTATTTCCCCTATTTGGCAGTCCTTGGTTTTCTTTGGGTGGCCTAATAGGTAACCACGACACCTAACCGTGTTTTAACCCCCGCCCGACGAAGGAGAAAAGGGGTGTTATAAGTTTAACGTGTGCGTCACACTGTGTGTCTGTCTGTCTCTCAGCACGTGGAGCTTAAACGGGTGAACCGATTTGAATGTTGATTTTTTTATTCTAAAGTAGATTTATTGGAGCTGGTTGTTTTGGTATCATTGAGCTGGTTTTATGATGGAGTTCGAAGGTGGGAGCGGGAACCCTATGATGCTTACTAGTAACCCCATCAAAGGGCTCATTCGACTCGTAGTGACAAAACCTTTTAGAATATGTAGCTATGTGAATATCGAGATGATTTGATGATGGAGTGCGAAGCTCAAAGGTGGGGCCCTGGATCCTGGGATGCTTACTAGTAAACAGAGTTTAGGCACATTAGATTCGTTGTGATAAGACCTTTCAATTTCAACTGATGATGAGACCTGGTGATGAAACCAAAGTGAAGAGAGAACGTGAATGAAAGATTTTTACTTATGATAATACGTATTGCTCATCTTTGAAGCGGTATTCAAGCGAGAGGAAACACTTTCTAAATCCTGACAAATTATGAATGTTACGATTTAAAGCTTAAAATACTATAGAGGTTGAGATAAACCCTACTTCTGTTCTCGTTCACAAAATAATTTTCTTACCCTTCTTGGCCTCCATCAGTATTTGTATCATGTCATGTCTGATGATGTTGTTCTCTTCCCGGTTCTTCATGACGCCATTCACCAGCCCCCGATAAAAGGTCTTCACGGACTCCGAGAACAGCGAGACCTTCAGGAACTGAAGCGGAAAGAGAGGTTCGATTTAGGTTATTTACGTACTTAACAGACTTATGCCCGGGTTTCTGGGTGCTGATTAAGTTAGGAAATTGGTAAAATTAGCCTCAATGACGTGCCTCTTCTAGCAGCACTAATTTAATTAACGGGGGGGGGGGCAAGTATCGATTTGTAATTAAAATGTCGATCGATAGACATATGTTTTATAGGTGTACACGAAAAAGCGAATTTTAGGGTTCTTGCATTTACAAAAAATTTCGAACCTCTTAATTAATTTTTACCCAAGATATAAAACTAACGTTCATAGCCCGAGGGAAGGAAGTGAATCCGAAGAACTTGAGCAGCATCACGACGCCGAAGTTAGTAGCTTCTCGTCCCTTGACATAGAACTCGTTGTTCTCATCTGCGTGGGAGTTGATCTTAAGTCCGAAAGCGCAGGTGGCGATGACGTCATTCGCGTATCTTGTTGTCAGATCTTTTGTGTCCAAGTCGAGGTAACCATCTGTGTATTGAGAGTTAAAAGTGTGAAAACTTTCCTTCAGGTTTTAGGTTTTATTGTTTGCGTCGAGGATGTTTTAGTTTAAAAGTGCTCCTTGGTCTAGTGGGTTCACGCTTGCTTTTCTACAGAGATGCTGGTTTGAATCTCGGTGCTGACCCTGTAATTTATCTTTAGTACATAATCGGACGTTCTATCGGTGATGGAAAACATCGTGAGGAAACCTTCACTACTCCATAGCTGCGGCAATGGGCTAGCCCCCTGTTACGCAGGATAACGGACTAAATGTGGGCACTATGGTGCCTCTGCGACGCCGCATGGGAATGGCGTGACGCTGTGTTCGTTTGTTTGAATGTTTTAGTTCATTTCGGCCCGTTCTGTCAAGAGACGGATAAACAGTCAGATAACTTCATTTAACACTTCATGTACGTGTTATTTCTGTTTCTACCTTTGGTCTTCTGAATCTTGTCTTTCAGAACATTGTTCATCTGGTGGCCGACCTCAGTCATGAAAGGCACCATCAGTCGGATCTTGGAGCTGGTGAAGGCAGGAGACAGGGTTGACCTCATGTCCCTCCATTCCGGACCTGGAAAATGAAATATTTTTTTTGTTTTTTGGGGGTCCCAAAAGGCTGATGAAGGTCTTCGCCAAATCAATGGAAGGTTTAACCCTGAATTGCACGAAACAAAGTTTTAGCATATCCTTAGTTATGAGATTCTCGCCCTTAAATCAGTAAAAGGCTCTGGCTCTACTCATGATGCAATCTGACTAGCAATTTGTTTGTGAGTAGGAAGGTTGCAGGTTGCATGCAATCGATTGCATAGAGATTGCATCGTGAGTAGGGCCTTTTACAATGCAATGTGTTGAAAGGCAACAAATTGCTAGTCAGATTGCATCGTGAGTAGGGCCTTTAATTAAGGTGACAAACTTAAATTACGAAATAGTTTCTTGCAACTCAGGGTAAGAGATTATGATTCTTTAAAATCATTGACCAATCCTTCTTCTGATCATAACAAGGTGTGACAATCCCAAGAATTAAGTGAACAACAAATAAAAAATACCTTTCAAAGCGAAAAGGTTTCTGCCGAACGGTGTCGCTCTCGATGTAAAACTGATGATCAACGAAGTGATCAAAGTCCTTCAAGTAACTTTTTTGATCAACTCCAAGTCCTTGACGATCACCACTTTGTTCACAAACTCTCAGTGTCCGACGAACCTGTAGATGGGCTTAAAAACACTACCTTTTAAAGAGAAGAGGTTTCTGCCAAACAGCGGGTCGTTGTCTTTGGAGATCAAAATACGGTGATCGACGAAATGGTCGAAGTCCTTGAGGGCAATCTGCCTGATGAGGTCCAGGTCCTTAACGACCACCACGTGGTTTATGAACTCGTAGTGCCCGATAAATCTGTGGAGATTCGACAATTTGGAATCAATTAATAATATGTACCTATGGGTAATACTTAGGTATAGGTACCCCAAAGAGTATAAAACATCCCATGAAACACCGAATGAATTGAAACCGCTGTTTTTATGAGCTTGAAAAACAATAACATTAAATGGGAACCTCACAAACAAATCATTCATAATAAGTATTTTATACTATATGTCTCAGCATGACCTTAACTTTGCCTTTTCTGACGTTGAAGATTTTGAAGGACAGACGTCGTCGTCGGCCATTCAACTATATGTGCAGGCCCTTAATCTTGAACACATGCATAGCTAACAACTTAAAGTTTGACTGAGACTCAAAGTCATGCTTACACTGTATCTCGATCGGAAGCTGAGAGCACCCTAGTATGACATTAATACTTATTATAATAAGCATCTCAATCTACTTATTACTTATTATTTTATGCAACACAATCTAAAAAATATTTCTACTATGCTTGTATATAATTGTTAGTTCTACCAAGGTCCTGGCAGAATATCAGCGTTGCAGATCTCCTGCAACACTTTGCTGAGTCAGCCTTTTCTGTGTTTACAGTGCATGTTTTTGATTTACTTATATATTTTTGTTTACTACTGCTGTTGAATTGTTTTTCTGTAATTAATTATAAACGTGTGTTGTAACATTGAATATCTAATGTTATTATCTATCTATCTATTATAATTTCTATCTATCAACATATTATGAGCGACAATTTACCTATTTTGCGAACATTGGGCAGGGCAGGCGGGCGGCAGGAGCGAGGTAATTAACTTATTATGATACTTGCAAGAACAGATTCACGTGTTGTACTTTGTATAGACTTGTTGACATGTATAGGTCATTTGACCATCTAATGATACTCGTTTCTCAGTCAGACATATCATCATTATTACCTGGTGTATGTTGCCTTGAACTCAAATCATATTTAATAACTGCAGGTCCAATCTCTATATCTAGCGAATCGACCCACCAATCCTTTGAAATCTACATTTTAATGGACTGTTGAAGCCTTTAAATTCGCCTTTTAATATAGAACTGTATTGAACAAGATCAAAAGTTTGACCATTGACATTTTAAAATTTAAATGAAATTACAAGCCGCAGAGAATCGGCTTGCAGGATTTATCAATTTATAAGTTGCGTTGTCATTAAATTTGTACGACCGAGAAGGACCAGTGGCGGTCATAGCAATCGAGCAAGTACGAATAGCCGAATCAATTGGAGCAGAGATCAAGCATAGGACTGATGCCGGCTCTTCACATCGACAAATGCGTCCCCGGACTCTGGCAGATTCGATGAATTTCGCGCCCCGAAGCCCTTTGATGTTTGCCAAAAAACCGATAACAAGCGGATTCGAGGCGGACGCATCTACCACAGACGCGCAAATCACCCCCTCTACACATCGTCAGATGCATCAATCTATTCAGTTTGTCTGTACAAAGTTGACGTTACCTAACATAAAGGAAAATGAAGGTAGACAGGTGGGTAAATAGGTGGTGACCGATTAGACCTACATCTGTCCTTTACAAAGAACAAAGTAATGAACAAATTCAAATCACAATTTATTAGATAGCATTTAGTAAAAAAATATGATTGTGATTGTTGTTTGTTCATCTTACCTCGAACTAAATTACTTTATAGGGTTCCGTACCCAAAGGGTGCCAAACGGGAATAACTAAGCATCCGCTGTCCGACTATCTGTATGTCTGTCTGTTGTCTGTCTTGCTTTCATATGTTGCTAAAAAGCCACACGAGTATTTCTAGTCGTGATCTGTTTTTCGCACAATTCGGTACTTTTGAAGGGCAAAACCAGTATTTCGTCAATCAAAAACTGGATCTACAGACATACTTTAAATCATACCCTTTTAAAAACAGGTTATGCTAATGGGACACACCTGTCATTAGGAAACGCGTCGTAAGATCTCTGGACAGTCTTCGTCAAGTGCTCCAACCGCATCGTGGATCTGAACAGGTTACCCAACGGAGCTATCGGCGTCAGATGGTTGACTCCACTCTTCCGGAACCTGGAGTAACACTGTCGGAAGTACAGCACCAGGGCCGCAAGCAGGCATAGCGACCAGATCCAGATAATCATTTTACTCTGAGGAGAAATGGAAAATATGGCATGAATACATTGATATACAATCATACATAGGCATACATGCTTCATATTTACTGTTTATTACAAAACTATTTACACCTGTATACCTATAATAGTATAGGTAGACACTCCAGCGTTTGATTGTGTTTACACTGTTAAAAGCACTGCATTCAAGTGTCATTTATAAACGTGATATAACATAACATTTTCACACTTACAGATAAGCAAGTACACTTAACGCTACGCTTGACCCCTTCACTCGCAGAAGCACACAACCGCTCGAACGACCGAACAATGGCGAACTATTGATATTTAAGATGTGTTGGCGAACCAGTTAACAGTTCTGGCCCCAAATTATTGTCGTCGAATAAACACAACACACGAATAGCTAAAGATAAAGATAAAGATAGACTACACTTGAAAAGTCTACCTGACTTTACTTGATCTAGAATAATTATGTTTTCAGCTTTCAGACACAATATTACGAGACTTACGAGTACCGTACTTTTTAACCGACTTAAAAAAGGAAGGGGTTATCAATTCGGTTGTATGATATATTTTGGTTTGGTAGCATGTAGTAGTCGTAAAACTCCGTCAACTCGCATATTTATTATTTATGATTATGTCTATGCAGGTACGTACATAATTATGCATAATGAATGATACACAAACCAAGTAAATCTCTGCTAATGTGTTTTTGAACAAGATGCAGGAATATGCAACAGACACAGGTATGAGAATAAGTCTTGTCTAGATAAACAACGTGTTTTTAATACACACACACGTACAGTACAATCCAGACATCAGAGATTGTGTTTGTTGAGTGTGTTTCATTGCATTTAATTGCTTATTTAAATAACGAACATAACAAAGAGAAGTGTATAGTTCCTTAACCTAAAACATAAACATAGACCTACCTAAATCCTTTTTTAGGGTTCCGTACGCGAAGGGTGCCAAACGGGACCCTATTACTAAGCCTCCGCTGTCCGTCCGTCTGTTTGTAAGAGGGCTCTATCTTACGAACCATTATAGAGAGAGCTGCTTCAGTAAGGAAGGGTGGTCCCATACAAGAAATGTGTTTTGAAGAAATGTACTTTTTCTTGTACGATGGTGCGGAACCCTTCATGTGAGTGTCCGACTCGCACTGGCCGATTATTTTCTGGCCTGATACTAGGTATACGTCGTCTGAACCAGAAAAAGCGAATTAAAAAGCTTAAAAACTATCGCAGTATCAAATACTCTAGTTTAGACATTTTGACAGAGTTTTGTATACTCACTATTTTGTATTGTTTTGTTTTGTACATTGAGTTTAAAATATTATTGATCTGCCCGTATTAGTTCTACTGGGTATCGCATTATGTTTATTTTGGATGGGTCCAAAATAGTCCAGAACCAGATACAAAATTTCCTAACACAATCAAATCAAATCAAATCAAATATTTTATTTAACAAATTACAATTCTTATTCAAATTACAGTGAGTGTTGTTGTGCGAGAATAATGATTTTTCCTTATTAATTTCGTGTTCTGATCCAGCGTATTGTATACTGGCTAAACGTGATAGACAATTCGGACAAAAGGTACTTAAACAAATCTAGAAACATGTCTGAAGTTGAAGCCACGTACAAAATAGCTTAACAATAAATATTTTAATAAATAATTAAATAAATTAATTTAAAAAAACTACAGAATTAAAAAAAAAAGAGTAACAATACGAGGAACATTAATCTTATTTTATTTTATTTTACACTTTTATGACAAGTAACAGCTTTACTCACTAAATACAAAACACCATATTAACTAAAGAGCTAAATAATAACCTTCCACAACTATTTACACGCAAAACGTTCTTGCATTAAATTTAATTATTATTGTTAAAGAATCACACTAAAAATGAATAAACACCTAAGTTTTTAGTGAGACTATAGACACACTAAGAACACAATAACAATATTAGAATACTTTAATTCAAGCAGTTGTTATATTTTATGAACATTGATATAAAAATTATAGGAAACCTTCAATCTCCACAGTTGAAGCGATGGGCTAGACGCCTGCCACGCAAAATGGAGTACTCAATAGACGTCACACTTGGGCACATTGCTGACTGTCCCGCCCGTATAGGAAAGTGCGTGACGCTACGTTACGTCATGTATTTCAGAAACTCAAATTGTGTCAAAAACAGCATTTGACGTTTCATAAAACTCATTTCGACGTTTCCTAAAATCTATTTTGAGTACAGAGCCACCATGATAACAAGAGAACGGACGAAGCGGGACTAATGAAGCCACTATGAAAACGTCACTCTGGCAGTCGTTGCAGTGTATTTCAGTTTAATTAAACTCTTTGCTGTTCTTGGCGTAGATGGTGGGGCGCCCCGCTCCATTCTCTTGTTAACGTGCTGCCACTGTACCTCACACTGTACCTAGTGTATCGTGTAACTATGTAATCAGTATGGTATCACAAGACCAAGATGATTATTGTTGTGTTTGTTCTGGTCACGAGAATCGTAAAAGGATCGGATCGTTACAATAGAACTTACGTATTATTTCTTGATCTCACAAAACTTTCACAAACTTTTTCAAACTACAGCTGAGTTACGTCCTCCCTGCACAGATGCCGGGAGTCTCCTGTGTAATTGCTGGTGCTAAAGCCGCTATATACAGCCTGCCAATCTCGATCCATGACTCACTGTAGCCGTATAGTGCGACCAAAGATAGTTGGTTGGTTGGCATGATGAAATAACTACCCAAGAGTTCCTTAAAATGCAATTAATGCAATGCAATGGAAATCTAGATAATTTATTTGTAAGTATGTGTATGGAATTGGATACAACTCCGTAGCTGCGGCAATGGGCTAGCCCCCCGTATGGGAAAGGCGTGACGCTATGTCATGTTATGTGTATGTATTATTATTATTGTATCTGAGTCTTAGAGATTTATTATTTTATTTTATATTTTATTAGAAACAAAGTCCCCGTCCTTTTTAAGTGTTCTATGTAGGTATATTTGTAAATATCAACAGAAATAACGATATTTGATTTTGATTTAATCAATAACAGTGTAGGTAGTATAAATTATAAATTTGTCCGATATGTAAAATACAAGTCATTAATTGTCTATTGTTGTCTCGATACGAGGCAGCAGTGATATGATAGATAACAGAGGTACCTACCAATTGAGATTACGAGTATGACTTTATCTGTCATAAAAAAAAAAAAAAACAAACAATCTAGGTGTTAAGGACTAATAAGTATTTTTTTTTGTCCAACGACTATTTACTGTTTCCCTGATATATTTTTATATTACATTACTGGGGAGGCCTTTGCCCAGCAGTGGGACAAATTATAGGCTATATACGTAAAAAAAATACATTACTGCCGCGGTGTGTAATGAGATGACTGCGTTGCACTGTTGGTGGCCGAAGTGCCGAAAGCACAGCCTAGCGCAGCTCAAGGCCTATTCAGCGCGGTCAGCATTGAAACCTTTGATGGACAAGGTAGTTAAAGGCCGAGAAGCTCGAGGCCATCATAGCGTGGCCAGCAGTGCAGTCATTGCGGACCAAGGCTTGTGTAGTGCTTTACTCAAACACTGCCTAGTAATATAAAGATAATGCAAATAAAATAAAACCAGCATAATATACCTAGTAATAATTCGTAAATGTACAGTTACTAAAATTCAGGATGCTTCATCAAAACAAAGCCGTGCAGTGAGCCCTAAAACATCAAATCAAAAATTTCAAGATGCGGACAAATGACATTTACATAGAGTTTAAATTCGAGCCATCGCCAATGGCTGGAATCATAAAATTCATACAAACAATTGGCGCTGGCCGGCCTTTATTCAAAGCATACTTACGAATTATTAAACTTCATTTTGATTTTAGAAAATTCTGAATCACCGAGCCACGTTGAGGAGTTAGGTTAGATTCTCGATTTTTGTTATATAATTTTACAGTAAAGTAACACTTAAGAGAAGATTTGTACAGTAGCACTGTAACAGTAGCATTGTGCAGTATCAGTGTATAGTAGCATTGTACAGCAGCATTGTTCAAAGTTAAAAAAAAAGTTCAAAAGTATTTATTTACCAAGACAAATGATCAACAGTCTTATTATGCTTATGACCCACACACTAGGTATAACCTGTGTCTAGGAGGTCTATATAGAAATTTCAGTGTTGTGTTGCCAAGAGTTTGGGATAGCAAAAGCAATACAAAAGTAAAAACAATTAAAATTTGTGAACTCTATTGTACTCTATTATACAGTATCAGAGTACAGTAGCTTATACCGTAGAGTTGTACAGTAGCATTATACAGAAGCATGGTACAGTAGCATTATACATAACATTGTACAATAGCCTTGTACAGTAGCATTGTACAGTAGCTTTGTAAACTAGCACTGTACAGAAGCATTGCACAGCAGCATTATACATAGCCTTGTACAGTAGCATTGTACAGTAGCTTCATACAGTCGCATTGTACAGTAGCATTGTGCACATTAACAGGTTGTGCACTCTAACGGTAACATACATATCAATTACCTACGCAGTACTGAATTACACAGACATACTGCATGTTCCCATAAGCACTTAACAGTACTTATCTACAATGATTTTCAAAATAAATAATGTACTACTTCAATTCGTAAACTGTAGATACCGGCTACTATACAAGGTGTAAATGAATTAACGCAAAATGAGAAACTACTTTGTTAAGGACATAATTCTGAGCAACTTCCATTATGAATTCTGAATTGATCAATGCAGAGTAACTTTATTTTTCACTTCCCGGTACATTTTGGCCTGAGTGGGTCAGCTGATTTGTAAGGAGAAGTGAAAAATGAAATTGCTCTGATCAAATCGATTTTATAATTGAACTTGCTCAGAATGATGTCACTAACAAAGTAGTTTCTAATTTTGCGTTAATTCATTTACACCTTGTATAGAAGCCGGTATCTACAGTTTAGTTTCTTTTTGCGTTAATTCATTTGCATTACAACTTGTTCGTTTAGGTACTCGGTAGTATCACAGATAACTATAATATTATGGTAGTATGTAGTAGAAGTAAAAATCCATCCACCAACCCGCACTGAATTAGGCTCAATCTTACTCGTATCCGGGTAAAGGTTTGTGCTCTTCGGCCTCGGTGGGAACATTAATTAATTAACCTTTACATTTACTCATTTTCATAAACCTAGGTAGGTTATGAAAATTATTCTATGAAAATTATATCTACTTATTTAAAAATGACAAAACAAAGTACCGATTTTTAACTTACCAATCAGATGCGAAGTTTTACTAAAATTCCCTCCACTAAAATTAACTTTTACAAGAATAAACCAAACACACGAGGTCCGATCCAACAGAAAACGCGGCAATTCGCCGTCGCTGAGTCCGTGTTATGTTTTGTTTTGCCGAGGTCCGTCCCTATGACGCTGTCCTCCACGCTGTTGCAGGGTTTTTGAAGTATGGAGCGAAATTTTTTTGGGGAGTAGAGGACATCATTCTCAACAACTTTCACTAAGAAAGCGATTTGATCAGAGCATTTTTTTTTACATCTCAATACATTTTTGGCCGAGCGGTTATATCAGAAGAGATTCTATAGAAGTAAAAAATAAAGTTGTTCTGATCAAATCGGTTTGATACCTAGTGAACGTTGTTCAGAACGATGTCCCTAACTCCCCAAAATGTTTTGTCGCTCCATACTCCAAACAACCGGTATACTGACCGAATTTAAACCCTATATTCAATATGAGTAGGTCTCGTAACGGGTTGCAACAAAAGGCTCAGATCATCTAACAGTGGTTTAATTGAGATAAATTATAGCTTGTGTACTTGTATAAGAATTTGAACATTACGCTTAATTATAAAATTAATTATACTTCATGCAGGATAAAGTATTTTGCACGACACAGGGCATTTACATTTTTTTTCTCACAAAATAGGTCCGATAATATTGGTATCAAAATTTTAAATGATTTTGATAAAACCAACAGGAGAGCGATACACGTATTTATTAAGTTTCCACGTTAAAAAAAAGTATAAGTAATGTCATCCATGTAAACCAAATTAAATATTTATGTAAACAGCATCGATATATACATCGATATACAACTGTGGTAGACATACAGTTTGTGTAAATGTCCCTTTTGTTTAGTTAATCGTAAAAACTCGCGAACGGTGGCCCATAGCAAAAAACGTTCTTAGACTCAAGTATTCTACAACCATACCAAAATTCGCATATTTACACAAATTATTCCCCCTGATTTTACTTCGTTTGGACTACTAGTGTTGGGCTAAAATTAATGGATGTAGGTACCTATGTTGACTTGTCTGTATCACAGAGAGCTAGACAAAATATTTCCTCACTCGCTATAGGTTTATGCATGGGTCCAATCAGAAGTTACCATCAATCGATCGGGATCAAATCTATCGGCATATAATGTAATTTAATGTTAGTGTTATGGTTTTCAGAGATATAGGTACATACATAGAATAAAGCGTACGTATTCGAATGTCTAAAATTGAAAAAAAACTAAAGTCGAGAAACCCACGTTCAAAATCCCTAAAATCTAAATACTTAATGTTTTTAAATACCTAATCAACTAACACCAATGCACAGATTAATAAAGAGTTAGGACCTATGTACGTTATACCTAAGCTTAAAATACCGATTGGACTAAATATCTAATGTTTAAAATGTCTTCAGTTATACCTAACACCAAATATTGATACACCTACATTTGAAATACCAAATGGTCAAAATACCTAAAATGACGCATCGCTTGCGAGGTATTTGTTTGAAGTCGTAGATCAGGTTTCGGGAGCGTAAAAGAACGAAACGCAAATAACAAAAATTCGATTATAAGACGGCGAGGCGACCCCCTACTCTGGCAAGAATTGGTTGCTATTGGTCACTTCCTATTTGAAAACTAAAGATAGGTTAGTTAGGTACACACTTTACGGCAGACCCGGGAGCTGGAGCGAAGCGGAGCGAAGCGGAGCGGAGCGAGGCGACCCCCTACTCTGGCAAGAACCGAATTGGTTGCTGTAGGTCACTTCCTATTTGAAAACTAAAGATTATGTTAGTTAGGTACACACTTTACAGCAGAGTAGGTTATTTTACTTTGGGTTTATATTTTAGACATTGCATCCATTATGTATTTTAAAGCTTTCGGTATTTTTAATATAGGTTAAACAAACATTAGGTATTTAGATTTTAGGGATTTTGAACGTAGGTTTTTCGACTTTAGTTTTTTTTTTCATTTCAGACATTCGAATACGTACCCAGAACAAAACTACTGAAATCTAAATGCCTCTGGTTGGTTCTAAGTTCCTAACCTATAATCTTCCATTTTATTTTATTTTTGTTAGTGATTTACTCATTCATTATGTTTATCTTTTTGAATGTCAGACTCGTTTTGTTGATATTTTGCAGCTATTTTTATCTCAAGGTCAATTGTTTGATTAGCATTTTTAGTACCTATTCGGCGCAAAAGCAGCAGGTTGCTGTTTATTTGTTCTGACAATGAACTGCAGTGCCATCGCTCGCTAGTATCATAGTAGTTCCATTTTTCCCCACCTGAACAGCCAAAGTTGCTGGCTCTGAGTGTTGCGTTCAGTCCTGGCGCGCCTCCTATCTATGCAATGGGATACTAATTTATAGTTACTTTCAGTACTAACGCCATCTATTGCTGAGTAGCAGGACTAAATATTCATTTCTCACAAGTAGCAAAGTTCTTTAGTTCTTGTACAGACAGATGGCACTACTTTATGTAGGTAATTTAAAATCACGTGTCGTGCGTGAAGCTCTACAATCTAGGGCTAAGGAGCAAACACGTGCAAAACGTGACAAAAAGTTTTTTTACAGAAAAAAATAAAAATAAACTTTTATCCAAGACCTACTTTTTTCCAAGGGGTTTCGGAAGTTGCGTTTTGTAAGAAGTTCTTCGTTGCAAACATTTTAAACAATGTAAATACAGGATAAAGTAAATGGCGAATTGAATCAAACTTAAAATTTAATAGAATTAATCAGAAATCCGAAATCAGTAAGTAATCGAATGTTTATTTTGGATCTTAGTTTTATATAAGATGTTACATTATGTACAATGTCCTTACGTCCTGGCATTAGGCATATAAATAAATAAATTAACAAATGATACGTTCATTTAAAGTAACGTACTCAAGTGATAAAATAATTTAACTTGTTAAAGAAATTGTTAGGATGTCAAAAGAATATTTGAACAAATTCGGATTATCTATAAGTATTCATAGTAGGAACCGGTACCCTGTTATATATTTTAGATGTCATACTGAAAACCCTTTTGTTGACCAGAGTGGCTAAGGGAGCATGAATTTTTTGTTGTTGCGGGGCGGCTGGTCAAATTGTGAAGGATTTCAACTCTTACATCTCTCGGCTCAAGGCATCAAAACTAACTAAATTAAAATCCTCAGTCTCAATCAGTTGTTGATTCATTTATTTGTATGCCTAATAGCAGGACGTAAGGACATTGTGTAAAATGTACCTAACATCTTATTTAAAAATACGATTTTCAATAAATATTCTGATTTCTGATTTCCTTAGAAACGTGCGTATCGGTGAAATTAACAACACGATTCGCGATATTAATAAATAAAATACATATAAAAATACTTGAAATTTTGGATTAACCCACATATGCCCAATCAAAATCAATCATATCAGAATAAATTTCATTGTGCACCTATTTTTTTGCTTTTGACATTAAGCTGTTTTCAAACTCTATAATAAATTGAAGGATAGAGATGTCATCATAACCTTGTACCGTAATTATTATATTAGCGAAGTAAAATGACAGTTCCGATGTTACCGCTTGTGGTACAAAATAAATAGTGATGGGGTCAAGAATGATTTAGATCATTCTAATGTCTCAATATAGAATGATATTGATGGAAATGATAAGAGAACTAGTAGTGCTAGTGCATTGCATATAGCTTGTTCAAACTGATATGACGCGCCCCCTCCTTTATTTGCGAATAATAAGTAAGATAAATTAAGCATTTGCAATAGAATAACTCACAAAAAGTGGGCACAATTTGCTATTAAATTAAATTGTGATAAATATTACAAAACCTAATTGTAAAGAATTACTCTATTAATTTTCATTCTATTTAGAATGAACGAGAACATCACTATCACACTGAACATGGCAACATTATTTCAAGAAGTGACGTTTGATGTTGTCAGTTTAATTCGTTTTTTTAGTAATTATGATATAGATTAATAACTCAATCATATCTTTTTCTGAATTTGGATAATGTCTCATTTAGGAATACATACCCTTAAAAACATGTCGTAACGTAACGACAGTAGTCTTGCGTGTATCACAGCTTGTTGTAATTGTAATGTATTATGTAGGCGTTAGGACGGTACGATAAATTGTCTTCCATGCCTTTTTTTGCTGCCACGATAGATTGTCAAGACATATATACAAAACAGTGGAAACGAAAATAGCCAGAGACGATCATAGTCGTTTAACGATTAATAAACCATTACGAAATACGTGAATGGGAACGCGCTTAGGCATTTGACAACGGCTTCCGTCCTAAAATCGGACATCTACTTTCCGATTGCCCGAGTTTCCATGATTTTCAATGTCCTTTAGGTTGTTTAGATATTATATTATGAAGCATCTGGTCTGGACTAATTCCTCATTGGTTTAATTAGGGTCATTTGCACCAAAAATTTAATTATGATTAGCTTCTTAATTATATTTAGCAGCTGTCAAAATGTATGAAAAATGTCAAACGTAATTGTGATTAACGCGCTAATCACAATTAGTGTTTTTGGTGCAAATGGACCTTAAAATTGTAAATTAGAGGTACAAGCATGCTAAAAATCAAAGACTGGTGTGACATTCATTAACCATTATATAATATATAATATCTTCGTATTCACTTAGTTTACAGGAATGCCTGAATGTATTCCTTAAAATTGCACATTTTTTCATAGATCCTATATTAACAAAAAAAAATCTTAGAATTAATTTTTTTACAGAGAAATTGAGGAAAAAAAATTTTAAGCACAATTATTATAGTCAAAAAAGATTTTTAGATATATACCTACTAGGAAAAAATGCTCGTGTGGAACTGAAACAATTTGAAAAATGAATTCGTTAAAAAAATACAAAATATCAACAAAAAATGTAGTTGAGCGTGAGAATACATGTCTGTTTACTTTTAACTTTGTAAGACACCATTTTGTACTGGGTATTTTTCACTGAATCAAGTTTATATTTATAAGAAAATATACATCTCTATAAACGAGTAGCATCATTAATTAAGTAGATTCAAACTTTATAAAATATAAACAAACAAACCAACAAACTTGACTTATAAGAATAAAAAAAAGCATGAAAAAATTGCACCGTTGCTATGCAAAGCATATTATTAAAGTCTAAAGGGTAACACTCTGACATTTAAAAAGGTAATGTTTTTGCAAATCTTAAAGTAACGCCGAGAAGCTACTAAATTGCAATTACTAAGTATAGTACTTATAGTTGAGGGTAACGGTATCATCATAATCATAATAATTTGTTATGTATTTACATTGATTGATAACAAAATTTTGTTCTATTACATCACAGCAAATCTGACGAAGTTATTTATTAATTAAATTATCAGTTATAATTGTCATTTCAAATAAAATTACTAAATTTTCTTAAATAATATTCTTAATTCTTATATACCCAAACAAAACACAACTAATCTTTGGCCAGCAGATCTATTTTTGTCATTTCATGCACAAAATTATTGTATTTTTCGTATTGTTTATATAGAAGGTAATATTTTGTTATGATTTATCTATTCTAAAGGGGATGGGATATTTGCATCATGTTAACGTATGAGTACTAGAAGGTTATGCCATTTAAAAAATAACATGATTTACCGAATTAATGCAATTTTTTGTTCAATTTTGGGTCATCTGGATAAAGTTAATTTAATATCTGATTCTTAAACAACACCCAATTACGGACACAATCTTATGAACAAACATTATGTAAAATATCTCTAAACAGTTTTATAAACTAACTAAAAATCAATATTAATACGATAGAAAATACTTCAGTAAGATATATTATGGCAACGTCGTCTCCTAACTCACTATCTTTAGGTTAAAACATTTATGCAATAACTTAATACAATTATAAATTAAATGGAATGTTTATTAAGTCTTCGTAACACTATTACACATTGGAAATGGTAACAATTAAAATTCCGAAAATATTATATCAAAATACCTTATTTTACAAATAGATCTAAACAACAGTCGTCGAAAAGCGACTTTGAAACAGTCGCAAATATTTAAAAAGGTTTGCTTAAAAAATAATATGGACACATTGTAACAACAATAGGTTTGATATTAATTGACGGTGCTTAACATCGAGCAACATATTCTTATATGAACATCCACACAACAACCATTGAAACCAGTGATTTTGTAAAAAGCCACACACTATTCACTTTACTATTGCCCTGTCACAAAGGTTCTCGATAAGCTCTGCAAAAGATTCATTTGTAATTTTACATACAAAAAATATTAATCTGTTCAGGCCATCGAGAACCTTTGGGAGAGGGCCTTAGTGTATTCTCGCGCTATAAAAACGATGTTCCTCAAGGTTGGCAAATGGACCTTAAATTACACATATAAATTTTATATGAGCACATTTTCATGATGGAGTAATTTCAGGGTACAGTCTTGTTAACTGGAATTAGGAGGCTTTTCACAGAACCTCAGCTTTCCACTATCTGTAACCGTACCTTGAGTCTAGCCTTACTTGTTAATCACATCCATAATTTCTGAAAACATCTATCTAATGGGTAACTTCCAACATCCTTTTACAGTTTCATCGTTATCTTACATTAATTACATTACCCTTCTCTTCTTCAAATCATTTTTTTTATTAATTCCTTTACCAATGCCTGTGGATTCGCAACTGTGATATCTACTCCTTCCCAATTTAAGTATAATACGTTATAATACTACTCGTTTTGATATCACAATATAAAGTCCCTCGATATCATCACATGTAGGAACACGACTGGACTTTCATTTGATTTATTTATCCTTTACGGTTTATGCATAATCAAGTTTAATAATATGAACAAATAAACAAAAAGTTTTGTTCTGAATATAGTGTTACAAGCAATGTTCGTTTACTTTGGTAAATACAGAAATAACATCATTTATTTTGTTTACAAAACTGAATTATAATAGTTAAGTAAAATCAGTTTTAATTAGTTAGGTATTTCTTAATAATTAATTGAATATAACTGAAATAAGTTGCATATTGTAGTATTTTCAGAACAAAACTTTGGTGCAAACGAACCCTAACCACCTTCATTATTATTATTCGAGTTCCATAAAACATTTGCAATGTTCCACATCTTACCTCTAACGTGATCAAATATAACAACGTATATATTCCTATCACTCTTACTTCGTTACGTCATTTGAGACCTTGTTTTGTGAGCATTTAAACCTAAATTTACTAGAAATTCGTTGTGGACGTTCTTACTCGTTCTTATACTTGAAGTTTGGATTATCTGTTTTGTAATTGGGACCTTTCGGTCCGAATTTGTAGACCAGTCGTTGTGTGGGAACAGATACTAGTACTAGTTGTTTGTAGTGGTACCTCATGGCTCTGCTGAATTTCTCGAAGGTCATACTTTCGTTGTTCTTTAGTTGGCCCCACAGCTTGGCCACTTCGTCGGGTTTCACGAATCTGTAAGGAGAGAAAGAGGAAAGTTAGTAAAACACGTGACCCAGAAAATGGTGTTGATTTTCTGCGCATTGTGGTCTGTTCAAAATAGGGCTTATTTGCATCAGGGCCTCATTCAATAGGCTCTATACTGGTATTTATAATTCCTTGCTAAAATCGTAAATACATGGGTTGCCATATAAAATGTCATTTTGTCTAATAGTAGATTACTATTTTGATAAAAGCGGTTTGCATTTATTGGTATTTCCACAGATAAAAATCAGATTATTTGCCTGATATAACAAACATACCTCAAATAAAATCGTATGGATAAATATTTGATCAAGATGGTTTAGTAGAATTTATCATATTGCACTGGTTGAAGGTTGATGACTTGATGTTGAAGGTGGGTTTACAGGGCGGCACCAGTTCTATGCAACTTAATGTCAAAAAGCGGTAGGGTCACCTGTCACCGCAAGCCAAAATATTGTTGGAAAGTGCATCTCCGATAGACAATGACACGTGTTACTTTGGCATTGACGTATATTTGGTAAAATTTTTGGCACTGAATTAGAAATTCAATATAAGTGACAGAATTATTTTGTTATTTTACATACAATCTTATTTCAATTATCTGTTTTAACTCAGATACATTGAAACCGGTCCTTAAAATTACTAATGGTGGAGTATTATGGTGGTGTATTGCAAACCTAAGCCAATTTCTATTCACAGATTATCTTATACGTTAGCTGCACTCGTACATACAAAACATCATCTATGCAAAATCGCCTATTACCTATTAGGTCAACTAGTGCTAGACTAACTCCTAGGTCGTAAAAATCTCAAGTCAAGTCTAACTAGTTATCCTGTCGCTAATTATGGTCATTGTGATCCACTCCGACGGTCATTAACGTACGTATATAGATAGCGTGCTTAGATATTTCATCGAATGTAGAAAAATATAATTACGTTTGACAAAATGTAAACAAACCTAATAAATCATTTCCAAAGGGCCGAAAGGTCAATGTATCTCCCCAATCGCTTTCCACTTTTGAGCCTAAGAGAGCAACTAACTTAAATTAATTTGTAGGCCTGATACAAATTCTTAAGCAGGAGACTTAAACAGTACTGCCATGCTTTTAAACAGTAGTGCCCTGCTTTTAACTGGTTCGCCGACACATTTTATATAACAATAGTTCGCCATTGTTCGAGCGGTGTGCTTCTGAGAGAAAAGGGGTACATACTGCTCTGTCAATGAATCACGCAATCTGTCCACCCACTGCACGGTAGAGGCCTCTTCTACAGAGTGACTTTGAAACCCCTGGTTATATTCTAACGGGTTGTTAGGGACATCATTCTGAGCAACTTTCACTATGAAACCGATTTGATCAGAGTCCCCAGCCTAACCTGTTACGCGCAACTGCACACTACAGCACACTGGCGTTTTTTATTTGTCCGTATGCCACTCCCTAACCTAACCACTTAAAATATAGCTAGGGCTTTCACAGTCACCCTGTATACCTAAAACTTTTTACTGACTCTGAGCATATTTTATAAGTTGCCTGGGACAAAGGCCTCCCCGCGTCAAAGGCCTGACTTTCCTGTCCTGCGACCTTTATAGCAATTCAGTTTAGGATCTTCAACTGATTTGCAAAATTATCCATGACCGTCTTGAGACAAGTCTTGGTCGGTAAAAAAAATGTTCATTATGAAGCATTCGAATCAGAATGGTTGGTAGTTGATTCTTCGGTAGTTGAACCTAAACTGAATTGTTATAAAGGTTTTGGTAAACCTTCTGTAGCCAGCCTTCCGTGACAGAGGCCAGCACACAGCCGCATCATCACGCTAAGGAGTGGTGATGGTTTTCTCCCGATGTTTTCTACTACCGTTAGAACATCCGCTAAAATAACTAACTCTATTTTATGGTAACTTATTAGTATTATTCCAACTGCTCTGTAATACATTAGATGGTTCCACGAAGATTATCTGAATATGATTTGTTCGAGAACTAGTATATGAGCAACCGTGTCAAGTGCTAACTGAGACTCCAGTTAATTGTGATCGAAGTCAAGGATTTCTTGTTGCCCTATTATCACCACGTGACTAGCAACCCGACAGACAGAAGCAGTTAATATGTATAAATATTTATTTTCATCATTATCATGCATGAAGATATAATTCATAATTCATAGTTTCTTTATTGCACACAAACAGTTACATAAGATATAAAAACATAGAAATTGTGTACAAAGGATATATTTTATCTATTGCATATTTTCAGGGAATTTTAGGTAGGAAATATATATAGGTAAATCGCAAGTAAAGTAAACAATATACCTACTTATTAAACTTTTATTGTATAATCGGGCCGAGAAGTTACTTTTCATCTCTTAGGCCAAATTATAACGCATTTCTTATAATTATAGTTTGTTTTCCTATGAACCGAGAGAATTAAGAGATAATAATATTTAATATAATTTGACCAACGTTACGTTACTCATAACGTTGGTCATACCTAATTAGATTGCTTACCTAATTAAAAAAACTTTATGAGTAATGTGGTCGACATTGTCTACATTGCATGATGTTATCAACTGTAATTTTATTATATCTATAGGTAACTAGGTATACATTATTCCGTAATAGATTCGGCTTAAAACGTGAACTAACTGGTGGTTCGACTACAAAAATTAATATTTCATCGCGTCTGTCAAATTGCATAAACATATTGCCATTTTTCCACAATTTTTAGCAGATATTAATGTGCAATCAATTTGGATAGAAACTGAGTCCCATGTTGCTTGGGTTGGTGGCAATTCTCGTGTCACCTTGGATCTCGCAGCCATGGCATTGACAGTCGCGGTTGGCGTGTTGATCTGATGCAATTTTTTCTCCGAGCTCATCATTTTTAATTGCTTTTTTTTTCATGTTCAATAGCTGATCCATTGGGTCACATCCTGATTGATTGCCACAGCCTACTTCAATGGCTTTTGTATCATTGAGACGTCTGATAATGGGATCGCTTCCTTTTGTATTGAATGCTAGAGTTTCCGATTTGTATCCTGGCTGGTGTTTTCATTTCGTAAATAAAACAGTTACTCTCCATTAGCTATTCATCACAAGCCTGCTATGTCCCACAGCTGAGCAAAGGCGTCTCTCCCACTTTTCCACTCTATCCAACCCTGAGCGGTCTCCCTCCACTCAGTATCCCATTGACCCAACTCGTCACTCTCTTCCTGGGTCGGCCAGGCTTTCTCTTTGCATTTTATGGGAGAATTGAGCAGCCATTTGAGCCATGTCTATTATTTTGGTACGGGAGCGCAGCTCTGTATTCTGGATCCGGTCTAAAAGCCGGTATAAAATATTTGATATACCGCAATGATAAGGTTCAACATAATTGTAAAAACAAATGCCTATTAACCTTACAAAGATCCGACAAACGACCCAAACTTATTATTTATTTTATTTAAAAAGTCTTGTTATGCCTTCAGATAAATCATTAACCTTCCCAACTGTTTTGTTATGAGGTACAAATGCGATTCTTACGAATTGGGATGCTCAGTGCGTAGTTAGTTCTGGCGAGGTTACGCGTTGGCCTTGCGGTGTATAGGTATCGTGCCATCAGATGGGCCAAGGATCAGTAAAACGACCCTACGTGACACGCATCGCACTCACATCACACTCACCTCACTCTGGCGCGGTTAAAAGAGGCAGATATACATTGATCATATTCAACTATTCACAGCTATACATCAAAAACTTACATTCCTTCCCTGTATCTTTTTGTGTTTTGTCTTTTATGTGCAATAAATATATACACGAAATACGAAATACTAAATTGCTTATCAATTCACAGAGACATTTATTATTATCAATATGCCTTGTAGTTTTTATGTGTACTTTGCATCGAAATTTATCTTTTTAAGACATATTCCTTACTTTATTTTTCCTGGATCTATCACGTGTACCTAAGCCTTCGTCGTTTCACGGTTTTATTCAGTTAGTTCATATAATTTATCTCATAAGTTTATCGATAACATTCAGGTTTGCAGGTAGGTAGAAGCAGACTGGATGTGGATGAAACAGATCAGGGACTCCAGAAAAATTTGACAAAATATCTCATCTAAAATTGTTAGCACGCAATTTGTAAGCGAACGCAATATTCTGAGTCAGAGCAACACACGTCAATAACAGAATCTCCTTGTAACAAACGAGTTTACAGTAGTCAGTCAACAACTTGAATATTCCGAGGCTCATCTGATACGAAACACAACAAAAAAGATAAAAAGGTCTCCAAAAAACTTGTTTTGAGAACCAAAGTCATGTCTTGTGGCTGGTCTTTTTGCAACAGGTTTTGCATGGATATTCGACTGCTCGAAACTTTTGGCAATTGGCACACATTTTTTTCTGTTTACTTGAGAATCTCGAACGTTTCAGAAGTATTACAGACTTCGATGACTCATAGTTTCACGCACTGAAACGTGGTACCGTAACATTTCCCCAAACAAAGGAAGCAGGACCCTTGAGTCAATGACATTGAGAGACGATGACCCATCAACAGGCTATTGAAATTCAGCCCACGAGCGAAATCGTCGCATGCGCATGATTCTGTAGCGCCGGAGCCTTGAGGGCAGTCAATAAATGAGTCAATTAAATTCTATAGATATCATCATCAGTAGAAGGCGACACTCAATGAAATGCGCCACTATAACTGGAGACAAGGACTAGGCCGGCAGAAGTGCTATTGTTTTACTGTTTCGAACTTATTGTTACTGTTTCGAACTTCAATAATGACTGTCAGAGCTCAGCTGATGATTTCGAAACGTTTCGCTATGTGGAAGTTTCGGCAACAGGGCGTCTTTTCGTCCAGTGGACCAAATGAGAAAAGAAAATGATTTTATTAAGTATTTCATTATCAATCATCGTAAATTCTGTTACAATGCCTCTTTCAATTATTTCTTTTTCTATTCCATAATAACGCCATATTCTCCAGTCTAGTGCCTACTGCATCCATTGGCCAGTATCATTCAGTTGAATTCATAAAATTATTTCCTGTGTCATATGTAACTGGTTCGCCAACACATCTTAATAACAATAGTTCGCCATTTTCGTTCGCTCGAGCGGTGTGCTTCTGCGAGAGAAGGGGGTATAAGTTTTCATATCTTCATAACTTTTTCATAACTTTTATCGTTTTCCCCTCTCGCTCCGGCGTCTATTGTTCTCCATTGTAAGTGTGTTCGGCCTATGTCCTTATGAGAGTAAATCGATTACATCATTCAAATCTTATCTTTATTGTCAGGTTTTTCAGTGTTGCTTGTACTCCACAAACTTCTTCTTTTTATCTTCTCTCTCTCCCTCTCTCTATCTCTCTCTCTATGACTAAAAGCGGGCACTATTGTGTCTCTGCCAACCCATACGAGAAAAGCCGTGACCTTGTGTCAACTCTACAACTCTACAAAACTGTCAATACTCTATATTCAACTCAGTTCTGTCTGATCAGTCACTGTAGGTAAGGTAGGTACAAGTTCCTACTTACTCAATTATGTTAATTATATTCTTCGTTAAGGCTTTTCCAAGAAACCCATTGCGGCAAGCCGAGAGCAAATTATGTATTTACACATGCACTTGTACTCTTATCAACACTTTAAACGTAAACAAAAACATGAGACAGTTCTATTTGTGTTCCGCTATCACTAAGTGATCCGCTATCACTAAGTGATCCGATTAATTTGATAATCACTTTTTTCACTATTTATCGAAGATTTTCCTCATGCCGTCTCGCTCGCTCGCATTGACGAGTCTTGCGCAGATGATAATTAATGCGAGCGATGACGTAGCGAGTAAAGACTGGAGACTACATTTCGTAGTAAGAAGGGGCGTGTCCACAATGTGACTATTAAATGTAGTAATTATTTGAATAAAGTAAATCCTGATTTCGCTTGACCTATTTGGTCAAATTAGAACACATGCCAGCTCAATAGTCCATGAAATTTTCCCATACAAAATTACAAACTTTAGATGTATTTTTGATGATTAGATCAAGATCGTTAGTTTTTATAGACATCTCTACATTTAAAGGACAAGTATCGAAACTCAAATGAATAATATCGCAATAGAAAAGGTAAACTACGGTCAGTTAATTATATTATTTTTATCATAGTATCAGTGTTATCACTAGTCATATCAGTTGAATAATCACTATTTAGTATATATCATATCACTGAGCTGTGCACACCGCTTACGTCCTACAAACAAACAGTCGCCCTCGCAGTTCTGTCAGTGTGTGAGCGCACTACACATCCATCTACTGTACCAACGGATGCGTCACACGAGTTCCCTCGCATGTGTGAGTGACTTGCGTGTGTGGAAGTAGTGTCAGCGGGAAATCCCTGCGAGAGATTTCAACGGGTTGTTTTATCTGTTTTGTTTACTCGATGCGTCCGATATAGACAAGATATGTGTATTTATTAGCAGCCTTGATGACATACTTATTATTTTACAGACTGACTTTTCTCATAAGGGGTGGCTGAGGCACCATTGTGCCCACTTTTAGACAGTTATTCTATATGTGCTCCATTTGCATGGCATGCGGGCTCGTGTTATTTTACTTGAGATAAGCATTTTTATTCGATTCTTTTAAGGTACTGTTTGGATTCAGAACTGCGGGCCGATCACGAATAATTAAAGTACGCATACTTATAAGCGAATCGAACTGTCAGTGACTCTTCTGAACAATGAAATAAAGATCAAAGAACTTGCTAATATTTTTTTCTGCCAAAAACTCTGCCTAATAACGTCATAGGAAAAGATCAAAAATCTGTGAATATATTCTCTGGAGGCGACTCCAAAATGTCAATTTAATTGCTTTTCCGGATCGATGGAGAAGTATAGAATCGAGCGACTGGTTTGGAGAAAATTTCCCGGGCCAAGGTTTGAGTTCTCAATTAACAAAATCTTCATCACGAGATGCAAATCAATAGAAAATAATAAGTATAAGGACAGCTAGGTAAAAGTAAACTAGTAGATACTACCAGACAATAAGTAATTAGAAAAACCTTTCACAGTAACAAGAACACAACAACCAAATCCACTACTCACAACTATTGCAAAAACCTTTCACAGCCGAATCTACTGCAAAAGTCCCTTACTAATCAATATAATAGAGCCACCGCGAGAAAAATACACACCCCTTGTGTATATACGCATAAATACAGGCTACCAACTAATATATACGTAGCTGTATATAGGTAGCTATAGAGCCAGGCACGCGTACTACGAGGTTGCCCTAGTTATAAATAGATTTTCACGAAAAAAGAAATGTTACAGGGACTTGGTGCAAGCTCAGCGACAGAGTAGGGGAAGCGTAGAGACCTGGCTGGTGACAAAGATGGGATTATTTTGGGCGGGAGCGTGTTTTTCTGCCGGGGAACGGAACAGGTGTGTCTTGTTTACACGTCTTTAGTTGGTAAAATAAACTTAATCAATTACACTTAATTTTTAAAGAAAATCCTGAAGCCTGCGATTTTGGAGGCGACACGAACTATACTAACCAAACTAATTAAAATTGTGTGTTTGAATTTTTTTATAATCTGTGGCCTTCGCGCAAGAGCTGACGGATTTGAGTTTGTCAGTTTAGTGCCTTTACTTTCTTTAGTTTAGTGGTTTTGACACCTCCCAAATAGCCCTCATTTTCTTTCTTAATTCGGTTTTGGAGATAGGTGTAGAAAAATCAAGTATGCCTCAGCGAATTATAAAACATCGATTTAGGTAAGTATGGCTAATAGATACTTAGTGAAAATTAAATAATTATAACCTTGTTATATGAAGTGTACAAAACCACAATATTTATGTTAACAATTGGTAATATTCATGATAATATTCAGCAGTTGACGTAATCATGAGTAACTACTGTAAAATAATTAGTTTTCTAGTGCATATTAAAATGAAATACTAATAGGTACAGTTCTAGTTTTACAGTGGCAGGTGCGCTTGCACCATGTTTTGGCAAAATCGTAACATTCACAACAAATATATTGAAATATAAACGTAAGTAAATAAGTAGTTGTAGTCCATTAATGTCCCCACTGAGGGGCACAGACATTTAACCGGATACGAGAAAGATTGAGCATCAAACGTAAGTACCTGGATAAAATTGTGGAAAATTTACCGATTTCCCACACAATCCTTTGATCTAAACTACATGCATAGTATTGCATAGTGAATAAAGGAGTTGTTCAGAAAATTAACAGATTCCCAGATTGAGTTGAGTCACATCTACTCATTTTGACAAAGAAAGTACATATAATACCCTACGCGTTAACAAAGTTTACTAATCCAATACGAAAAAACAAACTGACCTCTGTATTTTCGCATACCCCCTCCTAATTTCTCTGGACCACACTCACAGACGCAATTAAGTCGCGTACACGAGCCTTGGGGGGTTGGGAGGGACTCAGGCGGGGGCAGGGGGCGCAAAAAAAGCGCGTAGAGAAAGAGAGAAAAAGAAAAATGCGGAAAGCGGAAACAAGTTCCCGCGACACGTGACGAGCGCTTCCCGGTGCGTCGCCATGGAAACCGCAGGGCTGCTACGAAGGCTGCGCACATTTTTGTCCTAATTCCCTTCGTAGCACTCTGCACTACCGTTGTTGGGAGGTCTTGGCCATGGGAAGTGGTAACCTAGTTTTATTATACAGGGTTACGTTATTTACTGGCTAGTTAAAAGTTTAGCGATGAGAGGTTCGTTTTTGAAGTTCCGATCCTTAAAAGGAAAAAAAAGAACCCTTCGTTGTCCGTCTGTCTGTCAAGACCTTTTTATCAAGAACGCGTGGAGGGTATCAAGCTGTTTATATCAATTGCTCAGATCTGTGGTCCCTCAGAGCTGTGAAAAAAATCAACCTTCTAGGTCAATGCAATTTATTTTTCGTAGCAATACCTTGACGATACTGCTCTTATCAATTTAAGTACGATTACGAGTGAAATGTTGTATGCGTACTAGAGTGGAGTAAATTATAATTGGGAAAATTCTGTTTTCTTCTGATCTGACCAAAATCATCGTGCGTTTGTAGAGTGAACTAAAGTGGTATAATTGGGAAATCGTCTTTCCTCCGATCTTACCAAATTCATTTGGTCAAAGGAGAAGCACCAAATGTTTAATTTAAAGTTACAGTAACTTTATTTTGAGTTAATTATTATTTAATTTAATTATTATTTTCTTCATATTTCCTTATTTTGCATCCCGATCTCATCGGGAGCAACTTCCGTATTTTGCAACAAATCATCGAAAGTAAACAAGAATATTAAAGCGGTTGCACGTGTACCGAGAAACAAAAAGAAAAGCTTTCTCGGCCTTGAGTGGGGAAATTCTGGAGAAAAATCTATACGCAGTTTGCACCGCCCTTAGCTGTGCCCCCCTCGGTGGGCGGCGGGGGAGAGGAGGGCGGGGGGTGGGGGGCACGCAACTATGGGAAATGCGCAGCCAACCATCTACAACTAAATACATCTCTGTATACAGATGCAAGGCTAGCGAGAAAAAACCCCGAGCCTCCGGTAGTTTTCTTTTCTTGGGCTACATTATTTGGGTTATGTGCCAGGGACGCAAGGAATGTTCTTGGAGATTCTGGGGATATTCTGGTTGATAATGGAAGTTTTTGCTAAACACATAAACTTCGTTTACACATAATCTGATTGTTTAAGTACATATGAACTGCTAGGTTATCATATCCTAACTTTGTTTTAAATATGAAAATGAAAAATCCTTTACGGGAAATGCTATCGGAGGAAAGTGTGAAATACCTACTCGTATCTGAAACTTGGTCTAGAATCCGACAGACTGGATTTGTCATAGATACTTAAGTTTTTGTTTGTAATGTTTTAACATGGAACCTTCGCAATTTCAGATGAAACCTTAGCATGGAACAGATAAGATTAAATTTTACGAATTTCAGACACTTACCTACCTAGTTACCATACCAATACTGAAACCTTACAAAGCATGATTCATGCTGTTAATTCAGAGATCAGCATAACCATATAAAATATGTTACCATCTTTACATTACTCCCATGAACATAAACGAATCCGAGTAAATACCTGATACAAATATAGAAATTAAATGTTGACCAACAACATTTCAGAGCAGGTTATCGTCATATCAGGTCTGTTAAACGATTTGTCCAGCATACTAATTGTCAGCTCGAGTGGAACAGGTTGGCGTGCTATTGAGCGACGCGCGCGCAGGCGATGCAATTACTGCAGGAGCAGAGGTCACGAGCGAAGACAACTTATAGTGATTTAGTTGCGCGAGACTTGATCTGAGAAGCTCTATAGTCTTGTATTTTTTTCTATTTTGAATGCGGTCTAAATGTATTTTATGGTCACTTTCAGTGGTTTTATTTTATTTTAATTAAAGAGCTATAGGTAGTTCTTACTTAACCGTACTATGTCTTTTTATATGACAAAAAACTTTCAATGTTTGATCTTAGGTTTGGTACATGTCTCTTATTTTTGATGACTTGGGTTTTGTTTGGGTCTTCATGGTCCGTTTCATCTTTTTTTCCGTGCATCTTGAATTGGTTTTTATATCTTACAGCTGAGACGACTTAAGATATTTATTTTGAAGCTAAGTACATGAGTACAGAACTTTGTTATGAACGTTAAATGTTAAACATTCTAAAAATCTACGTAAATCTACACCACGTAAAGGTCCATAAAGCAGTGATCAATCAAAAGACACAATAATACCGAGCGGCAACCAACTAGTCAACTTCACAGAATGCAGTAAAACATGAGTTTACGACAAACGAGTGTCGGACCACGTGCCCTCGACGTGATAAATAATGTATTACCCGTAAACACTCGAGATGGGACGAGAGGCGACGAGACTCAAACGGCCAGTCACGACACCGCACTTTTTGCTCCACCGCCATTATCAACGCAAGGGCAAACAATAAAGAAAAAGCTCACCTAAAGGTCCCCAGGTTGTAGTCCTCGAACCTGATGATGGAGGGACAGTAATTGGAGTCGTGAAGCAAGTTTTTCAGGAACTCCGGCACCGACATGCTCCGCGCGGCTCGCTTGGTCGTCTTCTTCCCGCTTCCTCGGGGTCTGCCAGGGGGACGTTTCTTTTTCTTCTCCTCCTCATCGCCAGACTTGCTGGCGTCGCTGCCGAATGAGCAGAGCGGCGACGGCGCCTCCTTAGGGAAGAACTCCTCGTCATTACTCGAGTCGGCAGCCGTCATCGGGTCTTC